>JANXHW010000004.1:198410000-199610000 GCA_026170595.1 Plestiodon gilberti rubricaudatus
AAATTATAGCATTTTTAGGGAAGAGAACTTTCTAGCAGTGTGCCAAGCTATCCTACCAAAATTCTGCGGGGCAATGGTTGAAGGGTGAGAGGAGGGGATCTAAAACGATAGGAGTAAATATTGCTCTGCCTGTCTTCTGGTCTTGTAGAGCATGATCATTCATACAAAGCTTCCATGGCCTTTAAAAACCTTGTCTGAGTGAAAGCAGATTTCTGAATGGCACAACAGGAGTTTTTTTTCTCCCCCTTTTAAATAACACTTCATATTTGTCTGGTTTGGGTAGAGCTTTATTTTTAAAAGCGTACCTCAAGACAGCTCATCATCATCATCATCCTAATTTGCCTGGGGTGCATATGTGAGTTCTAAATGCCCCCCCCCCCCCGAACAGCTTATTTGCAATATTTTTTAATCTAAATAATAATAATTGCAAGAGTTGGGTCAAATGGATAAAATATTTGGATGTCCTTTCAGTAGTTCTGGATAATCATGAAGCCCAGTTCTGAGCAAAACTGGCCCAGTTGGTAGGCCTCAGGAAACTTATCATGTTTGTACAAGGTTTACAATTTGTGCCTCTGCCATAGCCCATGCTGGAGACCACAGCTTTCTCTCAGGCTTGGACAGTTCTCCATCATTAAATAAGCAACAATAATACTAACCTGTCGGCCTCACAGGGGATGCTGTGAAGATTAATGCAACGGTGACTGTAAAGTGCTTTGCACACTTGAATAGCTAGAAAAATAAGTATTTGTGCATGTCCTTAAACTGTTCAGCTGGCATGGGCCCTATTGATGGGAATAGCTCTTGCTCCAGCCCAGTACTGTGAGGAGGATTTTGGCTGCAGCCGTGTACTTAATTAATAGACTGCGAATTTTCCATTCCAGGCCTAATCTCATTTATCCATGGATGAAAATTGGGAGTAAAAGTCAAAGCACAGCAGTGTTACCCGGGTGTAATAGCAACATCGTGTTGCTGCAAAAACAGTTGGAATGGGTTATGAAGAGAGCTTGCTGATAGTAGCACAATTGTAACACAATTTATATTGGAGTTTATGCCATTCCGATGCAATCCCCTCTTTCTGCCTGACCTCTCTCTCTGTCTGCTGCTTTCTCTTGCTGGCTGATACAGACTCACTCTTGCCGTAGTTAATCAGGGCCTTGTGAATTAATGATGCCCCTTGTTGTCTGCTCCATGTGTATCCCTTTTGTTGCTTTCTCATTTTTCCCCACTTCTTATCATCTCTGCGACACTTTGGGTAGTTACAAGACTGGTTGCCTTTAGGTCATCCTGTGCAAAAGGCAACTAGAATCCAAAATTATTCAGATGATAAGGTTTCCTGAAACAAATGGCTAGCCAGCTTTTGGCAGTGACTGTTTCTTCAGCTGAAAAGAGGGAGGGGGACATGGAATACACAAGTGGGGGGGGGGGTTTGATGATGTCCAGGAAGGCAAACAACACAATATGCAAAGAATCCCCCAGATTATGTATGGGAAGAGCAAAGGGAAAATTATTGCTTACAGAGCTGTATCAGGCAGTGTGTAATTACCAGGTAGCTAGGTAAATTTTATTTTTGAAAAAATAATTACAGCAAATGAAGAAAGACAGCAACATATAAAATACAGTGTCTTCAGTGGAACATGTTCCTGTGTGAGAACATTTTATTTCTCTTGTACATCCACACCTCCCAAATTTGTGTTTTGAGTCTCCATTTAAATAACCCCCTGGTAAGAAATAGTGAGCTTTGCCTGGTTTTGAGCTTTTAAAATCTTTTCAAAATCAGTGTTTTCAAAATCAGCATGTTCTGTTCTTAATTCATAAAATAAGAGGCACTAGGAAAAGGCCTTCCTTGAAGATACCTTTTGCCTGGAAAGTTTGTGCATCACTCACAGGTGTTTTGCAGCTGCTTGTGAATACTCAGTAATGAGAAGCACTTTGCAGATGCTCAGATAGATGCTATTGTATATATCGTTTATGTTTCAGTGCTGGACAACTAGCATTAAAGAATGGCTCCAAGGGTTAACATTCTGGCAAACTTGGAATTGCTCCTTCTCTGAGGGAATGGAATTTAATGAATTCTCAAACCAGAGCAATTACTTCCGTGTGTATGCGTGCATGCGTGCGTGTGTGTATTAGTAAATCCCAACAAATGTTCACTTGTGGAAGAAAAACACCACTGTTTTCTCCTAGGCTGAACTTCAAATTGAACTATATGTTATGTGCAATTCTGGGGTCACAAAACAGCACCCCTGTATTGAGTTATCTCCCTCTCCCCTGTAATATGTAAGAACACTCACCTGATCACGTAATGTTGCCTCATTGTGGTGTGATATCAATGACCAGAGACAGCCAATGCTATAGTATGAGGGCAGGGGAAATTATAACATAATGATATCATGACATGGAGTGAGTGTCCCTACACTTTACAGGGGAAGGGGGAACTGAAACAATGCACATGTTCCTACTTCAGAAGAACTGACGTCATCTTTGGAGACCCTTCTCTGTATACCTACGTATTCAAAAGTGCGTTGGATAATGTCTGAATGTCTTCTCGGTTATGAATGCTCTCCCCAGACAAGTTCACCTATGAACCTACGTTGTTGCCCTTTAGGCACCAGGCAATTTTTTTAAACATTCTCCAGACCTTTAGGAAATACAGTAATTGGTTTTTAGTGTTGTTTTAACTTTTGTCATAGTGGCATTTAAACTTGCAGTTGCTTTTATTCTGTAAATTCTGTACTTAATTGTTTTATTTCAAAAATTTGAAACAAATCAACTCAACAGAGTGATGCTAACCTTCACAGCATTCCCAAGTTCATGTATAGTTCTAACCTTAGAGTTGTTGGCACATGCATGGTCATTATTTGAGGACTGCAACACCAAGTGATGAGTTCCATGTGTTATGTTGTGGCATTCCATGTGAGGTATTAGCCACCTCACATGGAATGCTACAACATAAGTTGTCATATTGTCCTTGACAACAGATCAAACAATGCTTTTCAATGGATCCTGTTTACACAGATAGTCATCAAATGTGTATTCCACTACACATTTCCAATAAAACTGAAGATCAGAAAGGTTTGTACAGTGCAAAGAAAATTGCCCCAGCCACATGGTGAGCTGTTGCACATGGGTGGCTTACCAAGTGATAATGGCTACCACATGGAGCAATGTAAAATGCAGACTAGTCTTGAATACATTTTTTTCTGATAAAACTGCAGCACCCAATTAAATGAAACCCATTTTTCTTCCTAAGGGAAGCAGAGTAGTCTACAAGGAAGGGTGTGCATCCAGTTTGATTGTGAGATGAGGTGCACTGCAGGAGAGCCAACGTGAATTGGGGGGGGGAATTCTCCATCAATTTCTGCAAGCTTGAACTAACTGAAAAAAATCAGTTGTTTCAACCTTCTCAATTATGGAAATGATTTAGAGATTGGGGGGGAGCAAAGTAAGAGTACTGCATTTGACAATTATTATTTCATATTTTGTGCCACTTTTTAGCATTTGATGGTTTTGCTGTCCTATAATTGCTACTTTTGGGTTGTTATCATGAACTTTTTTTTAAGATAATTTTATTATTGCTGTAAGTTCCTTTTTATGTTTAGGGCAGAGAATGTGGCCAGCCAATTTTATAAATAAATAAATAAATGACAACTTTCCTCAACAAGGCAGTGGTGTAACAAGGGTGGTGCGAAGGCAAGTAGTTGTGCAAGACTCCGTTACACTGGAGTCAGCGGCCCCTCCCCCTTGCAGTTGGAGCCATTCCAGCAGCAACAGTGAGTGAGTGAGGGAGTGTCCTGCGTGTTGCCTTTGCTGCCAGAATGGCTCCAACAGCAAGGGGGAGGGGCCGCTGACTCCAGTGTAACGGAGTCTTGCACAACTACTTGCCTTTGCACCACCCTTGTTACACTACTGCAACAAGGTCTAATTTTGAAGTTTAAATCTATCCTTCAGGAACCAAATTTCAGAATCTAAAAATTTTTGAAACAAATAAAGTCACATCCAATAGTTTAAAGTTGCATTGACTCCAAGCATACAGAAGTTTTGAAACAATGATTAGTCCTTAATTAATCCTCAAGGCAGACAGGGGACATTGCAACCTGCATGCCTTTCTGTTGTGAGTGCATAGCAATATAACTTCTGGAATTAGACTGAAAACTACCAATGATCATTACACTCAAAGTGGCCAATGTCTACTTCTGTATCTCTGTGATGAAAGCCCTATAAATCTAGTGTTGGAATTTAGAGTGACGTGAGGTCAATGTCATATTAGTAGTGCAACTACAGGGTAACCTCTCCCACTTTGAGGGCACAATCTTGTGTAACTCTTGCACCAGTGTAACAGTAGATCCCCTGGTGTAAGAGCACTTATGCCAGTGTAACTCACCGTACGTCAACGGACGCAGGACGGACACCGACTTACTTCACATGCACAGTTTGGACGCAGAACAGACATCGGTGCAACTCTGCTGGTGCAGGGGACATTCTGGGGATAATTCAGACACCCCCGGAATGCCCCCTGCACCGGCAGAGTTGCACCAGTGTCCATTCCACGTCCGAACTGCACATGTGAGGTGTCTAAGGGGGGTTAAGCCGGTGTCCGTCGGCATACGGCAAGTTACACTGGCATAAATGCTCTTACACGGAGGGATCTACTGTTATACCGGTGCAAGAGTTACACAGGATTGGGCTGTGAGTGAGTGTGGATTTTGTGCTGGGAAAGAGCAAGCATCCTTCTCTCCTAGCAGCATGCTATAACACTCAAGCAAGAGTGTGGGAAACTGACTCAAGAAGGAGGGCAAAATGAAACCCAGCTGGCACTTCTTCCAGGAGAGTTGTGTGACGTGGTGCCAAAAGGTATTTTCAAACGTTTCATGAAAGAATGATATGGGAGGAAGGATGGAGAGAGAGGGGGAAGGATTCAATGATAAATAATAATGCGCTGCTTTTGACATCAAAGGACATCATTGGCTCTCTCCTCCACAGTGTAAATCAATATAATGTGTGGATCCTTTAAAAGTAACATGGAATTTTAAAATGGGAAAGATGAGGACCTCATAGAATTACCACTAAAATCATCAGTTTATTATCTAGGTGTGCTTAATAGCCTGCTGGCTGATGAAAAATCATTTGCTAACCCCAAGGTATGGTTCATTTTCTGACTCAATCACTCAGCCATGCTTTGGCTAGTGCTTTAAAAAAAATACCTTATATTACTCCTTTCGTCAGTGTCGGAAGATAATTTATGGCGGCAATAATGTCCATTAACACATCTACTAAGCAGTTTAGTAAGGACAGGTAGGCCTTGCCATGGGCTTCAGATATTAGTAATAGCAAACCCAGTTATTAATAGAAGATTCTAACTTATTTGGAAGGGGTTAGAGGCTGACCATAAATGAATCCATTTGCAGGGTAATTTTAATTTTCCTGCTTTCATAGGAAGAGAGCTCCTTTGTAGGCACTTCTCACCCGAATTCCCATTTCGCCATGCCTCATGATGATGATATATCTTCTACATATTTTAGTTGTATTGCGAATTTTGTAGAAAGGCTGGGGTGTGGTCTGCAGCTTGTCTGAAAGCCACACGCCCTGGTCCAGAGGCAACACACACACACACACACACACACACACACACACACACACACACACACACACACACACACACACACACACACACACACACACACACACACACACACTTTCTTTTAATGTGAAATGTGTATTATACGGGGGGAGGAAGGGCCTAACCTTCAAAATGCTCTAGGTATGGGACAGATGAGGAGTGTATGAAGCTGATTTATGTCCTCAGTCAGACCATCCGTCCATCTAGCTCACTACACAGACAAGCCAGTGTTTCCGACTGAGGCCATTTCCAGCCATATCCAAAGGTGCTGGTGATTGGACCTTATGTATGCATCCACCACTGAGCTATGGCCCCTAGCAGAAGTCTTGTCATGTTGTAGCTTCAAAACTACTGGTCAATTTGGGGTACAGTCAAAATGGAGCTTGAAATGAACGGAGTCACCATTATTTCTACTCCCATGGTGGGACTCCTTTCATTCCCGTCCCTTTTTGCTTTGGGAGCTGGATCTGGTTTTGTGCTTGTCAATCACTCTACTCAGCTGCAGTTACATTCTTTGTGTTCTATTTAATTTCCAACAGAAACTTAAAGTCAGTTAACAACAGGCTGCGCCAGGGCTCTGGCCAGTTTTTGCTTGATAAGGTCCAGTGAAATCTGGATGAAACATCGCATTTGTAACTCTTAAGTTGCTTTGTAATTAATTTGGACCATGGCCAATAAACCTGTAAACTCCATTCACTCATGTATTGTTATTGCTGGCCATGCAAACCTGAAATAACAAATACTCACACACACACCTCATGCACTCACACAAAGAAGGAAATGATAGATACACTAAATGCATAATCAATTTGACTGTGCACGAGACTAGGAAAGATCATGGAGAGTTTGTGGGTCAGTGGTGGGACCATGTCAAGATTACCAGTCTGGGGTGCAATGAGTTGCAGGAGTCATGGAGTGAGAGTCTCGAGACCGACCCCATTTTAAAGTGGGGTTAAGAAAGTGGAAAGAGGGCTCTAAAGCAAGCCCTGAGAGCTAGGCAGAAGCCTCAGTTGGCTTCAGGGAGGGAAGAATATCAAGTGAGCCAGAACTGCTCTCCTAGGTGCACTGCTAAGCAGCCCACAAGGATGACTGTCCAGCCCATGCTGGCACAGTGGCTTCAGTTATGCTCAGGGAGAGAAGCGGGAAAAGATAGGAAAGAAGGATTCTGTGGCTTGGCACAGTGGTCCTTGGATTACAGCTGGAATGGGGGTGGTTTAACACAACACCAATGGGTCAGCAAATGATAAAACTGACAGCAAGGCATCAAAAGGAAGAATGACGGATGGAGACATGTGGGGTCTGTGACCCCGTTTTTTATGTTTTTTATCCCTTAATGTTCTGTGGGATCTTTTAAGGGGTGAGCTCATCAAGGGATCTTCCTTTGAGATTTGATCGTCCCTGCTGGCTTGTCCCTGGTCCTAATTGGGTCTTTCTGTTGTTCTTGCACCTTGCTGAGGGTATGGTAGCCAGCTCAGAAGGCCAGCTACTTAGCATGGTTCCTTGACTGAATTTGACCATGGAGTTGGTGAGGACAGCTAGACTTGGTGACCTTTCTTTTGGGTCAACAGTTTGCTCCAAACCAGGAAGCTCCTAGAATGGGGGTCGGGGAACTGGGGTAAATTACCCCAAATGGGGTAAAGATGAAAATCAGGGCCTCTGTAAGTGACACCCAACCCTATGCATTCCTGTGCAGTAGTTGGCCATGGGACCATAACACTGATTACTGTTTCTTAGGGTGCTTTCAAAAATGTAGCATAACTTTGCTGAAGATGATGAAGCTCTTCGATGTACCAGCTGTTGAAAACGGGCAATAAAAGTTGTTCCGTAGTCATTTAAATCAAGATAAGCATTTTGCATTGCATTTCTACATATTAATTGGCCATTTTTGTCTATCTATCTATATGTCTCTCTCATACATATGTGTGTGCATGTGTGTATGTTTCTTGATAGTCTTGTGACAGCATTAAACGTCTGAAAGTACCATATTGGTCTGAGTTACTTCAGTAAGTTATAAGACTTACTTTTTTCTCATAATTTAAGTTTTTAAACTAGGGGTGCGTCTTATAATCAGGCTGTTGCAATTTAATGCCAGTGATTTAATTAATTTTTTTTAATAGCACCAAACTTTAAGGGTGCGTCTTATAATCAGGTGTGTCTTATACTCGGGACAATACGGTATTAAGGATTCATTAATTACTATATTTCCCTCTTATTTTAGCATCCTTTAGCATTTTAACCAGCTGTAAAGAAAGCATCAAGCATCTTAAATGGGGTTGAAAAGTTATTAGCTCCGACTCCCCTTGGACGAGTTCTTATGCTTTATCTCTTGCATCCAACTGAGAAGATACCCTTGGAAATCCATAGGACTTATACAGAATGGGGATAAATGAGCTCTTGGCGATTGATGTTGCTGTCCCATAGGTTTGCAGTGCTGTGTTGTTGTGTTTAATTGGTAAGCATTCCGCATTATACCCTGAGTGCTGAGGGGCTCGGGGATCATATATTCTCAGTTTCTTGAACATGATTAGGTTTCTTGTAATTTACATTTTTTGCCACTAAACAGTGATACATTATATTTAGAAAATGAGATGCGCCAAGTGTTAGCAAGATGTGACAGTGACAAATCTTATGAACGTTAATACTGAAAGCCATCATAGTTCAAGTCACAGTGGTTGTGTTAGAGCTTAGTCAAAAACATATAGAGAGACAGCGAAAGAAAGAGGTGGGGGAGGGAGGCCTGACTATCAAATTGTTATTGTTCGCATGTCGTGTGTGTGTGTGTGTGTGTGTGTGTTCATCCCTATTAAAAAAATACTATAAAAGATTAGGAATTTAGTGATGGGGAAATCTTTCAAAAACAGGATTTGGGCAATGATTCCCAAGAGCTACAAATACATGGCAAGCATCCTGCTGCTGGCAAACATTCAAAATGTCCTATAGATATTTTATCTTAATGTCATAATGTACAGTATGCAAACTCATAGCATGTACTTGAAAAAGAAGCCTCTCCCTCCCACCTAAACTGCTGCCTTATATTTTTTTCTAATTTTTCCTCCCATGCATTTGCCCTACTGGTGCTCGTTGTCTGTCAGCATTTCCATTGCAATTGTCCCTTTCTGGGATTTATCGTTCAGCCTTCTGTAGAAAAAGCAGAGAGAGGAGACAGGCTTCAGTCTTGTAACTGGCATATGTAGGTTTACAGGTAGTTTAACTTGAAGAAGTCTAGAAGAAGATGGAGAGAAGCAATCACTTTTTTATTTCAGCATGTTGGCTTTTGGGGGGCTGTGCTTCTTCTCACATCCGAAATCAATACATGCGATTTGCAGGGATGATGCTCAAACCCACTCGGAGAAATCCATTAAGTCTTGGGGTCTTGATACGGCCGTGATAGAGGCTTTGATTCTGGGTGAACCGTTAAGGATCTTGTCTCTGTTGAATTGATTTCCTGTAGTTATTTAACCAGATGGAGACTTTTAGTTCTGGTGTGGTCTAGTGAATATAAAGTTAGACAAGGGAGATCTGAGTTCAGATCCCGCAAAGCTCGCTTTGATGACTTTGGGCAAGCCGTGACAATCTATCTCTCAGCCTAATCTACCACACAAGCATGTTGTGAGGATAACATGGAAATGTACACTGCCCTCCCCCCCCCCCGAAACTGAATACAATAGTGTGATCAACAGAAAAACAGTGTTGGCGTGTCGCATACAGCAGCTCTTCCTATCTTACTATCCTTTTGCCACTGTTTTTGTCATTAGCACACACGCACACACACGCGCGCACACACACACACACGCACACACACACACACACAGAGCGCTTCCTTCTACCCATATTTACTTATTGGTGACATGAATATTTGAAGGGGAAGTTTCATTTTAAAAGAATTGCACTTCATTTTCAGACCCTCAGTGACGTTATGCAGAAGGGCACAAAGATAACCCCTCCCCCAAACCTCTACACATTTCATGTTTGCTGTATTTTGAGCAGGAAATTCGAGGATGAACATCTCATCCTAAGTCACTGTTATATTCCAAGCAACATTCAAAACGACATTATCAGCAGCTTCACGTGATGCCTGTTGCAAGACTGTACCACTTCAGACACCAGAAGACATACTGAATGTCTGAATGCTCCCGTCGCATGAAAACACAACACTTCTCCATTCTCACAACATTGGGAAGGTTCTCGCCTAGCCTCCTCCTTGGCATACTAAAATATCTGACCCCTCCCCACTTGCAGTCTGAATGTGCTCAGGTCAGCAGTAGATTGCGTATTCTACGTCCCTCCACGGTCCTTTCTGTACCCAATGGTGCAGGTTTTCCATTCACTTTGCTCCTTCAGTACCTTTCGCAGGAAATAATTTGTGAGGCTGTGCATCCTGGCGTTATTTCTGGAGTAGTGGCCAAGGAGGGGGCACAAATACTCAATGCTAGTGCCAAGTTGCTGGGGGTCCATTGACAGAGCTATGCAATGGGTGTAGTGGTCAGGGGTTGGGCAGGGTGACCACTATGACCAGAACCAAGGTTTCAGGGTTGGGCTAAAAGATGAGCTCTCAGATGGGAAGGGACCCTCAGCTAGTGCCTGCCCTGACTGACCTGTGACACCGCCCTTGAGGATGTCTCTAAGGGCTGCAAGGAGTGGGAGTGAGAGGAGGTGCCCTGATTTTCCGGTCCAGGTGCAACCATTGTGTCCCCACACAAAGACACTTCTAATGGCAGCATGATTCAATGAAGCCATCATGACCCAACACAAGCTACAGCTAGGAGTCTCTGCCCAAGCAAAGCATGGCTGCCAGCTTGTCTCCATTCCGCAAGTCAGGGGCCCCAGTTGCTGCTTCTCAAAGCGCATTCATCAGCAGTGCAGTTCCTGAATTACCTAGAGACGTCGCTAGAGAGGGGTGGTATCATAAGTTCCGTGGCGTCCTAGTCCCTGTTTACTCCCTGGTACGAGGAGACTCCTTGCCAGTTGCCTTCACCGCACTGAATGGCTCCGACAGGGAGGGGAGGGACCACTTCGTACCGGGGAGTAAACGGGGACTAGGATGGCATGGAACGTACGGTACCGCCCCCCTCCAGTGACGCCTCTGGAACTACCATGCCCCCGTCTGCTTTTCTCCCTTTCCTCTCCCTTCACCTCTTTCTTGTCTATTCAAGGTTGATCCTAAACCCCATGCCAGGCCTTGGCACCCTCCTGTGTTCTACGCAGTGCACCACATTCCGTTGCAAGCTAAATAAACCTTAAAGAAGAAAGGTTAAAAAGGATTTTTTTCCCTAAACCTCAGGATTGGCCTGGTTCGAGATTCAAAGACATATATATCCATTCCACAGCTGACAAAGCAATGCTGCAGACTTGCATGATGGGAGATGGTAGCAAAGGCCTGTAGTGGTACCTGCCCCGAAGAGTCTTCCCCTTCTCGGGCCCCCTTTTTCCTGGATCATGATGCTGTGTGATGATGGTATAATGGAGGTGGCTGGGAATAATCTCCTTTCTTCATGTACAACAAGGCATAATAGGCTTTTCCTGCATCATTGTAAATGATCCTGTCAGGAGTCCATGGATGGAAGCTCTTTCACGATGCACTGACATGCTAAATCATCATGACTTAGCCAGAGCTACTAGTTTACAGTCTATCATGTCAATATGCAGTGGGCTAAGGGTCCCTTGTAATACACATTGACACATTACAGACCATAGCATTCTGCCTAGTCCATAAATTATAAAAAAGCTACAGGCATCTGTTTAAACAAGAAGAGGAGGGGGAAGGGGGACGAGCACCCAGAACAGGTATGGCTGTTGGAATAGCAGGCTGAGGCAGTGGCAGCAAATGGCCTGCAGACAGTGTTAAAGCCCGGCGTGTGCCATGCCTAACCTTGCAAAAATTATTGCGGGGGAGGGGGGGAACCTATTCAGATCCAAAGGCCAGGTTGGGAATACATCACGAGCCAGAGGGCTGCAGCTTCTGTGCATATTTTAATTGCATGTAATGAATGTAATTTGCATATCATTTCCACATCAGAGGCCAGACTACAGTTGGTGGGAAAGTTGCACCTGTTCTGTCTTCATCTGATTCTGAAATGGTTGCTCCTCAAACCTGAGGAGATTTCGAGTCAGTACTGAAGAAACTGTGAGGGAAACAGACTTGGAATCAGCCAGGCTGAAAAGGGGGAGGGAAGGGGAGGGCGGGTTGCACTGCCTTCATCCCTTCCCTGGTTTCTCTGGCATGTTGGGCATCACATTTTGAAAACTATTTGTACTGTTGGGAAGGCTTAAATCTCATTTTATGAAAGAGAGAAAGAAAAAGTGCCAGGATTCTTTTTTCAAAAAGCTTGACAGGAAGTGGCAGGAGCAGAATTCATCGCAGAAAAATGCTGATCGTCGGCTAACAGATGCACCTGAAGCTCGGAAGAGTGTTTTTTTTTTTTTTTCCGCTCAAAAGAGTGCATCAGCCTTGTAAATAGCCATTCATCTGGGCATCTGTGGGGAATTAGAATGGTTTCCAAGTAACTTGGTGGAGAAGTTTTGCAAAAGTTGGGTACTTTTTGTTCTTTTAGGCCTGGCCAAAAACCAACCCACAAGCTTCTCAAAGGCTGATCTATGCAATTAAAGTGAAATGTGACATGGTAGCATTGCAAGAGCAGTGATAAGACAGAAATATTTCTGCATAGAGATCTTGCCAAAGTTCATAATTCCCTGGCTCAGAATACAAATCTCAGCAACTCATAACGGTCATTTTATGGCTGTAAAAGGTGTCCTCCGCCTCAGATTGCAATCCAAATCAGAGAAGAGCCAACCCAACTCACATCCACCCACCTTCGAACTCCTTCCTGTATCCTCCTTTAACCTGGTTACAGCAGCAGCAGCAGCAGCAAGTATACCTTTCCCTCAGCACGTGTGAGTCATTGCTATGGCTGCTGCAAAAGACAAAGAAAGAGGGGAAAGGAAGGGAAGAGGGATCTATGTGTCACAGGCCCCTATCTTATCAAGACCTTGTACTGCCAGAATTAGTGTTCTGTGGTGCAAAAGCAGGGCCAATGTTGTGTGCTTCCGAGCAGTTGCCACAAACCAGCAGTGGGCCTCCATTGGTTCCAGTAAGTTGGTGACTGTGGTGTGTCATGGATGGGGAGGGGGAGGGCAGGGGGAGTTTCAGGGAGGGTCAGAGCAGAGGGCGGGGAAGGGGGCGGAACTGGCGTGTGCCAGGTCTTATCTCCTCTTTTCCAAGTTGCCCCCTTTTCTCTCCTTGGACTTACACAAGCAAAATGGGTGGCACAGGTCTGAGGAGACCCATAGGCAGCAGCCTATTGGGGGGGGGGGTTAAGTAAAACATATTTTTATGCACCTCCTGCAGGCTGTCTGATCTCCCACCATCACAGCATGCAGCACAGCCTTTGTTGGCACAGCTGCATGCTATAAAATGGCGGAGGATAGAATTGAGCAGGTAGGTGTGGCTTTGGCTGTAACAGCTAGATAGAGATATTTGGGGGGAGGGATGGGGTCCCCTGCATGGGTCAGGGGAGGTATTGGGACTCATGAGGTGGATTGTTTGTTCCAGGGACATTATTATGAGTGCAAGAGGAACTGATAAGACTTGAAACTTAGGTTTACCATATTTTCCTGGGGAACCCCCCCCCCGGATATTTAATTAATTAATCAATTAATTAATTAATTAATTAATTTTCCCTTTTTGGGCACGAAGTGCCCATTCGCTGCCAGAAGGGCAGCTGAAATTTTTATTTAATTATTTTTATTGCCACGAAAATGGCCATTTTTGCCGTCACTGCCACTTACCTTGCTGTCCCTGCTGCTCTTCCACTGCCGCCGCTGCTGTCACCTTTCCGGCGCTGCTCCACTGCCATTCTTCTGCCCCTGCTGCCACGGGTGCTTCCGCCTTTCTTCTGGAGCCTGGCCGGCCGCATCCAGGCCGGCCAGAACTCCAATGCTCCAGTGCTCGGTGGTGCCCCCCTGGCACCACCAACAATGCAGCTGGTGGTACTGCCGTCACCACTCTGCTATACTGCCTCATGTGCCCTTACGAGATTTGGGCACCACCATCTTGGATCTTGCGAGATTTCGTGAGATCCAAGATGGCGGCGCCCGAAAAAGGTAAGTTTTACATTTTACGAAGCAGCGGCGGAGGATTCAAGGGCCCGTAAGGGAACCGGGAGCAGAAGCCCGGAAACCAGGGCGGGCCCGGGTTTTCCGGGACGGATGGTAAGCCTATTGAAACTGGATTCGGAAATTAAATGATAATTTTCAGACTAAAAAAAATAGCTTGGTTAGTCAACTCCATTACAAATTGTACCTGGGAGGTATATTTTGCCTATAGCTAGTATTCAGTACTCAACACACAGAGACATGTGTGTGTGTGTGTGTGTGTGTGTGTGTGTGTGTGTGTGTGTGTGTGTATTTTAAGTTTGGGAGGGGTGGAAATATGACATCCAAGGGAAAAAAAAGTTACATTTATACTGGCAAAGAGTAAAAAAAAACCACATGCTATGTTTGTGGAAAGTTCTTTGCACATGTGAGCACTGCAGCGTTATCTTGGAATTAATTCACGCTTAAGATAAAGAATGTAGCTGTATATCTGCTTTGTTGAGGCTGGTCTTTCTTGTGAGGCGTGTTTGTGCCTTTTGTCTGTTGCAATCTATCAAGAGCGCGTTTGAGACTACAAATTCTTCTAAGAGGAAACAAAGCAGATAGCAGCCTTTAACAGGCTAAAGTCCAACAAACGTCAAATTCTGAACAACATTACTTTGTTTCTCTATTTAACATTAAAGCTGATGGCTTTTTGACAGGTTTATAGCTGACAACTTCCATAGTCAGTCATGCAGCACAATTATGTTTGAGCTAATTTGATGAATCAACTTGATGTTCTATAGTCCCAGTTGGCTTCAATAGCGTATGTGCTCAATTTTCTGCTGGAGGTCAAAAATAAGCTTTGAAATTTGGCTAATCCCATCACATCCGCAGAACATGTCTGGTGGAATAATCTTTGGACATGCCGTCCTGACTAATGCCAGAAATAAGAAGGCAAACTTAGTAATTTCATTAGGCCTATCCATCAGGAATTTGAGTGGGCACAGCAATTGGGGTCCCCGAGTCCAGCAATTTGTTTGGATGTCTAGAAATGCTGTAGTGCTTCGGGAAGTAGAGAACACATTTTTTGATACATGTGGTTCTTGTTCTATTGTTAAAGTACAGGCTGGAGAGAATATGTACTGTTTCCTGAAGCTCTTTCATTCTTACTTGATTCAAAAGCAATGATCTTCCACCCAGGGGATGATATGTTGTGCCACCATATAAGCATTCAGTCTGACCCACAATTACATTTAAAAGGGTCTTACCTGGAATAACTATTACTATAGGCTGATTGACAGTCATGTCTTCTAAGGAAGGCAGGGGAGGCACTGTTCTGCCCCATCATGCTTCAGACCACAAGCAAGAGATAGTGTGGTGTAGTGGTTAGAGTGTTGGACTAGGAACAGGGAGATCTGGGTTCCACTCCATGCCCTGTCATTAAATTCACTGACAGTGCAATCCGACTTACTGTAACTTTTGTGCCAGTGTAACCAGCGGTGCAGCGAGAATGGGAGGCCCCAGAACGGAAAAGGGATTCAAATCCCCTTTGAATTCCTCTTTTGGAGGGGATTTGAATCCCTTTTCCGTTCTGGGGCCTCCCGTTCTCGCTGCGCCACTGGTTAAACCGGCACAAAAGTTAAGTCGGATTGCGCTGTAAGTGACCTTAGGCCAGTCACCATTTCTTAGTCAAACATACCTCACACAGGATTGTTCTAAAAAGAAAAAAGAAAAGGGGAGAACCTTGTATGTTGCCCTGAGCTTTGGGAGAAAGGATGGGATAGAAATGTAACCAATAATCCTAGTGAAAAGTGATTACAGTTTTTAATAGCTGGAGCACCTGGACATCATAAGAATGGCAGCCACAACAAATGGTATCTATCACAATTGAATGTCCTCCAAATTTGAGTGGCTTACATGATGTTCAGGTGTTCTTTCTGCCGGTGGCAGCTTGCAGAGCCCCCCCCCTCCCTACATTAATCTCCAGGATTTTCCCCATGCTGTAGCATTGTGAGTCTTCCCACATATGCAGCCATTGATGTGGAGCCAGGACAGAGAAACTCGCAAGGTGATGACACTGCACCACATAGTAAATACCTGGCTAAATGTACAACCTGGCTGTCAGACTGTGCAGCAAGAACTTCATGATGGGGGCGGAGTCTCTGCCAAAGCTGCTTTTGCTGTTCAAACTGGGAAGGAAAAGGGTGGCCTGCACCTCTGTTTCAGTGAGAATGGTAGTGAGAAACAAGTGGGAGGAGCCAATGTTGTTGACCTGCCTCCAGCCCTTCCTCAATTCAACATGAGACTCTGAATGATAACTGGTTGCCAATCAGAGCCATGCCATTAGTCCATACCAAAGCTGGGAGACAAACACACAATGTGAAGGCAGTGTTGTGCTGTTTCCAGCAAGGCTGCCCATTCCAGGATGCTAGTCTGCTAGAGATTCAGAGATCTGCCGGCACAATGATGTAACTTCCTGCTTCATGACATCACTTCTGGGCCTTAGGTGGGTCTTAGGTGGGTCCCGAAAGATTGTCATTCTAAAAAGCGGGTCCCAATGCTTAAAAAGGTTGGGAACCACTATTCTAGAAGAAGAGATTGTCTGGAGACACAGTTTCACAATCTGAAAGCCTTTCCTCTATCACATGATGGGCTGAGTTTCTCTCACTTTGCTTATTGGTTAGGGATTTGTTTCAGAATGAAGCCCTGGCAAAGGAAAGAAGGATCATAGGGCTCAGCCCTAGTGAGCCCTTTTTAAAACCTGGGCATTGCCAAAACGTAGAGTCAAAGTGACCCTTTGATTGCTGTGTAAGGAGGGGAGACCAGCTTAGGATTTGTTGCAAGTATAGCTTTATGGGCAGGTAGCTGTGTCAGGGGCTGATTTTTGGCAGGAAAATGCTGTGGGAAATGTTTTAGGTCCCCCTTCTGCAGTGCCAAGGTGGATCAGGGCCCCTCCTCTTGCAGGTACTTTTTAGATCAAGGGAACTTGCATCTTACTTTCAGTGCTAAACCTGTCAATTAATAGCAGAAAAGACTATAACTGACTCCCTTCTCGACTTATTTTCAGAAAGTTCATGAGGTGACCAAGAGAGTGTCTTACTGTTTGCCTTATGCACATGTACTCTGAAGGCATAAATGAAATGTGTTCATCCGTGAAGCAGTTTTTAGGAAAGAAAATGTCTGGCACCATGATGCTAAAACTTCCTGATCTAGCAAGAGCAAAACAGCCTTCTGCATGTGTTGCTGATGTGCTTGCACATCTGTATGTACATTTCCACCGGCATTGTGATACTCCTCTGAGCCATATTGAACTAGTTGGATGTGTCTGTTTATACAAAGAGGGGATGTCCTTCTGCATCTGGGGCGACCAGTTCTGATGTGACCAGCTACCCACAACTACACACAGATTTTTGGACGAGACTACCGGTAATCATCTGGATCCTTTTCAGTCTGGCTTTTGACCTAGTTTTGGGATGGAAAACAGCTTTGGTCATTCTAGTGGATGAGCTACACTGTGTTCTGAACATGCAATGTTAGGCTGTGGCAAACAAGAAATACTTGCAGAAGCAAAGGTGATACACACAACTCCCTGCACAACAATGCAGTGGTGGTGGTGCCAACTCCCCATGGGAGTTTTGGCATCTGGAGGCCTCCTTGGGGGTAAGGGAACATTTGTTCCCTTGCCCTGGGGTAAGCCCGTGCCAGCCCACTTAGTTTACTCGAACCTGCGCTAGCTCTGTTGCTGGCGCATATCCACGTGGACCTGGGATGGGAGATCGAGACTGAGAAGGGAATTAGGATTTCAGTGTGAGCTGCTGCCAACAATAGCACCACATTCCTTGTCCCAATCCCAATGGTGGTGGTGGGGGCAAATGGGAGATTAAAAAAAACATTTTTACTATACCTCTATGTATTATTATTATTATTATTATTATTATTATTATTATTATTATTATTATTATTATTATTATTAAATTTATATCCCACCTTTCTCCCGCACAGGAGGACCCAAAAAGCCCTCAAGCCGCCTGTAAGCCTTCAGGCTGTCCTCATACATACGCCACCCAATTTGGTGGTGTATGTCTGAGTAGAGAAAAGGAGCAAGATAGTTTTTAAAAGAGAGGATAAGATCTGGCATGCGCGACTACCACCAGATCCACCTCCTTCTCCCCTAAATGCCCCGTTCTGCCCCTCCCCACCTACAATCCACCCCAGCTGCTGACTTCCCAGCACTAGGGGATCCAGGAGGGCTGGTGCCACTCACTGTTTTCTGGCAGTGCATGAGAGCCAATCACCCGTAAGTCGGGCTGCGCTGCCGGAAAGCCCAGTGATTAGTCTGATGATAGAATTGGGCTATAATGCTGCAATCTTTTACATACTTACTTGAGAGTAAGCTCTATTGAATACAGTGGGACTTACTGTATAGGATTGCCTTGTAAGGTTTTGCTGAGTCCTACAAGATACTCTAAAGCAGTGTTTCTCAACCGGTGGTATGTCTGCCACTACTGGTACATGAACCACCAGTCAGTGGTAATTGAACCCCTGGCTGGCAAGATGGTGGCCGTTCCAGAACCCTAAAAATGGCAACTCAAGCTCTGCCAAGTCGGCAGAGTTTGAGCACGTGGGTGTCCCTCTCTGGGAAGGGCACCCCCGCCCTTGCCCCCTTCTGCCCTTGCCCCCCTCATACTAGTTGCTAATGATGCTAGTGATGCGGCCCATTAAGAGAATAATTCCTGGCAAAAACCATCTTTTAGGCTGCAATCATGTGCACACTTATTTGGGATCAAGCACCATTGGATACAGTAGAATTGACTTCTAAACATAGGATTGGACTGTTTATCTTGCAGTGTGTTTCCTCTTCTTTGACACTGCAACGCCCAACATCACTGTAGACACCTTTGTGTCATTTCTCCTCCCTCACCCCCTTTTTCATCTTCTCCTTGTAACAGACAGACACTACTATGACTTGTGCCAAGATTAGTATTTTGGTTCTCATAAGCAGTATTCACTAAAACACCTTATTGGAATAAAATGATATTTTCTGTATGTTGCTGAAGTTTTTCATTTACCCATAGCAATAATATCCTGTAAGCAGGATGAGGACTGCAGCTATGGCCATGAAATATGACTGAGAGCCCAATCCTATCCCCCACCATTGGCTACAATGCAGCCAATGCCAAAGAGGTGCACACCGGATCCATTGGTGGGGAGGACGATCAGGAGGCCTGGGAGTGGCAAGGGAAAATATTTTGCCAGTTGTATAAGTGGTGTAAGTATGAGGAGAGAAAAGGGGAGGCACCGCTTCAAACAGAGGGGATAGGATTCTGGCACATCCTGGTTTTGCAAGTTCTTGCAGCACAAGGCCCAGATAGGATTGGCCTGTGAATGATGCATGACAGTGGGCTGGTCTGCAGCCTATAGTGACCTTTGCTTACACTTACCCGATCTCCAACCGGGACAGAGTGCTAGATCTTTAGGAGAAGGAATGTGGGCAGGTGTCTCTTGTTAAACCTTAGAGCACAATCCTAGGCATGTCTACTCAGAAGCAAGCCCCACTGAACACAATGGGGCTTGCTTCTGAGTAGATATGTCTAGAATTGTGCTCTAAGGTTTAACAAGCTACACCTGCCCACATTCCTTCTCCTAAAGGTCTCTAGCACTCTGTTCCAGTTGGAGATCTGGTAAGCCTAGATTTAAGGGTTAAGAAACTATGCAGGGGAACTGAACAACTTGTCTGAATATCAGAAATCACACAAGAGGAACCTCACTTCCTACTCCCAGCCATTCCACAACTTCACCAGGTAGCTCCACCCTTTGAAGCCATCACTGGCCCTTGTTTCAGTGGCAGGACATGATTTGTTGATCTTTACTTTCCAAGGTTCTTCTTAAGATTGCTTACAATTTATTCTTATATCTTGGCCTTTTGATGCACACTGGATTCCAATTTTTGTTTAACGTGTTGATTGTGGCTCCGTCTTGTTGGCTCAAGATTTATTTCATTAGTACTGCATTAAAAATGCAGATGGAAGTCCAAATTCTACAAATAGATTTGCTCATTTGTCCTTGGAAGGTAACAAGAATGGCACGAATGTCTGAAAAGGCAGAATTGGCTTCTGTTCACCCAGAATCCATACAGTAATGCTTAGTTTCCTGTTTGCATATGTAACAGATGCAGCAGTGTCTTCAGATTCTTTCCATACCTTCAAAAATATCCACACTATATATGCATGTACTGTAGGTCTGGAGTTTATATCTGTCAACTCTGGCTGCACGTGGAAGAAACATGATGCTAAAATATGCAGCTAGCATGGGAACTGTATGAATGTGAAGCCCTGTACTTGAACTCATCAAAAGACTCCACTGTTGGCCACATTTAAAGCATCCATTTGATGCATCCATGCTGTCGATGATGCTGTTGGCCCCCAGGAAGGATATCAATAAAGGCTTTCCCATTAACTGACCTGCCTTGGCGTGTCTGGACCACGTTTTGAGTTGAACATTCTCAGAACGTAACTTCCTACAGCTGTACAAAGGGCAAAATAGCCTTGAAGTCATAAAAAGAAGTCAGCTTCTCCTCAACATGCCCCTTAGTAAACTTATTTCAATTGGGTGGTTTTGACATCTTCCAAAGATAAGATATTCTGTGATAAATGAGAAAATTAAACACTCATATTAAGCCAATTTGCATGGGAGAGAAGGCAGAGCAGTTTCCTTACCATACATGCGTGTGGATCTGTTTCTCTAGAAATCTGGGCAGAGAGTCATTGGAGCCTGTATGCACTTGACTTCCATACTCCTTGAAGATAAGGTATCTTGCCTCCCTTGGTCCAGACCAGGGAGGGAAGAAGTGCAAGGCAGTTGCCTAGCAACAGCAGGATGCAATCCCCAACCTATGAAGAATTTCCATTCTTGGAGACAAAGCAATGTGATCAATTTGGGCAAAGTGGACATAGCAGCTCTCTGTGTATGCCTCTGATTCTTAAAGGCAGCTCAGCTGCTATGGTCAACCCCATTGGAACAGTGGACCAGAATTCACATGCAAATTGTAGAGTAGGAAAAGGGAGACTTTCAAAGAATTATAATCACAATGCCACAAGACATGAACGTGATTGCCAGAATGACATTATTAACCCGGGATGTCACTGTCCAGGTAATGGGATGGAGTTATACAGTCCTTGACTCTCCATTAAGTCCTATGGTATAAAGTGAATAAGCTGATGTCAAACATAACATCAGAAGTTGACCAGAAGTCGACCACTGCCTGTGAGCCCACATTCAACAGGGGGCCCACCAGATCAGGTCAACCAATGAACCATCAGTACTAGTGCCAATGGTGGCACCCAAAGTGGCACCCATGGAGGTCTCAGTGCAAGGCTCTGCCCCAGGACCCCAGCAACCTGCTGCCAGCACTGAGTACTGTGGGACACAGCTGAGAGGACACATCACCTGACCCTCAGCCCAGATACCAAGGATGTTTAGTTCTGCTCATGTCCATTTTGCCTGTAAGCAAACTTTTCAACTTTTCCCTATATAAGTGAATAGTTATTAATTTCTGTGGGAAATAAATGCAGCACCAAGGGGGACAACGACGGGGGGGGGGGACGACTGTCGTAGTGTAGGCAACACTTACCTTCCAAAGCTATCATTGGATGAGCTAGTAGCTCTCAATGGCAGAGTGTCTACCACCAAGGGGTGCAATGTGTGTCTGTCCTCGCACAGCACCCCCTCAGAGTCTTTAGAGTCCCTCTTACTACCTATCACAAAGAAGGGCATTCTGTGAAATAAAACAGAAAAGAGCTGGGAGGCTGCACCAACTCCGCGCATCCAGAATTTATTTAATGGAATGTGTCCATAGGGCAGGGATTGCCAGGGCCCATACATGCTCACCTGGCTGAGTTATCCCAAAACTCTCAGCACTGGTAGCAGTTGTAGTGCTCAATGCACCATTAGGGCATGAGAGGTGCCATGGGGAGACCCAGTGGAGGGCTTTCCGCAGGGTCCCCCAGGGTATCATGAGGGACGACTACTACTGCATCAGTTGCTTGGGTTTTGAGTGCATAGACCAAGAGTAGGATGCCGGCTTCATCCAGTCTGTTGCAGGTTTTACCTTAGGTCACATTATATTTCTTCCGTGCAAGGTTACCTGGCATCATTATACATAGATTATAATTCCTTAACACCAAATTCGACTGAATTTTCAGAAAAACAGATTTGTTTCTAAGCTGATGTAGTTTCTCCTTTGCTGATATAAAATGTATTACATAATCCCTAGTTTCACAGTCCAGAGTGCTCAGCACAGATAACATTTTCATGGGCTTTCTTTTATTCACTTCTTATATCTTCACTGCTTTAAGAGAAATGAAGCTGATGGGATGCTTGATACACAATTTTTTTTTTCCTGCTCCAGGCAGTCTCTGCCACAACACAATTTTTTAAAATGTCCTAAACACACTCATTCCGTTTCAGGAAGGTTCAGTGTGCACATGCAATCAATGGAGCACATGTGTTGGAGGTTTATCAAGTTGTTTATCCTCCAGCAGCTTCTCCCACTGAACCCCCTAAGCAGCTTATTAAACTCAGGGGAGTGTAAAAAGCAGCACAGGAATTCAGTGAATGAAGCTGCTAAAAGTAAAAATGGCAGACTTCACAGGTCTCCCACAGGTTTCTGCATGGGAGATCTCTCCTAGTATCTTCCACGGTCAGAATTTTCCAAAGATCCTTTTAAAGTTAAAAACAGCAATGGGGGAACGGGACGGTGGGACACGTATGATACCTATAAGGTTTTTTTTTTTCTGTATAGCAACTAACCAGTCGCGACGACGCGCGTCACCCCAGAGTGGGGGCGCGCATCGCCCTTAAGGGGGAGGCTCCGCCCCCGCGCGTGACGTCACGCGCAGGAGCAGAGCGCCCTCCCCGCTCCGTTTTCGGCTCATTTTGGAGCCAAACGGACACAGGGGAGGGCAGGCGGGCCCAGCTCAAGCTGTAAACTGTAAGTGGGGGGTGATCGCGCGTCACCCCTATACGCGCGACGCCCCCGGCGGCCCACCCCCCCGCTTCCCCCCGTCGACGCCAGTGCAACTAACAGCTTTGGGGAACAGGGAAGTAGAAACGTATTACAACCTGATCCTGATCATTAATGTAAAGGAGTTCCAAAGATCTCAATGATACCGTAAGCCCAATCCTCCACTGATGGAGTACACACTGCACACTATGGGTCAGCAGGGGACCAGACAGCCTCCCGCCCCTGGCCAGTTTCTTGTCCCAATCCGCCCACAAATCTTCCCCAAACTGACCCCAATGCCGACTTGCCAGTGGAGGTTCTTCAGGCTGGTGGCACCCACATGCAGCCTTTGGCCGTTTGTTCTGATGTGCCTGGCCCACAGAACAGCCGATCAGTGTTTGTGCCATTGGCTTATGGTGGTGGATCATGAGATCTGTCACTGTAAGGCCTGGATAGGATTGGACCATGTGCCATTACAACTATGACCACACACTAGAGCCGTTGGCGTAGCTGCATGCTATGGAGTGGCAGGGGATTGGGCTGTTAGTGTCTGAACCAAACTGGAGAGTTAAAAATACTGATGAACCTGGATTGGAGCTAAACTCAAATTTTTAATGGAACTTAAATTTCACTCACTATCAAGAGTGAAAGTGGTGTAATGGTGAAAAGGCTGTACTGTGGTCCAGGAAACCACTGGTTCAAATCTTGCTTTGGCCATTAACTCACTACTGTATGTAGCTTTAGGCAAGACAAAATATATACTGAGGATAACAATACTGATATACCTGCTTATTGTTAGCCACTTTGGAAATCTGCATGTATATTGAAAAGCAGGATGCAATACTTTCAAGGATTATTGATAAGGTATGTGATGCACTTTCAAGTGCTATATATAAATGCTGCATATTATATCGGACTCCTTACCCTGTGTTAGAATCTAACGATCTTTTCCAATAATATTGTTTGTTTTCTATTGATGAGCTTCTTTTTCATAGATCGTGAATCTGTGCTGTTCATGATGGGAACTAGGCATTATGTAACCTTGTGTATGTAACTTGGGGTTGGTCGACTATTTGTCACATGTGCAAGAGCACTGAAAACAAAATGTCTGCTTTGATTCTAGTCAAAGTTGTCAAAGCAAATTAAGCAAAGTCAAGGTTGTCAACGTGTGTTAGATGAAGATGCCAAAATGAAAGTCTTTGAAGTTGAAATTCTCAAAGGATGAAAAGGTGAATTTGAGCATTTGTCAAAGGAAAGGGTTCCTGGAATTTGATCTGCTAGTCATTCCAGCTAAGTGTACTTCACCCAGGTTGGTCCAAGTTGACAATTGTTTCTATGAAGCTAAGCCAACGTTGCTGTTCCTCACGTTTGTGTCTCGTTCAATAAATGACCCCAAGAGTAGTAGCTTGCTGCATAGAGTTTCTAACTGGAGGTGACTTGATGTGGGGGGGTGCTTGACGCAGCATGAAGGAGGCATGTCTAGGTTGGTGCTGCGCCATAATGGAAGTGAAGATGATGGCAGTAGGAATGCTTTTCATTTGACTCTCCCCGCCAGTCCCAACAATGGAGTCAATTAATGTTCATGGCAGTTTTTTAAGCCAACAAAAGTTTGTGCCGCTCAGTCTTATGCAGGTCCAGTTGGAAATAAGTCTCACAAAGTTCAGTGGAGCTTAGCTTCAAGCAAGTCAGTCAAGCTTAGGCAGTACAGGTCAAGGCCCATTGAAGTGATTCAAAACAAAAACAACTCTTTGCACAATGTTTTGAGTTCGTCATAATTTTTTTTATACGGTAGCATATTTGTATGTGATTGCTCCCATAGGGAAAAATGAAAGGGTACCACATTAGGCAAAACGCAAGCAAACCAACAGGCTTGACACTTCCCCGTCCCCCTTTGAAGCTCCTAGGCCATTTCATAGACTATACAGCCGCTTACGTGGATTTCCCACCAAGCGTGCAGTCGAAAGGGAGCCACCACCAATTACAACCACCTGATGCTTGTATCTGTGTGACAAGCAAGTCTGTAGGTAAGTACCTGTTACATTCATGTTTTGCATTTTTAAGATTCAGCTTAGCTTTAGGTCATGGATGCAAGCCAATGATGTTTAGGCACACTTGAACCCCAGTGGAAGTTCCCAGTCGAAGTACAGTATTTCAGTCCCATTGACTTTAGTGGCCTTTAGGCATTTGGATTATGCTCCATGACTTCATTCATCATCCTTTCTTGTACTAACTTAATCTTTGCTGTCTCTAAATGCACTGCCTTCCAACCTATATAATATATCTTCATTATCTATAGCCATAGTTATATATATTTTTTCCTCAGGAGATCTGTCCATGATCTGTCTGATCCTTCAGGATTCTACTCTTGCTACATGACCCAGTTTGGTTCCACTGTTAGACATGTCATAAATACACAAACAGATTCACCCACCACCAACATGCAAAAATCAAAAACACAATTATCATTGTCCTTGAGGTTCTAGCGTCAGACCCGAAGGTTTCCAGTTTGAGCCTCCGAGTCCATGAGAGTGGAAAGCTAAAATCTTCAAATAGTGTCTCAAGTAAAGAGAGTAAGCTAAGACTGTTTCATACTGACTGTAAATATAGTCATGTTACTACTAAAAATGTTTTTCTAAAGCAAAATCTTCACTGTAAATGTCTATTTCAAGGACTTACCATCTTGTCTTCAATGCAATGTTATGTCTATTCCCAATAGATAGCAAGAGGACGCTTCAAGCTGGTTCCTTTTTGCATGCTAACTTTTGATTGAAATATATAGTACACCGTAAGGTCATACACAAATGACTCTTTGAAAATGCAAACGAAAAACTAAACAGTCTTTCTCCGCTGAAGTTAAGTAGGTCAACAATTTACCTAGCTTGTCTGCTAATGTGCTTGCTATACAAGCTAATGAGATCTTGAGAACAATCCACATATCTGAGGTTGTCAAGGTGAACATTGTCATCCTCATTAAACACCAATGAACCAACTTTGGATTTTTGTGTTACCTTTACCAGGTGATGTACTCTTAATGTGTTGTTATATGTACACTAAGCCCAATCCTAACTAAATCCCCCTGCTGATGGCCAACAAAGTGCACACTGTATCCTGTGTGTGTGTGGGGGGGGGAGTCCTGTTGGGTTACTCAAGGTAAACCTCCACTTCCCCAATAGGTCTGATAACCACCCCCTTCCCACCCTTGACACACATCCATCACTGCCCCAGTCCCCCCCCATTCCACCAACCCCTCCAGCTATTGTCACACACACACACACACACACACACTAACTTACCAACGCTGGGGCATCTTCATGGGCTGCTGTCACCTGGCCCCTGCAGCTTGATGTTTCCAGTGCCAGCCCAGTTGCACACGAGTTTGTGACACCAGTCTCCTACATACCAGTTCCATTCTGGAGATCTGCTTGGAAGTCAGAACAAACATACTGTACATCAAAATACCTGGTTCTTGTCAGCCTAGGGCTATCCACTGTTCCCTTTAAGCTGCATGACTGCGTGGCCACACAACTCAAAGACAAACAAAGCTAGCTAGGAGCTCCACATTCCCAGAAGTCCTGCGATGACATGACATCATCACCGTGTGTTCAGAAACACCACCAAGCTGCTGTGCAGCAACCGAAAGGGTTGCAACAGCGTGGACCCCTGAGGGGGAATATTGGTGTTATTGCACCTGCACAAAAGCACCACAAAGAACCACCTGGGCGAAAGCGCCAATGCAGCCGTCTGAAACTCAGACATCCGTAACTCAGGCAGCCAGTGTACTCAAATATATTCAGTCATACTATGAATGCAGCCAGCTACAATGTTGTTTTTGAAATCTATACGATGTTCTGTACATGGCTTTAGATGTGAGGAAGAAGAAGCAATTGAGGGAACAGGAAGACGTGTGACACGCTCCTGTTCCAATCTTCCTATCAGGAGGGGTGCAAAAAATCTATTTGGATGAGATAAGAAAGCAAAGACACAATATGCCAGAAGTACTTCCTGCTATCCCTTCTTGTCCAACATATTCAAAATAGAACAGTTACATCTCTCCCCATGGGAATACTCTTCTGGCAGGACCTTATGCTATTATTATAGCCACATAGTAATAGTGACAACTAATAATGATTACAGGTGCAAACCATCAGTTATCAAAATCAACATTTTACTGTTGACTTCAATGGGATTGTTGTTGTTCAGTCGTTAAGTCGTGTCCGACCCTTCGTGATCCCATGAACCATATCCCGCCAGGCCTTCCTGTCCTCCACTATCTTCCTGAGTTCGCTCATTTTCATGTTCGTTGCATCGGTGATGCTGTCTAACCATCTCATCCTTGGCCTTCCCCTTCTCCTTTTGCCTTCAATCTTTCCCAGCATCAGAGTCTTCTCCAGAGAGTCCTCTCTTCGCATTAGGTGGCCAAAATATTTGAGTTTCAGCCTTAGTATCTGTCCTTCCAAGGAGCAGTCAGGCTTGATTTCATTTAGAATTGACTGATTTGATCTCCTAGCAGTCCAAGGGACTCTCAGGAGTCTTCTCCAGCACCACAGTTCAAAAGCATCTATTCTTCGGCGCTCAGCCTTCCTTATGGTCCAACTCTCGCAACCATACATTGCTACTGGGAACACCATCGCCCTGACTATACGAACTTTTGTTGGCATGGTGATATCTCTGCTTTTTATTATGCTGTCTAAGTTTGCCATAGCTTTCCTTCCAAGGAGTAAGCGTCTTTTAATTTCATGGCTGCTGTCTCCATCTGCAGTGATCTTGGAACCCAGAAAAGTAAAATCTGTTACTGCTTCCATTTCTGCCCCTTCTATTTGCCAGGAATTGATGGGACCCGATGCCATGATCTTAGTTTTATTAATGTTGAGTTTCAAGCCAACTTTTGCACTCTCCTCTTTCACTCTCATCAAGAGGCTCTTTAGTTCTTCTTCACTTTCTGCCATTAGGGTGGTATCGTCTGCATATCTGAGGTTGTTGATATTTCTCCCGGCAATCTTGATTCCGGCTTGCGATTCATTCAGCCCTGCATTTCTCATAATGTACTCTGCATATAAGTTAAATAAGCAGGGTGACAATATACAGCCTTGCCGTACTCCCTTCCCAATTTTGAACCAATCAGTTGTTCCATGGCCGGTCCGAACTGTTGCTTCTTGACCCGCATACAGGTTTCTCAGGAGACAGGTAAGGTGGTCTGGTACCCCCATCTCTTTAAGAATTTGCCACAGTTTGTTGTGATCCACACAATCAAAGGCTTTTGCGTAGTCAATGAAGCAGAAGTAGGTGTTTTTTTGGAACTCTCGTGCTTTCTCCATGATCCAGCGCATGTTGGCAATTTGATCTCTAGTTCCTCTGCCTCTTCGAAACCCAGCTTGTACGTCCGGTAGTTCTCGGTCCACGTACTGCTGAAGCCTAGCTTGTAGGATTTTGATTATTTTCAATGGGATTATGTAGATTGTATCATGTGGGTATTATTTGAAATCAAAGCAGCGTCTGTTATAAGAATATTACCTATAATGATGAAATGAAAGCAAAGGTCAAAATCTGTCCAAAGATTGATACCTTCACTCTCACACTGAAATTAGTGGGCATTTCAGCACAATCATATGCATGTCTACGCAGATGTAAATTCCACTGAATTCTATGGGACTTACTCCCATGTAAGTGTGTATAGGATTGCAGCCTTACAGGCCAATCCTATCCTTGAATTCAGTGGTGTCGCTGGAGGTGGGAGACTCCCTGTGCATTGCCTTCGCCCCACTGAATAGCTCCGAAGGCTAGGGGGCAGAGCCGCCTCATGCCGGTGAGTAACGGAGGTCAGCGTGGTGCGGAACTTAGCGCTCCACCCCACCTCCAGAGACGCCACTGCTTGAATTACAGCAGTAAAAGGCCCTGCAATAGCACACAGAGCAAAATGTCACCTGCCAGTCTGAATCACTGCTGGAAAGTGGCAGCAGCATCAGAGCTGTACTGGTGTGAGCCGTGGACCACACCAGCACAGGCAAGTTGGCAGGGGCATTTTGTAGGTGTGGAGAGGGCGAGCAGGGGAGTTTCTGGGAAGATCAAGGGAGGGCAGGGGGTGGGAGGGGTGGATCTTGGCAGCAAAGCATGCGCTGGATCCTATCCCCCATTTTTCATCCCGCTGTGCTCCCTTTCTCTCCTTGGATCTATGCCAGCTACGTAGGCATAGGTCCAATGACACCCATAGGCCATCAGGGAGCCTACCTGTAGCAGGTCTCCTGATCATAGGCCATAGGCCATCAGGGAGCCTACCTGTAGGTAAGGGAAAAATATTTTCCCTTACCTCAAGCAGGTCTCCTGATCACCCACCCGCAACTGAATAAACCACACACTCTGTCAGTATGGCTGCATCGGCGTCAATGATGAGGCTTAGGATTCTTCTGTTAGAAGTTCTTAATTTTGTTTGGCTCATACCCAAAGTTTGTTGGCCACTAGATTGTTTTATCTATTATTAGTGCTAGCTATGCTGCATTAAAAACTGTGTGCTCTGTCACTGTGCTACTCTGTAAATAAGTCAAGTTAAGAAAAAATAATTACCCAAGCTTCCTTAATGTCATGGACTGCTCCCAATTCTCTGAAGACACTAGAAATAATTCAGAGCTGTTATATCGAGCCAACGTGTTGACATTCTCAAGGATGCACTGCATGCCTTATGTTCAGTCTGACCAAAGAGTGCACCAGAAACCATCCTTCTTGGTAACTAGGAAAGGGATTTTTTTTCAGGCTCTTTGTACTACCCTTGTGTTTCAAGGAGCAACCTGAATAGACATTCTGTGGCTCGCCACTGGAGATGTGCATAGTAACATAAGTAAAGCCAGATTCTTGGAGAATTCTCGAGACTGGCTCAGTTTTATTTCTATGAGTGAGGATGAGCCAGAGGAGGATACAGCCAAGTAAAATATTCTGGCATTTATTCCTGGTGGTCTAGTGACACTGTGTATATCATTTCTTTAAACAGCTTTATCGTGTGTGTACATTCAGCTCCAAATGCTTGGGTTTGACTTGAAGAATGGAGCCAAACCATTGGCTTGGTTTGACATGAGTCTTTCAAACTTCTGGCTTCCCATAAATTTTAACAAAAACAATGTCTGAGCTTTTTAAGAAAAAAAAGAAGAAGAAATACTACATATACATACCAGGTGAATGTTTCTGGGGGCCTTATAATCAAGTTAGCTACCAATTTATCTTTCCCCTGAATTCTATTCAACTGTCTGGAATTATTTTCGGAAATTGGCTTCTTCAGAACAGTAATCATGGCCATTTTTTTTCATCCTTCACAAAGCCTGAAATACAAGCCTACATTTTAGTCCTTGGAGTTTGTAGTTTTCATGTGTGTAAATTACAGCGTAATCCTGTGTAGGACTGTGCCATGGGAGCGCACGCTCCCCTGGTGCAGGGTGTCGTGAAAGTGCCGAAAAGCACTTTCACGGCAACCGGTGAGTAAGGACCGCTGGCACAGCTGCCGGTGGCCCTTACCCCAGCTCCTACCTGGCCCTGCGCCCGGCGGAGCAGGTAAGTCCTACCAGTGGCGTCACTAGACGCGCGTCACCCTGGTGCGGGGACGCGCGTCACCCCCCCTAGGGGCGCGACGATATAGGCGCGGGGGGAGGGGGCCACCCGGCTCCCCCCCCCGCATCACGTCGCCGCCCTCCGGACGCTCCGAAGCCGGCCCGGGAGCCGGCCTCGGAGCGTCCGACCCCGTCGGCGCTCCAGGGCCTTCTGAAAGAAGGCCCAAGCAGCGCGTCAATCCGGGTATTTTCCGGATTTTCGCGCATGCGCAGACCCTTTTTGAGGGCTTTTTGCCCTCAAAACGGGTCTGGGCATGCGCGAAAATCCGGGAAATACCCGGATTGACGCGCTGCCTGGGCCTTCATTCAGAAGGCCCTGGAGTGCCGACGGGGTCGGACGCTCCGAGGCCGGCTCCCGGGCCGGCCTCGGAGCGTCCGGAGGGCGACGCGCGTCACCCCATGACGTGCGTCACCCCCTGGCGGCCCGCCCCCCCGTCACGCCCCAGTGACGCCCGTGAGTCCTACAGCGGCCGGGGCAGGGGTAGGGCGGACCAGGTGGTGAGGGAGGGCGGCCATTGGCTGCCGCGAGCCTGGAGAAGGCGGGGATATCAGCAGCGAGATATGCCAATATCCAAAGCCCGCTCCAGGCCTGGCCCTACATGGAGGGCTCAAATGTACACATTTGAGTAGGCCCATTGGACCTCAAGCTGCTTACACCCAGGGAAGGGGACAATCATCCCCTTCCCTTGAGGTGTACCCTGGCTGCCCCGGGGCAGCCTGGGACCTGGATAGGATATCGTACACAGGATTGGGCTGCCCATATAATAACAACCAAGGGAAGAAACACTCTTAAGAGACACCATTCACCTCTGAAAGTCCCAAATACAAGGTCTATTGAAATGAATGGGAATGGGATGTCAAGCACAACACTGACATACTCCTGAGACTATTTGTTTCAGTAGGGCTTGCACAGGAGAAGTTGACGTTGGATTGTGCCCATTTTCTATGGAAAGGTTTTTGTTTTTTTCATGGCACATGCCAGTTAGATGCAGACCAGTAGACTGCAAGGAAAAATATCCCCCTTGCCAAGCACACAAATAGTTCTTGCTCTTACTTGGTGCCCCTTGTTCCTCTAGCTGCTTCTGCTCAGAACCATTTTTCGTCTTCACAGTCCCTGGCCTCATTTGCCCAATTTCCATCTGACTGGCTATGGTGACCCATGTGATTTTGTTTATGAGTGTCCATTATGCCATCATCCACAGTGTTGTGGAGCCGCTGAGAAAATCATGTGGGCTGTCACAGGCAATAGAATAAAAATTGTATCAAGAAGAACAACATCAAAACAACCTGGAAGTTTTTGCAACAAGTGTCAAAAAATTACTGGAAACAGGAGGCACTTTTCAACACTTATGAAAATAAACATGAAACAAGGTGAGGAGGAGCTTTGGCCGTAGTTAGGAATGGCATCTGTGAAAAGAGGGGACAGAATACGTGTCATTATTGTACCACATCACATTTTCCTTTAGTCTGATTCTAGAAAATACTGACCTTCAATACTGGAAATATGATGTTTAGGACCTGTACGTTTTCTTTGAGTGGGTCTTTTATACCCTATTTTTAGGACTGACATGCAGAGCAATGGTATGTGTGTGTGCATGTGTAATATAAAATATTATAGCACAGTGTCATTGGAAGCATTTGTCGAAGGGCACAGAGGTTACTAGCAATTCTTAAATGTATTAAAACAATGTATCTAAGCCCTTGACTCCACTGAAAACTCCCTTCTTCTACCCTGCTTGCCCTCCATCAACACTGTGGTTTTGCTTATTAGCATTTGAGGAAATTTGTTACACGTTTAAGGGCTCTTTTGGAAAGGAGGCTGATGCAAGGGATTCCTGATCATAATGGCACCATTTATCAAGATAGTATTTTGAATGTTAAGCATAAAGCTTTCCCACATGGTAATTAATATTACACATTTAATTCAACTGCAGCTCTTTGTTCAAGGAGAAAAATGGAGAAAAGAAGCAATGCTCCAATCTGAAACATTTTTGCTGGAGTGATCGTAGGCCCTGTTGACTTATTTTGTAATATTGCCCTGTGCTGTTTTCCAGTGGCGTTTTAAGCCCTCGTGCCGCCTGGGGCTAGGAGGGCGGGGGCTGGCCAAGCGCCCCCCGGACGTCACGTGACGTGTGACGTCACGTGACGTGTGACGTCACATGACGTCCAAGGACGCTGTCGCTCGAAAGCTGGAGCGCAGCGCCCGCCCGCAGCCATAACGGGCGGACAGTGCTCCAGCCTTTGACTCCGAGAGCGTCCTCGTCGTCTAGGCAACGCGCACAGCGCACGCCCGCAGACACAGAGTCTGAGAGCGCGCTGCGTGTTGCCTAGACGACGATGCTGTTGCTCACCTCGGACTCGAGCTTTCGAGTCCGAGGTGAGCAACAGCGTCGTCTAGGCAACGCGCAGCGCGCTCTCAGACCGTGTCTGCGGGCGCGCGCTGTGCGCGTTGCCTAGACGACGAGGATGCTCTCCTCGAGCACCCCCCAGTCAGCTAGGCACCTGGGGCCCTGTATATCAGGGCCCCAAGCGTTTCTACGCTACTGCTGTTTTCAAATAATCAGCATGATAGACTTCTGACCAACAATTGATGGAAAAGTGATGGCTAGATAGACTTTGGGTTGTATCCCCAGGGGTGAATATGGTAGGGCAGTGGTTCTCAAACTTTTTAGCACTGGGATCCACTTTTTAAAATGACACTCTATCGGGACCCACCTAGCTTTACGAGACACTCAAACGTTTATCTCCCTATATTTACACATGCTTGCAAACTTCAGGAGCTCAGCTGTTTGCAGGGCAGTTAGTAGCTATATGATTTTTTGAATAGCCTCAGGGCTTGTAGCAATTATGTATCTGATCTTTCCATCAGCTAGGACCCACCAGAAATCAGGGCACGACCCACCAAGTGGGTCCCGACCCACAGTTTGAGAAACACTGTGGTAGGGTGTACATGGAAACAAACTTCCCTTCCCCCTTCTCTGGCATGACTAGGGGTGGGGTGGAGGGCGAACCGCCCCGGGTGACACTCTCAGGGGGATGACACCACTAGTGGCCAAAACTGTGAAATCTTTATATGTATAAATAATACCATCATGTTATATTTCATCTGATGTGTAATTTCCTGCGGAATGCAATGAAACAAACTGTTTTGAATTATCTGTATTTTATCAAACGTTATAACCAAATAACCAGAAAAATAAAACAAAGCCAAGGTGGGAGGGGGACTATCTTGGCAGCAGCCGCACACACCGAGATCCCTTTTCCCCTTACCAGCCTGGACTCACCCCCAGGAGCTTCCTTGGACTTACGCCATATAAAGGGCTGGTGTAGGTCCAAGGAGACCCATTGGAGACCAGGCGGCCTATGGGGAGGTAAATAAAAAAGATGGTGTAGGTAGGGAGGCCCTACTGGGATTGGAGGTCATCATTGTCAGCTGATGGCTGCTAGCTGAACATGCAGGAGTGTGCGGGAAGTTTGACCACATTATTCCAAAAATTTGCAATCGTAAATTAGGTTTTGGTATTAATTAAATAAGCATGTTTAACCAAAAATGTCTAAAATCAAACGTGTGTAAAACAAGAAGTAGCTGTAGTTTCTCAGAGTGTGTTCAGCTAAAGAGAGAAAAGGTATCTCTATATTCAGTGTGGTAAAGGTATTTCTAAAGTACTTCTATATTCACAGCGCAATCCTATCCAACTTACACCACCGGTGTAACCAGCGGTGCAGCGAGAACGGGAGGCCCCAGAATGGAAAGGGGATTCAAAACCTCTTTGAATTCCCCTTTGTAGAGGATTTGAATCCTCTTTCCATTCTGGGGCCTCCCGTTCTCGCTGCACCGCTGGTTACACCGGTGGTGTAAACTGGATAGGATTGCGCTGTCAGTGGGGTAAAGGGACTTTTACTTCAGTCCCTCATAAAAGCAGTTCATCTAGTCTTCATCCTGTGCATCTCCTGGAAACATGTTTACACGAAAAATGGTCTCTACTGGATCCTTTCAACCACAGTCAAGCCAAGGCAAAATGAGTGAATTTTTTTTTCACGTTTTTCTGGGGAAACTTTATTAGGTACATTTCTTCTCTTTGCCACCTTCCTTTGTGTTTACATTAGGCCTATTTGCCCAAGCCAATTGGAGTCTTGAGAATGTGGTCTGAGTAGATCCATATAGAGTTTGCCAAACGCTGCACAACGCTATTGAATGCAGCTACACCAATGTGGCCATGTGGTTTGGCCCGTAGCTTGGACTCTTTCCCCACACTAGCCATGTTACGGGATTTCATGCTATGTGAACATACCTTCAAGTATGTGATTCCTTCCTCTTGAAATTAAATAATATTTTCAGGGTCAAAGTCATGGAAATGTTTCCTTCCCCAAATATGCACTTTATCCCAAGCCTGTTCAGTGTCTAGAATTCTATCTTTGAAATACAGAGTTCTCAGACATCCCCTGAGCCCCATTTTGGAACTTATTTCATATACTGTACCTTGGCAGCGCCTGTGGACAGCAGTACTAAACAAGCAAGCTTAAGAAGCTGACTTGAATTGACATGAGCCAAGTGTTGCAGAGTTAGAGCTTAAACAAGAATGGAAGAGAACCTTTCTTTCCTCTGGAGAGAGCTCAGGCTTAGGCGTCCCTTGCTAAGAAATTCATGCACAAGAAGGGAAGATGTGGAGCTATTAAAATGCATTGGCACGAAGCACTGGGAGATTATCTGCGTATGCACCGGACAAGTGACTGGGAGTCACACAAGAGGAAAGTGTTGCAGAACAGTGGCCCTTGCTTAAGGAAGTACTTGGAGAGGGATTTGAAGAAGTTGACTTGAATGAGTTGACTTGATGGATGGAGATAACTGTTCCAGACAAAGGGAACAACAGGTCAGAAGGTTATGATTTAAAATAAATCCACTTAAATACACGACTCAGTGATGCCCAAACTCAGAGTGTGGTGAGTATATTTGTTAAATAATGAATAGCTCCTAGGAGGCCAAAGTTGCCTCCCCCAGAGGAGGTGGCCTGGTGCGACCCTGAGTGAGTCATTGCTCTGGGTCTGTCTCCTTCTCAACAACCTCCACTGGGGGCTATTTTTCCCCCTTTCTGCATCCTGTGTGCTTAAATGATCCAGTCACTCCAGGAAGAGACAGCTGAACAAACTGTTTTCAGAGCGGGCACACCCAGAACAGTGACTTGCACAGAAATACAGTAAGAATACAGCCTTTTAGGCTAAGGGTGAAATGTGCCTCCAATTTTGGGACAACCTGGCATACAAAAAGTTAATTAACTGCAAATACAAGGGTTGGTTATGTTCCAAAGTTCAGCAAAGCTCCGATATGTAAAAGGAGCGCCACAGAAGCAGAGACTATCCTGTTCACTTAATTGTCAAGAAACAGGTGCATGCCTTCATTTTCCTTACAAATGGAACTGGACATGATTGGGCCCCATTCATATTAGGCTCCTTTCATTCCAAAATGAGTTAACTGTAGATTGAGTGGGAGAATCTGTTTTGGGAAGCCCCATTTGTTGACATTTATTTTTATTTTCATTTTTATGAAAAATAAAAGGAGGTGGGACCGCAGCACGGTGACACCCCCAACGCTGCTGGACACTCAAATGAAATGTAAGGCTCCAGGCGGACGGGAGGGCCCAAAAACACAGTGTGTGTTTTTTCGCTGCCGCCTGCCCTCTCAAACCTTTACAATACAGCCGTGCCATGGCTGTCGTCCCCCGTGTGCCGCCCGGGGGGCCCCCGCCCTAGGTGGCCCAACGCTACTGTAAAATAGGAATGAAATGAAAACACTAGACAAATGGAAAATGAACTGGATAAAAACAGCAAAAAATAAAACAAAAATGAACAAGAAATTTAAAAATATCCTTGCACAGCCCCATTGCAAAAGGTAAGTGCACAATCCAATTCAGTACAAAAGACAGCACTAAGAATAACTCTGAATGCCCATGTACATGTTCCAACATTAAATTGGATAGGCCCAATCCGGCTAACTTGTTATTACTAATAGCCCAATCCTAACTAACCCCGCCCCAATGCCTATGCAGCGATGCCAACGGAGCACATGCTGCATCCTGCATGGGGGGGGGGCAGTCGTAGATGCCTCCTTGAGGTAAGGGAACATGATTTGTTCCCTTACTGTGGGGCAAGCCTCAGCTTCACCAATGGGTTTACTAGACTCTGCACCAGTCATTTTAGTGGCGTAAATCCAAGTACACCAGTGGGGAGTGGAATGGGGAATGGATCCTGGCTCATGCCAGTGCCACTGGGATCCACCCCTTCTTTTCCCTATTCTGCTTCCTTCCTGCCCGCCCCCTCCCCACCTCACTCCTCCCACCGCCCGCCCACTGTGCCAGCTTACCTGAGCTCCTACTGGTAGCCGGCAATGGGCCTCCGTCGCTGTTTGCGATGGTCATTCTGGAATGGTTATCATATGGCCATTTATGACAGCGGAAATGCTGTTCCGCTGCTGTAGAGCCCGGTTAGCATTGGGCTGTTAGGGTGCAATCCTAAAACCACTTACCTGGGAGTAAATCCCACTAAACTCAGTGGGACTTCTGAGTAAATATGCATAGGATTGCACTATTATCTAGAATCAGCAGCATTAATCAGTGTTATCTTCCTGGTTCTTTGAGGACTCCAAGGAGAATTTGGTACTTTTTCCAGTGCTATATGGTTTCCTTTGAATTCCCTTGTCTCCTACTTCTTCTGGGTTTCACTTCATTTCTTTGTACTCTCATTTCTCCAAACAGATGTGTAACTATGTGGGCTATGGCGGATACTGTATATAAATCATGTCAGGCATGCTGTAGTCATGTGATCATCAACAAAATCATGTGGGTTGCCTCAGCCAATATGATTAAATGGCAGTGTGCGTGAATGAGGCAGAACAGGACTTGCAAAAAAAGAAAGAAAACGTAGCCAAGGAGAATAGCGGTGAAAGAAATGTCTGCAATGAATCCCTCTATCACTGAAAACTGGAGGTTTGGTTTCATAATTTTCAACAATTATGAAACCAAACCTAAATGAATGGAGCCTCAACCCAAGATAGCAATAGTCTGCCCATAACCTTATTAATTGCTTGGAGGAAACTTCATTAAAGTAGATACAGTACTTTGTTTTCTACATTTCAGTAACGAAAGCTCAATTTATAGTAAATAAAAGTGGTTATCTGTTTGAATTCTGCTGCTGAATTTTCTGCCAGGAGATGAACAAAACTAATAATTAAAAACAGTTGTTGAGTTGTGTTTATAGACGGCAATCGAGATCTTGATTTTTGTATGCATGTTGATGTTTATAATTTTTCCATTCTATTTTTAAGGTTTTTCAAAACAACAACAAAACCTAAAGTATTGCCACCTGATCACATTTTACTTGATACAGTGCAGCACAAATGAAACCATATTGCTCCATAGAATAATACATTAATCATCATCAGTCGTCATTCCATACTTTCCTTCCATGCAGTGCAAAAATATGAACAGATATCCTCACAAGAAGGATAAATGTCTTATCTCATAGTTCACCTAGCTTGGAATACATAATGGGGTTGCATTGAGAATGCATGTTATTTATCATCCCTTGTATGGGGCAAAAGGCAATGATAGATGCCTTTTGAACTATGGGAGATTTATGAGGGTTTTTACCCCTTGAGTGCTGTGGAATGGGGGGGGGGAGGTTAGTGGTTTGGAGTCCCTATGCACAAAGAATTTCCAGTGTACTTAGTGATTTAATTATTATCATCTATTTATTAAGACCAAATAGACCCTGGATGAAAAATACTGTACCATCTGATCTTTTAAATACTGTAGATATCAACCAACCATCATCTCACTTTTTCAAGAGATGAAAACCAACCTAATTAAAACTAAAATAGAGACACATCCATACAACTGCACATTGTCCCCACTGGTGGAGGGATAACCTGATGCTGTTGGTTTGTTGCTGCTGGGGTGTAAATACCTTGTTGGTGTGAATGTGAATCACTCAGCTGTATCAATGTAGGGCATGACCCAACTGGCAACACTCCCAGAAACACATGCAAGCAATGCAGAATTTAGGGTTGAAAGAAGACTGCATTTCTGCACACAGGCTGAAGTCTGTGGGATTTACCCTGAAACGCGTGAAAGATTTGTGAACCAGTTCTGCAATGAGAATGCATTATATCGAGAAGGAAATTTACGTTCCTTTTAAAAAATCTGTGTGCTATGTAATCTGTTGGTACAGTGGGCCCTCCTTATTTGTGGGGGGTGGGTTCCAGAACCCCCCGCGGATAAGAAATTCTGCAAAAGGTCGAGTCCCATTAAAAAAACCCCAGCATTTTTCCTACATGTGGGTTGCACTGCATGTGCGGGCAGTATTTTTCCTACATGTGGGACAGTATTTGGCACTCCAGAGTGACTTCCGAGAGTGCCAGATACTGCCCCGCAAAATCTGTGGTTGGTGGAATCCGCGGGTAAGGAAACTGCGGGTACAAATGGCCCACTGTACATTACATTTTTGAGGCATAAAAACACTCAAAGGAATATCCAAATTTTTAGAACACAAATGCCCCAATCCAGCTAGAGGCTTGACTTCCATGCACATATCCATAACTTGGCACAAGTCATTAATTACAGGTCACAGCCCACCTGGGCTTTCATAAATGTCTTGAATTTGCTGCCTGCATAGGCCTGGAAAAACAGAGTGTGAGGGGAGACAATTGTCCATCACCTGGCAGGCCGTAATTCTGTAAATTGGAGCCATTCCAGAAGTTGAATGACTTACCGGGAGGGCGGGGAGGCCTCTTCCAGGATTCCAGGTTTGCGTCTGAAAACAGGAAGTTGCTTTCCGAGACTTCTGTGGGCCATTCTGAGGCCTGTGCAGTGGGTCACCGGCCTGGCGCGACCTGGAAGAGGCCTCCCACCCTCCTGGTAAGTCATTCTGGTGCTGTGACCCACCATGGGGGACAAGGTGAGTGAAGAGTTTGAGAACCCCTGAAGAGTTTGAGAACCCCTGAAGAGTAGACATTATTAAGTAGTCTACTTAAGTACTTCAGAGTAGACTGAAGAGTTTGAGAACCCCTGGTGTAGACATTATTAAGCCAGATGAACCAAAGATCTGATTCAGTGGAAAGCAGCATCATAAACAATGAAAGATCGAGAATCCTTGATTTCCATTACATCTGATCATCCTGCTTGCTTGCTGCCTAGCAGAGCCTTTATTATCCAGTGCAGAGAAAGGAATAAACAGTTCCAACAACATTATAAACTATGAAGATGTGGTGCTGCAGTTCTGTTGGGCTTTGCTGTTTTTCATTCATCATAACTATATTCTAAGATGCCCTAAAGCTACACTATAAGTCCACCACTTTGGAAAGAAGTCATATAAAGAAAACAAATAGCAATAAATGACATAAGTACGGCATATACTTCGTATTTCCAAGATAGATAGATGCATAGGAAATTGGATGTGGTACAAATATGATGCCAAAATATGTTTTATTAGATGCATTTTGCAGATCTGCTTGTGCATACACAAAAGAGAACACGTTTATGAGATACATTTTATGAAACATATCAGAGGGTTAAGAATGGAATTGCAGAAGAAGAAAAGGCTCCCTAAAGAATTTTTGTCTGGTTAAGACATCATTGTAAAGGGATATATTATCTACCTAGACAGACCATCTTTGCATTTCTACAATTTTTTTTAAGACCCTGATGACAACTGCTAGATTATTGGCCTTGAACTGCTAGATCAAGACCCTGAAGCAGGTCACACCAGCAACACCCATCAGCCACCACTTGGAGTATGTGTGTGTTGGACTGGTAGAGGACACAGTATGAGAAAGAAACAGAGTAAGAACATGTGAAGCAACCTGATATTACATATACAATTGTTTCAGTATTGTTTACTCAGAAAAGCTGGAGCTTTCTAATGTCTCAAGCAGGGCTCTTTTCCATCACTGATTACCTGAGCCTTTTGACTAGAGATGCTGCGGTTTGAACTTGGAAACTTCTGTATGCAAAGCATTTCTCTACCAGAAAGTGGGTAGACATAGCATGGTAACAGTTTAAAAGTGAGTCCCCTGTTATCGGTTGAGACTGAAATCTCTGAAGGGGTGAAGATTACTGTGATACTGAATATTACAAAAATAAAAGTAATATGTAAGTGTGCTAATTCTGTGTGCTACACAGAAGCCCAGTTGACACATTTGGGCCTACAATAAAAATGCCTCAGGTCAGGTGTTATCCAACTTGAGCAGTGCTTGCACCCAGCACCACATGAGCCCAGTGACTCATATGTATATTCTCCTCCAAGACAGAAAGCTCACACCAGTTGAGGGATTTGTGCATAGGTTGCAACAAAAACGCAAAATGCTTTTGCAGTCTGACTGGTAAGGATTCTGTCAGCTCAATCCTACATAAGGATCTGGCTGGCAGCCCAGTGCAGCCCGCCGGATCCTGTTCCCCGGCGGCCAGGCTGTCGTCCAGGCGGAGTTCTATTTGGGGAAGGGGATGCTCGTCCCCTTCCCCGAGTGTAAATGCCGCCCAGGCCGATCAGCCTCCTCGGATTTCTGCCAGCAAAATTGCTGGTGGAAGTAGGAGGAGGCTGTGTAACGGCCTAGCCGCCTGACGGTGGCCGGGATATGGCCGAAGCCATTTCCTGCCCCCTCCTGGGCCGGCTGGGCCAATGGCCCCCCTCCCTTTCCCGGTGAACCACCCCCCCCCCCGCCGGATCCTGACTTACCTGGTCCAGCGGCCGTGGGGTCGTCCCGGCACCAGAGCATGGAGGCCGGCCTTCCCTGCTCCAGAGTAGTTGCGAACGTGCTTTATGTTCGCGACTACTTCCAGTGACGGAATGCTCGTTCCATCGCCATGTACTTGCGCAGGATTGCGCAGTTTGAAGATGTTTGGGACTTTCGTGTTTTTAGTAGCTGGAATGTGTAGTAACGGATTTGGGGTTTTTACATACATCCCATCCAGTTCTTTACTGGATTTACTTCCTTCTTGACCTTGTCATCTTTGTAGCAATCTTGTGTATCCAGTCCAGCTCATAGTTTTTTATTGATCTGTGAAATATGGAACTGAAAACAAGACTTGAGATGCAATCCTATCAATCATAATTCAACTATTTACCGTTAGACTTACTTATGCAGTGTCAAAATCATTATCAGGATCCTGATTTGGTGGGGCAAATGCCTCTGATTTTAGTGGCAATTTTACTCAGTTTTGCAAACTTTAGGAGTTTTCCTTGAAAGAACATTAGTAATGAAGTTTTGCTTACTTGGAATTTCTTATACAAATATAGAGTGTTTAAACATTTTCAAGAAGGTCTTCAAAACCCTACATTCCTGAAATTTCAGAGTACTGAAATCTGCTTGCTGCCATTTTCCCTGTTCTCCTTTCCATCTTCAATGAAATTTCTGCAGCAGCTCTGCCCACCTTTGCTCGAACCACAGCAGTCAGTTCCATTCATTGCTACCTGGTTACATCATCACATAATGGAAGCACTTTGCCACGAGATCATCAATTCACTGTCAGATTGCCTTTTCAAAGACCGCCAGTGCTTTGGAGCAGGAATCTAAAGAGGGCTTAAAAAAATGGCAGCTTCATTTGAAGATGAACGGAACTACCAAACATGGTTTCAACATCCTTGTTTAAAGTACTTTCTGAAAGAGATCACCATTGGGAACTAGTTTTGTATATCATCTGTACCAGACAGACACATTTACTGCCAGGCAATTTGTAGAGGAAAAATAAAAACTGGTGGAAAAGATATGTCCACTCATATATATCCCCTCTGGATGAACTTTTTCCTGCCCCTCTGTGGCCAATATCTTTTACCTGCTTGCTTACTTTCCTATGAATGGATAATCATGGGCTGCTCTGTATGCTTAGCATGACAGGGAAATGAGAGAATAACCCATGGATAGCGGAAGTAGATCATTTTGATTTACTGGGCAACAGTTAAATGTTTTGAGGTCAGACCTCTGTGAGGGAATAATTCACAACTGAATATATGGCTCCTTCAGAATATACATTTATTGCCAACGAGTATCGCACAGATTGTTTTTTATACACTTGCTTTTATTGCTTATGTGAGACGCCGTTGCAGGATAGTTCACATAAACATTTATATAGGTTTTCGAAAACAGTTGTTACTGAGGAAAGAAGCCTTTTTTTTCTGTGTACACAAATTCAGAACAAAAGACTCATCCCTGTGCTCTTCCTGTAATTGACATGTGGGCGTGTTTTTTTCAAGTCACTGACTGGAAGAAGCTAGTGCTTGAGATATATTCCTGACAGGACTTAAATTAGTGGTAGCCTGACACATTTGTGAACAATTACTAGACACTGAGGTGTTTAAAGTAATGGGGACTGTTTTCCCAAGGGGCAGCGGAAGTTTCAAATCCATTAAAACAAAACAATTTTTCCATTTGATTAGTTAAAAAAACAGAAGCACAGAGCGGAGGCTGCAATCCTATGTGGAATTAGGCATCTAGAAGCCCATTGATTTCAGTGGGCTGAGGCATGCCTAACTCTGCATGGGATTGTTCTGCTGTATGCTAGGAGATCAAATCAGTCAATCCTAAATGAAATCAACACTGACTGTTCCCTGGAAGGACAGGTACTGAGGCTGAAGCTCAAATATTTTGGCCACCTAATGCGAAGAGAGGACTCTCTGGAGAAGACTCCAGAGAGGGTGACTCTATAGTCAGTGGGTGACTCTATAGTCAGTGGGTGACTCTATAGTCAGGAACATAGAAAGGGGGGTCTGTGACGGATGTGAGGACCGCACGGTGACTTGCCTACCTGGTGCGAAGGTTGCGGACATCACCTCTCGTCTAGATAGGCTGGTAGAGAGTGCTGGGGAGGAGGTAGCGGTTGTGGTGCATGTTGGCACCAACGACGTGGGGAAATGTAGCCGGGCGGTCCTGGAGGCCAAATTTAGGTTGCTAGGTAGGAAGCTCAAATCCAGGACCCCAAAGGTAGCGTTCTCAGAAGTGCTACCTGTTCCACGCGCAGGGCCAGCTAGGCAGGCGGAGCTCAGGGGTCTCAATGCGTGGATGAGACACTGGTGTCAGGAGGAGGGGTTTAAGTTTGTTAGGCACTGGGGAACGTTTTGGGACAAGCCGGGCCTGTACAAGAAGGACGGGCTTCACTTGAACCAAAACGGAACCAGACTGCTGGCGCGTAACATTAAGAAGGTGGCAGAGCAGCTTTTAAACTGACTCCTGGGGGAAAGCCGACAGGAGCCGAGGGGCATCCGGTTCGGGACTCCTCATCCCTCGGGAATGAGGGTGCAGAGGATGGGGAACAGTCAAGTAATAACAGAGTAAGAATTGGGAGTGGTAGCGTGATGGGACATGACAGCCAGTCTAGCAAGACAGAAGGCTGCAGGAATAAAGGGGCAAACATGCAGCCCTTCTTGGGGGACCAGGTATATAAGTGCTTTTATGCAAATGCCCGAAGTCTTCGGGCAAAGATGGGAGAACTGGAATGTTTGGTGGCTAGGGAAAACATTGACATAGTAGGTATAACAGAAACCTGGTGGAATGCGGAGAACCAGTGGGATACTGCAATTCCAGGATATAAACTCTATAGGAGGGACAGAGAGGGGCGTGTTGGAGGTGGGGTGGCCATCTATGTCAAAGAGGGGGTAGAATCCACCAGAGTAGAGCTAGAGGGGGGCTCTGACTCCTCCGTAGAATCACTGTGGGTTAGATTACCAGGCTCAAAGAGTGATGTAATAGTAGGGGCATGCTACCGTCCTCCAGATCAAAAACCTGAAGGGGATCTTGAAATAAGGAAGCAAATCAGGGAGGTGTCAACGAGAGACAGGGTTGTAGTCATGGGGGACTTCAATTATCCTCACATCGACTGGGTCAATTCATGCTCAGGTCATGAAAGAGAGACTGGATTTCTGGATATGTTAAATGACTGTGCCTTAGAGCAGCTTGTCACGGAACCGACCAGAGGACAGGTGACTCTGGACTTGATATTGTGTGGCACTCAAGATCTGGTCAGGGAGGTAAATGTTACCGAACCGTTGGGGAACAGTGACCATGCTGCGATCTGTTTCGCCATGCATGTCGGAGGGAGAGTGCCGAGCAAATCTGACACGAAAACCCTTGACTTCTGAAGGGCAGACTTCCCCAAAATGAGAAGACTAGTTAAGAAAAAGCTGAAAGGGAAGGTAAAAAGAGTCCAATCGCTCCAGAGTGCATGGAGGCTGTTTAAAACAACAGTCATAGAGGCCCAGCGGGAGTGTATCCCACAAAGGAGGAAGGGCTCGACCAAGTCCAGGAGGATGCCGGCATGGCTAACAAGCACAGTTAAGGAGGCTATAAAAGGCAAGGAAGCTTCCTTCCGTAAATGGAAGTCTTGCCCTAATGAGGAAAATAAACAGGAGCACAAACTGTGGCAAAAGAAATGTAAAAAGATGATACGGGAGGCCAAGAAAGACTTTGAGGAACGTATGGCAGGCAACATAAAAGGGAATAATAAAAGCTTCTTCAAATATGTTAGAAGCAGGAAACCTGCCAGGGAAACGGTGGGTCCGCTGGATGGTGAGGGAGAGAAAGGGGTGATAAAAGGGGACTTGGAGACTGCAGAGAAATTAAATGAGTTCTTTGCATCTGTCTTCACGGCAGAAAACCTCGGGCAAATACCGCTGCCAGAACGGTCTCCCCTGACTAAAGAATTAAGTCAAATAGAGGTTAAAAGAGAAGATGTCTCAGACTTAATTGACAAAATAAAGATCAATAAATCACCAGGCCCGGATGGCATCCACCCAAGAGTTCTGAAGGAACTCAAGAATGAAGTTGCTGACCTCTTGACCCAAATATGCAACTTGTCCCTTAAAACAGCCACTGTGCCAGAGGATTGGAGGATAGCTAATGTCACGCCAATCTTTAAAAAAGGAAGGAGGGGGGACCTGGGAAACTACAGGCCGGTCAGCCTAACATCTGTTCCAGGGAAGATGGTGGAAAGTCTCATTAAGGATAAAATCTTAAAATACATAGAAGAACAAGCTCTGCTGAGGGAGAGTCAGCATGGCTTCTGCAAGGGGAAGTCTTGCCTCACAAACCTGTTAGAATTTTTTGAAAAGGTCAACAGGCATGTGGATGCGAGCGAACCCGTGGATATTATATATCTGGATTTTCAGAAGGCGTTTGACACGGTCCCTCATGAAAGGCTCCTGCGAAAACTCCACAGTCAGGGAATAAGAGGGCAGGTCCTCTTGTGGATTAGGAACTGGTTGAAGACCAGGAAACAGCGAGTGGGAGTCAATGGGCAATTTTCACAATGGCGAGAGGTGAAAAGCGGTGTGCCCCAAGGATCGGTCTTGGGACTGGTGCTTTTCAACTTATTCATAAATGACCTGGAGTTGGGGATAGGCAGTGAGGTGGCCAAGTTTGCGGATGACACTAAACTTTTCCGGGTGGTAAAGACCAGCAGGGATTGTGAAGAGCTCCAGAAGGATCTCTCCAAACTGGGAGAATGGGCAGCAAAATGGCAGATGCGCTTCAATGTAAGTAAGTGCAAAGTGATGCACATTGGGGCAAGAAACCAAAATTTCACATATACGCTAATGGGTTCTGAGTTGTCTGTGACGGATGAAGAGAGAGATCTTGGGGTGCTGGTGGACAGGTCGATGAAAGTGTCGACCCAGTGTGCGGCGGCTGTGAAGAAGGCCAATTCCATGCTCGGGTTCATTAAAAAGGGGATTGAGAATAAAACGGCCAATATCATTATGCCTTTGTACAAATCGATGGTAAGGCCACATCTGGAGTATTGTGTCCAGTTCTGGTCACCATACCTCAAAAAGGATATAGTTGAATTGGAAAAGGTGCAGAAAAGAGCGACCAGAATGATTTGTGGGCTGGAGCACCTCCCTTACGAGGAAAGGCTACAGCGTCTGGGGCTTTTCAGTCTAGAAAAAAGGCGCCTGAGGGGGGACATGATTGAGACTTATAAAATTATGCATGGGATGGAGAGAGTGGATAGAGGGAAATTCTTCTCCCTCTCGCACAACACCAGAACCAGGGGACACGCACTAAAATTGAGTGGAGGGAGAGTTAGAACAGACAAAAGAAAATATTTCTTTACCCAGCGTGTGATTCATCTGTGGAACTCCTTGCCACAGGATGTGGTGATGGCACCTAGCCTAGATGCCTTTAAAAGGGGTTTGGACAAATTCATGGAGGAAAAGACCATCACAGGTTACAAGCCATAAGCAACCTCCTGGTTTTTTTTTTTTTTTTTGTTAGAAGTGGGTTTTCTCTGTGCCAGGTGCAAGGGAGTGGCGACTGGACACAGGTATCTTGTTGTCTCGTGTGCTCCCTGAGGCATCTGGTGGGGCCACTGTGTGACACAGGAAGCTGGACTAGATGGGCTTTTGGCCTGATCCAGCAGGGCTCTTCTTATGTTCTTATGTTCTTATGACTCTGATGCTGGGAAAGATTGAAGGCAAAAGGAGAAGGGGAAGGCAAAGGATGAGATGGTTAGACAGCATCACCGATGCAACAAACATGAAAATGAGCGAACTCAGGAAGATAATGGAGGACAGGAAGGCCTGGCGGGATATGGTTCATGGGATCACGAAGGGTCGGACACGACTTAACGACTGAACAACAACAAATGCTTATTAGTCTATGGGGAGTTGATTCTTTTAAATAACTGTACATTCCCCCCTCTCCAATAAAAACAATACCTTTGTCTATTCATATCTTGATAATTTAGAACAGTGTTTCTCAAACTGTGGGTCAGTACCCACTTGGTGGTTCGCAACCTGATTTCTGGTGGGTTCCAGGTGATGGAAAGGTCAGATAACTAATTGCCTCAAGCCCTGAGGCTATTCAAAAATCAGATAGCTACTAAATGCCCTTCAAAGAGCTGAGCTCCTGTAGTTTGCAAGATAGCTGCTAATTACCCTACAAGCAGCTGAGCTCTTTACTTGTAAATATTTATTTATTTCTAGATCACTTTTTTCTCAAGTCTCGTAAAGCTAGATGGGTCCCGATAAAAGTGTAATTTTAAAAAGTGGGTCCCAGTGCTAAAACGTTTGAGAACCACTGATTTAGAAGATATTCTTCTATCTGTGCACTGGTTCTTGAGTTTCTACTGTACATATGTTTTGGGATAGTCCTTAATTTTTTTTAAATTTTATTTTAAAATAAAAATAAACATACTGAAGAATTGCAAGATACATCAGAACAGTATTTCAGCAGAGACATTTGGGTGATGATACAAAGCATTATTCATGCTAGTATAGGTCTTCTGTGCCACTCCCCACTGTGAGAGATTTAACCTGGGACTTCTGCATGAAAAATATGCAATCTACTACTAAACTGTGGCTCCACTTTTGGACTTGAAGTCAATCCCTCAGCACATGGACACTCCACTAGCACTAGGAAGGACAGTGTCCTTAAATTCCACTATTTCACAAACAAATGCCACTTCTTGAAGTACTATATCTTCTTAGCTTTAAAATGGCTTCCTCTGACTTCACGGAGACTAATTGAATGGTGGCACAATCTTGTGGAAGTTTCAGGCTGTGGAGCAATACTGAAACAATTGGCATAAAGCACATTTGCAACGACTTGCGAGTAAGGGCCGTTGGCGCTAGGCTGGCAGCCCTTACTCCGTTGCCGGAACTCCCATGCGACCTCTGGAGGAAGGTAAGGGATCCCCCGGTGGCTGCATGGGTGATCAGGGTGGCAAGGGAGGGGGGGCACTGGCTGTGCCGGCCCAGGAGGGGGCAGGGATGGCGTCTTCCATATCTCCATCTCCCGCCGGGCTGGCTCGGCCATTACATGGCCTTCTCTTACTTCCGCCAGCTATTTAGCTGCCGAAAATCCTATTGGGCCTTCCCTGCTCTACAGCTCTACACCAGGGGAAGGGGACGAACTTCCCTTTTCCCTGAGTAGACCTCTGGGCCGCTCCAGAGCGGCCTGGAGCGAGCATGGCCGCCCACCGGATAGTTACTTAGGATTGGGCTGCCCGTTAGTTTGACCGGGCAGAAAATAGTTCAATTACATGTTCACTACAAGATAGCAATGCTCCAAAATGTTTATCCATAAAGATGCAGTGGGGAAAGCTCTCTCTCTCTCTCTCTCTCTCTCTCTCTCTCTCTCTCTCTCTCTCTCTCTCTCTCTCTCTCTCTCTGTCTCTCTCTCAGAGAGTGTTCAAGGACCTTAGAGACCAACTGGTTTCTTGTAGTTTATTGGGCATGAGCTTTCATGTACAGCAACCTACTTCATCAGATTCACAATGAAACAGAAAGTTATACAATGGCACATGGCAGGACAATGTACCGTACATCTGTTATGAATATATAGTGTTCTGTCCCAAGAAAGTTTAAGAAGGATTACACACACAAAAAAAAAGTTTCAGTTTTCCGACTGAAAACACCAAATCACCATGGTTGTAGCTATTCTAATTTATTGCTTATTTATTTTGGACAACAGTCTTGCTTTTTAAAACAAAAGAAAGGAAGAAAATCCGACGCTTTTGAAAAACAGAATCTAGGGAGAAACAGTTCCAGCTTTTTGCATATTTTTCAATGGCACAGGGTAGTTCCTCCTCCACGTGCAGATTAAGTGTGTGCTGTTTTCCTCACATGTTAATAAATTTTTCTCATTTGTGAGAGTCACTGAATAGAGCAAGCGAATTGTTTTACCCAGTAGGTGGTGGAGCAATAATGAAGCATTGTGATTAAGTAGTGTTGGAACCTCTTATCTTCCTCACTGAGTGGGAGGTACCATTAGTAGTAAAAGTAATTACCTGTGTAGAACATGCTGATTGCATCAAGTATATCTACTATATGATACTATGGGAGACTTCAAAACTTTATGGGCTTTAAGGGAGTTACATTTGCCGACGGTTTTCAAATCTTAGTCAATTGCCCCTTTTTCTTAATGTTGCATGGATGTCTACGTTACAAACACCTTAGCTAAAAAGCTTTCTCGCATCAAAACCAGTATGTCATAATTGGTCTTTCTGAAACAAATGGACCGTTGGATGAAATGTTTAAATTGCTTGCAAGTTTCTAGATGTAAAACCAGCTTGGATGAAGATACTAATCTGCATCCATTGAAATGTAGCATTTTCAGCTATGTCTGGTGAAACTAACACTTCTTCCAAGCACTATGGTTTTGTCAAAGGATAGTCGTTGTTCAGGTAAATAGCTACAGAAAAGCAGAGCACAGGAAAGCAAAACCAGAAGGTAGCAGGAGAGGGAAATTTTCATGATGCAGAAGCATCACTGGGGGGGCAGGGGGGCCCCTGGGCGATAAGCGGGGGTGACAAAGCAGCGGGGGAGGGCGACAACCGTGCCATTTTAGCGGTGGACGCCGGTGGCGGAGAAGGCGATACATTTGGCCCACCCTTCCATCCTGCATCTCTGAAGTGAGTTGCAGCGGTGGTGACGTCACTTCCGGTGGTGATGTCACAGGGGGTGGGGGGCGCCGGGCGGCATAGAGACGCCACTGTCATGATGAATTCATATGGTGCCCAAACCCAGAATTGGGCCCCATCACACTTCCCAATTATGTCATCAGGAACATGGTGGGGCCCACAGGCCTCCCTGGCACCTTCACTTCCTATCCTAAACTCAATTTGCTGAAGTGAGGATGGTGGTACATGGACTTACTTGTGATAAATATAATTTCCATGTTTCCCTGTTGTCAGGTCCCAATGCAAACCCTCCCTCTTTCCCTTTCCCATAGTGAGGTGAGCAGGCAACACTAAAAAGCATGGGAAATGTAGTTGCCATGATTCCCATTAACAGTGTGTGCTGCTGCCCATGCTTGAAGCAGCCTCCAGGCCTTATAGCCCAATCCTAACCAGCGCCCAAGCAGCAGGCTGGGCGGGCCACACTGTATCTAGCTCTGGGAAGGAGCAGGCTGGACATTGGTCCCCTTACCCTGGGCAAAGCCCCAGCCTGCGCAATGAGGTTATTCAGATCCGTGCCAGCTGAATAGCTGGTGCAAGTCCAAGTAGCCCCATGCAAGCAGAAGAGGCCTGGGAGAGGGAGGATAGGATTTGGCATGTGCCAGCGCTGCCAATCCTGCCCCCCAGGCCTGATCTGTCCCCTCTCTGCCCTCTCCCCACCCTGTTACAGCCCCTTCCTGCCTCCATTCCGCCCCCCCCCCCCGCCCCTCCGCTGCCCGGCATGAGCTTAACTGCTCCGTCGGGTGCTCCTTCCGGATCTGGTGCTGGCAGGATGGCGCAGGCCTTCCTGCCGGTGCTCCTTACTCTAACAGTGTCACAGAGCGTTTTACTGCACTTTTGTGACCGGAGCATGATCAAATCATGCTACGTTTGACATGCCGGGGTCTTGCATCACAAGAAATGACCTCCTCTTTAAGGAACTTCATTAAAGAGGAACTCACTTGCCCATCACAAAACCCAGGAATGGAGAAGAAGTCCGTAACTCTGTCCAAGACATTGTGTGAATTGCATCAGTTTTTCCTGTGATATAATCCCGGGAGAAAAGCTGGCACAAACATACCTTTATTCTGCTTAGTACAGTCTCTACAGCAAGACTTGGAGAGAGTGGGGCTTTTTTTTTCTTCCCTTTCAGATGACGGTTATGGACATTTTCATAGATTCTTTCAGCTATTTTGGGCAACATATTAGGACATATTGATTTGATAATGAGTTGCATATGCACTAATGAATGCAGAGAACTGTCATGGAATTGATTGCCCAGTTCTCTACCATTGTCTGTTCTAGCCAGATGAAAGCTTGTCACAGGAATGGTGAACCTTTATCAATTCTGTTGAATCAACAGGCTTGATAAATTGCATCTTTTTTTGAAAGGCCTTTAAACTGTAGAATTAAAATTTGGTTTCTAAAGTTAGATTGTCAAGCAAAATTCACACTGATCTTTTGAAAGTCTCAGAAGCTGTACGTTCCCCCCCCAAAAAAAACACCCCTCTCTTCTGCTGTTTTGAGAACTTACTAATGGTTGTCTTTTATTTAATTTAATAAGACTTAGTCAAAATACGTTCAAATGTACATCCCTAAAACATACGTTGGAATAGAGCAAGGCAATCTTGTGACAGCAGCAGGCTGTGAGGATGCATGAAAACCTCTCCAATTGAACATTATCAACTTTGCGAGTGAGGGGTGAAGGCAGAACACAGAGTAATGGCGTGATCCTGAGTAAACATAGGCTGGTGGAGCATGCACTCTGCCAGCCTAAGGTATTGAAAAAGTGCCATACGGCACTTTTGTTGCACATCTAGAGTAAGTGGCGCTGGCGCAGAGACTGGTGCCGCTCACTCTGGCACCCTCCTCTTCCCGCGCTGCCAGACACAGGTAGGTGCTGCGCTGGGTGGTAGGAAGGCATGGAGAGGGCGAGCCGAGGTGGTGGGTCAGAGGGCCATTTCCTGCCTGGCCTAGGAGGGGGCGGGGATATCGGTGCTGGGTTGCGTCAATATCCCAAGCCCCTTCCTGGGCCGGCCTTACACGGCCTCCCTGGTTGTGCGCCAGCTCCAGAGCTGGCACATATCCGAGGAGGCACATTGGGGCCTCCTGCTTTTACACTGGGGGAAGGGGACGGATGTTCTGTCAACTCTCTCCACAACATACGTAATGTTTTAAGTCTGAATAATGTCGTCGTCCCCAATCACCTTTGTCTCCACACTAAAAAGCCCTCTATATTGTAGCCTTTCCTCATAAAGAAAATGTTTCAGCCCTCTGATCATTTTGGTTGCCCTCTTTTGTACATTTTTCAGCTCTACAATATCCTTCTTGAGGTGTAATGAGAAGAACTGCATATTCCAAATGTAGCTGCACCATAAACTTGTACAGGGGACTTTTTAATGTTAGCGGTCTTATTCTCAATCCCTTTCCTACCTTCAGCATCGAATTTGCCTTCTTCACAGCTGCTTCACACTAGGTTGACATTGTCATTGAGAGAAAGAGGGATTCACTGCTCACTCCGCAACTGGCCTCAGAAGCGGTTTTCCCAACTAGAGGGCAAGGCAAAGCCAGGATATGTCCCCGGAAGATGGACTAGGGGGCTCCCTTTAGAGGGGCACATCCTACAGAAACAAGAGCCCTGGGAGAGGACAACCCTGGAACACGACTAGCCAGACAAATCGACTTGGCTTTTAGGTATCCCCATTCCCCTTCGGTTCTTGGCTGCAGAGGCTTCCACTTCTAAAGGTGGGAAGCAGATTTTCCCTTGAAAGGAAGGAAAGGAAGTTTCAGTAGGAATGTGTGATAATTACAACCAGTGAAGCAACCTTTACAGAGCAATCCTATCCAACTTACACCACCGGTGTAACCAGCGGAGCAGCGAGAACGGAAAGGGGATTTAAATCCCCTCCAAAGGGGGATTCAAAGGGGATTTAAATCTCCCCTCCAAAGCCTCCTTGCCCTCCCCTCTGGTTACACCGGTGGTGTAACTTGGATAGGATTGCGCTGTTATTCTTGTAAAAAATCTCCCAAGGAGGACCCAAATTATGTCATTCAAATAAATTGGTACAACACATCTCTTTTCCACGCCTCATCTGTGAAGGTGTCATACACCCACTCTCAGGATGTGGAGCTGCCCCCGTGGGAGGAAGGGAAGGAGGGAGCAGCCAAAACAACACCTGATTGAGAATGTGCGTAGGCTGTACCACTACAGAAAAAGGACCTATCACAAGTCACCACCCACCTCACCTTGGCATTGGGGAAACTCATAGAAAGGTCTCTGGTGAACATGTTAATAGTTGGGCAAGTTCATTGGGTGGAGGTGGCCCTTGAGGTGTCCTGGCCCTAAGCCATTTAGGATTTTAAAGGTGAAACCAGCACCTTGAGCTGGGCCCAGAATTGCTCTCTCATGCTCCCTCAGTAAAGTACGGTAGTTTCATGAGTAGAAACCAATTTCCACCCAACATAGATCGTTCTTGTATTCATTCATATTCTGAATAGAAATTATTATTATTATTATTATTATTATTATTATTATTATTATTATTATTATTATTATGGGGCACATCTATTGCTTCTAAATCATGTGCTTGGTCTCACTCTGTAAAACCATGTTCCCCCTGTTGCTAAGTATGTATGGAGGGCAGGAGAGCAGTTCATGCATTTGATGAAGTGGGCTGTTAGTGACAATGTATATGTTTGTTTAAAGTGTCATATTTCCATACAGAGTTCACCTTTGCTGGATAGAGGCAAATGGCTAAAAAATGTGATATTAGGCTGTGTGATGTTTGTACAGAATTAGCTAGAAATATTAGGGCCACAATCCAAAATTACTACAGGATGAGGGAGAGATGGTCTAATCTGCACACACACTCACACACACACACAAATCTATGTTCCAGAATTGATGTACACCAGAAATGCTGGGATTTTCAATGTTCCGTAGAAATGCAAAATCTAACATTTATGGTCTTGATAACACCAAGGACAACATTTTCATTTCTGTTTTTGGGAAATGAATCCAAGCATCTATCTACATTTTGGTCCACGTCCATTTGCTTTCCAAGCAAGAAGAGAGAAATTAGTTGTTTTCGTCCTTGTGAGTTTGCTTATTTAAAAAATAAAATTTGAAAAATGTTTTTGGCAGGGAAAATGAACTAGACGCTTAAAAGCCGTTCTTAGAAGGTCCAAGAATGTCACATCAAATATTGTTCTTGATAAAAGTGAATCACAGACAGCATTAAAGGGGAAAAAAGAGAAAAGAAACAGACCTTAGACCTTGGACTCTAAAGAAATTTCAAAAGGACAAGTCTTAATTTGAGATGAAATAAAAGGCAGAACACCTGATGTTCATTAGTGGAGGGAAAAAAATCATTGTCTTGATAGCTTGGACAGGAACTGTTCATGTGATGTGAAATTAAATTACCTGAACAGCATTTGAAAATAAAAGAAATGGAAACCTTTGTGAATTGTGAAAACATTTCAGATTTTTGAATTCTTTCAAAGTGTGGAGAGGCAAACAATAGATCTCAGCTGCCACAGGGATTGTCTTGCGGTTAAAGCATTGCTTTGGCACTCTTTCAAAGTAGATCCAAGGCTGAGCTACAAGAGCCCAGGTGTAGTGTTGCCAACCAACTGGGGCAGGCAAACTGATATTTTGCCACTGGGCTTGTTGCCAGATTGTTTGGTGTGGTAAGCTCCTCATTTCCAATTAGTGTGCATGTTTAAACTGTGCAGCCTAGTGCATGCGCGCTAGGGTGCTGGGTCATGGAGCTTAGCCCCAGCACGCCACGTGAGACTGCAAGGTGTGTGTTAGGGGATGGTCTTTAGCTCAGTCGTAAAGTACGTGCTTTATTGTACATGCTGAAGGTCCCGGGTTCAATCTTACTGCTCTGGGAAAGGCTCCCAAAAAGTTGTTGCCAGTCATTGTACAGTACTACCATTAGGCTTACCAGATCTCCAACCGGGACAGAGTGCTAGACCTTTAGGAGCAGGAATGTGGGCAGGTGTAGCTTGTTAAACCTTATAGCATAATCCTAGGCATGTCTACTCAGAAGCAAGCCCCATTGTATTCAATGGGGCTTGCTTCTGAGTAGACATGCCTAGGATTGTGCTCTAGGACCTAACAAGCTACACCTGCCCACATTCCTGCTCCTAAAGGTCTAGCACTCTGTCCCGGTTGGAGATCTGGTAAGCCTAACCATACAGGGTTAGATGGCCTGATGGAATAAGGCAGCTTTCTGTGTTTATACCATTCTCACTTCAGTGATTCCCACAGATACCTTTTAACTGAGAGAACAACATAGCTAGGGATGTTGTGTGGCCCTGGCGCCTGGCTTGTGTGGCCCTGGCGCCTGGCTTGCATGGCCCTTGAGTGGCCCTGCCCCCTGGCTTATGTGGCCCTTGACTGGCCCTGCCCCCTGGCTTATGTGGCCCTTGACTGGCCCTGCCCCCTGGCTTATGTGGCCCTTGACTGGCCCTGCCTCCTGGCTTGTGTGGCCCTGCCCTCTGGCTTGTGTGGCCCTTGTGTGGCCCTGCCCCCTGGCTTGTGTGGCCCTGCCCCTGGCTTGTGTGGCCCTTGTGTGGCCCTGCCCCCTGGCTTGTGTGGCCCTGCCCCCTGGCTTGTGTGGCCCTTGACTGGCCCTGCCCCCTGGCTTATGTGGCCCTTGACTGGCCCTGCCCCCTGGCTTATGTGGCCCTTGACTGGCCCTGCCTCCTGGCTTGTGTGGCCCTGCCCCCTGGCTTGTGTGGCCCTGCCCCCTGGCTTATGTGGCCCTTGAGTGGCCCTGCCCCCTGGCGCCTGGCTTGTGTGGCCCTGCCCCCTGGCTTGTGTGGCCCTGCCCTCTGGCTTGTGTGGCCCTTGTGTGGCCCTGCCCCCTGGCTTGTGTGGCCCTGCCCCCTGGCTTGTGTGGCCCTGCCCCTGGCTTGTGTGGCCCTTGTGTGGCCCTGCCCCCTGGCTTGTGTGGCCCTGCCCCCTGGCTTATGTGGCCCTTGACTGGCCCTGCCTCCTGGCTTGTGTGGCCTTGCCCCCTGGCTTGTGTGGCCCTGCCCCCTGGCTTGTGTGGCCCTTGACTGGCCCTGCCCCCTGGCTTATGTGGCCCTTGACTGGCCCTGCCTCCTGGCTTGTGTGGCCCTGCCCCCTGGCTTGTGTGGCCCTGCCCCCTGGCTTGTGTGGCCCTTGACTGGCCCTGCCCCCTGGCTTGTGTGGCCCTGCCCCCTGGCTTGTGTGGCCCTTGCATGGCCCTGCCCTCTGGCTTTCCCCAGGCTCCACTTTCTGGCCAGGTTCCATCATTTTTCAAATAAAATCTTGGCACCCAATCCCAGTATTGGCTTTTTCCTTCTCAATAAGTTTAAGCCAGCCTCAGAAACAGAGATTGTCTGCTGTGGCTTGGCTGACCCCCTTTCTCTTTCTCTCTCCCTCCTGCTGTTGGACTTCCGTCCAGCAAATGTTGGATGGTATAAGTATGTTCCCTTGAGTAAAATGGCAACTGTCTGAGGACTGGTTTTAGACAACACTCTCTGCTTTTCACTGAGGTTACTTTGTTGAATTCATTGTCTTTGCTGAAACGACGCCCTTGTAACCCAAGGCATGGTGACAGCGGCTGCCCCCTCCATCCTCTGTTCCACTAAATTTTATTAAGAATATTCATAACAATGATACATGCTAGAACAAGTGGTTTTGATAAATGTAAATAGCCCTTAGGCCAAACATCATTTTCTGTGTGCCAATTACCAATTAGTCCTGATTCCAGTGAGAAAAACACATAGGAGAGGAACACAAAGAGAAGAAAAGTGGCAGATTAAAATGCAAGTTTTGCGTCTATCTTCATTCTTATAAAACAACAAGTTTCTAGATCTCATGATTCCACAGACTACATTACAAAAGAAAGCATTAGTGTCTGTGAAAGACTCCATGGATGGAGAAGAGCATGCATAGGATTTCTGTTAACCAGAAGGACGTTTGTCACTCTTTGCAGTTCCTTGTTCTCTTTTTTGTAGACCTGAATGTTTCACTTATATTCTGTCATTTGGCAAGCTGAAATCCATGAAGCTGCTTTCTACTGAGTCAGATCGTCTGTCCATTAGCCCAGTGCAGTCCACTCTGACTGACAGCTGGTCTCCAGATCTCAGGTAGAGATTTTCTCATCACTGTTATCAGAGGTCCTTTTAATGAGAGCTACTGAGGAACAAACCAGGGACTTTCTGCATTCAACCCATGTTCTCTGCATCTGAGCTATGGTCCTCCCTCCAGGGACTGCAATTCATTGTTTAGCATGGCACTACCAGCCCACCTCCATGCCCTTCCTCTCAAGCTCCTAGCTTTTGGACTTGGGACCAGAGCAGTAGACACCCCACTGCACCCCTGAAATTCCCTGCCCATGGGAGTCAGGCTGTTGATTTGCAGTCATGTCGTTTTTCCTGTTATGAACACGGAGCAACCGTCTTTACCTTGCCTGTCTATTAGTTGTTGACGATGGCTCTGCATGTTAGACGATTAAGCAATCTGTGTTGCTAACTCATTTGTCCCTAGGTAGAGTCATAAAAAAACAAGGCATGACCTAAGGGACAAAGGAGGAGAGAAAGGGAAAGACAGCAAGAACGAGCACATAAATAATACTCCCAACATGGTATTCCCTAGTATGAGTGTGATATTACAAATGCTCTTTAGCGGCTTGGTGCTAGTCCTTGTTTCGAGAGGACTCATAAACGGCTGCGTTGCTTGTTTGAAAATAGTTCCCAGAATGCAACAGTCTGCAAAAGGAGCTAATTATTTTAGGCAGGGAATACACACCTGTGTTTAAAAGTATTTCTATCAAGCCTGTGTTTCCCTTGCCCCTGATATTGCTCTAAAGGTATGTGGAAGGAGAGGGACACACATTTAATGCAATTTATGGTTTTACTGTGTCCTTGGACAGTTGTAGAAATCCTTCTCTAGCGTATTTGATTAATGTTTAGGCTTAGCATGTTTCAACTGCAAAAACAGGCTTCAGTAATGAACTTGGATCACATCCAGCTTTTATCCCCGTATCCTGATAAACAACTCTAGTCCCAGAAGCAGAACACTAGTGATCTACCTATGAGAAAGTCAAATCCCCAAGCGTTTTGTTACATGTGCGGAGAATAACAAGGCGTAGCAAAAGGGCAGGCTGCATCCTCACCAATGTAAACTGGGATTCTGTTGAGTCATGCCAACTAAAGGATCTGATTTACGGTGCCGTCAAGTCTTGGAGCACTTCAGGGATGTGAACGAAAGAGATAAACATTATAATACCACCACCACCACCCATCTTGGCTTAGTTCACTAACAGCCCAATCCTAACCAACTTTCCAGCACCGATAGATGCAGCCATGCCAATGGGAAGTGCACTGCATTCTGTGCTATATGGTGGTGGGGCAGTCACGGAGGCCTCCTCAAGGTAAGGGAACATTTTTTCCCTTACCTCAGGGCTAAATTACAGTTGCATCAGCGCTGGAAAGTTTGTTAGGATTGGGCTGTAACTCTTGCAAGTGATCACCTTAGTATTCTTATAGTAAGGGACCAATGCAATTTCTCAAACTTGTGATTCTCAGGGTACCTTCCCCCCAGATTAAAACTGGAGACACAGTTCACTCTTATACTTCATAAGAAAGGCAGTGTGAGAACGTTGGCCAAGACCAACAAGACTCTGATTCAAATCCCTGCTCAGTTTAATCTCTGGAGCAGGTTCACAGGAGGACAAATGAGAAGGTGAGGGATCTGGAAACCACATTTCGTGAGGACCAGCTGAAAGCGCATGGTATGTTTTGCCTGGAGAAGAGAAGGCTAGGGGAGATATGATAGCCGTCTTCAAGTATATGAAGGGCTGTCACACAGGAAAAGGTGAGGGCTTGCTTCCTGTGGTTCCTGAGGGCAGGACTAGAACCAATGGGTTGAAACTACAGGGAATTAGATGGGCAGCGCAATCCTGTGTAAGGATCCGGCCGGTGGCCAGTGGCCTAAGGCTGCCTGCCGGATCCTGAGCCAACGTTGCCCGCTGAATGGCAGGCCGGAGGTCTACTCGGGGAAGGGAATGCTCGTCCCCTTCCCTGGGTGTAAACCAGGGCCAGCCCGATAGGCCTCCTCGGATTTCTGCCAGCTAAATAGCTGGCGGAAGTCGGAAGAGGCCGTGTAATGGCCTAGCCACCTGGCAGGGACGGGGATATGGCGGTTGCCATCCCCGCCCCCTCCCAGTCCAGCTAGACCAATGCCCCCTCCCTCGCCCGCCGGACCATCCACACGGCCGCCGGGGAGCGTTTCCCTTCCTTCGGCGGCCGCTTGCCTGGTCCGGCAATGGCACAAGGCCGGCCTCCTATACTCCCGAGGCGTCGCGAACGTGTTTTATGGCACGTTCGCGACATCTTGGATCAGCGGAGCACTTGCTTCGCCGTTCCAGACTTGCTCAGGATTGCGCCCTTAGGCTGGACATGAGGAAGAATTCCTTAGTGGTAGGAGCTCTCTGACATTGGAACCGTCTGCCTCATGCAGTTCTGGGCTCTCCGGCATTGGAGATTGTCAAGCAGAGGCTGGGTGACCACCTGTCCAAGATGCTGTAGTCGCCTGCAGCGAGCAAGAAGTTGGACTAGATGACTTCCAAGGTCTCTTCCAACTCTAACCTTCTCTGATTCTATGGGTAAACATTCTCCTTCCAACTGCAAAATTATTGGATAAGTGAGAACAGCCACACACAGCAGACCTGTGCAAATAACTCAACTATTTATTATTATTTATGATTTACATTTTATTTATGATTTACTGGAGAATCCCAGAACATAAAATTTAACTTGGTGAAAAAAGCACAATCTATCTGTGGAGTCCACCTGGGCCTAAGCCCGTTCAGGCCTCTGAAGGTATCATACAGGCTCAACCACTCACACAGGTTCTACTGCAAACCTGAAACCCTGCCCTCGTTCTCTTTCATGACCTTCTCAGGCTGAGATCTTCTGGACTTGCCTTTTAAATATGAAGTACACAAGCGGAATACGCCAGTCATTTCTCAGTACCCTACCGCTGTCATTAGGGCTTAGGGGCGGAGCTATGCTTTGGGGGCAATAGCGATGCTTCTCTGAAGCCCTGAAGGCTGCAAAGAGGGCAGTTCGATGCTACATGGGACCTCCGCACTCCAGCGAGCATAGAGTAGTGGATGCATCCAAGGTGGTAACTTAATTGTTCTCAAAGCATGCTTCCCTCCAACACGCGTTTTGGAAATTTCTGTTTTTCCATGTAGTGCAGCGAGCTGACTGGATGAAAAAGACCCAACTTTTGCAAATGGAAAATGTCCACATGAGACATTTCTTGAAAGCTAGCATTTCCGCTCTTGCTAATGTGAAATGTCGTGACCGTACATATAGCTCTTGGCAGAGATGTTTATGAGCAGGAAGCTTTTAGTTGTAGAGGTAAAGAGAAGAATGTAGATGAGTACACTGTTCACTGACATTGTTGTGTGTATATATATTTTTTTAGTATAGGAAGACTATTATCTGGTGCTTTTCATTGCCTTTATGGATGGTAGAATGGAATTTTCCTGCTAAGGTTGCTATCATGCGCACTTTGGGCCAATCCACACATGCTTGTTTATCCCTCACTAATGACAGGGATACTTTGGAGGTGTGAATGAGCCATTGCAGATCAATCTCTATAGGCAGAATTGTATCTGTGCCCATCAGCCCCCTCTGCTGCCATCTCACCCCATGTGCTCCCTTGTTTGTTTCTCTGGCTCCATTGGTCTGTGGCTTGATATATTTATTTATTTATTTATTTGTTTGTTTGTTTGTTTATTTATTTTTTCACATTTTTATACCGCCCTTCCTCCAAGGAGCTCAGAGTGGTGTACATATTTCCTCCCCTCCTTTTTGTCCTCACAACAACCCATCGGAGCCATTCCTTCTCTGCACGGAATGGCTCTGACGGTGAGGGGGCAGGGCTGCCTCGTGCCGGCTTGTAAACGGGGACTAGGACGGGGCGCAAGGTACGGTACCGCCCCCACCGTAGCGACGCCTCTGCTTCCACCAAGTTAAGCCCTACCACGAATCTTAGAAATGTTCCATGGAGGACAGTTTGTTGAGGGCTCCCTGAAATCTGGAGCCAGCCCTGCCTGACTAACTTCATAGCACCATACAGATATGCACATGCACACACATGAATGGTGGGTCACAATTCAGATGATTCAACAAACCATAGTTTCTTCCAACCTGCAGAGAACAACTGCAGCATTCTGAAGCACTGACTAATCCAATGATGAGAGACTGAATAACATACAACCCCTGCTAACTGGGCAAGAGGCACTTTTTCAATTGGTGTTCCTCTTATATTTAGCAGGGGGAGAGTAACTGCCCCCCTTTCACCCCAGCACAGTGTCTTTTCTGGTGGCTGTTTGCTGGTGGTGTTTTGCATCTTTTTTAGATTGTGAGCCCTTTTGGGACAGAGAGCCATTTAATCATTTGATTTTGTCTGTAAAGCGCTTTGTGAACTTTTTGTTGAAAAGCGGTATATAAATACTGTTAATAATAATAATAATAATGTGCATATGAATCAGTCCTCGCTAAATGATCCCAGTTCTGATTATCACATTTGCAGATGTACTTTAACCAAAATGTAAGAAATAAGAGACTATACTAAAAATAGGGAAGGCTGTGATGGAAAAAGGAAGCTTTGAAGAGCGCTTTAAAGGATGTATGGAGCAATTAGATCTCTGAGAGGAAGCTCCATGTATAAGGAAAAGTTTGATTAAAGGGATGGAATTGTTTTAAGGGGAAGAAATCCCTTGATTAACTGAGAATGACAATAAAAATCCAAAATTCTCAATAGTATATTAAAACCAGATCTGTTAGCTTCCTGCTTTGAGCAGGAAACTTCAACTATTTAGGGTCAATCTAAAAGATGATTTCCTGCTTCAACACAATCATTGTGTTTTATGTTACAGTGCAGGCACCGGATTAAAAACCAAAAAACCAAACCAAGAATCTGTCTCATTGTAGAATGTGGGCTGATATCTCCCTTCCAGGATAGATGAAGGTCTGAAGACCTTGCAGGCTGACTGCCCTGGCTGTCAGCCAAATAAACAAGGGATTAGGAGAGGATAAGTGAAAAAACCTTCAGGTTCCTTGCCCAAGGGTCGCACCAGTTTGCACTGGGTTCTGGGGCACTTGATGATTTTGGACCCCATGTATGTGTGCATGCACACTCCCTCCCTATGACTTCCTGCTCCCGCTCCCCTCCCCCCAAGATGGCTTCCAGGCTTCCCTCCTATCTCAGAGGATACCATGGTCAGTGGTACTGAAGGATGCTGAAAGATCCAGCAGAACCAAAAGGGATGCAGGGCCCCCCCCATCTAGTCCCTGCCATATAGGTCGTCCACCAAGGTGACCCAGGCAGTTTCAATCCCAAAACCAAGCCAGAACTCAGACTGATAGGGATACACATAATCCGTTTCATCCAGGAACTCCTGGAGCTGGAGTGCCACCACTTGCTCAAACACCTTGTTCCAAAATGGCGTTGGATACAAGTCTGCTTTGGGCCCCATCCATGTGTGTATCCCCCCCATCCCATCTCCATCCCCCCCCTCCGGATCCTAGATTAGTTGGGGCCAGGGAGAAATTTCTTACTACAGGTCTTACAATTGCCTGTTTCAAAAGTTAGTGTGTCCTTGCCCTCCGTTAAGGAGGCATTCACTGTCACCACCACCCCTAAGGGATGCACATTTGTGTTTCCCCCCAGCCTCCTTCAGTAGGCAAGCAGGGCAAGGGTCAAGGTTGACCTCAAACTTCCAAGCAACCTGTCCACATCCAGAGACTGAATACGAAGAAAACTATCCATTAAAACAGGGCACACAGCTGGCTATTGACGGTTTCTCTTCACCTCCTGATGGGCCAAGATGTAAAAAGCATTTAACCACTCAGAAAAGCTCCACAGGATGGCTCTGAGCTGTCACAGTGGTGACGGAGAAGTATAATTTCTTCATCAGCATTCCTGCCATGAAATAGGCCCTAAAACATGGACCTCTAGCCCATGAATCTGATCTGTTTGATCAGTGTTACCCCAACCACACTCTTATAATCCCAACTATTTCACGAGAAAACCAAGGAGCATTAGTTCTACTTAAGGGAGAGTGTATCTTCTAATGATCATATCTACAGACCAGGTCATTTCTCCACTCCAGAGGTCAACCAAACGTCAATAGAACCTCCAGTCAGGGTAGCAAGAAACATCTGCAGGGCGGTCAGGAATCCTGCGGGAACCATCAGTTCCTGGAGGCAGGCCTTCCTTAAAGTCTGCCCACCCCTATGGAGGTTCAAAGGTAGATAAAAACTAAACCCTACCAGGTAATGCTCAGTCCATGTCAATGAAGTTAATTTAACTTCTCCCACTCATGAAACACCTTCATCCTTTCAGCCACAAACAACAAATCATGTGTGTCACGTGCCAAACGCATAAGGACAGATATTATCTGAGACAGGACCATGGTTGTCATGGTGGCCATGAAATCCTGAGCTGCTCCACACTGGAGGGCCTCAACATGAATGTTGAAATGCCCCAGATTCACCAGTCTGGGGAACACCAACACCACTTCTAAGATCACTCCCTCCTGCTCAGGAAAGGAGACTGTGGTACATTAGAGTACAGTCAGGTGCAATCAAAACCCGGGTACAGTCATTCACACAGTAATATGTACCCATGTACAGACAGCTACATTTCTGTACAGACAGTCTATAGGCGGGTACAGCATAACATGTGAACAGCTATCCTGTGCTCATGGAATTCAGTTACGGTATCAGATCCCCTGGATCTTCCTCCTTCTTAGCCCCAAAGAAATAACACATCACCACCTCCCTTCCCTTCAAGTACACTGCCAGTGCCTTTGCTTGCCCACCCAAGTGCTTTTCTTTATTATTATTATTATTATTTAGGGAGTGTAGACCCCACTTTTCCAGTCAAAAGAAAACTCAAGACTACTCACAAGAATTAAATCACAAACAAATGCAGAAAACAAAACCAAATTATAAAGGGCACCGGAACCCCCAACAACAACAACAACAACAAGCGGAAAGCCAGCAAATAAACAACACACTGAACATCACAAATCAAAGGCCTGCCTAAATAGCCAGGTCTTGAATGGATGACAAAAGTCAGGCAGGCGTAACCTATCTCAAACAGTTTAAAGAATAAAATATGACAGTTCTGCGTGTCCTGGCCTGAACTTTGTGGTGGAAGAGTAGTGTACAAATGTGATCAATACCCGTCAAGAACTCCATGGAGCTAAAGGGGCTGGGGCTTCCTCACACTTTAATTCTCCAAAGCATGTTTGAGTGAAGTCTTAATTTTGCTAGGTTTTTAAGTGAATTTACAATCTCCCTCACTTGCTTCCCTGAGGGGTCAGCAGGTAGGAGGCAGGCTGTACATGCACAAGATCCTAATTTGAGTCTCCAGCTGAAAGGGTTCCAGCAGGAATGCTGGCTTGCGACAGAGCTGCTTCTAGCAGGAGCAGGCAACTCTAGGCTAACGGGACCAATGATCTTATTCTCAGGCGGCTCCATAGGCTTTCCTAGGAAAACGATGAAAGCTGTTTTCCAAATGCCTCTCTGACTAGCAATACAGGCCCCCCCTGCTATCTACGGATTCACTTATCCACGGATGGCAGGAACCCCCTCCCCCCCATGCTCCCCTGGCAATTCTTTTACCTTAACATTGTGTCCATGTCTTGTTTTGAACAAAGGCTATAAGTAGCATGTTGCTGCTGCTGCTTCATAGCACAGACGCAGGGTCAGCCGAAGACCAGGAAGCAGTTTCAGTTTCTGTTTCCTGGTCTTCGGCTGAGCTTGCGTCTTTGCTAAAAGCAGCAGCATGCTACTTATAGCCTTTGTTGACAGCAAGACACAATCACCATTTTAAGGTAAAAGAATCACCAGGGAGCGTGCGGGGGGCGGGGGTTGAAGGGGGCTGCGAAGCTTGAGACTCGGCTCTACAGAGCCTGTTTCAAGCCATTTGCGCGTTTGCGCAACAATTAGTTAAAATGGGTGCGGGGGGGGGCTGTAGAAGATGGCATTCGCTCTTATCCACGGGTTCCAGGTATCCACGGGGGGGGGGAAGGAACCAATCCCCAGCGGATACCAGGGGGCCCCTGTACTTCCTAGTCCTCGTTTGACTGTGTTATGGTGCAAAGCTGGAACTTTCATGTTAATATATAGTGTTCTTTGGGGGACGCAGTGGCCCCTCCCCTCCCCATACTTTTCCAAACACAATTTCGAGGTAATACTCCATATTCCTTTTTGTTTTGTGTTTTGGCACCAATGTAAGACACTCATTTTAGATTAGCAGTGAAACAAGATTAGGCTTTGTGAGAGTAATGCGTCCAGACAGTCTGTTGCTATTGCTTCAGAATTCAATTAGAATTATTTTCCATGAGTTAGTCAGTGTAGGGAAAGCAAGGAATATTAAACGGAAATAAAATTAAAATGAGTTATATGTGTTTTGCTGCTCCTCTAAACTCCAGGCATTTAGTTTGGTATGACTTCTAGAAAACTACTCTGTTTTTTATTATGTCTGTACAATACCTATATTATAGCTTTATCTCACTATCTGTTTATAGCAGAGCGAGCTGGTTTCTGGCCTGTGGGCTGTAAGCGGCTCATAAGCAGATCTGAAATGCAGTTCCTGGGCAATTCCAGAACGTCAACAGATTCACAGTGCATCAGTTTAGTGGCACATTTAGGGCACGATCCCCAGGAGTACGTACTCCACTGCATTCAGAACTATTCTTATTTTCCCCATCGGTGTCCCAGTAAGTCACAGGAATATCTGGGAGCCAGATACTGTATGGCAGTGATGTAGACTTGAGTCTATTGACTCGGAATTGAGTCGGACTCAAGTGGCGTCAATGACTTGACTAGGACTTGACTCGGCGATTGTAAAAGACTTGACTCGAGACTTGGAGCCTTTTACGACAAGTGCAATTATATTCAGGTTTAACCCCGTTTTCCCCATTAAATAGATATGGACTCGCAACCAAAGACTTGGGACTTGACTTGAGACTTGGAGTCAGAGACTTGATCCACATCCCTGCTGTATAGTGAGGCTTGGCGGTTAAACTTGCTGTCCCGTTCCTGATTAGGCAGATTTGCGACTAGCACATGTGACTGGGCCACCTGTCCTCGAATGTGCGGTGTCAAGGATCTGCGTAATGCAACGTAGCTGAGTTGTAATCTTTCCCTAAAGTCACAAACCAGAACTAAGGCAGCAATGGCAGTAACTGTCCCAGTGTCTGGGTTCTAGGGGTGCCACAGGATTTGTTGCAGGTTGGCTGCCAGTTCCAGCATGCAGGGTTAGGGGAAGCGTAGCACTAGTACATAAAGTACTTGACGTTGACTCAGTATTCTTCCCAGCACTCTAAAATGGCACTTGGTTATCATTCTCTTTTTACACACATGTAACTGAGGCCAGCGGGTGGTGCAGTGGGTTAAACCGCTGAACCATGAGCTGTCGATCGAAAGGTCGGCAGTTCGAATCCGCAACAGGGTGAGCTCTCGTTGCTTGGCCAGCTCCTGCCAACCTAGCAGTTCCAAAGCATGTTAATGTGAGTAGATAAATAGGTACCGCTTGCGAGAAGGTAAACAGCGCTCCGTGTTCCAGCCGCATGCTACGCGCTGCGGCAAGGAGAGTCATGCCGGCCACATGACCACGGAGGCGTCTTCGGACAACGCTGGCTCTTCGGCTTTGAAATGGGGATGAGCACCACACCCTAGAGTCGGACACGACTGGACTTAATTGTCAGGGGTCACCTTTGCCTTTTTAACTGAGGCTGACTTGCTCAAGGACCACCACCCAGTGAATTATCCAGTTTACAGTAGTTAATTCCTATAACAAATCAAGGTCTTAGCTGTGGCCTTTATAGTCACTCTCAAGCTCCAGTTTTCTACCAGCATGGGAATCAAAATAACCAGAAGAATACAATGGAGACGGACCAGTGAAATTCATAGTGGCTCAGTGCTGTTGTCTGACTCCTAGTTAGTGTCCTTTGAGATTCCTTCTGGGACCTATCTCAATAGAACCTCCATTCACAGGTGCAGTGTACCTTTGAATAGCACCTACTGAGGACAACCACGGTGGAGAACATCTTCAAGTCTTCCTTGTGAGCAATGGCGTCACTCCCGTCAGGCGACGGGAGCGGGCCGCCACGGGGTGATGCGCGCAAAGGGGTGACGTGCGCACCCCCGCGCGCGTCACCTCCGTGACGCGCGTCGCCCTCCGGGTATTTTACTGTTTTCGCGCATGCGCAGAGACGAAACCGGTCTGCGCATGCGCGAAACAAGTAAAAGTACCCGTATTGACGCATTGTAAAAGTACCCGTATTGACGGGCCAGACGCTCCGAGGCCGGCTCCCGGACCGGCCTCGGAGCGTCCGGAGGGCGACGCGAAGGGGCAGGGGGCACCCAGGGCAGGGTGCAGCCGGGTCGCCCCCCAAAAAATATCGTGCCGCGGCCTACGCCCGCGCCGATGGTTATATAAAGGGGGCATAGTCGGGGGCGTCACTAGGGTGACGCCCCCCCGCCTTGGGGTGACGTGCGTCCTAGTGACGCCTCTGCTTGTGAGCACCCAGAGATATCTGGCTGCTCTCAGAAACAGTGCTGGAGCAGAGGGACCTTGATCTGATTCACGACTACACCCTTGTTCTTAGCTTTTGGCTGTTTAGACAAACATATTCACAGAAGAAGAGCTCTGTTGACAATACGTAGCTTTCTTCCTGTGAAGTGTGAAGGATTTCAGTCCATCGGTAGCAAGGAAACTCCCTTTCAAGAAATTATGATGTAGACTTCAGACATTTTGCCAGTATCCATTAGGATCCTCCTGTCAGGGTTTTACAGTGTATCAATGCTAGTGAGGATTTGCATAGGGCGCCAGAGAGCAATGTCCTCACAACAACCGTCTGAAATTCCTAAGGGCTGTGCCTGAATTTTGCATGCCGTCTCTGGGCCACCGCTTTGCCTCGTTTCCACCCATTTCACTCCAGCAATATATTGTACTAGCTGGAAGCCTGCTTTGCTAATTGAGTGTAACTTGAATCCCCATCCAGCGTCCATAACTAGGAAGTCAGCAGGAAAGCTTTTTTCGATCACCAGCAGCACCTCAACTAAACTCCAGTGCAGCGCCACAAAATTAAACTTCACACTGCGTGCTCCAATTTACCATGTCCTGCAGGACTTTCTTACCGGAACTGAGAAGACAAAAGAAAAAGGAAAAAAAAGTCTTCTTTTGCATTAAGCCATTCTGCTGATAAGACACCTCTAGGAGCTATACATAAGTATTTTTCTCTTGTAGTTTAAAGCAAACAGAATTTTTCAGCTATACACGATCAGCTGGAGAGTTCTGTAATAGGTAATTTAGTATGTAGAAGAGTGGGTTGTGTTGGGTAGAGGGGTTGTTGTTTTCTTTGCACATTTATGATTAATGTTTACAAAAGGCTTTGTGTATTTTTGCTTTACTGCTAATGAGGCAGCAGATCAAGTTGAACTGAAAGGACACTGTGGATTGAAATATGGTATTGTGCCCATCAAAGTCTGCTTGCTCTCTGCTTGGCTTATGATGAATACTGTTCTTTAATAGCAGCCTGGTGTTCATGAAAAACTTATTACAGAGGCTAAGAGAGGAGCCAAGAATGAAGAAATGGCTGAGTGGCAGCAATCAATCACTCCTTTTAAAAGATGAACTGATCTTTCTTTTCCCCCCCCCTCTTTTTTTTTTCCAAAGTAACACTTCATAAAAAGGTTTCCAACATAAATATGCAAAGCATTAGGGCAATTATATTTTGCGTGATCCCTTCAGCATTTCTGGTACACCGGCCGACTTGAATGGGGAGCTGAGAATGTGGGCAGTAAAACAGCAAACCCTGCTTCAAAAAAACAACAAAAAAGGGGCTGGAATTTAAGAGGGAAGTGCCTGTTAAATTGGAGCTGTAAAATGCGATTAAGCAGAATAAGGTCTCAGTTCAAGCCTCCTTGTAAGACTCATTTGGGGTGAGGTGTTTGGGTGAGGGGAGGCAAGGGGTTTACTGAATGAAGTTTAAACATTTCCTTAAAAGGGTAAAACGAGGGTAAAACATGGATTTTTTTCCTCTTGTCTGGATGTCTCACCAACCATGTTCAGAGTACATAAAGAAAGCCAGGTCCACAATAGCTGGACATGAAACCTCTTTGAAAGGCCACTGTTGTGCCACTGCAGAGGCGTTCAAGTGATTCTGTGCTGTTTTCTTATTTGTGTAGGCAAAAACTTGCCTATCCACACAGCCTCCTTGCCCTGTCCATTAAAGTTCTCTACAACCCTGCCCAGCCCAGTGCTAGGAGCGCTGGAGAGCTGTTTTTTTCCCTTCGGGTCGTGTTTTTGTTTTCTCCCTCCAGCCCGCTCACCACGCTAGAAGTTTCAACTACGAGCTCGAAGCTAGAAAAGATGGTGGCCTCATAAGAACATAAGAAGAGCCCTGCTGGATCAGGCCAGAGGCCCATCTAGTCCAGCTTCCTGTATCACACAGTAGCCCCACCAGAGGCCTCAGGGAGCACACAGCCAACAAGACAACCTGTTTCCTGCTGCTACTCCCCTGCACCTGGCACAGAGGAAACCTACTTCTAAAACCAGGAGGTTGCTTATGGCTCGTAACCTGTGATGGTCTTTTCCTCCATGAATCTGTCCAATCCCCTTTTAAAGGCATCTAGGCCAGGTGCCATCACCACATCCAGTGGCAAGAAGTTCCACAGATGAATTACATGCTGGTTGAAGAAATATTTTCTTTTATCCGTTCTAACTCTCCCTCCACTCAATTTTAGTGCATGTCCCCTGGTTCTGGTGTTGTGCGAGAGGGAGAAGAATTTCCCTCTATCCACTCTCTCCATCCCATGCATAATTTTATACGTCTCAATCATGTCCCCCCTCAGGCGCCTTTTTTCTAGACTGAAAAGCCCCAAACGCTGTAGCCTTTCCTCATAAGGGAGGTGCTCCAGCCTGCGAATCATTCTGGTCGCTCTTTTCTGCACCAATAGAAAGGCTCATGCACGAATAGGAATGCTGCTTGGCTGCAAAGGAGCTTGGGAGATGTAGTGAGAGGGACAAGGAGCAACAGCAGCCATTCTGATTTTCGGTCATTTCCGTTCTTTTTGGGAACCCCGGTAGCAGCAATATTCAACCATGCTAGGAATATCACTTCCTGCTATTTCAGTGTTGAAAAACAAACACAGTCCCTGTCTTCCTCCCTCTCATTCCTGATAGATAGGGCTGCCATCCATACCGGAAAAACCGGGACAATCCCGGAAATCGGCCCTCCATTCCCGGGAAAGTCCCGGGCCGGTTTTCCGGTGCGAATGGCAGTGCCGCCGCCACCGCCACCATCTTCGTTTTTGAAGAACTTACCTGGGCGCCGGCATCATGGATCACGAAATCTCGCTAGATCCAAGATGTTGCACCCAAATCTCGTGAGGGCATGATGATCTCAAATCACGAGATTTGGGAACCGACATCTTGGATCACGCGAGATTTCGTGATCCATGATGCCGGCGCCCGGGTACGTTCTTCAAAACGAAGAAGATGGTGGCGGCGGCGAGCGGGTGTCGTCCGACCGCTCTCTCACCGGTACGGAGCCGGTGGGAGACCAGGCGAATGACAGCATGCAGCTGCCCGTGCTGCATGCGCCTGCCGGAGGCACGCGCGGCACGGGCAGCTGCAGGCTGTCGTTTGCCCGGTCTCCCACCGGCCCCGCTCGGAGCCGGTGGGAGACTGGGCCAGCCTGCTTGCCCGTGCCGTGCGAGCCTCCGGCAGGCGCGCGCAGTACGGGCAGCTGCAGGCTGTTGTTCCCCCTTTCTCCCACCGGCTCCGTGCGGTGCCGGTGGGAGACCGGGCCGCAAAGCCTGCTTGCCTGTGGTGCCCGCTCGACGGGTAGCAGCACGAGGACGAGGAGCAGCGCAAGGGCAACCAGCATAGGCCTACTGATAGATCCCTGTCTACAACCATTGCTCCTCCTACTGCACCAGCCTCCACTGCCTGAAGGCCTCTTGCTTCCTTCTGTGACTCCCGTTCTCCCTCGTTGCCCCTTATGTTTTGAACTCCTTCCCAGAATACTGATGATGGGTGAAAACAGACGTACTGAAATGTTCTGGGGGCAGCAGGGCCGGTTCGAAGCAACCCACTGCTTTCCCTCTTAAGTTCCTTTCCGCTTCTAGATCAAGCTCTGAAAAAAGAAACCGGTTCTGCATTTTTTAAAATCAACAATGTAAAAGATGGACCGGCTATGTGTGGCATTTTTAAAAAATAACAAAACAGACATTCCCTTGAAGTATTGGGAGAGCAGCAGGACTTAAAAAAAATACTACTGTATATGCAATCTGTTACTGTCAATAGCTTAGTACAATAGTTGAATTGATTAGTACTACTGTATATTCATAGCAGCTATAGCAATACAATATACTATAACCTACAAAAATTAACAATGCTCATTAAATTACCAACCAGGTAGTGTTATGACATTGATATAACACAATATCTATCTATCTATCTATCTATCTATCTATCTATCTATCTATCTATCTATCTATCTATCTATCTATCTATCTATCTATATACATACACACACACACACCATGTGAATTTGATATGCACTTAATATGCTACAAATTCTCATTGACACTTTCTCATTTTATTCCCTCCTCTACATCCTCTTCTCTCTCATTTGGCCACTTGGCTCAACCTAGCCTGGCCTGGCTCTCCACCTGTTGTGCAACTCCGTCCATCTTTGTATGTCGCCTGGCACCAAATCTGCAGGCTTTTAGGGCCAAATTACATTGCACATTAAATGAATGCACTGGCGCTGCAGTGATGTGTGGCGAGGTCTGAGGTTGGGGAGGTCACACACAAGGCAGGACAGGGAAAGAGAGAATGTAGAGAAACCTACCTTGCAAAATCTTCTTCACTTTTGCGTGTGTTCTCTTGCGTACCCGCTCTCTTTCTTTCTTTCTCCAGAACTGGAAATAAATTTAAAAAATCAGCTTCTTTCTGTTTTCATGGCTTTCACAGATGCACATCTGTCTGCAGGCTCCCCAGTGTTTGCTAATGCATGCACCCTGCCTTTTTTTCCCCATTGGAAGGCAGCTATGATTGCAACCAAACCCTACTGAGGCAAATCTGCCTGCTGCCTGCCCAGAGCTTGCTGATGCAGGCAGCTTGCCTTGTTTTAATTGGATGCCAGCTGCCCTGCCTTTTTTTCATTGGAAGCCAGCCATGATTGCAGCCACCTGACTGAGGCAGTTCTGTTAGGGGCCACCCTGGTGTGTGTGTGTGTGGGTGTGGGTGTGGGTGTGGGTGTGGGTGTGTGTGGGGTTATTGGGTCCGGTGAGGCCTCCCCTGACTGCACATCACTGTGGCACTGTATTTATATGATAAAGGAGCCTTCCATTGACGGCCAATGCAAACGCAGTGGGGGGGGGGGGTAAAGCCTGCCTTCTCCACAGTAGCCTGTTTCAGATTCCCCTCCCCCAGCACTACAAATTTTTTTTTTTTAAAGACCAGGCTAGCACACACCTTTAACGTAATGTGTGATTTGGCCTGTAGACATCCGGTGAAAATGCTTTCATTTCCCGAGCTTTCTGTGGCTCATAATAATTTTAATGGCTCCTGTTGGTTTTTATTACCCTTTTTCAGTGTTACTGTCTGCTGCTGATTTGCTGTTATTTTCACAGTGGCTATATTTTAAGTTGTTTTAAGTGATGTTGTAAGCTGCCTTGGGAATTGCTATATGAAAAGGTGGTATAGCTGTGCTCCAATAAATACACAAAACAATAAAGTAAAAATAATATTTCTCGGGAGCACCTCGTGTTTTCAGTTGTCTGCATAGTCATGGGCGAGCCCCCCCCCCTGCAGTTGACAATGGTTGTAAGCAGCAATCGCCTTGGCCTGTGTGTCAGCTGTACATACCAAGGCACACAATCCTGTCCTGAGCAAAAAGATGGTGGGTTGCTCCGTGGCGAAGCCATTGCTATTAAAGTTTTAATAAAAATCCTTGCTCTTGAAGTGCTCTTACAAGACAAAGCAAGGCCATCCATCTCCACCTCTCTTTTCTCTAGCCCCTGCTGAAATGTGACATGACAGCCTTAGGGTTAACTCCACTGGTATTACGTCAGTGTAAAAACATATTATCAGGGAGAGGAGAAGCCAATGTCCTTCTCTGGATCAGGCAGGGTTTCTGTTTAGCCAAAGCCACTGGCACTGTATGGCAACGGGAGAGGGCCTTTCTCCTTAGCAGAGACGGGGTGGGTTACTCACGGAAAGCATAATGATGCCATATGGCTGCTTAGAAGATTTCGGCACAGCAATTGCTGTAGCAGTAACTAAACAAATGACACTGTAGCACAATATAACGCCTGTCAAGATCGGTGATAAAGGAATGTTTTATTCCTCTGCTTTCTGTTCTTTCGCTGCTTCTACTTACCGTAGTTCTGGCACACTTGCGCAGCAGAGCATCCGCTTCTGGGCCTCCCAAAGTGGCTGATAGTTCTCCTGGTCTTTGATCTACTGGAGTTCTCTCTGAAAGCAGGTTCAAGTGTTATCTTACTCCTATCAGCTCTTTTAAGCATTTAACTGATTGCTGTCAGCGATTCCAGAGCTGCTAATATGAATTGTTGTTGTTGTTGTTGTTGTTGTTGTTGTTGTTGTTGTTGTTATGCATAGCCTACCAGATATTGGTGGCTGGGTTTGGCCTGTTGAATATCAGGTCCTTCTAAGGACCTCTAGGATATTTACAGATATTTTCGTAATATGTGTACTGTTCCAAGTAAGGCTGCTTTCTGTACTTGGTGTGTAGTGATTTCATTTATACCTGGGATGTTCAGGAGTTACGGCATCGCATCGGCATAATCTTGTAAGACAGCTTTTGCAAGTACAAAAACTAAATGTCATCCTATAAAACTTGTGCCCGGGTTGCCAGACGTCCACCCAAGATTTTACCCTTCCTTTAGGCATGCCCTAACAGGATCTGAAGAGAGAACCTCAAAATTTCTATGGGACTTATGGTCAGTTAAGGTCTGTATCACCAAGAGCTTGGGAACATTAAGCATTATTCTGGACTATCTCTCTTTGAAGAGTAGACTGTTCCAATACTGGGTCACAACCTGCTTTTGAGAGTACCCTCAATTTCAAAACTGTCATGCCATGCAGTGTAAAAGTTTCTCTCTGTGTAACAAAAGCCCAAAGTTGGTGGGTGCATTCAACCCATTGTTGAACAGCGCTTTGGGTTCTGTCCTGCATGTTTTATACTGGCTGTTGCGTACCAGTTCTTTTTTAAAAAGTTGGATTTAGGTTGGATATTTAGGCACCGTCATTATTTCATGCCACATAGGGAACACCTTTGGAGTAAAATCGCAACATATGAATTTTCTAAACAAATGAATACACTGTTCAAATAATGATGATAATGATAACGCTTAGCAACTGTAAAGTGCTTTTGAATGGTAAAAGCACTTCACTTGCATTATCTTGTTATAATCTTTGTCCCCATATTGCAGATGAAAAGACTGAGACTGAGAGACAACTTGCCTAATGGCCCAATCGTATTTGAGCCTTAGGCCACCGGAACAGTTGTTCCAGTGGTGTAAGAAGGTAAGGTCTTTTACGGCTGTCGCAAAATGCGACAAGCCATTCAGCACGGCTTGGCTGCCACTGGGATGCCCACTGGCACCGGTATGTTAGGGCAGGGGTCGGGGCAGACGGGGAGGAACAGGGTGGTGGTGGTGGTGGGGAGGAGCGCAAGGAAAAAAAATCTCAAATAAAATAAATACTCTGCCCATTTTTATGCCAGACACTTTTAAAAGCAATTTTTTGTATTATTATATGGGCAACTTTGAAAAAATGTTTTTTTTTTCCTGAAGCTTTAAAAAAACCCAAACCTATTTCCAGTGGAAAAATTGGAGATTTCAGGAAACATGGAACAAAAAACCCTCTTAAGAAATATTTTCTCTTTTAGAATGATGAGTACAGTGCTTGTTAAAAAGCAAGCCTTTAAAATATTGTTTTTGTTGTTGTTCAGTCGTTAAGTCGTGTCCGACCCTTCGTGATCCCATGAACCACATCCCGCCAGGCCTTCCTGTCCTCCATTATCTTCCTGAGTTCGCTCATTTTCATGTTCGTTGCATCGGTGATGCTGTCTAACCATCTCATCCTTTGCCTTCCCCTTCTCCTTTTGCCTTCAATTTTTCCCAGCATCAGAGTCTTCTCCAGAGAGTCCTCTCTTCGCATTAGGTGGCCAAAATATTTGAGTTTCAGCCTTAGTACCTGTCCTTCCAGGGAACAGTCAGGGTTGATTTCATTTAGGATTGACTGATTTGATCTCCTAGCAGTCCAAGGGACTCTCAGGAGTCTTCTCCAGGCCTTTATTCCCTCAGAATACTTTCTAATAACTACCTCTACCACATTAAGCAATTTCAGTTTCTCTGTGCTATAGGTATCAAATTCTCTTGTCTGCTTCAGATTCCTCCATCTTCTGCAGCATGTGAAAGAAACAGGCCTATGTTTACAAATCATAGAAATCAAGAAACAAGCTTGATGTTTGGAAATCATAGAAATTCATGCAAACCTTCCAGTTTCCGATGTTCACAGATATAAGAATGAAAGCTCAGAATCAGACACGATTGATCTTTCAGAAACTGATTCTGATTCGGGAAAGACATTTCAGATCGTAGTATCTTTCAATGCTATTTTATTTTAAAGTGTTTAAATTACTGTACATCATCTGGGTTCATGTGGCTAATTTTATTCACAGTTGCTATGACACTTACTATATATGTGGTGATGATGCACTGCTAAAGAGTTCAATGTTATTATAAAATATAAAGTTCTGTTTAACCCAATATCAAGATTTACTGATAGTCCTTAACACTGTGTGATCTGCGAGGCAGACACTAATTAATTTTTTTCTGGTGAGTTGGGAACAGTTTGAGCATAGGATCATTGCTTGTGATGTGCATACTCGTCTAACTGTTGCCTCTGATACACAGATGTTGCAGGGTTTTGCATTGTTTGTTCTGTTTCTGGATAAAACTGATGTTATGGAGAGGATGGTTTATATTATACTGTAAGTCCAGATAACAGGAAAAAATTATGTTTTGTCTACTAGCATGTTGATAAGTTTCTTTTTTCAACCTCCCCCCCCCCCCCTCATTTTTATGACTAACAATTGCAAAGATGTGTCGGTACTTTCAACTGCAGGAGATTGCTGAATTATCTCTAATACTGGGTATATTTGTTGAATAAAACTAAGGCATTTATACATTTCTATTTCACAAAAATACCAAAACCACCATTTTATTTCTTGTTCAACTAGTAAAGTAAGTTTAGATCTGATAAGAAAATAGATATTGCCTATATTTTCATTTTCCTAGGCTTACCAGATCTCCAACCGGGACAGAGTGCTAGACCTTTAGGAGAAGGAATGTGGGCAGGTGTAGCTTGTTAAGTCCTAGAGCAAAATCCTAGGCATGTCTACTCTGAAGCAAGCCCCACTGAACACAATGGGACTTGCTTCTGAGTAGACATGCCTAGGATTGTGCTTTAGGACTTAACAAGCTACACCTGCCCACATTCCTTCTCCTAAAGGTCTAGCACTCTGTCCCGGTTGGAGATCTGGTAAGCCTACCTAAATACCCATTTTTTTCTGGAGGGAAAAAATAGAAAAAAAATGGTTCAAAATTTCTAGAAAATTGCTATTTCTGGGATTCCACAGACTGGCAAACTCTGGCTAAGATTAAAATGTTCAAAGTAGCGACATGTTTTGTCTACCATGTCTTCTCCAGTGAAGCTGCATTTGGCAAAAAAGAAGGGGTTCTACATGTTTAGACTGCAATCCTATACACACTTATTTGGAAGTAACTCAGTGGGGCTTACTTCTGAGTAGACATGCCTAGGATTGTGCTCTAGAGTCTTCACATTTTGAATGTAAATGGTGATGATCGAGAGTCAGGGCAGAACTGTGTCTGCCTCTCAGTGCCTAATCCATATCCCATATTTGTTGACAAAATAACAAGTTTTCTGGTTGCCTGTGTCTTTTTTCCCCACGGAGTCATCAAAGGCCTGTGCCAAGTCTGTAATATATATTCGCTTTCTGAAGTGCACCTTATATATTTACGCCTGCATCATGCCCTCATTTGGAATCACACTCTAGGGAAATTCACTTTAGATATAGTCCTCTGTTTTTAAAAAGCCTGCAGTGATTCCATATGCCGTCCCCTTCACTTTCCATTTCTTAGACAAATCGTTCTACGTTTTCCGAACGCGCCCTCCACCCCTCCGTTCCTTCCTCTCTTTCTCCCACTCTCCCGACAAGCATCTCGTCCAAAGAGTTAACCATTCTAAATCGTTTAATATTTATGCAACTCTCGTGCTGCTCAGCAGTTCCTTTATGCGGGATTGCATATTAGATAAGATCACAGATCCACTCTCAGCCAAATGCTGTAGTCCTACTGAGGTCTGACTGTACTTCAGATGTCAAAAAAATATGAATAGGTGGTCTTAATGCTCTCCTCTGGTGTTATATCTGTCTATAGAGAATATAGCTTACAACAGATTAGAAGCAATAGAGGACTTGACATATACTGAAAAAGCAGGAAGAATGATGCTTGTTGACATTATCGGCTAAACCTGTAGGGGAATTTTCTTTCTTTCTTTCCTTTAAAAAAAAAATCAGGATATTTGCTTATTTGTTCACCTCTGCCTTCCTCTTTCTGCATCCACTTGCAGTTTATCTTTCCAAAGTAGTTTTTGTTTATCTAGCCATTTTAAATGAATGTCTAGCTGGTACTTTGTTTGGGCCGAATCACCATAGTATCTGTGCATCTTACAAGCCTGCCTGACCCTCCGTTGCTTATTTAATATTTATTTGCCTTTGCAGCTATAACTCACTAGCTTAAAGATTGCATAGTGCCACTTGTTAGCTGAAAGTGGCATCTGGCTACCATGCTGTTTGTAGATTTCTAGACTCTGCAACGCTGTCATGTTTGGGCATTGGATTCCTGGATGCAGTCAGTGGTCTTGGGGGACCAATGAAGGATCTGAGAGCTCCCAATGTCACAGGACTGTTGAAGGGTGAATGTATAAAGTTGTCTTATTCTAAGTCAGACCAGTGGCCTATCTAGTCCAGTAATGCTCTCAATGCACATTGAGAAGTTGAGTGCATGCATGTATGCCCACCAGTTGCATGAAGGCTGGAACGTCCAAATTTTGCTGTTAAAGTACTACCTGAATGTAGCATTTGAAGCATGTGGATGGGTGAAATTTGTACGTCCCACCCCACCCCTATGATTATACAGGGGCATCACACTCCTCATCACACACTGGGAACTGGATGCCAAGGACTGAACACACAAAGCATGTGTTCTACCACTGAGCTATGAACCCTCCTCAAATGGATTCGTTTCTGGATGTGAGACCACTGTGAGGTCCATGTAAGCCACTCTGAGATTTCCAAGGAGAAGTATGATATAAGTACAATAAACATAGAAGTACAGAGTCCCATTACATAGGCTGTGTTTGTGCACTGATACCTTACCTTTATCAAGTAGGAAATGGGCAGCTCAATCCTACGTAAGATGCACCGGCCGGCCTAAATGGTCGGCCGCTGCATCCTACAGAGGATGTGGCCCGTGCCGGTGGGGCCAGGGCTCACCTTGGCGGAAGGAGATGTTTAGGTTAGCCTAGAGGACTCTCTGGAGAAGACTCTGATGCTGGGAAAAACTGAAGGCAAAAAGAGAAGGGGAAGGCAAAGGATGAGATGGTTAGACAGCATCACTGATGCAACGAACATGAAAATGAGCGAACTCAGGAAGACAGTGGAGGACAGGAAGGCCTGGCGGGACGTGGTTCATGGGATCACGAAGGGTCGGACACGACTTAACGACTGAAAAACAACAACAAACCCTAACCCAATGAGCATCCTTGATTACGCACCAGCTAGCTGGCGCACAACTAGAGAGGCTGTGTAAGATTTTCAGAGAATAAAAATCCATTTTTTTCTCCGCAGTGATTTTTGACCATTTCCTGTTTTCACAAAAACCGGAAATGGTTGAAAATCACTGTTCCGTGGCGATCTGAAGATCAGGGAGGCCTAAGAGGGTCGCGCAGGCCTCCCAACCCCCCTCCCAAGTATGAAAAACCCATTTTCGAGTGCTTTTTCGGCAGTGGCGGCGTCAATCCCCGGGATCGTTGCCACCGTCTTGCTGTCCCCGCCCCTTAAGGGGGCAGGGAACAGTTAGTGGTTCCAATGGTGGGTTGTGACCCATCACTTTGAGAGCCACTGTTGTTAGTGGTTCGGGAGTGGGACTTAGACCTGGAAGATCCAGGTTCAAATCATAAGAACATAAGAACATAAGAAGAGCCCTGCTGGATCAGGCCAAAAGCCCATCTAGTCCAGCTTCCTGTGTCACACAGTGGCCCCACCAGATGCCTCAGGGAGCACACAAGACAACAAGATACCTGTGTCCAGTCGCCACTCCCTTGCACCTGGCACAGAGAAAACCCACTTCTAAAACCAGGAGGTTGCTTATGGCTTGTAACCTGTGATGGTCTTTTCCTCCATGAATCTGTCCAAACCCCTTTTAAAGGCATCTAGGCCAGATGCCATCACCACATCCTGTGGCAAGGAGTTCCACAGATGAATTACATGCTGGGTAAAGAAATATTTTCTTTTGTCTGTTCTAACTCTCCCTCCACTCAATTTTAGTGCATGTCCCCTGGTTCTGGTGTTGTGCGAGAGGGAGAAGAATTTCCCTCTATCCACTCTCTCCATCCCATGCATAATTTTATAAGTCTCAATCATGTCCCCCCTCAGGCGCCTTTTTTCTAGGCTGAAAAGCCCCAGACGCTGTAGCCTTTCCTCATAAGGGAGGTGCTCCAGCCCACGAATCATTCTGGTCGCTCTTTTCTGCACCTTTTCCAATTCAACTATATCCTTTTTGAGGTGTGGTGACCAGAACTGGACACAATACTCCAGATGTGGCCTTACCATCGATTTGTACAAAGGCATAATGATATTGGCCGTTTTATTCTCAATCCCTTTTTTAATGATCCCGAGCATGGAATTGGCCTTCTTCACAGCCGCTGCACACTGGGTCGACACTTTCATCGACCTGTCCACCATCACATCGACCTGTCCACCAGCAATCGACCTGTCCACCAGCAAATCCCCTCTCAGCCATGCAGTTTCCTGCGTGACCTTGGGCCAGTTACTATCACAGCCTCACCTACCTCATAGGGTTGTTGTTAGGACAAAAGGAGGGGAGGAACAATGTACATACAGCACCCTGAGCTCCTTGGAGGAAGGGCAGTATAAAAATGTGGGGGGGGGGATAAAAAGATGCAGAAGAAACACCAGCAAGCAGCTACTACCCAGTTTCCCTGAAAATAAGGCCTGCTGCATTTTTGGAGGCAAAATTAATATAAGACACTGTCTTATTTTCGGGGAAACACGGTAGAAAAGGTGCTGGGCCGAAGAGGGACAGTTACTCTCTTCCTGCTATTTATTAAGAGGAGCACCACTTGAAGAGTGCCGCTGTCCCCTGTTAGGATTCATTTGAATAGTGAAATGTGCAACCTGATAAATATCTATTCTGTGAGTAAAGGGTTTAAAACAAATCAATGGAAGCAAACACGGATGGCTGCCTTCACTTCGAAGACCATCCTGTGTTCAATTGTGCTTCCACTGCTGTTAGGGAAAGCTGTATTACAAAATAATTTTGTTGATAGCAGCATAGTTTCTGACATCGGATTAGTCCATAAAATAAAGATACATGCACAAGGCCTTTGGCATTGAAAAATATTCTGAAGCAAATTTGCTCCACATTTTTCCAAACTCCAGCATTTCCAAAATTCTCTTACTGTGAGCATGCTCTGATAAATGAAGATGTTCTCTTTGTGTGTAGCACATGGGTCTAATGTGGGGACGCAGTGGTTGTTGTTGAATCTTATGATTACAATCTTCAAGGACATAAGATTCAATATGGAATGTATCTTCATCTCACTGCTCTTTGAGAATGGGCATATTTGTCTTGTGTCAATACCGGCTTTAGCACAGCACATTAGTATTGCACAATGTGCATTAGTATTGCACATTGTAGCACTGTAATTAGACTCTGGAGGAGAAACAAAATCTTACTGTGCAGCGCAGTCCTATGCATGCCTACTCAGAAGTAAGTCCCATTCTGTTCACTGGGGCTTACTCCCAGGAACGTGTGCATAGGATTGCAGCTTTACTTCTGCGTAGACATGCATAGGATTGCTGAATTCGGACCCAATCCTCTGGTTTGCCTTGAGTCAATACCAGCTGTGCTGCTGGAACTTAAATTCTAGTAGTGTAGGGTGCTTTCTGGCAGCGCAAGAGCTGAGCCGCTGTTGCGTATTTCTGGGCCGCTGTTGTAAATGGTGAGAGTTGAGCACGCATGGCAGCGGCTCCGGGAGGCTCTGCATGTGCCAGTAAGTTGGTGGCGGGGGCGGAGAGTGGGAGGTTTGGGGCGTTCCAAGGAGGGGGGCAGGAGGTGGCGATTGGGTCAGAGAGGAAGGATCTTGGTGGCAAATGCGCATGCCAGATTCTCTCCCCTATTTTTCAGCCCACCCCACCCACTTTCTTCAGACTTATGCCAGCTATATAGCTGGCATGGGTCTGAGAAGACCCATAGGTCATCAGGGGGGGGGGCTATTCAAAGGCAGGGCTCCTGATCACCCCCCTCCATTTGGATGTCATGTACGCTCCACCAGTGTGGCTGCATCGGCAGAAATGGTGGGGGATAGGGTTGGGCAATTACAGCACAATCCTAACCAACTTTCCAGCGCCAGTGTAGCTGTGCCAACAGGGTGCACACTACATTTTGCAATGCAGGGGCATTCATGGAGGCCTCTTCAAGGTGAGGGAATGTTCCCTTACCTCTGGGCTGCATTGCAGCTACACTGGTGCTGGAAAGTTGATTAGAATTGCGCTGTTACAATCCTAAGGCGTTAAAAATCTATCCATCTGAAAGATAACTTACAAGTCATGGCAATCTGTACCATGATTTTATAAGTTCTGAACAGGCAAAAACATGGAGCTATGGCAGAGACTTCTGCTGACATGTAATATTTGGTTTCTTGCATGATTATTTTTTGGATAATTAATTCCCTGAGGCTTGGTGCCCCACACCAAGCTCATAGGCCTATGCATTTGGAAACTAGCATTGAGAAATTGTAAAAATTGTATCCCATTTCAAGGAGAAAGATTGGGATTTTTATTCTCATTTAAGATTGCCTGCATTTGTATTGGGTGAGGTTTATTGCCTGGTTTCTGTCAACATCACCTTATAAATACTGCTTTCAGTCTCAGACTCCCCAAGCTGGCCTTATAAAAATGAATGGAATTTCACTTTGTTTTCAGTTTTAGCTTTTTCTTTTTTTCTTAAATGACACTTGTAATATGTCATACTGGGTAAGGACAGTGCTTAATGTTTCTTGGAAGATTACTGGTTGAGGCTTCATCACCCCTTCAGGTTTTACAGAACGTAATGGCTTGCCTCCTCCTGGTCGGTGGTGTAGTGGTTTTCAACTTATTCATAAATGACCTGGAGTCGGGGATAGGCAGTGAGGTGGCCAAGTTTGCAGATGACACTAAACTTTTCCGGGTGGTGAAGACCAGCAGGGATTGTGAAGAGCTCCAGAAGGATCTCTCCAAACTGGGAGAATGGGCAGCAAAATGGCAGATGCGCTTCAATGTAAGTAAGTGCAAAGTGATGCACATTGGGGCAAGAAACCAAAATTTCACATATACGCTAATGGGTTCTGAGTTGTCTGTGACGGATGAAGAGAGAGATCTTGGGGTGCTGGTGGACAGGTCGATGAAAGTGTCGACCCAGTGTGCGGCGGCTGTGAAGAAGGCCAATTCCATGCTCGGGATCATTAAAAAAGGGATTGAGAATAAAACGGCCAATATCATTATGCCTTTGTACAAATCGATGGTAAGGCCACATCTGGAGTATTGTGTCCAGTTCTGGTCACCACACCTCAAAAAGGATATAGTTGAATTGGAAAAGGTGCAGAAAAGAGCGACCAGAATGATTCGTGGGCTGGAGCACCTCCCTTATGAGGAAAGGCTACAGCGTCTGGGGCTTTTCAGTCTAGAAAAAAGGCGCCTGAGGGGGGACATGATTGAGACTTATAAAATTATGCATGGGATGGAGAAAGTGGATAGAGGGAAATTCTTCTCCCTCTCACACAACACCAGAACCAGGGGACATGCACTAAAATTGAGTGGAGGGAGAGTTAGAACAGACAAAAGAAAATATTTCTTTACCCAGCGTGTAATTCATCTGTGGAACTCCCTGCCACAGGATGTGGTGATGGCACCTGGCCTAGATGTCTTTAAAAGGGGTTTGGATAGATTCATGGAGGAAAAGACCATCACAGGTTACAAGTCATAAGCAACCTCCTGGCTTTAGAAGTAGGTTTTCTCTGTGCCAGGTGCAAGGGAGTTCATCTGTTTTCTCTGTGCCAGGTGCAAGGGAGTTCAACAGGAAACAGGTTATCTTGTTGTCTTGTGCTCCCTGAGGCATCTGGTGGGGCCACTGTGTGATACAGGAAGTTGGACTGGATGGGCTTTTGGCCTGATCCAGCAGGGTTGTTCTTATGTTCTTACATTTTGAAATGCAGGAGCTTGTCATGACACCCCATCCCCATAGAAACGTCCCACAAAACTTCTACAACAGCAGCAGCAGCAAAATCAACTTTGATTCTTTTGAGTTCTCCTCCTACTTTGAAACTTAATGATACTTCATTGAAAGATGCAGCTCATTTCATCCCACGCTGTTGGAGTATGTTGCAATAGTTGAAAATGGATGAATAATAATTTTAAAAATGGGATAAAACACAAACTCAAATCAATACAAAAGTTACGTTAGGGTCCATGCCTGTGCAGGTGTACTCAAAAGTAAGTCCCATAGTATTCAATAGGACTTTTCCAGATAAATTTGCATAGGTTTGGAGTCTGACAGCCCAATCCTGTCTAGCAGGACGCAGCGGCTCACATAAGGCGCCTGCCGCATCTTGCGCAGGATTGGGCCTGCCCGGTGCAGCTGGTAGCCTCCTCGGGTTAAAGGGATGTTTGCCCCTGTGCCCCGAGTAACACGCCAGCCACCACAATGGGCCTCCTCGAATGCACGCCAGCAATTTTGCTGGCGTACATTTGAGAGGCCCGTGTAAGGCCCAACAGGCCCGGGAAGGGGGATAGGATATCGGCAGAGTCATCCTCCCCCTTCCCAGGCGCTTGATCCACCAATCCCCCCCTCCTGGAACCCCCTCCCCGACCCCTCCACCGCCTGATGGGAAACTTACCTTTCCCTGCGGGTGCTCCACAGTGACTGGGCTGCGTAGAGCGGCACCAGCCTTACGGCACATTTGTGACACCCTAGATTGGTGGATATCTAGATAGGATTGCGCCATTAATGTAATATGAGCTACGCACTGTCTCTCAGGTAGCCCTTATGAAAGACAATGGCCTAGATCAGCGGTTCTCAAAGTTCTCCCCGCGAGGCAGGGAGAACTTTGAGAGTTTGTGGGGACGGGGACAGCAGCAGTGGTGATCCAGGGGATCGCCCCTGAAACCACCCCCGCTGTGCTTACCGGGGCTTGGAGGAGCTTCTTGGAGGCCTGTGCGACCCTCTGCAGGCCTCCCCGATCTTCAGATCGCTGCAAAATGGCAATTTTCAGGTACTTACGGTTTTCACGAAAACTGGAAGGGGGCAGGGACAGCTAAAGTTCTCAATGGTGGGTCGCAACCCACAGTTTGAGAACCGCTGGCCTAGATATTACCCTGCCGCTAGGCACAGTTTACCTCTTGCTGAGACTGATGCTTCTTCTCAGCTAAGCTCCTTTGACAAACATCTCAAAGGCAGCACCTGAGCACTCCACTCCTGCTTCTACTGTCACAGCTTCTGCTGTAGGAGAAGTTTCAGTCCTCTGTTCCCCACCTCCTCCCTTGATTATGCCCCTCCTGGTTGACTTCCTCCTGGGCTCATCTGGTATTCAAGGCCTTCTTTGCTGACTTCCTCTGTGTGAACAGACCATCTGCACTCTGATTTCCATCAATAAGGGGATGTATGCTAGTCTCACAGTCCAGTCTTGTACATGCTTATTTGGAAATATATCCCACTTACGGCCCCATGCCTATGGGCCGTTTATGCTGCCGGAACAAGAGTTCCAATAGCGTAAACAGCTTTATGACTGTTGCAAATGCAACAGCATCAGTGAGTGTGACCTGGCCACCGTGGCTGGCGGGCGGGTCCATGTAATGACTGACAACAGACACACGTCACCGCTGGTAAGGTCATGCAGGGGTTGGAACGGAGGGGTGGAACGGGGCAGGGAGTGGACAGAACGGGGAGGTGACAGGGCAGGAAGGAGGGTAGATTGATCCAGGGAAGGGTGCAAGTTTGGCGGCACAGCACAGAGTACTGGACGAAGTGCATAAAGGTAAAGGTGACCCCTGACAATTAAGTCCAGTCGTGTCTGACTCTAGGGTGTGGTGCTCATCCCCATTTCAAAGCCGAAGAGCCAGCGTTGTCCGAAGACACCTCCGTGGTCATGTGGCCGGCATGACTCTCCTTGCTGCAGCGCGTAGCATGCGGCTGGAACATGGAGCGCTGTTTACCTTCCCACAAGCGGTACCTATTTATCTACTTGCATTAACATGCTTTGGAACTGCTAGGTTGGCAGGAGCTGGCCAAGCAACGAGAGCTCACCCCGTCGTGGATTCGAACTGCCGACCTTTTTGATCGACAGCTCATGGTTCAGCGGTTTAACCCACTGCGCTACCTGCTGGCCCAAGATTGAGCCAGGGAAGGGTGCAAGTTTGGTGGCACAACACAGAGTACTGGACGAAGTGCATAAGTGCAGCTCATTTCAGGATGTCATCCCCATTTATGTATCCTGTTTTGCAACTGTGTTGTTTCTGGCTGGAGCTCATATGAATATTTGCAGAAAGTCAAAACGTTGCGAAGCTTCATATTTTTCCATTCAAAATTTGACTGAGAAACTTTGAATTCAAATTCACATTTTGAATGTAAATATTCCTAACTCAGAATTTCAGTGCTAGACTAGTTGGCAATGTCTCGATTGTTTGGCAGTCTTTGTATATGAAATCTCATAAAATGGGAGAAAGTGTCAGCTGTCAAATGCTAATTATCATTGCATGTTATCGATCAAATACTGTCAGATACAGAAAAATACTTCTGCTGGATGCATCCGGGGGGGGGGGGGGAATGTTGGGTGTGTTCTGCTGTACACTCTCAATTCACAGTGGCGACAATCCAGTTAAAGATAAGCTCTTCCATGCTAAGCAGTGTCAATCCTGTTGGTTTCAGTGGGAAGATTAAGGATCTTCCATTGAAAACAATGGGGTTTATCTTCTTTAAAAATGTGACAGGATCAGATCCTGTAAGGTTTATGCACAAGCAATGCATGAGCACCACCATCTTGGAATGTTGCTTTGCACCCTCAGTCTGCATTCCACACTGGAATGAAGCGTGTCTATGTATCACTGCATTTGCTCTTTTCCCCCCTTTCCCTTCCCTCTATTATCTTCCACCAAACTCTGACCTCCACCCTTTTCAGCTTACGATTGTAACCTCCTCAGGGCAGGCACCTGTCTTTTTCTTATGCTTCTTTGTAAAGTGCCATATACAGCGATGGTATGATATATTAGCCATCTGTCCCTATGGCAAATGTGTCAAGATCACAATTAAATCAGTGTATCTGTCCAGGAGATTGCTCCATGTTTCGGGACGTAATTGATTATGCGTGGCTAATATGCAAAAAAATAATAATCATTTAGACATGTTGTTGATTAGAGTTAATTTACAGGCCATAAAGCAAACCCTGGAGCAGACCCGTCCTGCCCCCTGATCCAGCATTTGTTGTTGCCTCTTGCTAACCTCAGTGTCTCCCTCTCTTATTACTTGGCAGCTGTGAGGCTTTTGGCTATCCTACAGCATTCCTGATATGCTAATGATTTCTTCGTAATGCTTTGGCTCAAGGATTTGGTGAAACGTTCTTCAAGTTCATTGCATGGCTTATGACGATGACATGGGAGCTCACTCAGTTTCCGTAGTGAGCAAGTAGAATAAGAGGCTTGACTTTGTATCTGTATGACAGAGCATGAAACTCGACATAACTTGAGGAGTTGCTGTAAGATGAGAATGTTCCAGATTAAGCAAGAGCTGAAACAATAAGATATAATTTGGCTCCGATGTCAACACACACAAGGAATACGTAAGTTTGCCCATTTCAGTTGTGCACACCACTTGTTTGATTACGTTCCCTTGAAATGCATGAGCCAGTGGAGTAGCTAGGGCCCGGATCCCAAGTGATGCTGTCACCCCCGGGAGTGACATCACCCCTGGAAGTGACATCACTCCAGGGGGTGTTTCATAAAAATAAAAATAAAAAAATATTTTTAAAAAAAATAAAAAACGGCAGTGAGGAAAAGCACCTGGAGGAGCTCCAGGGGGGTGCTAGAAGCCTCTAGCAACCCCCCCCCCGGCACCCTCCCTGCTTATCTAGAGCTGGACAGCTGATCGGTGCCATGCAACTGCATAGCGCTAGTCAACTGTTTGACACTAGATATGTGCTGGGGAGGCTCCAGGGGGGTGCCCTGCATAGTGCAAGGCACTATGCTCCAGGGGGGCTCCAGCGGGTGCTCTGGTAGTGCTAATCAACTGTTTGGCACTAGATACGTGTTGGGGGGCTCCAGGGGGTGCCAGTAGCCTAGCACCCCCCTGCACACCCCTCGAAAAACACAATCGGTGCTGGACCTTAGTATCCGCACCTTGCGGATTTGACTGGAAGTCACTTTAAATCTCATCGGAGAGGCCATCAGACTTGAGAGTAAACTCTTGTGAAAATTCAGTTCCTCTTTACTCCAAGATTAAAATACAGAGCACAAAAGGAAGAGCTGCTTCTGTTTAAGAGATATGGTGCCTATTTTCAAATGGCATTTAGCCTAAAGAGGTAGAAGGGGGGAGTCATGGCTAGTCATGTCTCTGCAGTGATGTGTTCCCTAGCCATACCCCCAGCCTTCCATGTGCTCAGTGCTTGTCTGCAGAGGGTTCATGTGGTTTTTAACATGCCGCTTTCCTTCAGTCCCCTCATTAATAACAGTCTCTTGACAACGGGAGGTTGTGGGCAAAGCTGAGAAAGAGCGGCCACCAAACAAATTCATAGCTGAGGGGAGATTTGAACCAGGGACTTCCTTCCCTTTAGAAATCACTCGCTTTAGTTTCATCATTCGTCTCGGCACTGTGTCAGACGAGCACCAGATTCAACTCTGATAGTCACTTTCATCTGAAAATTGTCAAAGGATAAAGTGTCACAAAAAGCTTTTCTGGGCATTGATTCAACCTGGTGAAGAGCTTTTAACAGCATAAAACAGATTGGCGTGTTGTTCTGGAACCCACAACCCATAAACTTGTGTCGAGCAGACTTGAGTCGCCACAACCATTGGAGCCCAGACACAATACACCGCAGATGAAAGCAGACGCTACTAAACAGACGTGTAATATTCACTTGTCTGGAGAGGAAGTTCTGTACACTGAGCTTGGGAATGAAAGTGAGTGAGGGACAGTGGTTTTTTATAATGGAAATCTAAATTGTTATAATGTTTTGACTTCCTTCCTACCCTAATGCAAAGGCTGAAAAAAATTAAGTTAAAAAAATTAAAAAGAAAGAAGTCCAATGGCCCACCCAAAAAGAAAAAAACCCACCAATTATTCAGACCTGTAACTAATGTTTAAAATGTACCACTGAAGCAATTGCAATCCTGTACTAACAACTTGACTCATAGCTTTTGCTGCATGATGAGCATGGGCAGCACAGGCTGTGCCAATAGATACTCCGGTAAAACAAGGGAAGTATAAGGTTACAGGTAGAACTGTTCTGCCAGGGCCCATCTTCCCCAGACAGGCAGAGAGGAATTTTCTGGCCAGCTCCTCTAACATTATGGTGAAGCCAATGTCAGCAGTAGCCACTGAATAGAACATTTGTTTGGCTGTAACAGGTGTCCTGGAGAATTGTGCTACTCCTTGCTTGGCCTGCTTTCTGATTGGGTCTGGCTGTCTGGTCAGAGTCTGGTTACCACTTGGCTGGGTGTTAAGAGATGAACAGATCACCAAGTAGTAACATGCACACCATGTTGTGTGACCTCTTCGTAAACGATTGCCTTTAGAAGTCTACACTGCATCTAGAGAGCTAGGACAACCTGTCCTCCTGCTCTTATTCCCAGCCCTGGTGGTATAGCCCATCTTTTCAAAATGAAAGCCGACATTCTCAGCATTCAGTAGGATCCACCAGGTTCTTGGTTACCGTGTCTCCTCTACACTGTCCTAATCCCCCTGTAGACAGATAACTGCAATGGGGAAATCCATATAGGTATGCTGATATAGACAGAGTCGTACATCCACAGCTATTTGTAAAGCAACCAAGTTATTTTACAGCTCGTGTCAACTTTGCAGCTTATGCTTAGCTAACTAATAAAAGGGAAAGCAGCAAATATTTTACCATAAATGGCTGAAGGGAAAAGACTGCGTAATTGGTGTGTTGTCCAAAAAAAAAATTCAAACTATCTTTGCTTTGCCAGGCAGCTCACAGATTGAGCACATATCCCTGTTGATTCCTATGCAGTTCCCAACTACCCTTCCCTGCCTAGCAAAAATGTGAAGTAATACAACTGTGGGAGGCTACGGGAGGGGATGGATTCAGCAGCGATGACGTGCCCTATGTTCCCTTTTTTCAGCTGCAGAGCTGGCACAGGTCCGAGGAGACCCATTGCAAGGTGGGAGGCTTACAGAGGGGTAAGGGAAGTTAATGGCATCTGGGTCCATCAATTCCTGGCAAATAGAAGGGGCAGAAATGGAAGCAGTAACAGATTTTACTTTTCTGGGCTCCAAGATCACTGCAGACGGAAACAGCAGCCATGAAATTAAAAGACGCTTACTCCTTGGAAGGAAAGCTATGGCAAACTTAGACAGCATAATAAAAAGCAGAGATATCACCATATCAACAAAAGTTCGCATAGTCAGGGCGATGGTGTCCCCAGTAGCAATGTATGGTTGCGAGAGTTGGACCATAAGGAAGGCTGAGCACCGAAGAATAGATGCTTTTGAACTGTGGTGCTGGAGAAGACTCCTGAGAGTCCCTTGGACTGCTAGGAGATCAAATCAGTCAATCCTAAATGAAATGAACCCTGACTGTTCCCTGGAAGGACAGATACTAAGGCTGAAACTCAAATATTTTGGCCACCTAATGCGAAGAGAGGACTCTCTGGAGAAGACTCTGATGCTGGGAAAAATTGAAGGCAAAAGGAGAAGGGGAAGGCAAAGGATGAGATGGTTAGACAGCATCACGGATGCAACGAACATGAAAATAAGCCAACTCAGGAAGATAGTGGAGGACAGGAAGGCCTGGCGGGATATGGTTCATGGGATCACGAAGGGTCGGACACGACTTAACGACTGAACAACAACAACAAAGGGAAGTTAAATCCCTTTTCCCCTATGAAGGTTCCCGATCCACCCCCCCCACACACACACACATACACACATACACATACACATCAGATGGCCAGCAAGAGGTAAGTAAAAATATCTTTTACTTGTCCCGGTAGGGGATAGGATCCAGTCTACAACACTGCCACTGATATCTACCCACTCCTGCCCTCAAACTGCCCTCCGGTTTGGCCCACTCCCCACCCCAAACCGGCCACCACGTGCCCCCTCTGACACCTTACCTGAACTGGCGGAGCATCCTTGAGGTTCTGGTACATGCACAGAGCTTTCAGCCATTTGCGCTGGTGGCTCTATCATGCGTTAAGGTGGTGTGACATTTGTGCCATTGCTGGCGGTGAAATCCACCGTAAATGTCCGGTGCCGGAGTGAGTGCTCTGGCGCCGGAAGGCATTGCAAACGTGCCCTAAGGCACTTGGTGCTGTAAGTGCCGTAAGTGCAAAAGTACCGTACAAACGTCCCCTTCCCCGAGGAGACCTCCGGCCCGCCGCATGGCAGGCCACGGCGGGGGATGGGATCCAGCAGGCGGCCCTGGGCTGCCTGCCGGATACTTACGGTGGATTTGGCTCTGGGTCACTTACAACAGCAAACCACAAGATCTGCTATCATAAACGGCCCATAGGATTGGACCGTTAAACCAGGAAATAAGGAGACATGGAACTCTTTCCGTGGACCTAAAGAGGTCTTTATGTTTGTCTTTTCTCAAACAGCAGTCCTTCCCCATGCTGTATGTTGAGGGGTGTTTAAAATTGCTTTTGAGACTGAGGAGAATTTAAAAAGCAGTTAATCATATGCCAAGGTGTCAGCTACTCAAAATAAAAAGTTCAAACATTCCACCTGGCTAATTCATGCTCTTTGTATGAACATAGGTAGCTATTTGAATCCTGGCCTCAGTGCTCAGAACTTTGGAGAAGCAAATGCTAATACTAGATACCTGGCAGAACAGGGTGTCTCTGTGACATGAAGAGTGTCGATGTCATTTCGTTAGTAGAGTCTTCGATGCCCATAATTGATAATACATGACTTGTTGCATAATATGTGTAATTGTTGACCTCAAGGCATGTTTCCTCCTCATACTTTGGATTGCTGTGTAGAAAAGCAGGCATTTAACTCAATGCGTTTGACACAAGGTCATGAATTCAGTTTTAAGAGATTATATGTAGACTGATGTCAATTTGTATTGCATTCAGATTTAATTAAACCAAATCATTTTTTTCTTAAAAAAGAGGAAAAAACCAACATCATATTTAAAATTAAAAGCCAATTGCATTAATTTGATTTTTAAACATTTTTTTAATCATTGATTTTTATCCACCTTGCAGGCCAACCATCTATGAGGTCAACTGAAGCAGTCCTCTCCGTCCTCTTACTTGCTTCCACTGCTCCTCCTTCTCCTTCCATTTCCTGGATTGGAAAAGAAAGATGAAATGTGGAGGGGAGGAGGGTGCCGAGCTAAAACATGGGAGATTAGGAGGAGCAGAGGCTGGCATGCCATTGGATAAGGGGGGAGGCAGTATTTGACATGCCGCCTCAGGCTTCAGGATGTCTTAGACTGGCCTTGCCAACTTGCTTAGTGTTGCTGCTTCTCCATCCTTTTTCCATGTTGCACCCTTGACACAGTTACACAAGTATAGTCCAGAACTGGAACACTGGTGGAACATTCTAGATATTTTGCTGCGATATTGTGACTGAGTGCATGGGCAGAAGGGCTCTTGCATCTGAACCTGGGAAAGGACAGGGAATTGTTAATTTATAGATATGAACCCATTCCAACAGATATGGTATGCAAGCGTTTTGTATTCCAGTATTGTGATGTACGGTATGTGCTGTTAGTCACATTTGTTGTTGTTCAGTCGTTAAGTCGTGTCCGACCCCTCGTGATCCCATGAACCATATCCCACCAGGCCTTCCTGTCCTCCACTATCTTCCTGAGTTCGCTCATTTTCATGTTTGTTGCATCGGTGATGCTGTCTAACCATCTCATCCTTTGCCTTCCCCTTCTCCTTTTGCCTTCAATCTTTCCCAGCATCAGAGTCTTCTCCAGAGAGTCCTCTCTTTGCATTAGGTGGCCAAAATATTTGAGTTTCTATGAGCACATAACATGTACTCACTTACAGAACGTAGCTTGAAAACCGCTGTTGCATAGGCTGAGTAAAAAAGAAGGGTGTCCTGAACAAAGGCTGCAATTCTATATACACTTAGGTAGACTAGACTAGACTAGACCAGGGAGTAAGCCCTGTTTGTTTAACAGAATGGGACTTACTTCTGAGTAATCAGGCATAAGATTTCACTATCTGAGTGATTCAATAGAGCGTCACAATCATTCTGTCCTCATCTCACCCTGTTGTTCTATGGCAGAAGTAGATGACTCAAGATTCCTTGCAAAGCGAAGGGACCATGAGGTTGAATTAAGGACACGGTTTAACACTAGATACGTGACTTTAATTCTCAGTTTCTTTTTCTGTGCAAGTGTGAGGAAGAAGGAAATTTCTTCTTCAACTATGAATGCAATTTAACATACCATGGCAGGTTTAAAAATACACAACTCAATTAATACATCTTTTAGAGAGGAAGCTTTTGGAAGCGGCAGGTTGAGTAGGTGAATGATATATCCAAAACCAAGTTTTGTGAATCTGACCATGCTGTTTAGCTTTTCAGTGATCAGAAAGTAAGCATATACAGTCAAACCTTTTTATCCGCTGGGGTTCTGTTCCTGGAACCACAGTGGATAAGAAAATCAGTGTCATATGAAATACGGGGTGGTGGTGGTGGTGGTTCGGAAGCGGTGCCACATTACCTTTTTTTCCAGCATCTTCGCCGTTTCCCTCCTTCTGAGTTTGTTTAAACTGACTGAAAAAACAAAAGCCACTACTGGAAGCAACCTGTAAATGGCGCCAGAGACACCCGGCTGCATTTTTCAGCAGTTTAGACGCACGCAGGAGGCTGGAAGTGGCTGGCAGGCCCCTGACAACACTGAAAAAAGAGGTAATGTAGTGCAGTTGGATTTCCTCTTCCACAGTTTTGCCATCTGTGTTGAGTCAAATCCGTGGATAAAAAAAATCATGGATAAAAAGGTCCGACAGTATCTACAAGTTGGTGGTGGACACAGTGTTGGCTTGAACTGGAAAGACCTGAGTTTGAATCTCCATTAGCCATCCCATAAAGAATGCTGGATGCATTCTCTCTGTCTCTGCCTAACCCATGTCAAAAGGCTGTTGGAATAAGCCCCCATGTATCACAGGATGGGATACAAATGTGTTAAATAACGAATCTTACGTGCCATATCTATGTCATTCATCCGCTTGGATAGGTCCCCTCTCTTCTTCCTATGATCACAGTTTTGTTTCGCGTAGGTGCATTTGACATCACCACCTGCCTCTCGTCATTCCTGCCCACGCAGGACTATCTTGTTACCAGCAGGCTTTGAATGCCCCTGGCCCACATGACGTGTTAACCCCAACTCACCTTGATGCACAAGGACGTTCTTGTAGTTGGGCCAAACATCAGAATCCCATGGGCCTTCCCTGACCTGGAGGCCACGAGTTGCCAATCACTCTCTCACAACCATTTGTTCCATACGAATATGAACAGATGTAGCCAATGTTATGAGACCATTCATACCTTTTTGCCTCCAGCTGAAAATAACTGCAGGAATCATGTTATCCAATCTACTAGGTCACAGGATCAAACTGAAATTGAACTGACTCTTTGCCAACTGTGTTTTACAAATCCCCACATAACTACTAGAGGTGTGTTTTGTGTGCGCGTGTGTGTAGACTTGCTTATTCTCTCTTTACGGAAGTCACAATGAATTGGAATAAGGGCGTGCTTAACTGAAAATGTATTCAGTCTGCCTATCTGTATCATTTGCTCTGTACTCCAAGTTTTGGAATCTGAGCCTTTCAGGGCAAGGTCCAAAGAATGGTAATTCAATAGATATGTTGCACCCTGACATCTCCCTTTGTTCACAGAGAAGAATGTTCAGATGACTAGCCACCAATCGGAACAAGTTCAGGCCAATTTTGCATCCTTTTGCTTCTGAACACCTGTGCTTCAGCCTTAGAGAGTGCAAAGCTTTTGCAAAACAACCAAAGCTGGCTTAAGAAGAGATATCGGGTTTAATGGTTTCCTTCATCACCGTTTGCTCAGCTCAGGCTACAATATCATGACTCAGATAAAAGAAGAGCCTAATCCATATTGCAGCAGTCTGCAATCTTCATTTATTATATAAATTTACATTTGCATTCATTATATGATTGATGATATTATATGATATTCTATTTATACGTATATGAGAACGTGTTCTCGGCCATTCTCATAGCACGAGAAGAGACTTAGCACAAATGAAAACATGCAACACGCAGTGAAATCTGAACTCTAAGATAAAACTGGCAACTACAGAGGCTGTAGTAAAAAAACAATGCAGCTCATCAAAGCAGAACAAGTCCGCCTGGTGGCTTTTCTTCCCCAGACAGTGACTAAAGTGGTGTCCACTGAGCTTCATGGCTAAATAGGAACTTGAACTCAGGTCTTCTTGGTACATTGAACTCAGGTCTTCTTGGTACAACGCCCTATCTGCTTCACCACACTGGGTCTCCTTATGAAGCTTGATGTGAACCTCCTTGTGTGCTTATCACTTGAGGGATGACTTTAAGACTATTCACACGTTACATTGTACACATGTACAGGTGTCCATGTACATGTAGACATGTTTGCATGAATGTATATGCATTATAAAACGATAACGGATATCTGGGTTTAATTTGCCATCTAAGTGAAATAGATATTGTAGGTTTTTTTTTCCTATTGTAAGCCGCCTTGGGTCCCTTTGGGGAGAAAGGCGGGATATAAATACTGTAAAAAAAAAGCCATGTAAAACGTTTATGAGTTTGAAACAAGTAAAAACAGGTTTTAAAACAATGAGGTTTTAAAACAAGTAAAAACAGTTTAAAACACAGACAACACAACGTTTCATCCACCAATCTGTAAACCTCTTCAAGAGAAAATGAGACTCATAAACTTTGTACATGGCTTTTAAACCCGGATATATCCGATATCGTTTTACATTGTTGCTGGCCATGAAAATTTTCAAACGTTTATAAAGTATATGCATTAATTTTAAAAGTCAGATGACTGACCCTCTCACAGATGTAGAGTATGGATCACATATACTGCTGTACAGATTTTGAATGTCAAGTGTGAATAACTGTGTGCATGTACAGTCTTAACACTGTACACAGATTGTATGCACTTTGAACACAGTGTGTTAATAGGGCAGAAGTTACCATAAGAACCTAAGAAGAGCCTTGCTGGATGAGGACAAGGGCCCATCTAGTCCAGCTTCCTATATCTCACAGTGGCCCATCAGATACTTATGAGTAAAATAAATAAGACTATAACTCCCAGCAGCCACTGCACCACCCTTTCAGACATGATGGGTTGCCAGGTCACAACAATGGAAGGGAGAGAAAAGCCCCTGAGACCAGTGGAAAAATAGACTAGACTAGACTAGACTAGACTAGACTAGACTAGAAAGGCGGACCCTGCAGACTCACTGCTCGCTAATAGCACCTGAGCTGTTGTGGGGAAAGAATGGTTCCCATGTACTCAGTGGTGGGAGGAGAGTGGAGAGCGTGGAGCAGCAGCTTCAGGCGCAGGCGGTCCGCGGAGCGCGTGGAGCAGCGGCTCCAGGCGCAGGAGGACTTACCAGGTTCGTCGGGGCGTGGAGTTTTGGCCCTCCCGCCCTCCCTGGAGCCGGTTTGTCTCCGAAATAGGTAGGAAACCGGCGGGGGTCGGGGTCGGTGATGCGCTGGGCGTGTCACGTCACCTAGGCCCCGCCCCCTTCCTCCAGGCGCCGGGAGGCCTAGGTACGCCTCTGCATGTACTGTTCTCTTCCACAACCACTGCTGGAGCTATGATTGAGTTAAATACTTTGAGTGTGAACTTTTCCGATGTTCATAGTGGCTCAGAAGATGAAATGATTTCTTGCTGATTCTTTTCAGAAATAATTTGTTTCATTTCTGAGTTAATACAACATAAGGACAGGGGCGTCGTCTGATATGGGGCGGTGGTGCGGTGGGCCCCAGGGCGTTGGGGCGGAAAGGCTCCGTGGGGGGCGGGAGCCTCCTTAACTTTTGTTTTTTTTAAAGTGTTTTTAATGCTAACGGGGCTTCTAAAAGGGTATGTGTGCTTTGCGCAAACTTATCTGTAGTTCTAGGACTCTCCAGCGACGATCAAGGGCGCAGATCGGCCCTCTGCAGCTCTACTCCCGGACGCGAACTCTGCAAAGTGCCCAGGAGCGTGCTGCAGAGTTAACGCATGCGCAGAGCGACGATGTTTCCAATCGTCGCTCTGCGCAAGCGTTAACTCTGCAGCTCTGCTCCTGGGCGATTTGCAAATCGCCCGGGAGCAGAGCTGCAGAGTTAACGCTTGTGCAGAGTGACGATTGGAAACATCGTCGCTCTGCGCATGCGTTAACTCTGCAGCGCGCTCCTGGACGCTTTGCAGAGTTCGCGACCGGGAGCAGAGCTGCAGAGGGACGATCTGCGCCCCTGATCGTCGCTGGAGGTTCCTAGAACTACAGATAAGTTTGGCAAAGCACACATACCCTTTTAGAAGCCCCGTTAGCGTTAAAAACCTTGAAAAAAACCTTAAAAAAACCCCGAAACTCATTATGCAAATTATTTAATTATGCAAATTATTTAATTTGCATAATGGGGCGGCAGGCTTTTCCGCCACAGTAGCAGGGGCGCCTAGCTACGCCTCTGCATAAGGAGGACAATGTTTGCCCGTCTCCAGTGTTAATTTGTGCACAGGTCTTGGTATCAGCCTAATGTATGGGTGATCACTCAATAATCATATAAAAGATTTCCAGAGTTGAACTGACAGCATTTTCTTTTTCTCTGAGTTAACTTTGAAACATGTTATTTACTTTTTGCAAAAAGTTCATGAAACTTCAGTGACAAGAAGTGAAATTATGGAACTCTATGGAGATGGCATTAAAAGGAATTTGAAAACTGACAAACAGGAAAGAAGAGAGAGCATATAATTTTACAACACAGGCAAAAAAAATAGGTAACGAAATTTGAAAAATTGCATTAGTGTATCATTTTCCGTACATAAGCCATTAGAGGGAAAAGTGTAAATTACACCTTGTAACAAAGTAAGAATGTTTTCAATGTTTAACAGTAATTTTGTATTACTGCTACTATTACTTAAACTCTTATCTCTTATAAATATCTAAAGACAGGACCCCTGGCGATATTACCTGTGTCTTAGGCAAAGAGCAACAATTTCAGTTCCATTCAGCTGCATTTGTATTTTGCCAAGTGCTATCAAGCACTGAGTTGCATAATTTGCCATCTAAGTGAAATAGATATTTTTTCATGCTGCACATTTATCACTCTCCTGTGGGCCTCGTTACTGACAATCAAATCATAAAAGATGCTTGAAATTGTCATGATGCACTTATTTACTCATGATCTTCGATACAAATAGTTTATGCTACCCCCCCTCCCCAAAAATAGGTCCTTTTTGGCTGTCATCCTGAGTGTGCCTTAAAGCTGTAGGATGCTTTTATTGTTGTTCAGTTTATATTATTATGATTACCCTCATTTTAAAGCATATTTTACGGTTCTTATCTCGTTCATTCTCCAGACTACACTGTGAGGTAGGTCCTTAATGCTTCCATTTACAGAGAGGGGACTGAGAGCCATTTTAGACATCAGCAACAAGACAGAGCGCAATCCTGTGCAAATAAATGGCGGCGGAACGAGTGTTCTGCTGCTGGAAGCCGTCGTGAACGTGCTGTAAAGCACGTTTGCGATGACCCGAGAGTAAGGGAGGCCGGCGCAAGGCCACCCGCCCTCATTCTGCTGGCAGGACGTCCATGCAGCCACCAGAGGAAGGTAAGGCTCCCGCTGGTGGCCGCATGGGCGGTCCAGGTGGCGAGGGAGGGGGGCCATTGGCCGAGCTGGCACAGGAGGGGACAGGGATGGTGTCCGCCATATCCCCGTTCTCGCTCCGGCTGACTTAGCCGTTACACGGCCTCCTCCTACTTCCGCCAGCTATATAGTTGGAGGAAATCCAAGGAGACCCATCAGGCCTTCCTCAGTTTAGGGGAAGGGGATGTACAGGCATATATCCGGCGGGCGGCCCTGGGCCGCTGGTCGGTTCTCTATGCAGGATTGCGCTATGACATTCCTGGCACATTTCTCTACCGAGAACCCATCAGCAGACCCAAGGCAATCACATGACAAGGTTCTAAATTCGCTCACATGAAAGTTGTTGATGGACAGGGGAACACATGATGAAGCTGCTTTATAATAATCCATCTTGCTTCAAAATATTATCTATACTGACTCACAGACGCCGGGCTCTTCAGGACTTCAGACAAGAGTTTTTCCCAACCTTACCTGGAAATGCTAGGAGGTGCACCTGGGACTTTCTACATGCAAAGCATGTGCTCTGCCATTGAGCTATAGCTGCACCATAGTCCCAGTGGGATCATTGTGATCAGTCAACACTGCCAACTAAGGGCCAAACTACATGTGACTCTTAATGCATCATTGTGTTGTTCAAGCTCAAGTTTGCCAAAATGGCATTTTTAGGGTTAAATTGCTGCTTCATAGTGGTGATTTTCAGCAGGAAAACACCAGGGTCATAAAAACACCAGGGCTCTATCTCTCTCCCCCCCCCTGCAGTCCCAATCCGAGCAGCCTCACACAACTCCTACACATGAGTAAACCTGTAACTGTACTGTACTATATGATGCATGTTGTGTCACGTGTCCTTTGGGCCCAAGGCTGGAGACAGACTGTCGTTTCCTTGGAGGACATAGGAAACAGACATTGCACTTCACGGTGTGTATGTTTGTGTTGGGAAGCAGGTGTTCTACAAAACCTTTTTTGTAAAAAAAGTTTGTAAAAAAGGTTTTCACAAAATCTTGTAAAAAAATACATTTGATCAGAAGCAACAGTGGGACAAAAGAAAGGCATGTTTACACCTTGTGCACGATGCTTCTATCATGTCACTTTCCACCCTCTGAAAAATGTGTATCTCCAACCTGATATACAACCAAGGTTCTGTGACTAACAGCGCAATCCTATCCAACTTACACCACTAGTGTAACCAGCAGGGGAGGGCAGGGCAAGGCGGGAGGCTTTGGAGGGGAGGGGAGATTTAAATCCCCTTTGAATCCCCCTTTGGAGGGGATTTGAATCCCCTTTCCGTTCTGGGGCCTCCCGTTCTTGCTGCACCGCTGGTTACACCGGTGGTGTAAGTTGGATAGGATTGGGCTGCAAGTATGGACGGAAGCCGGAGCAGGAAAGAGCTTTCTTAGCAACTGAATTGCCTCCGTAGGCACAAACTATATGTTAAACTAAGTGGCATGGCCACTTCTACAGTGACAACATCGCATGCCTTTTTTCCACCTGCGCCCTATAGGAATAACATGGGGGTAGATGCAAGTCAGCAGTGTCTATGCATCTCCCCATAAGTTGGGGCTTTAGAATGGCCACCTCACTGTTTGAGAGAAACAGCCTTAAAGGAACATAACTTGTGACTATTGGAATACCTGCGCAGCACACTCAAAGGGAAAAAAAATGGATGTTTGTACTTCTTCAAATGCTTATGCTTGCAAAAGCAAAACCCATAAACATTTATTTAATGTCGCTTGCACATACAGAGTATTTAAACTTTTCACTGCTGTTATTGCTGCTTGTGAAATGCATCAAATCACACACATATTTTCCCCCAGGTTTTTATTTCTTCCCTTCTCTCCTTTCTCTTGCTATGATTTGATGTGCCGGTTCAAAACTGATTGTCTCTAAGGCTACGATGGAGAAAGGTGATACGTGGGAGAAATACAGCCTCCCTGACCTCATCCAGGGAGGCAGCCAATGCAAAAGTAAGATGCTGGGTATTTATTTGTAGGGATAAGGGAGAAATATATTTGTTAGTGAAATGGAGCTTGCTGCAGAGTGCATAAAGGTGAATTTATTTGTCAGAACTCTGAAGGAGGTTTATGCAATGGAGTATTATTGAGCCGGGCTATTAGCAGAGTGAATTGCTACTATGACACACCATTAAATTGTTTTTAGTGTCCACAAAGGTATCATTCTGCAGCAGGCATAGTTAGTAACCAAGTTGTATATTTGCTGGACAACAGCAGATCTTGGGGAAAAATAGTGCATTTGGCCAAGAAAGAGAGAGAGAGAGAGAGAGAGAGAGAGAGAGAGAGAGAGAGAAAGAAAGAAAGAAAGAAAGAAAGAAAGAAAGAAAGAAAGAAAGAAAGAAAGAAAGAAAGAAAGAAAGAAAGAAACTTGTTACAGGCACTGCAGTTGACTGCAGCCAGGGTTGCGTGTCTGCGATTGTGCAGGACAACGGAAAAGTGAGGAATGTGATACTGAGTACAGAATTCATCTTCCTGAGAACCTCAGCTTTTGTTTTTAAGAGAGCAACTTCTTTGGCCGCATGATGGCTGCTATGCTATAGGACTTTTGCCACCTGATGTGAAGCGCCAATTGCTGCATGCCACCCCTCCTCTCCTCACATACTTGTGCCTCGCTTCACAGGGCAATTGTGCCTTGATTGCTTGATGGTTGAGTAAAGGGTGGTAGTGGCTGCACAGCACATTGCTGCTGTTCTTGCTGCACCACCTCTGTTCTTTGCTGATGGCGGATTAATGGTGAGTGGGAGAAGTGCTGTGCCTGGCAATGGTGGCAGCCACAAAAGAGGAGTTGAAACAGAACAGGAGGCCAAGGGGAGGAGGAGTTATTTCCTCCAATAGCCTTGGCAGAGGTGAAACTAGACTGGAGCGGAGGCAAGTAGTTCTGCAAGACTCCGTTACACCGGAGACAGCGGCCCCTCCCCTTTGCTGTTGGAGCCATTCCGGCAGCGACAGGGGAGTGTCCTGCGTGTTGCCATTGCCGCCAGAATGACTCCAACAGCAAGGGGGATGGGCTGTTGACTCCGGTGTAACGGAGTCTTGCAGAACTACTTGCCTCCGCTCTAGTCTAGCTACGCCACTGCGCCTTGGGGTAGCTAGAGTGGTGCCCCCGCCAGCAGTGCCGTGGCGCTGCTGGTGGCAACAGGGTATGTGAACAGAGGGATGGGTTCAAATTTGCCACTCCCCCAAATTCACTCCCTGCGGTGGCTCATCTCCTCCCTGCTGCATGGTGGGACCTATCCTGTTATGCTTGGAAATGTATGGTCACTGCCTGCTGAAATCTGAGAGACGAAAATCTCAGAGAAACTGAAGAAGAGATGGTAGAGAGTGGTGGTAGAGTTTCAGTGCCCTATATAGTTCTGTTTTTTTTTCCTTTATGATTAACAAGAAGTATGCAAAAGAGTACAATATTGCAGAATGTATTATGCAGATATTAATTAGGCAAACTTGTGCGATTTGCATAATCTAGATGGCATGCAGATGCTGCTGTGACTAAGCCCAGGGGTATTGGTAAAATAACCACAAACAATCATACCAGGACAGTTAGAGCAGCAGTATGGGAAATCTCATATTCTGTAACCTTAAAAGTCACTGGAGTTTTTTTTTTTAAAAAAAAATCATACACATTGACGTAATACACATGTCTCTTTGCAATGATACATTGCGGAAATGCATTTTGGGCAGATTTTTGATTTTTTTTCAATGTCCAAGCCAAAAAAAATAGGGGATGGATTTATAATACAGTTCTGAACACACCTATGTAGAACAAATGCTGATTCACACAACTTTGTAAGGGCTGGATTCACCCTGATTCAGCTATACTCATATGTGTGTGCTTGAAGGTACTCAGTGGTATCTCACATGGTCTATGGGTTATCCGAACAGGGACCTGCTCCTTATCCAATATTAAGCTGTACATATTCCCTAATTATGTGTCAAGCAATCAGAGGCGTTCCTATGGTGGGGGCAGTACTCCCTGCCCGTTGCCTTCTCCGCACGGAATGGCTCCGACGGCGCGGGGGCGCGGCCGCTTCGTGCCGGCTTGTAAACGGGAACTAGGACGGGGCGCAACTTACAGTACCGGCCCCACCGTAGGAACGCCTCTGCAAGCAATGGTGGCCCCCATGTGAATACCAGTTTACCAATCTGGCCTATCTAACCGAAGCAGCCATTTCAAATGGTATCTTGGGGGAAGCAGTGAACGGATGAGTGGTGCCCTGCCTGCCTCCCATGTCTTATCCCTCCAGCCTGCCTCCCACTGAGCTACTTCAATCAGCTCTCCCATCCTCCTCTTGCTGGCTGAGAGTGAGTGGCTCAAGCAGCAGAGTTGCCAGAAGTGGCTGCATGGCAACCCTGTTCTGCTTGCTTGGTTTGACTCCCTTCCTTTTTTCTTGCCTGCCTAGTAAGAGGCTAAGGCGGCGGGTGCAATGCCCCCTTCCCACCGCCTCCTATTTTCCTGCAGCTCCGGAGTTACTTCCTCCCTATTCCAGTCCTGTTTGGAACAGACAGGATGAGTGGAGCCTGCGAGGAGCTGGGTGAGGATAAGGCGGTGGCAGCAACAGCAGTATGCCTTTTAATTTTTTTTTATTTGCTAAGGGAAGGGAAAATAGAAGGGGTGATGGACCTGCTCCAATCAGCCGGCAGATCTGCTCAGATGAAGATGCCCCTTCATCTTACCATATATTTTCTATATAGAGTTGAAGGCACCTGGCCGATGGGAGCTGCAGGTGAGGCGAAGCCACATCTGCGTTGGACTTTGTCAAACTAATAATGGAAACGTGGATGACATGAAGAACTGTTTAATTAGGCTCTGATCGGCAGAGTTAGACATCGAGACAGAGAGAACGGCTCGCCTTACTTAAGACTGCCAGTCTTGCTGTGGGCTTTATCCTGTGGCATTTTGATCGTCTTGGCTTCGGGCCAGGAAAGCACTTATTAAGCATTTGTAAACACAGTGGTGGTTCCATTGCTGGCCTGCATGGAGACTGCCTTCCAATATTTATATGAGGTATATAAACATTTCTAACCCTGGAAAAACCACCTTATAAATATAACTTCATCATTTCCTTTCTTTCTATCGTAGATTTGGGGAGAGAGGATTCAAACACTATATTTGACAACCCTCTTGCATCTTCCTTTTACTCCCCTTTTTTGGGACGGTGACCCACTTGGTGGTGTGGAAACTAATGTTGACATGTTGTGCAAAATCCACAGTAGCACTACTCATTTACCCCCAAGTTGTCCATATAGCAGAAACCTTCCAAAATCCTGGCTTTTCATCACAAGCATAAAGCATTTCACCTTTGCAAAGCTGGACACCTGCCACAAACTGACTTCACCAGCAATGAATTCTTCAGCTCCACATCCTACTAACCTCTTCTGCCTCCACATCCTACTGACCTCTTCTGCTGATGGAACTCTATATCCTGTTTCTAAATCTTCTATCCTTCCACACTTGCCAGTTATTTTCTGAGTTACTATTATCAGTCCTATTTCCCAAGCCGACAAATTTGTGGTCATCTTAACCATCCCCGTTATTCTCCACTACACCCACTCAATACACCCACACCCACTCCAACAGCCCCAGGGCTGGATTTAATGTGACCCAGGCGACTGCTTGGGGCACCAGACTTGGGGGGTGCCAATCATTTCAGTTATTCAAATTTAAATGAGCCTGTAAGATAAGAGTAAGTGTAACACATTTGCAATACAATTCTATACGTGTGTCTACTCAGACATAAGCCCCGTTGAGTTCAATGGGACTTGCACCCAGGCAAGTGTGCATAGGATTGCACACTTCTTGCACATGTATTCTGATTTGATCATATATGGCGTGAATAAATACAGATCAATGCACTCAGATTTATCATCTTATATGACAAGGATAAATCATGCATGAAGATTACGCATCAAAGTCACGGAAGGAACTACAAATGCAATAAAATAAAGTATTTAAAACCTGAACAAATAGATGGGAGCACTGAAAATACTCCTAGCCTAGGGCACCATTTGGTCTAAGGCAGGCAGGCATGAATGGCTCCTACTCCTTGTCTTTAAGAACCACCTACTTCTAAAATGCTCGTGCATGCTTATGTGTGCAGATTATGTGCACTGACCGGGCCTGACGTAACTGGCCTCCTGCCTCCCTCGGGGGGGGGGAGGACAATTTTCCCCGCCGCAATGGCGGCGCAGGGGTTTTATGTGCAACAACCACCACCTTGCTGCTGCCTGCTCTCTCTCTCTCTCTCCCCCCCCCCCCATCAGTGCAGGCTTTTCTCCTGTTAACCAGTTCAGCTTTTATTTATTTTTGTCCTCCAGTCTCTGTGATGGCCCAGTGCAGTCTCATGCTGCACCAGGAGAGGGGAACGTTACTAAAATGGCTTTCCAAGATTTCAGGCAAGAATTTCCTCTGCCCTATCTGGAGGTGCCATAGATTGAACCTGGGATCTTCTGCATACATAGCAGATTCTCAACCTCAGAGCCACACCCTTTCTCCCTACCTTTTGACACATAAGTCAATGTGCTGGTTATTACCTTTGAAGTCCTAAATGGTTTGGGATCAGAATACCTAACGGACTTTCTTCTCCCATCATCAGAGTTGGTGGTTGGTGGGGATATGGGAGTTGACGTCTCTGTAATTGTGCCCAGGCTTTGGAACTCCCTGCCCCAAGATATCTGTCTGGCTTCCTCCTTTGTGGTATTCTGGCAGAAGCTTAAAGTCATTTTGTTTTGACAGGCCTATGAATGATTTGAATTGTTCTCTTTCTTTCTTTTCTTCTTTACTTGGCACACGAACATTGGCTTGACAGCACTGTTTTTATCTGCAGTATTTTATTGCAGTGTTTTGGTATTTAACATGTATGCTGATTTTATCATTGTACTGATATAAGCTGCCTTGGGCATCTTTTGAGATGGAAGGGTAGATATGCAGTTATATATAGATATAGATTCACTAGTTCAAAAAGAACCAATGTTGGGTTTTGGTAAAATGCAAGTTTAAATTTAATCAGGTCATTGGTAAAGGCATATGAGCCATCAAACATTCTCCATTCAGTTGACATCTTTCTTGTTGACCCTTTCCCACCTTCTTCTCCTGACTCTTGAATACCTGGTTTAAAGATGTAATTGTAGGATTTCTGCATTCCCCTAATTTTGTTTTACTAAAGAACCTGGGGTGGCACTAGCATCAAGTCTCAAAGAGCAACTAATCTCCAACCATGGACCAAGAGAATTGGGTCTGCATTTGTGTCTGATTTAACAGGTCACTTGGAAATCTGAGAGTTTCTTTTTATCCGGACCCATATGGGAGAATGTTCACTTTTCAGGATGCATTTAAGATTCTTGGAAGCTCATTATATACAATCCAGACAAAGCTGTACACATTTAAATCTGCTTGATTCCAATAAAAGAAATGTAGGTATGTACCTACTAAATTTCCACTGAATTCAGTGGGACCAATGAGGGCTTAATATTTGGATGGGTTGTGTCCGTAAGCTTTTTTTCTGCCACACAAAAAAAGAGACTCTTTATATGTACTGTTTGGAAGAAATAACATTAAAATAAGTAAATAAATCCTTACACATAACCCATTCCTGTGTGAGTTTACTCAGCAGTGAATCCCACCAAATTACCATGGGAATTACTCCCAAGTAAGTGTGCATAGGATAGCAGCCTTTACTTACTTATATCAGCCCAAACAAATATGTTGGATCTAAGTCTGGTGCTCTGTTTTAATTTGAAACCTTATAACAAAACAAGATTCAATCTCATGCCTTTAATTTAATCATATTTCTGAGACTTAGTGGAAATGGGGAAAGGGGGGAAGAAAATTGCCAAAATTAACATTTTAATTTGGCTGCACAAAAGCGCAGAAGGAGCTTTAAGGCGAGATTTGTTAAAGAGGTGGAAGTCAGAATAAAATATATGTATATATGTACATACAGATATACATATTAGATTAAATGCTTTAGAACATAAATCAGTGAAAGAAAAGTAATAAATAATACACGCTGGAAATGTGATAATGTTTATTAAGAAGCAACAGCCTTGTCATCTTCATTTTCTTCTTCACTGCTTCTCCCCTCAAAGGGTACACTCATTTGGGACTCCCTGCGATTTAGCCCGAGGCCACTTTCTCTAATTCGTGGTTTCAAAAATACCTGCTTTGCAGAAATAAGTTAAAAGCAGGACAACTGTGCACACTGAAGGTCTTCTTTGCATTAAGCTCCTTAAAGGCCATGTAGTTAATCTTTTATCAATGTTATTGTGGAAGCTCTGAGAAGATGGGCTTTAGCTAAAGAGAAAGGCAAAAAAGGGAGGGGGCAGGAAAATGTGCATCTAAAGTTTTCAGCAGGCGGTTGCAAGGCCTGGCAACCTGGCTCTGAGTCTGTAGTATGTCCTTGGACTAGGATGCAGTCAGTCTTGATCTAGTCACCAAAGCTTTGACCTTGATCTCCCCACAATAGGCACACTGAATACCCGGGTATTGGCATTTCTTAAATATAATCCAGCTAATGTTATATTGTGCACTGGACAGAGTAGCCCTATCAGATGACTGATCTTGGTGACTAAACACATAGAGTGGCAGCAGAATTGTGCCCACTGTCCTCGCTCCCATTGTTGTTGTTGTTATTAACAGTATTTATATACCGCTTTTCAACAAAAAGTTCACAAAGCGGTTTACAGACAAAATCAAATGATTAAATGGCTCCCTGTCCCCAAAGGGCTCACAATCTAAAAAAGATGCAGAAGACCACCAGCAAACAGCCACCAGAAAAGACATTGTGCTGGGGTGAAAGGGGAGCAGTTACTCTCCCCCTGCTAAATATAAGAGGAGCACCAATTGAAAAAGTGCCTCTTGCCCAGTTAGCAGGTTGTTGTTGTTGTTCAGTCGTTAAGTCGTGTCCGACCCTTCGTGATCCCATGAACCATATCCCGCCAGGCCTTCCTATCCTCCACTATCTTCCTGAGTTCGCTCATTTTCATGTTCGTTGCATCGGTGGTGCTGTCTAACCATCTCATCCTTTGCCTTCCCCTTCTCCTTTTGCCTTCAATCTTTCCCAGCATCAGAGTCTTCTCCAGAGAGTCCTCTCTTCGCAATAGGTTGCCAAAATATTTGAGTTTCAGCCTCAGTACCTGTCCTTCCAGGGAACAGTCAGGGTTGATTTCTGTGCTCAAATGTTCTGAGCAGAGCTTATGTGTATACAATGTGTTGTACACAGATAGGCTCTGTGCAGAAGATCAGTTGAACATGAAGGGGTTGGGGGCAGGACAGCAGGCACCATCCCACTCCTTCCCATGTGTTGATTATAGCCACATTATTATCATTCTCATACAGCTAGCATTAGACTTCAACCATATTTGTATACAGCTTTTCAGCCATAATGGCTTTCCGAGTGGTTGACACCCACAGTGCCTCCTAAGGAGGCTCGTTGTTGGCTTCCTTGCCCAGTTCCTCCCACTGTCTGCTTTAAACTCCTAACAGTAGCAGGTTCTCGGATGCTATTCCTGAGCTGCAGTGCTACTTTCAGTGAGAAGAAGTGGGTGATGGGAAGGACGGGATTCTTTTGTTGGCTGGCAGGGAGAAGAACCTTGCTTTGACTCAGGCCAGCTGTATACAGTTGCCCAATGACATTGACAGCCCAATCCTATCCAAAACCCTGCATTGGGACTCAGCGGCACCAGTGCTTGCTCCGCTGTATCCAGCACGGGGCTGGAGGTCTCCTTGAGGGAAGAGGACAATCATCCCCTTCCCCTGTGTCGAGTTCCAGAAGCCCCTATGGGGCTACTTGGAGACATGCCAGCTAAGTGGCCTGCGCAGCTCCAAACAGCCTGTTGTCGGGTTTTCAAGCCCAGGATGGGGGATAGGATTCGGCAGAGGCCTCAGCTGCCGAGCCCGCTGCCTCCCAGGCCTGATTCACCCTCCCCCTGCCCCCAAATGCCCCCTCCCTGCTGCCCTACCCCCGCCTCCCCACTGCCCGGCGCAGAGCGGGTGCTGCTCCTTTGCTGGCAGAGGCACTGGCGTCACTACAGGGGGGGGCGGAGCTGTAAGAACGAAGCGCCCCGCCCCCGCCCCTTCCGACCCATTCAAAGCAGTGAAAACAACGGGGGCGGGGCGCTTCGTTCTTCCGTGTAACGGAGGCTCCGATCACGGAAGAACTTACAGCTCCGCCCCCCCCTGTAGTGACGCCAGTGGGCAGAGGCATGATGCCGCTGCTGGCCTTCATGCCAGCGGGACAGGCCTTTGTGCCGTCCCAACATGTTTTATGGCATGTTTGCGACAGCGCGGGACCCAGTACCGCCGGCAGAGGCCCAGCATAGGATTAGGCTGTGAAGAAATTATCACTTTTTCTGATATAAAAGTTGCTGATGCTTTATAATGGTTAAAAAAATCTTGAACAGGGGGCCATTTTTGAACTCTTCCTGATTTTTACATTTAGCTCTGCCAATGTCACAGAAGTTCCTCGTGATTTAGGGAAATAAAAGGAGAATCAGCAACAGTATAATGTTAAGGTTAATGGCAAAAGTTCTGAAATGTGTACTGTCGTTAGTAGCTTTTACTTGTGGAGCCAAGGTTTAATTCTTAGGAGACAATTTTCTATGAGGAGAAGTATAAATTAAGTACAAATTAAAGACCATTAACGTTTATAGATAACCTCATCTAAGAGGTTGCGTGTTTGAATGTTTTAGCTGTAATCCTTTGGAGTCAGTTTGGGAAGTGGGTAATAATTTGTTGATAACTCATATAATAATATAACATTAAATTTTTAAAATGTGCACATTATTGGCACTTTAATTACAATGATTTACATTTCCTTGTAGATAGAAATCTGAGAAAGGTATATTTATTAATGTCATGGGTAGAGTCTTACCATTCAGCCATTGTAGAGAGAACTGGGAGAGAAAGGATGTTCCAACATCTTTGACTTAAATGCCAATTCACTGGAACTGATTAGGAATCAGAAGTGATTTTATTATTATTATTATTATTATTATTATTATTATTATTATTATTATTATTATTATTATTATTGACATAAATAGGTTAGCGGTGGTGATGTTCTTCCAGAAACAAGGTCATTAAGGAGTCTGCTTTGAAGTAAGTTTCCTGCCAAATTTCATTAATAACAGGAATATGGGTAGAATATGTGGTCCTAACAAGTCAGAATATTGCCTTGAAATTGCAGTCAGCAGTGATTTCCTGATATTCACGTCACAGATTAATGTTTGTGTCTTCAGTAATAATCAGTTGAGGTCCATGCACTTGTTTACAGTTTCCAGGTCAGAGGCTTCCAAAAAATGTGGGATTTCTGAGGCAGGGCCTAGTGATGTCACACGACTGCCAACACTTGAAAAATGGGGGGAATCTGGGAGCCCTGTGGCAGTTCCAAAATAGCCTGAGATTAGCCTTTACCACCTGTCCATAGCAGAAAAGGAGAAACAGGTCAATTGTTAGTAAATGGGCAACCCTCTACACATATAGGGCAGGAGGTGTGGTCTGGAGGTTGAGCTGCTGCCTTGCCTGAAAAGCTAAGCAGGATCAGCTACAAGATGAGCGACCGAGAGACTGACCAACAATGTTTCAAATATACGGGTTTAGACGCCATGTGATTAAAAGCTTGTATTTTAAAGTATATCCACCACCGCAATCGGGTTTCCTTGCAGGCAGCCGCTTGCGGAACAAAAACACAATTAAAATCCAAGTTACTGTCCCAACGTTTCGTTCCGTTCTCGGAACATCTTCCTGGGGAAGGAATCCAAAAGGTTCGGATGATCTTGTCCTCAGTTGACCCCCTGTTACATATATCCTCGAAAGCGTGGGAAAAACAAACGCGGAAGCGGCTAGTCCGGTGTGCATCAGCTGTCAAACTCTGTTCATTGCTCACAGCTGCGAGAGACTGACAGCGCAATCCTGTGTAAGGATCTGGCCGGCAGCCCAGGGTTGCCCGCTGGATTCTGAGCCGAGGCTGCCCAGCGAATGGCGGGCTGTAGGTCTACTTGGGGAAGGGGACGCTTATCCCCTTCCCTGGGTGTAAACTGGGGGGCGGCCTGATAGCCTCCTCGGATTTCCACCAGCTAAATACCTGGTGGAAGTCGGAGGAGGCCGTATAACGAATGGCCTAGCCGCCCGGCAGGGACGGGGATATGGCGGGCGCCCTCCCCCTCCCGGCCTGGCTAGCTCAATGTCCCCCCCTCCCTCGCCCGCCGGACCGCCCACACGGCTGCCGGGGGAGCACTTACCTTCCTCCGGCGGCCACTTGCCCGGTCTGGCGACGGAGTGAGGGAGGCCGACCTCCCTTACTCCCAAGGCGAAGCAAATGTGCTTTATGGCACGTTCGCGATGTTTTGGAACAGCAGAGCACTTGCTCCGCCGTTCCAGACTTGCGCAGGATTGTGCCCTGTGAGAGATTGAAAGCCACTTATGTATCTCTGCGGAGGAGTGGAGTGTGGAGGAGTCAGCCGGCAAAAAAAAAAAAAATGGATAACAACCTTGAAACCGGTCAGAAGCTTGTGAGTGCTTGGAATGCAAGAATTGGCCAGTCAGTATGACAATTGCACTATGAAGGGAAACATCTAGAGAAATGAAGGTTCTATGAGATTTTCTCATACAAGAATACTTGTAAAAACCCCATTAAAAATGGGATTTAAGTGGCAGTCTGCCTATGTAAACCGCCTTGAGTCTATGAGAAAGGCGGTATATAGGCTTCCTGGTGGCTGTCTCTGTGAGGCCGCAGAGGGAGGATGGTGCCAGCTGCTCTGGGCCAGTGCATTGCTGGCAAATGGCCGGCAGCATCTGGCATAGCCAATGACATCATCACCCTGCATTCGTGAGGAGCACTGCTGTTCATGCCCAGCAGCAGGCTTTCATTGTGGTGCTTCTCACAGTGATCGATGTCAATAAGGTCTTGGTGACCTCATGACTCAGTGTGGGCTGTTCATTGCCGCCTTCCCTGCTCCTCGACTCTCGTTGTCACTCAGAAGCGCCTCGCCATTTCAGAAGCTGCCTCAGGTTGCCCCCACAGTGTTGCTGTTCCCTGCAACCTTCCTGCTGTACTGTGAAGGCTTCAGCTGTGGCAGCCTGAGATCTTGTATTGCATGCTCTTCTTTTCACCGCCGAATGAAAGGAGCCTGAGGGATCATTAGTACCCTTCCATCACTTCCTCATTAGTTCTTAGATAGTGTTTTAATGACAGCTTGAGAGGCTCAGCATCCTGGCCTCTTACTATTTATGATCCCCACAGTGCTAATGTGCACTTAATGAGAAATTCTTGTCTTGCTTGTAAATCCTGTAGCCGGCATTCAATTTATTGACAGATGTTTGCTTGGGCCTCTTTAAAATTACTTCATAAATCTTCCAGGATAAAAGGCCTCAAGTTTGGTTATTAAGACAGGCCCTTGTTGACAGTTTCATATTTAACTGTTTAGAACTCAACTGTCAGAGCTCTACAAAAAAAATAAAAAAGGTGTTGCGGAGCTCCGAGTTGCATTCTTGGGGGACAGATTGACCCTCTGTGTTCTGCACCCTACGAGGTTGCGCCGTGTGTTGACTGTCCCTCGTAATCCCCTTTCGTTAACTTCTCTGTGACCTCTTTGTGCACTGGCTATACTCATTTAGCATATCAGCATGTCAGCCGTGATGAAGTGTTTATGCTGATATGAGCTGAGGGCTGAGCAAGCGCGACATGCCAGAATCTGCTGGACATAACGTTGATGCAACCGGAAAGCTGAGTTAGCACTTCATGCCAGAAACTACTGGACATTTCATGAAGAATCAAGAATTCAGTGGCACCTTAAAGATTAACAAGTTTCTTGTGGCATGGGCGTCTGTAGGAGAGTGCCTTGTCCACCACCAGGTGCAGGACGTGAGCAGTAATGGCATCCCAACCAACCCATTCCCTTCAACATTTCACAGATGAAAATAGGGACTTCTGGGTATTGTTGTTATATTTTTATCTTTCCTTTTCTCTGAGGAGCCAACCAGGGGTTCTCAACCCCTTCCCGGCCGTGTACCACCTCCGGCGCCACTCTCCTGCTGTGTACCACCTGAAATGACTGGAGATGACATCATCGCCAGTTACTTTCAAGTTTTCAGAGGCCAGAAAATGCAGGTAGGCGGCTCTGAGCAGGAGAGAGGGCCCTTTTCAGTGTTCCCGAGAGGCTCGGCCAAAGGCAGGAGGCTCTCAGGAGCAAAAAAACAGTGCCGAAAGTGCCGTGTCAGAGTGGAGTTCCGGCGGTCTGGCGGTCCGAGTACCACCAGCAGTTGGCTGAAGTACCAACTAGTACCACTGATTGAGAACCCCTGCTCTAAACAGAAATCCCCCTCCTCTTGTTTTCCTCAAAACAACCCTGTGAGGTAGTTTAGACTGAGACTACAAGACGGTGACTAGCCCAAGGTCCCAGTGAGCGTCATAATGACTCTGAGGGGATTTTGGTTTCCCATTTCTAATCCATCATTCTAAGCACCATGTACTTGTTACACCCCTCTTCTCATACCAGGGATCACTGCCTGAGCGCTTTCCTAATTCCCACTGTCAAATGTGCTTCTCCGTGTGCTGTACATTAGGAATGTACCATGAACTTATAAAAAATAAGAATGGTCAGTGCAGCTTTAATTGCACAGTGGATTTGGTGTACTTATTTTATTTATTTTATTTATTTATTTTTCACATTTTTATACCACCCTTCCTCCAAGGAGCTCAGAGTGGTGTACATATTTCCTCCCCTCCTTTTTGTCCTCACAACAACCCTGTGAGGTAGGTGGGGCTGAGAGATAGTGACTGGCCCAAGGTCACCCAGGAAGCTTTGTGGCTGAGCGGGGATTTGAACCTGGATCTTCCAGGTCTAAGTCCGACTCCCAAACCACTACACCATCCTGGCTCACTTAGATTACTTAGTCTAGGATAGCAGCAACTCAGACACATTCCGCAACAAAATGTCCTGATTGGCTGTTATGCAGGTAAATAGGAAGGAAGCAGGGATGGGGTGAGCTTGGTGGGGAAGCAGCACCCTGGCATCTGGTGTCTCAATGTGCATTTGTGCGTCTGCATGCTAGAATTAAGATGCTGCCATCCCTCGCTTACAGCACAAGCCTTTGCAAGTCTACTCAGTAGTAAGGCCACTGAGTTCGATGGGATTTACTCCTAAGTAAGTGTGTATAGGATTGCAGCCCTAGAGAAGTGGGCTGAAACCACAAAAATGCCAGCGCATGTGTGCGCAGAGCCAAAAGATTTTAACAAGGCATCCTCAGCATCTGCCCCAAAGGCAAAATAGGGAAAAATCAGGACAGTGTTTCACTGGGGACAGGAACAAGAAAAACGTTTCTGAACATGTTTGTGATGAAATTGGGTACTCTGTTCACCCTGGAGAACTGTCTTATAATCAAGAATGGATCCTTCCTGCAAGTAAATACTGGATCACGGTACAGGCTTCTCCCATTCCCTCCAGTGGATTTCCCCAAGCTGATGGTAGTTTGGTCATCTGAATTGCCTGTCTTGAATATTGCTGCAAACCTTCCAAAACTGATTGACAGGCAGTATACAAAATGGGGTTCATTGACTTAGGTGATGCTTTGCCGTGAGTGTGGTTTTTTCTTTTTTAGAGTCGGACACGACTGGACTTAATTGTCAGGGGATACCTACCTACCTATTCCTTTATATATCATTTATTTACAACTTTTCACATGAGTTTCCAAGGTGGTTACCAGAAGAAACCAAACCACCAGTTAAAGCATTCAAAAATATAATTAAAACTATTAAAATCACAAAAAACCTAAACCAAATACACTAACACCACAATCCTTTCCATGCCTGCTCAGAAGTAAGTCCCTTTGAGTTCACGTACTGGTTCAGTTCCAGATATCTGTACAGAAGTCAATCCATACTGTACGTAGTTTGAAATATTCGGCTCTTGCTGGCCCAGCGCTATTACATCTGCCTGAAAACACCGCCAAAGGATTACTGCACCTATGCAAAAGCGCTGAAAGAGCTATCTGTAGCTCAGGGAGCCAGTGCACTAACAGAAGAAATACTATAATTCAGCACCCCCAAAGCTTGGTAGAATAGAACTGCAGATAAGGGGAAAACATTCAATGCGCCTTCCCCACAGATCCCCCTCTGTGCTAAAACCAGTGAGAGCAGCTCAAAATGGCAACCTGTTCCAAAATGAATGTATCTTTTTTGTTCATGTAAGATACATTTTTAATGATCCAGTTAAGAATTAATTTTTGGATCAAGCCTTGTTGACGTGAACCTGAGATTTGTTTGCTGTTCCGGATGCCATAATATTCTTCTAGCACACGACTAGACTGTGATCCAGAAACATCACTGGTTTAGGACAATGCTGTTGGGCCCTGTCATCTTTCGGAAGACTGATTTGAAAGGACACAAGATTTTAGATGGCTGCCACAACATTGGCTGAATCCAGATCGTCATTAAATTCATGACATCAGCCAAATTGTAACAGCATTCACTCCACTTAAGTCCATCACAAAACATTCAGATCAGACATTGGACGATAATGAGCATCTCTCAGCTAAAAAAAGAGGGGGTTGTGCTTATGTGCTTACTCGTGGTGTCGTGTCATATTACATTGTTTGAGTCATGTCACATCACATTGTGTTACGTGTTATGTTACATCAAATGCTGACATAGGGCATTGCTTTGTTGCTGTTGTTCTTAAGGATATTTGATTGTGTTATTTTGTATGCAGTTCATTTTGCCGAGTTTCTGATTGGGGTAGATTTTCTAGATGAAAACAGTGAATGGTTTAAGCCAGCAAATCTAAGCTATGACTGACACTGCTATAACTGAAGATAACAGGTTCCTGTATGCATTTCTTATTGAGTATTGATGCAAATAAAGTCCATTAAAGCCACTGTAAATCGAGATGCAGGCTAGCTACCTATGCACCCGTCAATTCATATTATAACTCCTTTCTAACATTTATTTAGTAACACCAGCCTGCATTCATTTTCAGAAAGACTCATGATCTCATCCTAAGAATACACAACCAGTTTCACTGGCAGAATGTCTTAACTGGTTTGGCAAGTGATAAAAACCAACCATAGTTCTGGCTTATTCCTATCTCCCAGGAACAGCATTTGTCAACTGTTAAGTCCATACAGCAGGTTAACATAATAGCCGTTAGTGTAGGCAATCAGTCGGTAAAACTTTGACTGTCAGGCAGGAGTATGGTCAAAGGGGAGCGGGAGTGAATAGAGCTCCAGGACTTCTCCAACAGATGGAGCAGTGATGTCATCAGGAGGAGGGGTCAGGTGCTGCTTTTGAAACTTTTTCAATGAAAAAGAAGCATCAGGTTTATCAGGAGGCAAATTGAGAAAATGCCACAGGGGCATAAGGTAATTTCTAGGTCATCGACTTAGATACAGTGTGTAGCTCCTATTACATTGACAGTCCAGTCCTATCTCCCCCCCCCCCCGGTGATACAGCCACACCAAAAAGGCTTGTGCTACATCCTACAGGGGGGAGTGGGCAGATCAGGAGGCTTGGGAGAGTTAAGGGGACAGCATCACCGATGCAACGAACATGAAAATGAGCGAACTCAGGAAGATAGTGGAGGACAGGAAGGCCTGGCGGGTTAGGGTCCATGGGATCACGAAGGGTCGGACACGACTTAACAACTGAACAACAACAAAATTTTTCCCTCACCTCCCTGAAAACCCCTCAACTGCCAATGGGTCTCCTCGGACCTGCACCAGCTCTTTAGCTGGCACAATTCTGAGGAGAGAAAGGGGACGTGTCGGCTGCTATCGGGGGGGGTAGCATCCGGCGCAAGTCACTTGGCCCTCGACATGCCATCTGCCCTCCTCCCATTCCACCCTGTTCCGCCTTAATGAAGAAATCTCTCTAATGAAGAAAATTAAAGTTGATTTGTGTGTGTGCTAAAGTCTCAGTGGGGTGTGGTTATGGGGGCTTTATGACAAGCTCCTAGACTTCAAAATTAAGTCAGCAGGATTAGAGTTACAGTCTTATTTTAAATTTCAGTGTATGAATCAGCAGCAGGGAAAGATGATGAGGGCAACCTACTTATCCCCCCCCCACTACTTATGGCCCTAGACCACTCCCCAGAATCCTCTGCCATGCACAGGGATTGCATGGGAGATGTGCAAGATTTCCTCAGCTGATGTTCACAAAAAGGCAAAAAGTTTTTAAAAGTTTAAACATGGTTCCCGATGGTAGGAAGTTTAAAAGCCATTGTGTTCGGCAGAATTAACTGTTCATGCAAACATGGCCTAAAGGGGCAGATCTGAGCAAACCTACCTGGAAGCTAGTTGTTTCACTGAAATCAGAAGAATTTCCTGCAGAATAATATGTTAGAATCAGGATATGAGAGGGAGGCTTGTGTGCTTCTTCTTCATGGCCTGGGTTCAGGTGGGTCTTCAAGCCTTCCGAAGAAAAGCAGTATCATCTTCTCAGTCCAGTCACATCATGCTCCTTTCCAATGGACATTCCTCCTCCCATGCGGACGACTAGAGTTGGAAACTGCAGTTACAAGTTCAACGTTTTGGGTGAAGAGGATCAGCATCTGTTTCAAAGTGAATCTTGGCTGTGCCTGCCAGAAAACTTGGGCTCAGCTGTATCCTCAGGAAACAGAATAAGAAAAGAGGCTTTGCCCCAGGTGCTTTGGTTCACTGTGCGTTCCAAGTTTCACTCAGAAAGAGTTTCCTCTTTTTTTGTCCTGCTCCTGCACTTAATTAGTTGAGGAGAGATCATCAGGGGGCAGCATTTAAATATAAACAATAGGGAGATGTGTCTGTGCAGAGACATTTGGCTTCAGATCTGGGTTTGAACTTTCTCAAAGTTGAGCTGGATTTGGAGAAGCCTCGTTTGTGTGACGGGAGGCCTGTTATCTTCTGGTATTGTTCGCCAAGCCCGCAGCTTCGAATCTCATTGTGTCACTCTGGAGCAATAGGAAGCCAGTGCTGGAGGAAGCAAGTCGAGGGGAATGATGCAGCCCATATGGCACACACATTTGCTGTTGGGTACACAGAAATGTGCCCTTCACTGCCATCCAGGGCCCTCCTGGAGGAGATGGTAATGCAAAAGCAGAGCAACTTGTATAGCACCAAGGGTTTTGTGGGGGAGTTTCAGAAACTGTGGGAAGGAAGGAATTGGCATGGTGATAAGAATTACATCCTCCTCAACTTTACAAAGCTTGAGCGAGAGGGAAGAATAGATTCCAAGGTTGTCTAGGATGTCTCACGTTTGATATCCCAAAGCTGTTCTCCTGAGAAATTGTGACCCTGAACAAGGAATTGTAGAGTGTTCCAGCCGTAACTCCTTTCTGCCCATGTTGAGTAATTTACCAGTCACTTATTCCACACAAGTGAGATTATAACTTTAGTACTGTATTGTTTACATCAGAGGTGGTAGACGGGCAGAAGTGGCCTGCAAAGCAGGTTTTCTGACACTTTGTGGCATGACTAACATTTAATTAAAGTGTTAAACGCTGCCTACTGTTGCACTCAGGAGTGAAAGGAAATTCCGAGGGCTGTGGGATATAGAACTATTCCACATTCTAGTGTTGCATCTGTCTTTAGAGTTTGTCTGTAATACCCTGGTCATGTCTGTTTTGGGGGAGGATTGTGAGCGGTGCAGGGCAGGGAATAGGACACACTGGCGTCACTACAGGGGGGGAGGAGCTGTAAGTGATCGGAGCCTCCGTTACATGGAAGAACGAAGCGCCCCGCCCCCGCGCCTTCCGACCCAGTCAAACAGTGAAAACAACGCGCAGGGAGTCTCCTGCACGTTGTTTTCACTGCTGTGACTGGGTCGGAAGGTGCAGGGGCGGGGCGCTTCGTTCTTCCGTGTAAGGAAGGCTCCGATCACGGAAGAACTTACAGCTCCGCCCCCCCCCGTAGTGACGCCAGTGATGGGACAGGCTAGGGGTAGTAGGGGGAGGATCTTGGCAGCAGCAGTGCACGCTGAGATCTCATCTCCCCAGCCTGGCCTTGGAGTCTCCTGCAAAAGAGACTTATGCCAGCAAAAGAGCTGGTGTAGAACTGAAGAGATCCATTGGAGTCCAGGAGGACCTCCATTTGTCCTCTTACCCCATGTCAAGCTCCAGCCTGCTCAATGGAGCTACTCGGATCTGCACCAGCTAAATCGTTGGCACAGGCCTGATAAGCCCTATGTAGGGCTTCCCAGCCTGGAAGGGAGGATAGGATATGGTGGAGGCCCTCTCTGCTGTTCCCACCCCCTCCTGTGCTCCCACCCTGTCCTGTTATTCCCACTCCCACTCCAGCCCTATTCCACCCCCCACACCACTTGGTGCGGGGCTTAACTGTCCGGTGCCAGTTCCCAGGGTGCCACAAATGTGCTTTACAGCACATTTGCAACACCCAGCGCTGGCAGAGCATGCGCTCTGCTGGTGCTGTGGAAGCATAGGATTGTGCCGTAAATATATCTATTTCTGTTATTTTCAACTACATCAGACTTTTAACACACACACAAAAACCTCTTCTACCTTCTGTGTGCCTCTCTAGCTTTTTTTTTTCTTTCTCTGGAACAAGCTCAGGACACTGTCCTGGTCAGCTCATTCCAGTGGGGCGGGGGGGGGGGGGACCACAACAAACCCAAGCTTGATTTCCTGTTCGGGTGAGCCATACATCACTGAGGTTCCCATCTGTGCCGTTTGTCTGTGACAGAATGACAGGTGTCATTTATCACTGGCGCTTGTGGAAGCTGTGGGAAGAAGGATTGAAATTTTTTCTGGAAGCAGTCAGTGTCTACAGGCTGCCAGATCATTAAAAAGGGGACTTTCCAAAGAAAGCTGTGTGTAATGTGATTGCACTTACCGTCAATGACAGGCTGAGAGAAAGAAGAAACATTTTAAAAAGAGAGAGAGAGAGAAAGAGCGAGCCAAAGTTTTTACCAGGGGCATTTAAAGAGGCAGTGTGACAAATGTTGAAACCCATTTTTGGGGTCGTGTATGGGGAGGAGTGTTTTGTCTCAATATTATGCACACGGCATGTATGCCTTTTTTCAATATTTCAGCTGGAGTGCCAGCAAGGAAACCCAAACAGGAAACTCCTTTAACAGCGCTTTCTCACATCACATATTATTTAGGGCACTGTAACAGACTTTGCGCTTTCAGGGGCATGTATGTCTTTGAGCATAATGACTTGAAAACTGCAGCGGGAAGCTAGCAGGAACAGGAAAACCTATTTGGTCTGCAGCTGAAATGCCTAATAAATCAAAGGGCAGAACCGAGACTTGATACAAGGCCCCTTTTCAAAGAGACATTTACAACATCCTGTTTGCATAAGGAATTTTTACCAAAAGCACCATAACATCTTAATTTCAGCACCTTCCGTTCTGTTTTTCAGGAGAAAGCTTCTAACTTTAGAGGCGAAGGTTTTAAAAAAAAAACCAATATTCTTTTTGCTCCTCTATGACAAGTTGTGTTTATTACAGCTGGGTACGTATCCCAATTTGCTGCACATACGTTTCCAAATAAAGAGACTTCTGCAAAAATAGTGAGCACAAATCTTCAGGAAGTTCTCCTATGCTAACCCTGCTGAGGTGGATGCTCGCAAGAGCAGCTCCCATTCATTTCTTGGTGCTCACAAGTGCAGCTCCCATTCATTTTTTGGTGCTCGCAAGTGCAGCTCCCATTCATTTCAATGGGAAACCTTTCCACTGGTTCATGCCTAGTGTTTCTGGTTCTTAAGATCAGTGGTCGCTAGACGTTATGGTGCAAATCCTGGAGAGTGTCTGTTAGGAAATGAAAAGCCAAGCCTTTTGAGCCCAAAAGAATAACAGAAAAGAATACAAAGTCTCTCTCTTGCTGCAGTAGCAGAAAACCCAGAACATGCTAACATTTGAAGTAGAAAAATGGCTCCTATTTACGCTTTCCTATATTACGAGTATACAAGAAGCTTCCGAGAAGCCTGCTTGTGTATCCAAAAGACTCCAAGTTTCACACCAAGGAAATACAATTGTGGGAGAAAAATTCCACTTCTGTGCTCAAAAGAAGCATTGGAAAAAGTCAAGTTGCATTGACCTCGACACATGAAAAATGATTGTGTGGATGGTCCCTACGCATCTGCAGCAGGATTGCCATCTGGCTGGTCTTTGAACTGTCTTGACCTATTTGTTTGGTTTTTCGTATAGCCTCATTTATTTTGTGTCACTTTTTTTTCTTGCAAGGGTGGCAACTTCACAGCTTAGAGAGGCTCCCTTTACCCTTGGTGAACCATCATGCTGGAATAATGGACCTCCATGGATTTGTGCACATTCTCTCTTGGTAGCTTATTCCAAGAGATGACTCTTCGGACTGGTTCAGATGAAACTTTAGCACCCAAACCAACCCTTTACACATGCTAGGAAACCTACTTTAAAGGTGAAAGAATTCATCCACATGCGAAGGGACTAGGGTCGTGTGCACTCTGTAAGCATGCCAGGTAATTAATGCATGGGGCTGGGGTAACATCCAAACCAGCCTTTTGGTTACCATGGTATAGGAGGCAGCCTTATACCGAATAAGATGGCCCTTGCAGGTCAGGCTTGTCTGCACTGACTCACTGGCCGTGGTCTCCAGGGGTCTTTCTTAGCCTATCTGAGGATGGTAGAAATTGTAACTTGGAACACATGCAAAGCAGGTGCTCTACCACTGAGCTACAACCCCTCCTCAAAGCTGCAGGTCTTTTCTAACTAGTGGCTAGACACAACGCATGAAAGGCAAACTAGTCTCTGATGGAGGGTTCACTGTGATGTAATGCTGATGCAGCATTGAGTTAAACGGCAACTTCCTTAAAAGAAAATTAATTTGCCATAGGTAGGACACATGCCACAGAAAATGCATTTGTTTCAGTGCAAAGACCACCAGTGCACTCACAGGGTTGCAGTTTGCATTTGGAATTCCCTGTGAGTTGATGCTGCCTCATTCTGTCCAGTGTCAGAGAGTCACTCATGTCCATGCAGAACATTTTCAAGAGTGAAGATTAGGGGAGTCCCTGGTTTTATAGGGTTCATGTGAACAGTGGTGGGCTATGTAGTGTTCGTGGTTCAGTTTGTACACAACCTCTGGGCCTTGAGAAGGAACATGAAAACCTCTTAAAGGAGTTTCCTGTTGGGGTTTTTATGGGTCTCCTTGGACTTATGCTAGCTATATAGCTGACGTAAGTCTGAGGGAAAGGGGCTGAAAAATGGGGGATATGATCCGATTCATTTGCCACCATGATCCACCCCCTGTAGCTCACTCCTCATCCCTGCCCTTCCCCCGATCTGCCCAGAAACTTCTCTTTTCCCCCCCCCCATGAAACACCCACCGCCAACTTACCTGCCCTGGTGTGTTCCATGGCAGCCCAGCTCTGATGCTGCCACCACTTTCTGGTGGCAGATTGGACTGGCCTGGCGGTGGAGAGCTCTGTGCACCATCGCACACCTTTTTACAACAGTGGAACAAGCATCTCGCTGTCGTAATGCAAGGATTGGGCCATACATACATGTCATTAATGTTCCTTAAATGTGGTCATGAACTTTTAGTTGTGTTTTCTTACATTTTTGGCTTGGGCGCACATACAATTATGTCCCATTTTAAAACAAAACAGAATCCACTCCCCGTGCCTGAATATGGAATAAGTGCAAGCAGAGAATTGTGCATACTAGGGGCTTTAACAAAAAATGCTCTTTACTGGCTTGTAGCTACACTTTTTTAAAAAACCTTGTAAGGGGGGGTATCAAGTGTGTGTGTGTGTGTGTGTGTGTGTGTGTGTGTGTGTGTGTGTGTTGGAAACCAATATGTTATCGTATGAGTTGACCTTTGACACAATGAAAACAGAATAAGCCATTGACTTCCACAGATAAAGAATCGAGAACAAAAGGTTGCACCAATGCATGGAGGGACAGGAAGAACAAACATAGTTCCTAGCAATGGAATATGTCAGTAAGTACGAGTGGAGCAACAGCAACCATGGAATACTACAATTCCACCCACAGGCATTTTTATTGCAGGACTTTAAAGGGAAAAAAATCATTTTACTGAGACAATGATCGTTCTGTATTGGTAAAATAACATTAGAACAATAACAAAGGAGATTATAAATGAGTAAAACTTTCCCACATTTTGCATATAGTAAGCTAAGCTGGTTGTCTGTATTCAGACAATCAAAGGAGGGCGACTGATTAGTTGTGAATTCAATTATGCCGGGTGATGTAATTGTTGCATGTCTTCTCATGGGTGCTCATTTACGTATACTGTAGTCTTTTTCACAAAGTGTCACACAACATTAGAACATTTTCATCACGACTATACATTATTTCAACATCATTTTTATTCTTGGCATTTGAAAGTACACAGGGTTGTTTTGTTTTGTTTTGTTTTTTAAAAAATGTTATTTTTCTTAAGCAGAAGATAGTAATACATTTTGCACTAGGTAAAGATAAATGGGTTGTTTTTCTCCTCTCTGAAGTTTGCTTTTTAGAAATTCTGGACCATGGTTGCAGTGTTTCCCTATGTGAAGCAGATTGGGTCAAAAATAATGGTTTAAATGTCATATCCCTAGTGCAAAATAGATATTGCTATATCCAGCCTCTTACACTGAAAAAGGCAAAACAGAAAACGAGCCTTGGATGTGGTTTTGATGACATTTCTTTCTGTGGGGTGACAGAAGCCATTGCTGTCACTCTCAGCAGACTACACCTGTACTGCTGTTTGTCTTTGTTTGAAGGCTTACCTGTGAAACATTTCCCATGGGGCCTGTGGGGGAAAAAATATGGAAAACTGATGACTTGTCATGGACTTGTAAATCTCAAGGGAAACAACAGATGGCATAAGGCATCAATGTCATCTCTTTGGTCCACTGCTGTACAGTGAGGGTGTTTATTTGCTTTTCAGTCAGATGACTATTGATGCTAGCTAGGGATGTACAAAACCTGTCCCTTCACTTCCACAGAAATATTTCCACCTTTCCATTTTGATACGTGGTTTTTGCAAAACCCAAAACGTTGTTGAGCATCTCATGCATATTAATATCTACAACAGGATTCAATGAGCACTATGTTTCCCATTCGAAAACACAAACATCTCTCTCTAAACACTATACAGTCAGTAATGCTCCTCTGGATCATTGTTCCACATGGAATAGGCAATTGGTTTATTCCACCAATCATCTTGCATTTTTCTTTCTCACTCCTGTGGTCTATTTGGTAGGCTTACCATATTTTGACACTCCCCCCCCCCGAATATTTAATTAATAAAAAAAATAAAATTATTATTTTTGGGCAGCTGATTTTTTTTTATTTATGTATTTATTTGTTGCCATGAAAATGGGTGTTTTGCCACCTCTACCACTTACCTGTCCCGCCGCCGCCATCTTGCCGCTGCCCTCACTGTCGCTGTCCTCCTCATTGCCGTCATCTTGCCGCCACCGTCTTCGTCGTCCTTGCCACCACCATCTTGCCGCCGCACTGCTTGTCATCGTTGCTGCTGCTTCCGCCGCCACCTGGAGCCTGGCCAGCTGAATCTGAGCCAGCCAGGACTCCTGCTGCCCCCTCCAGAGCTGCCGTCGCCACTGCGCTTCCAAAGGTGTAAAAAGGCACCTTTTTTCCGGCACCACCGTCTTAGATCTTGTGAGATCCAAGATGGTGAGTGCCACCATCTTGGATCTCTCTCGCGAGGTTTTGCGAGATCCAAGATGACGGTGCTGGAAAAAAGGTGCCTTTTTACACCTTTGGAAGCAGCGATGGTAGCGATGGAGGCTTCACCGGGCACAGAAAGCCCAAGACCGACCCAGGACCGGAGCCCGGAAACCTGGACGGTCCCGGGATTTCTGCGACGGATGGCAAGCCTACTATTTGGGACACCTACTTTATTTGCAACAGCACTGAAAAAAGAAACTCCTATATGTTCATCTCATCCCTAATTGGTCTAGGCTTAATTAGACCAATGGCTGATTAGAAATGGAGAGAAATGGCTACATACATAGATATTTTTCCTGGGATAAGAGTGGCTCTTATGACCCAATCCAGAGTGGGCCAGCCACAGGATCCTGTGCCCTTCCCGGCACAGGATGATTCATATCATTGTATGAATTATCACAGTAAATATGTTTATGTGAGTTTGAGCTTCAGCGTGCAGCCCAGTTCAAGATGACGTAAACACTGACTTTTTGTCCATGGCCATTGAACAGTTTGGAGTAGATACTTTTGTCCTCCTGCAATGAAGACTTATACTTGGAAAGGTTCTGTGAAGCTGGTGCAGAAAACATAATTAGCCTAGGATGTTTGCCTAATTCTGTAAAAATATCTTCTTTATGCTTTTGGAAGCAAGGGCCATATTCCTTGGAACTCCCTTTTCAAGGCCAGTGAAGTTAATTTCATAATACAGTTACTTTCAGGAGTAGAACATTTTACAAGAAAGGACCATAAAAACTTCTGTGTTCTTCTGTGCAATGGAAGCAAGAAATCTCTTATTCACACAATATACTGGTACACAATGGTGGTCTTTTAGCCTCATATATAGGACACAGTGCCACTGAAGTGAAGCGCTTTTTAGTCAGTTTATTTCTTTTATATTCCATCTTTCTTCCATCATGGAATTCAAGGCAGGTGTACGTAATGTGAGGTTCCCTGGCAGACACCCATCCAGGCACTGATCTTTGGCGGTGTGGCTAGAACTTGTGTCTGAGACCATGCCCAGAGACCCCAACTGGTTTAAATGGAAAGGATTTTTAAACCTATCCCTTTGTGGCATCTTGCAATTGCAAGTTAAGGTGATAGGGTTCCTAAACCCTGCTGCAGGTATTTCGTCCTGCCAGTCTGCCTACTTAACCTTTCAGGTGATCAGAGCCCCACACTAGCTTGCTTGTCAATTCCCGTGTTTCAGCGGCCCTCTAGTTGACTTCTTGGTTCAGACCTTTGGTTGAAACTGGCTCTACATGAACAAAGCTGTTGTCCCAGTGTGGTTGACCCAACAGCATTGCCAATGGTCAGTTTGGAATCCTCACATGAGAACCTCGGCCTTCTTGGATTTTGAACAGAACCCCTGTGAGGAAAAACTCCAACCGTAGCCTGCTCCTCCTGCACCCAATCTTTTATCTGTTGGCAGTACCAAAACCACTTCCCCTAAAGCCAAAACCAAGTACATCTTGAGGGAAAGCCTTGAAGGAACTCATCATGTTCCTTTCATGAGGCAGCAGAGATGCTTCTCTCCCCCCCCCCCCCCCAGTATCACCAGCATCTTGTAGAGGAAAAAGCAGCTTGAGAATTCTGATTCTGCACTGAAAAATGACCTGAGAGGAACGAGTTCCATGGTTTGCCTAGTCCACCTATCTGCTGAGGGTTTTTGTTTGTTTGTTTTTAAAATGCAAAGGGAAATAACATGGAATTTTAGCATCAGTCAGTTGTTCTCCTCTCGCTGCATTCAGTATGAGGGGGGATAGAACTATGTGTCCTGACAGACTGAATGTTAACGCTAAGGGGCTGATTGTGCATATGGTTGTACTGTACACACATAGAGCTCCTTCGCACTAATGTCCAATGTGTAGACATCAGGGGATGTGGCCACTATGGACAGCAGGAGTGAGTTTCTGAATATGTATGGTGGGAAAATGAATAGTCCTTAAATACGGCATCTAGTTAGGTATCAAGTATGCCTGGATTCTTTTATATTTATATTATATTTGCATACAAGGGTTCACAGGTTTCACACTAGGAGGCCCCCAGATTCTCATCTGGTAACATTGGGATATTTCAAACATCTGGGACCCAGGCCTGACCTAGACCAGATTAGGGACAGTTGCCAAAGGACAGTTGCAAGGGGTGGAGTGGGATGGAGCTTTGCTGGGATCTGAGAAAGCAATATTGGCATATCAGTATCTTACTATCTATCAAGTGTTTGTATCCTGCCTTTCTACCTCAAGCCCCAAGGCAGCTTACAACATTTTAAAAAGGACAATAATAAAACCCAATAATAAAACACTCAGGCCAACGCTGGTCTGCATAGAGCTGGTGTTAAACGTTCCCTCTGGCCTGGGCATATCGTCTTGTTTCCTCCCCTCAGGGTGCACAGAGACACTCCCGTTCTGCCGTTTATGCAATCTTGAGGGTCCTCATCATAAGACGCACCAGAGCACAGACCCAGAAGAAGCTCCTGCTTTGGATCCTGGATGATCCCTCAGCTCCATAGCCTGCAGTGAATGCTTAAAAGAGCGTTCTGGTATTATTTAAATATAATACTAGAGCAACATACTATGGGTGCAGCCATCCATACGTCCTTCCTCTCTTTACCCATGGATGCAAACAGTATTGCAGGAATTGTGTGGACTTATTGCGTGTGAATGAATTGCATTCACATTAAAAAAAGAAATACAGCACTGGTATCTTTTGGAATAGGTAAAGGTGACCCCTGACAATTAAGTCCAGTTGTGTCCGACTCTAGGGTGTGGTGCTCATCCCCATTTCAAAGCCAAAGAGCCAGCGTTGTCCGAAGACGCCTCCCTGGTCATGTGGCCGGCATGACTCTCCTTGCCGCAGCGCGTAGCATGCAGCTGGAACACGGAGCGCTGGAACACGGATCTTTTGGAATACAAGGGGCTATTTAAATGTAGATTATTATTTGCACTCTGTGTGTGTGTGTGTGTGTGTGTGTGTGTGTGTGTGTGTGTGTGTGTGTGTGTGTGTGTGTGTGTGTGTGTGTGTATTAATACAAGGATAGAAAGATTTGGGGGGAGTTTCTTTTGTACATTTTGTTTGAAGTTGCAAATCTTTTCATGGCTCTAATTTATATGCAAAGATTTTCCTGCTTCTATCACAAGTTTTTCCAATATGTTTTGATGAAGCCTAGATAGTTCAAATTCATCTGAAGCATTGTGGATTTTATTTATTTCATATCTGACTTGCATTAAGTTTTTGTTATAGGTTCACATTTGCTTTTATATTCCAGTAAGAGAGGAAATAGAGTGTGTGATTATGCCAAGTCTTTGTTATTTATATATATTGCATCCTGTGTGTGCATGCGTTTCTGGCGCTCAAGAGAAAGGCGGGCTTCCATTTTAATTTGCACTGCTCTAGATGATCGTTAACAGTAATATACAGGGAAATAAATAAATAAATGCAGTTCCAAGAAGCTTGGGAATAAATAAATAAATATAGCTTAACCTCTGAGTTGTGAAGGTGCCTTTTGCCATGTGAGAGTCAATTTCTCTTTTTCACAAAGCAGGACTTGAACTTCCAACTCCTTTTTTCCATAGCAAGTGCTGACACTAAATTGCTGGGGGGGCCTGGGACAACTCCCCCCCCAGCAAGGTGGGGCCCTCTGCTAGGCGTGGGTGATCCCTACCTATCTGACCCCTGACACCAACCATGGCCATAGCAGTGGTACGAGGGATATATCTGTTACCTGTGGATGACCTCACAAATCCTAAGGTCACCTCTGAAACCTTTTCATCCTTTCCCCTGAAACCACAATCCATGTTTTAATGCTGAAAACTGTTGGGTGACTGGCTAGCAACCACTTACCTACCATTAAATGATTTTGAACCATGAGTTAGAAAATTGCAAAGAGAGAGAGAATTCTAGGAATTAAGCAATAAAAGCATCCTCTCTAATAAGCCCTCATGGGATTGGTTTTTTTTAAAAAAAATCAAATATCTACAGTTGAGAAAAAAGAGAGAAGTCATGTTTCTTCCCTTCTGCCAGTCTTCCTGCAGTTTTTGCTCTGCCAAAAGCTGACGTATTTCAACATTCATGCACAGCTAGTCACTTCTGACAATGCAGAGCCCTTTTTTCCCTGTATATAGTGCCGTATTTATAATGTTTCGGAAAGTGTTTCTCTGGTGACATTATTCCTTTGTCTGACCCATACTTGCAGATAAAAGTGTTTTGCTTAGAAAATATGTAATAAATCACCACTAGCAAAAAATGGATACATTCTTTTTCTCCCCCCCCCCCCCCAATTGCAGATTAAATGGGAAGAAATGATTTTTAAAAGAGCTAAGTGCAGACGTCAGAGTTCTGTTCACAGTTTTGGCTCTGCAGGAAGAAAGCATGGAAAATGGAGTCAGCATAATTCAGGGTCACTGGAAACATATGTCAAATGCTGGAATAGCACAGTATTTGGCTGGGGAAGAAGTCGCAGACTATAAGAAATGATTTTATTGTTATGCCTTTTGTCTGTTGAGATATAGAATCGTTTTCCAGTCTCTGGATTTCTGATGTGCCTAGCTAGGCCAAGCTTCACTGATTTGGGGAAAATGGTATCTTTTATTCCAGATCTTTAAGCCAGTTTTGGTCTGCACAGCTTGGGACCAACTAAACTGGCCGCAGCTGAGAAGCACTCTATTCGGATCCTCAAGGTGATGGGCAACCTTGCGTTATGACTAATCCCAGCTTGCTACTGCTTCAAAAATTGTCACGTGCATCAACCGCATCAACCCTGTATTGGGTCAAGTTACAGGCATAAGTTAATCAGCCAGAGGAGCTTTCAGGCAGTAATAAAGAGAGCACTTTAAGCACTCTGATAGTTTGTTGACTCGGAAGTCTTTATCTTCCTTCCCTATGAGATTCTTAGCACCAGTTATTTCCATTTTTATGTTGGGAAGTAAACACAAGTTGTGCATTTTGACAGGTAGGTCATGATAACCTGGTTCATGGCAGTGCTAGGGTGTTCAGATGCAAAGAGGACAGGGATCGTGTGTGTGTGTGTGTGTGTGTGTGTGTGTGTGTGTGTGTGTGTGTGTGTGTGTATGGCTGCAGGGAAGAATATTTCTTCAAGTGCACCTTTTTCACCCTTAGAAAATTAGCTACTGCTGTGAACATGTTCTCCTCTGTATGGCCATTTAAAGGTGCAGGAGTTCTATACTGCTTTGCATCTGGCCAGATCACTCAGAAGCACGATCAATAATGTCACTAGGGCGCACGTCACCCTGTGGCGAGATGGGCGCGCGTCACCCCCATGATAGACCTCGCCAGAAGCAGCCGGACCACCAGCCCGGGTCGTCGGACGCTCCGAGGCCTTCTCTCAGCCTCAGCCAGGAGAAGGCCTCGGGAGTGTCCGACCCAGCCGGCGGTCGGGCCGCTTCTGCGAGGCCCTATGCTATGCGGCTTGTTTCCGCAGTTTTGCGCATGCCCAGCGGTGTGGGCATGCGCAAACAAGCCGCATAGCATAGCCGCATAGATGAACGTGTAACATGGCTCTTGGGCTGCTTTTTTTTTTTTTTTTTTTTTTTTTTAGTAAACAGTGTGGGGTGTATGTTGCTTTGCTTCTGGGTTTCCCAGATGTATCTGGTTGGCCAGTGTAGGACGTAGGGAGCTGGACCAGATGGATGTTTGTTCTGGTCTACCAAGACTCTTCTCGCGTTCTTATGTAAAGCACTGGAAACAAGTAAATGGGACAGATGCCCAAGGTCTGCAAGAGTGAAACATGTTAACTTTTAACCTCACACCACCCTCCAGATTGCCATGGCCTGAGGATTTGGCCTCGACAGGGGCTGCATTTCCTTTTGGCTACACTGAGAGATAACTAAGTGCTGCATCCAGGTGCACGTTGTATCATTCTTGTTATCTCACTTGTGGAAAGACTTACTGTTTCTTTGGTTGTCAGAAGAGGAGTCTCCCAGGAGACTGATCAGCAAGCATCTTGATACATTTAATAGCTTCTACCTTGAATCCTCTTTTTTTTAAAACCCAGCAGATGAAATTAATGAGGTATGACAAAAGCAAAGGAAATCGTCTAACGCTGCAACCCAGGTCAAGCTTGTGGAACGAACCTCGAGGGTTAAAACAGTAATTCAGTAATGCAGGTGTGAGCGAATGAACCATCTAATAAATAATTAAGAATTCATTTTCTTCTGCCTTTTATCTCTCCTTTTTATTTTCTTTGGATTTTTTTCTCTTCCTCCCTCTTACCCCATGTTTTCTGTTTGCCATTTTCTCAGCGTCCCTGAAATTAATTAAGAAACAAAATCAAAGCACAAGGTTACAAAGTTCCTTTCCATTACTTGAAATCCTGGTTGGAATGAAAAGTTCCTGTCTTACTGGTTTGTGCCTGCGTTAAAGGCTGGATCTGCATATTTTATAGGCTGCATCTGTAATTCTGAATGGCTGGCTGGCTTCTAGTCCTGCCCAAGTCGTTTTGTGGTACAGAGCCTTCCACTTCCAAGCACAGGAACCTTTGTTTTATAAATCTCCAATGTAATGTACATACAGTTTTGTGTCATGTTATATTGTCATATGACAAGACATGAACCAATGTAAGCCACTGCTACACAGTGCAGTGCAATGCCTGAGTTCCACCTTGTCAAGATTTTCTTCTTTTTTCAGATTAAGAAAAAGGGAGCTTTTCCTCCCCACAGGTAGAAGTGATGCTTGAAAGAAAATCCCTCTGTTACCTGGATACTGACAGGTGCCCCTATTTTCTGACAATCAAAATTAAATTGAACTGAACAGAGCACTGCAGCAGGCAACCCAATGGTTATTGTACTTTCCAGGGCTTACCCATTTTTAATGCTAGAAAAGGTACTGATGTGGTTAACTATTTGCCTGGGGCAAGAAAAATTCAGCTCCTGGCACGCAATTAAAATTGTGTTTTGCCCAATTGGGCAACTAATGGGATCAGCAAAAGTTAAGTCTACCACAGTTAAGGAGTACCTTGTGTCTCAAATCTGTTCCACTGGAGGAGTAAAACGGTGAGGGAGTTAATTTGCCTGACGATTGACTCCGAGACATAGTTTCTGTCTATGGCGCCTGTTAGTGCGGCATTCCAGGCGTCAATGTGTTCATCCTCTCAACTGTCCAGTGAAGTAGGGAAGTACTTGTCTTAACTAAGGCCTGATTAAATCAAGACACTGGGTGCATAGAAAGCATTTACTTACTGGCAGACCTGGCTCTTGTGCAGTCAGTAGTGAGGCAAGACAAAGTCTGCAGGCAGCACAAGCTGGTCTCTTCATTGCTCAGCCAGCAAACAAAGCCTGTCTCAGAAACCTATAGAGCAGTGTTTCCCAAACATTTTTGACCTGCGGCTCCCTTGACCATTGGCCACGGCTCCCCATTACATTATGTTGATGCCTGCCAATTGGCATTGCACTGTTTTCCGAGAGGATTCCGTGGGACTCTGCGGCTCCCCTGGCTGGTTTCCGCGGCTTCCCTAGGAGCCGTGCCTCCCAGTTTGGGAACCACTTCTGTAGAGGTATCATAGAATATGAGCTGGCCCGGTCTGCCCTATTGGTGCAAGAAAGCCTCTTCAGCTCATCTCTCTACAGTTTCTCCCATTGGCCAGACCTGGGTGGTGGTACACAAGCTAAATGCCCACCTATTGTTGCTCAGATAGTTCACTGAGGCCTGATTCCTAACATCTCTGCAAGTTTCTGTGTGGCCCACCATGCCGCATTTGCATGTCAGCATAGCTTCCTTCCAGACCATAGATCACTGGCACGTGAACTTCAAATGTGTTGGGAATGATGCACAGGTGAGGATTTCTTTAAGAACCAGTGCACATGTCCAGGGTCTTAAATCTTGAGTCACAGAGAATCCATCAGTGACTGAGAGTGTCTTAAAAGCAATGTGAGCAGTCTAAGTATTAATTCAAGGGCTGTAAAATGTGCCCTACCTTCACAGGCCTCTGATCCTGCCCATCTCTTGACTTCATCAAAGTTAGTGGCATACTTTAAAACTGTCCTAGGTATTACCGGTATTTATGCATTTGGATCCTGGCTTGGGCACTTCAGAAAAGAAAAGAATGTCATATATATGTACAGAAATCCACATGGCCAAGATTTAGAATGTGTTGGTCTCGGCATATTTGAAAACATGCTTCTGTATGGGAGAGTCATCTTATTGCACTTGGATTGTTTCAAATATTGTAAGGAAGCATTATTCAGACAGAATGCTGAGGGAAGAGATGCACAAGGTCCATGAGTGTGGTAACCAGCACCTTGTGCCCAACAAAACGTGGAACAATACAGAGAAAGGGTGAAAAAAGATTGTGTGACGATCTTCGCTAGGCTTTGCATTATAAGGCTTTGAAATAGAGGTATTTTTTTAAAAAAGGTTGCTTCTGTAGATTAACTGGCATAAGATAGCCATAAAAGCTAAATAGAAAACTATCACACACATCATGTCCATGATCTTGGAACATCCTACCCCAGGACAGTCCTTCCTAATTGTATTTGCTGCTATTCTTGGGAAAAAAAAAAACACCAAGCAAATAGTAATTATTAAAAGTTCAGCATTTGATGTACAGCACATTGCTTATAATATTGGTGGTGCAAGAGAGAACTGTGCAGTGCTGAAGAGACAACTAGTATTAGCTGCTGAGTTTTTGCTGGGGTGAACAGGCTTTCTGTAGAACTAGATTGCAATTACAGTACTGTATACTCAACTAACAGCCCAACCCTATCCTTTTCCCTGATGTTTCCATGGTCATGTGGCCGGCATGACTCAACACCGAGGCACATGGAACGCTGTTACCGTCCCGCTGACGCGGTACCTATTAATCTACTTGCAATTTCTTGCTTTCGAACTGCTAGGTTGGCAGGAGCCGTTGCATGGATTCGAACTGCCGACCTTTCGATCGACAGCTCATGGTTCAGTGGTTTAACCCACTGCTCCACCCGCTGATAGCATTGTCCAAATGAGGGATGGATGGACTGGTAGATCTATCTGCTGCCAGCATCCCAGGCTTAGAAAGCCAGGTAGGGAGTCTATCTGAGAAAAACCACATTACAACTCATTAAATTGCCAGCGCACATGGATTAGGCAGGCAAGGAGTCAAAATATAACCAGTTTGTTTAAAACCCAACCGATAAAAGAAGTAAGCAAAGTAAGGAAAGGGTAGAGAGAAGTACAACATGCAGACTGATGAAAAATCCCTGAATTTGACTGGATGGGACGGGACCCAAAAGATAAACTGGATTCAGAAACTAGTAATGCCCAGCAGAGGGAGCCAGGTAGCTACATAAGGCTGCAGTCCTATGCACACTTACCTGGGAGTAAGCCCCATTGACTATAACGTGACCGACTTCTGAGTGGACATGCATAAAACTGAGCTGTAAGAGAAACACACAAAACCCCAAGCTACAGAGTAAAGTTTGCAGATTGGCTGGGAGTGAAAATAGCAAATAAAACAAAATTAATTCTGCAAACAAAACACATCTAGCTAGAAATACAGTCCTTATTACTAGTTACTTCCATTGTCCCAGGAATCCTGGTCTTCTGCACTTACTGGAGAGTAAGTGGATGTGCCTTCCTTGAACCAGCAGTGGATTCCAAAGGCAGACCTGGCAAAACACATTCCAGCTTCCTTCTACTTGATCTTAAGAAACCTAGATTTGATGATGTCATAGGGCCATACAACTGGTTGAAGGAAAACCGCCTGGCTTCATCCCACCACTTTACCACTTCATCCCACCACTTTACCCACCACTGTACCACAAGTGGGCTTGGCTGCCCAATCACTGGGGACATGACAATCTCAATAGGAGGGTTGGTTAGGAGCTACTGTCTCTAGGGAAAGTCAGACATAGAGAAGGAGCAGTACACATCCAGCTATATGTGGCTGTTGGGGATCGGCATGTCAAGCAAAGGACAAAGGCTACTGCTACTACCCAGCACCTTTTAGGAGGCTGAACTATCACAGAAGCCTCTGAGGGATTGGAATTGTCTAAAAATAAGAAAAAATAGGCAAAAAAATAGGGGGGAAACAGCATTTATCACAGGCCTATAAGGGTTTGGCTCAGTGCTATGTTCTTCTTGGCTCTCCCTCTTTTCGAATCCTTGTCCCCCTCATTCAGTGTTTCAGTGGGCCAGTTCAGATGCTACTTCTAGCTGCAAACAATGCTGCTGGCTCCATGCTAATAAGCACATCTGTGCTATGAGCATGTGCACCTCCTGACCCTTCACCTCATTCGTGGATAAGGCTACTTACGTAATTGCTTGGAGGGGCAGTTTGAACAAGAGCGGGGGCTAGGATGATTGCACTCATGATCACGACGCATTTATGTTTTTAATCTCATGGGAACAGTTTGCTGCGAGAAGTATTGTCAGAGCCATCCCTTAGTGTTTCTACTTCAGCTGCCATTAGCCATCCTGTTTCTTTGTCAGCTTCTGATACTACCTTGCCACTGAGAAGTGGTTCCACTCTCTCAGGTCTCCATGAGGTTTTCCCAGCCCAACTGACAGCTTTCCCTTCCTTCACAGAAGCTGGACTGCCAACAGCTTTGTTCTCAGAGCAGTTGGAATGTTCATGAACTAGTTCAGTGTTAGAAGCATAACTGTCACAAGCACAATGTAACAGAGTAATCAACTAAGGTTTTAGTTGGCAGCAATTTAAAATGCGGAGGATAAATATTAATGCATGGTGCTGCAAATTAAAATACACTTAATTTTTATTGCTTATTTTATTTTATTGCATATGTTTATATTATATGCAATAAGGAATGAGAAAAAAAATTAAAATGACATTTCTGTCTTAAGCATAAGTGGTAGCATTTGTTTATTAAATTTCCTCAAACTTCCTTCAAAATGCCTATAAGAGGCATTTATATTGTCATTTGATTAATATGCAAATTTCTGTTAATTTAATCCATTGGCTAGAAAGCAGGTGATTAATCAACCAAAAATTCCTTAAACCTGCTGGCGGTCATTATTCTTAGTAGTGGTATTAGTTTTAATAATTTGCTCCACTGGGTGACACATCAGCCCTCAATAACACAGAATTGCTAAATATGGCCCAAGCTTTCAAAATGGCTGAAGCTAGACATATAGCCCGCCTTGATAGACTTCCTGAGCACTATTAAAACTACGCTTGATTTTCCTTCGGAGAAAATGGTTTAAAGTGAATGGCAACTTTTTCCTTGAGCTCTGCAAAATATTAGCCTTGGGTTAAAAAGTTGCCTCTGATCGTGATATTGGGCTTTCAGCATCATTTCACATTCTCAGTAACTTTTCTAACCCTTAAGAAATATGGTGTCCCCCATTGCCTTCAAAACCAATCACTATTTATTAGACTGTATATATATCGTGCTGTCCAATTACTGTAGCAAGAGCTAGCGAGAAAGACTGCATGGAAGAACTTCAAGGTCTTCCAATCATTTCTGAAAAGGAGAGTTTACAGAATGGAAGGAACTGAGCGCCTGTCTTTTCCTCTATCTTTGACTCTGGTTTGAGGATACAAGGAAATATAAAGTCTATAGACAGGGGTTCTATCATACATCATAGTTTTCATGCTTCATCGCAGCAAGCTTTCACAAGTTAAGAAAAATGAGTTTGTTTTTCAATTTGTAAAAATTAAAATTCAGTTGCAAAGTCTGCCCAACAGTGAAATTCAGAGTGGATTTAGAGTTTCATTTCATAGAAGAAGAAAAAACACCCTGTGAGGAGTATAGTTGTTAAAAAATTGGCAAGCCTTTTTGAAAAACACCCTTTTTTCAAAAGGAAACCTTTAAAATGTTTTGCTTTTGTTGTTTATGACATTATAAGCTTTCTGGGAGGGCCATTGTTAAAAAATAATGCAGTGAAGTGGCTGGTTGTCGTCATCATCAGAACCTTTATTGGCATAATTCAGTTACAATAATACATAACATAAAATACATAAAAGGGGCTCCCCCCTCACTACCTTACATTAGGGACACAGGTATCTTGTTGTCTTGTGTGCTCCCTGAGGCATCTGGTGGGGCCACTGTGTGACACAGGAAGCTGGACTAGATGGGCTTTTGGCCTGATCCAGCAGGGCTCTTCTTATGTTCGTATGACCACTAGGCTGGTTGTCAAGGCCAGCTCCTGATTTGAAGAGGTCCTTGGGCAAAGTGCCTTGGTGAGCCTATCCTACATTGATGCTCCCCCCCACCCACAGGATGTGGGTCAGCCCTCAGTCAACAAGAGGGGCAGTGGGCAGCAGCAGTGCTCCTCTCAGCACTATGGGTTGGCCCTGATGTGCTTAAAAAGGTAAAGGTGACCCCTGACAATTAAGTCCAGTCATGTCCGACTCTAGGGTGTGGTGTTCATCCCCATTTCAAAGCCGAAGAGCCAGCGTTGTCCGAAGACGCCTCCGTGGTCATGTGGCCAGCATGACTCTCCTTGCCGCAGCACGTAGCATGCGGCTGGAACATGTAGCGCTGTTTACCTTCTCGCAAGCGGTACCTATTTATCTACTCACATTGACATGCTTTGGAACTGCTAGGTTGGCAGGAGCTGGCCAAGCAACGAGAGCTCACCCCGTCGCAGATTCGAACTGCCGACCTTTCGATCGACAGCTCATGGTTCAGCAGTTTAACCCACTGCGCCACCCGCTGACCTTTTTTATGTTATGCACTTACTCTCTGCTAAACCAGTTTGAGTTGTAAAAAGAGATACTGGGACAAGGATTAACATGCTTTGGAACTGCTAGGTTGGCAGGAGCTGGCCAAGCAACGAGAGCTCACCCCGTCGCGGATTCAAACTGCCAACCTTTCGATCAACAGCTCATGGTTCAGCGGTTTAACCCACTGCGCCACCCGCTGGCCTTGCTTATTGCTTATTTGGCAATACGTGGTGGCAGCTCTCATCACCCAGTTGCTGACCCATCATTTTGTTCTCCCATAATGCTCCCAATGTAGTGTCACTCCACAAATCATTGTGGGGGATTCAAATGGCAGCGCAGCAGTGCTGTGTATAAGAGGAGCACCATTGGGAAAGGGAGGGGGGATTAAAGGGCCTGTGCCAATGCGCCTCCCAGGGAGGTGAGCAATTGCCCAAGGATAACAAGTGATAACACTAGCTCTGCTGGTTGTAAATTATATTTTATCATTAAAGGTCTGTTGAAGTATTCCTCTTCAAAGTATTGGGAAGTAGAATTTCAGGGAGATGTACTAACATCTGAAGAACTTTTGGTGGATTTTAGTCAGGTCCCCTTCCACATTAGCTGCAATGATTCCAGCAACACTAGCAAAATCAATGACAGTTAAGTCATGGCTTGCCATTGTCTCTAGAGCTTTGCTCTAGTAGTTATTTGGCTAGGGCAGGGGTGGCCAACCTTCCACCATTAGGGCCTCTGCGTTCTTAAGAGTTGTGTAGAAGACAGGATCTGGGCAGCTGCAATTGCTGACAGTGCTGCTAAAGCAGCTTCAGCTGCTGAAATGCCCTCACCTATACAACCATTAAAGGGCCAGGAGCATCAATGGTGAAAGGGTGGCCACCCCTGGGCTAGGTCATTGCTTACAAATTCTCCTGCTCTGTTTAAGGGAGCAATCCCCTCCTGTCCCACTCTTATTCCAGTCTCCAGCCATGCCGGCAAAAAAGTCTCTCCAAGCCAAATCGACTGAATAAACTTAGCAATAGCCTTTTGCCCTTTGAAACCAGCCGTTTTTCTCTTCTTTTTCTTTGTCCACATAGCCAGATGAGCATCCTCTTGATAAATGAGGATGACCTTTTCAGCTCTCTCCCTTCTGTTTCATACCTACATGCTTTTAAAGGTGCTTGTAAGCCTGATAAGATGGCTTGCAGCACACTTGAACATATGGTCTCCATACAGGACTTTTAATTTGTGTCCCTCGTCCTGGGTTTGCAGGGCTTTCTCACTGCCTGTGCTGTGATGAAAGAGGAAGTGAGTGAATGATGGGCGATTAATAGCACTAAGGTTGAAACCTTTGGTATTTATCAAAAAGCAATGGCATCAGACTGAGAAAAAGCAGATTGTCAATATGATAATGGGGCGAAGAGTCCAGTATCTGGAGGGGTTTTAAGGCAACAGGGAAAAACATTTGCAGCTGAGTAAATACCCTACATTAAAAAATACCTCTTCCCTCCACCCCATCCTTGTACACTTTGCAGAACGGAAATCCAGAACCTTTTTCAACTCTGTCTTGCCCCACAACTCACTAACAATCCGCAATACAGAGACATCCACCCCGCTATAATTATGCAACTTAAATTTTAGACACTCAGTCTCATCTCTTACTTAAATGTATCTGTGTACTTTAATAGGGAACATTCCGCTATGCTTTTATTAATGCAAAAACATTAAAGCACCAGGCTGGAATTTGAAAGCCTTAAAGGGCCTGTTTCAAACAGAACCTGACATAAAATGTGCTCTGAAGCGTGTCCCCTTTAAGAGATTCAAGAATTAAATGTTCCCGTATGTGAATTTTATTTTGTACAGCACATTTGCTTTATGGCTACAATTAAGTTAGATGTGCCGATAACAATGTCTGCTTTCCATTTTAAATCGCACATTTCAGACAGTGTGCATTGTTTTATTATCTAATCCACATGCTTTTAATTGCAATTATGGTCCCTTATGAGTCCCCTGGGAGGGCATGATTGCAATTAAAAATGTAATTTAAATGTTAATTAATTACATTCATTTTCTAAACTGGGAAAATTTCATTTATTATTTTCATGTGTTGTGCACTTATCCTAAATGCATTACCTTCTAAATGTTTTTCTCCCCTAAATTAAGTGTTATGTTTATAAAACAGGGTGTTTAATACCCTTTAAAATTTTGTTAGACTGTTTATACAAATGATTAATTTAAATTAATTGAATCTGAGCTCTATGTGAAATCTATATGTGCCACAAAGAACAGAAGAAAGGCATACCTTGATACTCTCCAACGTTCCAGTACCATAAGGCACCAAAAAGTTCATCAAGAACATATGTCGTTACTGTCTTCACTGATGAAAATTTCTCAAAGAAAAAGCAAAAGAATTGATATATTCATGTTTGCATTTTTAACAGGCCTGTGATGGGTTTTTGATTAGAAAACTACAAATTTGCTTGCACAAATCTGGCCACAAAAATTTGTCCTTCATTTACCATGAATTTTATAAATGACAACAAAACATTCCCTGCCTCCTCCATGAATCCAGTTGCTTCTGGCTGGTGTTTTGCCATAAACTATCGTTTGAGGGCATAAGGTTTTTCTTCCTTGTGACCTCAATTCAGGATCCTGAAGTAGAGTTTCAAAGTTCCAATTCAGAGATTCTCCTGTTGTTTTAAGTCTGTTGATGAATTGGACGATGGAGAAATAGCAAGTCTTTCGACTCATTTTTGTTCCAGTCCTATTGTCTGCACATCTTCCTTGCCTGGTGTGTGGCACACCTGGAACCCTGCTTGTAACAGCAGGCAGAGAAAAGGGTGAAGGCAAAACGACTGGGGAAAATGGATGGGAGAAGCCAAGTGATCTTGTCAACAGGTGGCTCTAGTGATGGGCATTCTCCACTCAGCTTGATTGGGAGATGGGCTCAACAAAACAGAGTTTTCCCTTCCCCCACCCCACAATCTCGGGGATTTTGCTGAGTCCAATTCCTTTTGCACTCCAAATGATATCTCCGAGGGCCCAATCGTATCCAGGGCTGGCCAGCACGATGCAGGGATGCTGACATGGCGTCCATCACACCCAGCGGACTGGCCAATGGCCAGAAGAGGTAAGTGAAGAAAATGTTTACTTACCTCCTCCACTGCTCCCTGGTTCCCTATGGGCCTACTCTCATAGGGAATATGTCAGCTATTTTGCTTGGGACAAGGGCTCTGGGTCTTGTGGGCACTGCTGGTGCCAAGATCCGCCCCAGCCCAGTCCACCCTGACGCACCTCCAGCTCCACCTTACCTGCACCGATAGCTACTGTGCTACCTGCCAGTGCCAGCGCAGGGCTTATTGGCTGCTGCATCGTTAGCAGTGAGCCACACACCATCGGAGTGGCTGCAGTGGTGGCTAGGCTTACCAGATTTTCCCGGTTTCAAACCGGGACAACACCCCCCCCCCAACAATTAATTAATATTTGAAAACCCTTGGGGGGGGGCAAGCGAGATTTTGCAAGATCCAAGATGGCGGCGCCCAGAAATAAAGGTAAGTTTTACCACTTTAAAAGCGGCAGCGGCGGAGGCTTCCACTGGGCTCAGAACGGTCCAGGACCGATCCGGGACCCGAGCCCGGGTTCCGGGACGGTCCCAGAAATTCAGAGACGGATGGTAAGCCTAGTGATGGCAGCCTGCAAGATCCAATAGCTTATCACATGGATAGGTTTGGGCTGTGAGAGTGTGATGGGTTTTCAAATGTCTTCCCCAACCACCTCAAAAATCGTCAGACCTCCCTTTGTCCCTCATGCCTTGATCACCACAACTGACTATTTCAGTCACCAAAGACTCTGGGAAATGTAGTTTTCCCAGGATATCTGGATCTTTAGTATGCAAGTACTTTCCCAAGGTCCCTGGCACTTGGGATGTTGCTGTTTGGAACACTCAAAGTACCAATGAGGGAGGAGGCACGGGTGCTTGGATTACAATCCCAGCCAAGCTACCCTACAAAGTTGTGGTGAAGATACAATAGGGTAGGCTCATTTTTGGAGCCCTGAACTCCTTGGAAAAGGAGTGAAATACAAATGTAATATGTAAAAGAATAATGATTATGGTGGTTAGAACTAAGATGTTGTTAATATTCTAGTTAAATCCCAAAGTAGACTTGGAACACAGAGAGCTTTTATTATGATGCATTTTACCAAATAAGGATTTAACAAATTAACCAGATGCAGATTTTGCAGACTGGCAGCATGTACGGTATTGAATCAACCTCTGCAGTACTTTCTTCATGCATTAAGAAACTATTGAGTCCAGTAAGAATTTATAGGTTAGAATGTGGAAGGCTTGTATGTCCAGCTATCCTCTGTCCTCATAAATCTAATTTATACTGAGTCAAGCGATTGGTTCATCTCAGTATTGGCTACACCAGCCACTCTCAAACTGTGGGTCGCAACCCAAGTTTTGGTGGGTCGTAGGCCGGTGCTACCCGAAAGCCACAAAGGCATTCTGGGGTGCGATGTGGCCACTGTGGCCAGCGAAGTGAGTCACAGAGCTAAAAAGATTGAGAACCGCTAGGCTACACCAACTAGCAGCAACTCTCTCCAGATTTCTTAGGTAGGGGCCTTTTCAAACCTACCTGGCCCTTTTCATTGTAGACTACAGACTGAGCTATGGTCCCTGCTATGACTACAGTTCAGAGAATTATGCAATCAGTTTCACACCAATGTTTTTTTTTGGCTGACACTGATGTATTGTCTCTTGCTGAGCTCATTCATAGTGTCTGCTCCCCCCCCCCACTTTAAGGAACCGTCAATCCTCTAGGAACCTTAGTTCTGCACTGATATTGTAGAATGAATGGCTCTTGTGTAGATCCACGCTCTCTATCCCTATACCTTTGCAAATACAGGTGGGCCCCCATATCCGCTGGGGATATGTTCCAGGTCCCTCCGTGGATACTTGAAACCGTGGATAAGAGCGAACACCCCCTCCATGGTTTCCTGAGGGGCCCCCCCACCCTGCCTCCCCTGCAGGCAGGCATGCTTGCCCCCCAGCTCTTATTTCTCTTTCAGCAAGCTTTGTTTCTTCCTTAAAACAAACAGAGAAGCAGCCTCCATTGCAGGCAAGTAGAACAGAACTAAGTCCTAGAGATGCTCTGCAAGGTTTCTGTTAACTTTGCCGAGCATCTCTAGGACTTAGTCTCGTTCTACTTGCCTGTAATAAGCAGCCAGAGGCTGCTTCTCCTGTTTCTTTAAGGAAGAAACAAAGCTTACTGGGAAAAAGTAAAAGCCTGGGGGGGGTCCCCACGATCCGTGGATAACTGAAACCGTGGATAGCGAATCAGTGGATATGGGGGCCCACCTGTACTTACATTGGTTTAAGACTGAGGAACATACTCCAAATAAGAAAGGAGTGTAAAGATAATCATGCCAAATGGTTTGAAGGAGGTGGAGAAATAAGACTTCATCCAGCCTCTGCCTCCCTTGTGGCAAGACTTGTGGCCTCCCTTTTGTGCAAGACTAGTGCAAGGAGACCTCAGTGTGTCAGCCTGGCAGAGCTACAATTGTAAGGAACCCAGTTGTGGTCTTGTATGAATAGCTTACAGTCTCGCCATTTCTTTCTTCCATTCAAACACTGCAGTTATCTCGGTGCTAAGGACATCAAAAATAATTACAACTACTGATAACCTTCTCTGGCTATTAGGGGAAAAACAAAGTTTCTAAATTAATTACTCCTCTACTTTTAAAGCTGCCATGACATGTTCTACTTATTTTGTGACTCAATAATTTCTATAAATTAACCTTGTTCCCTTCCATTCTCTTCACAACCTGGCATTGCAACTGCCTGAACTGTTCCAGCGTTCACCACACTACTTATCCCGCTGGACAGGCAAGAAAAGGGGGACTCTGCGAGCTTTCAGAGTGTCTTCTGGAATCTCCCTGCCTCCATGTTCATTTGCATCATGTTCACTACACTTGTCATAGAGACAGAGAGATAATGTATTATGAGAGGCACACTGAATTACCTGAATTACTTGTCAGGTCTAGAGACATTTTTTCCCATAGGTAAGTTAGGCATTTGCTTTAGCTTTACTATGGTGCCAATTTATACCATCAGAATCAAGTGGAAAAGCTTTTTCTTGGCTGTACTATACCAGGCTGGAGATTGAGGGGCACATACTTGAGTATTCCCTCATGGAAAACAAACTTATAGAGTGTTAAGGAGCACTGGCGTCACTGCAGGGGGGGCAGAGCTCTAAGTTCCGCCGCGGTCCGACCCTCCATTACACCAGTGCACGAAGCAGCCCCACCCCCTCACCTTCGGAACCATTCAAGGCGGTGAAAGCAACGCGCACTTAGAGCTCCGTCCCCTCTGCAGCAACGCCAGTATTAAAGAGAAGCCTAGGTTGAGACTGCCTGACATACTGGTTATGTCTATACAGGTATTCTTTAGCCACCAAAGCATTCGCATGTGTTTTCTCCAGCTGCAACCTGAAGTGGTAGAGTCCAACATTACAACTTGCTTCTGCTGCAAATATACTAGATTGCAGCACTTAAGTGAAGTCCTATGACTAGAAACTCCCTGATCTTGCAACCTGCATCAAGTTGACAAATCTGTAGGCAAATTTCCATACATGTCTTTACTGCAGAACTTGTATCCCTCTGTTCTCTTTCAAATGGACACATCAAAGCAACTGACATTAGCAACAGAAACATATACACACGGAATCACAGTACCGATAAAACGAAATACGTTAGAAAATACGCTTGACCAAACAGAATTGTTTGCACTCCCTACAGAAGGCGTACAAAGGAGGACATTGTTGGACATTTTAGGGAATGGCATTCCAAAACTGGCCCACCACTATGGGAAATTTGTATATTCCCAAGGTTCTCAAATTTTGAGGCAGGTCTTATTCAGAGTCAGAAACTTGCTAGGAGAGGTATGAATTCATTCTTGGCCCCCTTCCACAGCATTTTGTTTAGTGCACAAAGTAGAGTGACAATCCAACTTCCATCAGCTTCCAACTTTTCATCCAAGGAAAATGGCCGCCTGTCACCTGCCACCCAACCCAATGCATTGACAGTGCTGTGACCCAGCAACACAGCTCTATATTTTTTAACTATGTTACCTTACTTGGGAACCCTTCCCAAGATGTTTTTTAGAGTAGGCCAGAGGCGTCGTTACAGTTAGGGCGGTGGGCCCCAAGCGACGGGTCACGAGGGGCGTGTTGTTGTTGTTGTTCAATCGCTAAGTTGTGTCCGACCCTTTGTGATCCCATGAACCATATCCCGCCAGGCCTTCCTGTCCTCCACTATCTTCCTGAGTTTGCTCATTTTCATGTTCGTTGCATCGGTGATGCTGTCTAACCATCTCATCCTTTGCCTTCCCTTTCTCCTTTTGCCTTCAATCTTTCCCAGCATCAGAGTCTTCTCCAGAGAGTCCTCTCTTCGCATTAGGTGGCCAAAATATTTGAGTTTCAGCCACCAAATCTGTCGCCCCCCTCTGCTGCTGGTTCCTCTTCATGCAGTCGTTCTCGGATGCAGGTTCAGCCTGCCCACCTGCCCGGGCGCTGTTTGGCTCCAAAAAGGGGCCGAACAGCGCCGGGTGTGTGTGTTTCCGCACCGCTGAAGCACGCGAAGATGACATCACGCCCCCCAGGGGCGAGGCGTGTGGCGTCCCGTGGGGGCGTATGGCATCCCATGGAGGGTGTTGTGGCGGTGGGGCCCCCATGAGGGGTGTCGGACCGCTACTGGAGTAGGCATTATTTTGTTCCCTTCTTTGCCTTTAATCCAAGATGAGAATGATCATTGCCTTCCAAACTGTCTCTCCTCTTCCTGCTTTGAGAAGTAGCTGAGCTTCACAACTACAAATTAAGGTAACTGGTCATTGGAGAGGTACCATAAATACCTCTAAAGGGCAGGCACCCTGGTGGAGCAATGCCAAAGAGCAACACCTGATTTTATAAACTTAGATCTTTCAATGACTACAGGTTAAGTATCCCTTGGGATGCTTGGGATGGAAAGTTGTCTGGAGTTTGGAATATTTGCATAAATTTAATGAGACATCTTGGGGATGGTACCCAAGTCTAAACACAAAATTCATTTATGTCTCATATACACCTTGTACACAAAGCCTGGAAGTAATTGTATACAATATTTTAAATAATTTTGTGCCTCAGCATGCCTTGCGCTATGCCAGCCAGATGCTGGAAAAAGGGTTTCTTTTTTTTTAAGTAATAGCCCCCCAAATGGGTCTGGGTTTTGGAATATTTTGGATTTCAGATGTCCAGATAAGGGGTAACCAACCTGTATTAGCCATGATGGCTTGAATATCAGCTGCCAGAGAGGGTTATCACTGTGGGAAGCAGGATACTGGACTGGTACTTAGTTCTGGTCCAATAGGACTCTTTTTACATTCTTTTTTTCTTACCCACTATCTTGTAGGAACACAGGTCATGTGGGTCCTGTAACATAGGGGGGAAGCGAGAGGGGGAGAGATGGAGAAATGGACGTGCAGACTGGTTGAAGATGAGCATCTCTTGCCACAGGCCGTTCTTAGGCAGCTGGGGTTGGTAGACAGGCCTTCTGGATCATAGAATGTGGCTTCCAGGTATTCTTAACCTCCAATATTTCTTGTTAATAAGAATTAAGCACTGCAAACAACTCCTGCTTAGGGCACTCCCAGCTCCTAGACTCACAACGTGTGAATTACGCTGTCTTCCAATGACATATTGCCTTCATAGGAACTGATAGAAACCCCTATATCCAATATTGGCTGAGGCTGGCTGGTAGGGCTGACCTAATAAGAAGATTGTTCTTTTTGGTTTGCAACCGCATTTACTTGTCTGATCTCTCCCCCCCCCCCAAATAAAAGCGGTACTACATTTAGTTACCTTAGCAACTGCCACATCACAAGTTCCAAAAACTAGATGCTTATTCTTGTGCTCTGGAGCATCATCTGTCAGAAGCTCATGTATCTGCTTCAGAGACATATGTGCTTTATCCTGTCAAACTTGTGGGTAGTTTATCATGTAGTCCAGCCCACAGCTGTGTGAAAACAGCTCCTATGAATCAGCCCAAAGCCACTTAGGCCTTAATGTTAGCTTAACCCATTGTCATGCCTTTACAAAAAATGACTGCAGGTTAACTCCCGTGGTAAGGATGCATGGAATTTCAAGGAAGCTAAATTATCTAGTCGTGTAAATTATTATTGCATAGCTATTATTAATTCACTCCCTCTAAGCCATTTCTGACGACTCCCTCAATATCACCATCTACCACTAACCTGGAATTCGCAGTTATCTGTCTACTGTTTCTGCCTTAAGCCTTATTCCCTTCCATAAATGTATCTCACAGTGATTATTCACAGATGGACTCCAAACTCAATTCCCCTACCTCTCCTTGACCTCGTCTTCACAGTCCATATTGTCTCCTATGGAGCTTTTATAACTGGGACAGGAACAATTTTTTGTTGATTTTATTTCCCAATTCATTCCCCTTCCCTACAGAGCCTGTTTTAGTTGGAAAAAAGGTTACATTAGCTTACAATCAAACTCTTTTTCCCAGTTAAAATAGTGCACAGGAGGGCACAATTGGGATTGGAACAGTGTGTGTGTGTGGGGGGGGGAGTCCTGAAGCTCCCCACTCCCACTGGCGTCACTACAGGGGGGAGGAGCTGTAAGTTCTTCCGTGATCGGAGCCTCCGTTACACGGAAGAACGAAGCGCCCCGCCCCCGCGCCTTCCGACCCATTCAAAGCGGTGAAAACAACGCGCATTCACCGATTTGACTGGGTCGGAAGGCGCGGGGGCAGGGCGCTTCGTTCTTCCGTGTAACAGAGGCTCCGATCACAAAAGAACATACAGCTCCGCCCCCCCCGTAGTGATGCCAGTGCCCACTCCCCAGCCTCAGTTCTATGACATTTTGTCATCCCCCCCCCCTTGCTATTTTGTTTGGAGAAAAAGAAACCACCAGACCACGTTACACATTCTGCATAATAAGACCTGTTTTGTTGCAAATGGAGAAGCAGTAGTTTGCAAGACAGATTGCAAGCCTCCTTCTCTGCAATCCTATACTGTACACACTTTCCTCGGAATAAGCTCCAATGCACACAACAGGACTTACTTCTGAGTAGGCATACATAGGGTAATATAAAGAGACAGCATCTTCCACCATCTCCAGTGGGAAGAGGATTGTACTGTTGGCTTCCCCCTCGTCAGCAGTGTAGCCATCCTCTGAATTAAAAATCGCCTGGTCCAGGTTTTCTGACCGTTTATTAAGTAAAAAAGGACGAGTCTTTCCCTAACGTTTCATTGAAGTCCATTCCCAGCATCTTCAGAGTAGCAGTAAGGTAAGGTAAGCAGTAAGGATTCAGCCACACAAAACAACTACTGTTAACTTGTTTGCTCTGAGCCTGCTGCTAATCTACTTCATTGTCTGATCCTGAATCCCAGTGCTATTGAACACTGATAATTTTCTTTGCTCTTTCTGAGGCCCTTTTAGCTCTGTGATCCTTCTTGAGATGAAATGATCATAACTCTACATAAACCAAGGAAGAGCCATGTTGGTTTGCTGCAGAAAACAACAACAGCGCCACAGTGTCTGGTGGCACCTTGAAGCCTTGCAGAGTTTTCATCATGGCAGAAGTTTCTGTACAATAGAGCTCACATCAGTGGGTGCTCTGAACTAGGGGGCTTTTGGCCCAACAAAGGCTTTTGCCACAGTATATTTGTTTCTTTTTGTGATGCTGCAAGGCTCTTTGTTAATACGACACACAATATTCAGTAAGCACGTGTCTGTTGAATGGCATGATAATACATGCCATTTTATTTTCCTTTCCAAACAATTCCCAATATTTTCTATTTTATTATTTTTCACATTTTTATACCACCTTTCCTCCAAGGAGCTCAGAGTGGTGTACATATTTCCTCCCCTTCTTTTGTCCTCACAACAACCCTGTGAGGTAGGTGGGGCTGAGAGATAGTGACTGGCCCAAGGTCACCCAGGAAGCTTCGTGGCTGAGCTGGGATTTGAACCTGGATCTTCCAGGCAGTCGCGCCACAAGGACGCGCGTCTCCGCGGAGCGGGGAGCGTGCGTCACCTTTAATGACGCGGCCCCGGCCCCGCGCGTGACGTCACGCGCAGGCGCAGAGCACACACACACACCCCGTGCCCCGTTTTCGGCTCATTTTGGAGCAAAACGGCCACAGGGGAGGGCGGGCCGAAAGCAGATTGACAAAACGTGAGTTTCGGCCCTCCCCGCTCTCCCCAGAGGGACGCGCGTCACCCGTGCATATGCGCGTCACCCCCGGCGGCCCACCCTCCCCGCCGCGGGCCAGCGACACGCCTGCTTCCAGGTCTAAGTCCGACTCCCAAACCACTACACTTTTTCATTGCCATTGTGCCCTGAGTTCTCTATGAGCTGGCTTTTCATAGCTAAGTTTAAAAACTCTTTCTTTTAAATTAAAAAGTGCACTTCAACTGTTAAGCCATGTCACAGATTAGACGTTGCTTTAAGCATGTGGTTGGGGCTCGCATGCTTGTAAATAGCAGCTAGATTGGGACTCCACAGATCGGAACTGTAGCATGGGGGAGAGAGGATTCACCGATTCAGACAGTACCATGGTACTAATGGGAATATTTTCCAAGAAATAGCAGTGAGGGGGGGCCCAATCCAGATTGGCGGCAGGTTACTAAGGGTCTGAGGGGGTGGAGGATGTGGGGTGCCTTTCACCCCAAGTCTGCTGCTGCTGCCACCTCCCTCCAACTTGCCACCAATGAAGCTGCAATGATCTGCTTCCTGCTTGCTTGAGTAAGAAGCAGTTCATTCCCCTCCTTATCTTGCTCCTCGCGCGCTGCCGTGAAACCCAGAAGAATGAAACTGGAAGTCCCATACTTCCAGTGTACAAGGAGCATGGTAAGGGTTTGGGGTGAGGTGGGGTTGCAGAGCAAAGGCCGAAGACACATGTGCGATGAGTTTCAGAATAATTTTTCAGCTGTATCCTTACAGAAAGCTGTGTGTTTCACTTCCTTTCTGTACGAACAGTGACCCTACCCTCAACTTGTCTTGATCGAGATTGACAAACTGGCTGCGCTCAACTGCCTCATCAATTTCAATCACTATTGACTGCGATGAAGAGCAAATGTGGTTGCCTCCAAAGGAGGATCTCTCTTGAAAATTACCAGGAGTGTACAGCGGTGATATATGAGAGTCCCCTTTGAGATAAATATGGGTCAGACAGAAGAAAGGCAGTGCTGCTCTTCCAGTGAGATTCTTCCTAATGTACTGAGCCTTGAGCATATGAAGCTGCTTTATACTGAGTCAGACCAATGGTCCATCTGTCTAGCTTGGCTATGTCTACTCTTGACTGGCAGCACCTCCACAAGCCAGGGACTTTCCTAACTGGAGTTAGCAGGTATTGAACCTGGAATATTCAACATGCAAAGCATGTGCTCTAACAGCCCAATCCTATTGGGGCTGTATGCTGGCAGAACGCGTGTTCGGCCAGCAGAGACTGCCTTATGGCAGTCGTAAAATACACTCCAGCAGCGCGCAAAGCCGCGCACTGCAGGAGCACCATGGAGATGGTGCATGGCAGATCATTTCGGGCCTGCTAACAAAGGTAAGCTGGCGGGGGAGGCGAGGGAGGGGCAGGGGAAGGCAGAACAAGGCAGTGACAGGGTCAGGGGGAGGGCAGAACAGGGTGAAGATAGGGATGGAAGAAGGGTGGATAGACTCCGAGAAGGGGCGCGTTCAGCATCAGCTGGATCCTAACCCCTTTCTCAGACTCAATCCCACAGCACAGGTCCACGTGATCCAAATACACTGTGGAAGCTTACCCCCAGGTAAAGGAACCATTTCCTTACCTAGAGGAGAGTTCCGCAACTGCCCCCCCCCCCGCAGGATGCAGCAGTAGCCATTTTGGCATTGCTGCACCATTGGGGTGGGGGTGAAGGATAGGATTGGGCTGTAAGACTGAGATCATCTGTTTGTAATGGAAACCTCATTCATTTGGTGAAACCATTTGGCAAAATCACCATTGCCATAAGCCACTTGCAATAAGTCTGCCCCCTTGGAGCCACAATTATCTAGGTCTGAGTCAGTGTAAGGCAGCTTCTACAAGGGGATCCCTTCGACAGCAGCACACAGTGCAAATTGGAGGCTCTGAGTGGCAACTACCTCCCCTGAAGTTTCTGCAGCTGCCCTCTGAAAGGGAGCCAGAAGGGACAGACAGTACTAGCAAAACATTCCCTCCTCTTTCATGATAATGATCAACATATGGTTGTAACTCAACTACAGTATTTGAAAATAATGAGAGACCACCAACCTTAAATTCGGGGTGGGAAGGAACGGTCTTCCTGTCACCTGCACGTCGTATGCAGTCAACCAAAGTCACAGCAGCATCACTACTCCAGCGCGTTCATCTTCTCCTAGACCAGCTGGGTATGCTCTGTTCCTCCTTCGAGGCCGTTCAGAGTGAGATCTTAATTACATTCTTCTGAATTAAGTGCTTTAGGAATTGCTACCTGAACTGGTGAAGCTATAAAGCAGCATACCTGTGTAGAATGAAGATGTTTCTCAGCAGATCCTCCTCAAAGAACTCCATCGTCCTATGCAGAGTGTAGCTCTGCATAGGGTTTCCAGGCTCTTTGAGATTCAGGGGGTGGAAAAGAGCAAAGGGGTGGCACTCATAAGTCAGAGAATAAACCTGGTGGGGGCAGGGGATGCCCCCTGCTTGTGCATAGTGGGGGGCAGCCCAATCCACCATAACTTCCCATGCTGTGATGCAGCGGCGCCAAAGCATCTTTCGGCCTCCAGAGGCTTCCTCGGAGCAAGCAAGCCCCTTCCAGCCTGGTGGGTCTACTCGGACCTGCACCAGCCATATTGCTGGCCCAAGTCCGTGTGGACCCGTGAAAGTGGATCAAGCCAGGGAAATGGTTTTGGATTCGACGGACGTTGCTGCTGCCAAACCCGGCCCCTTCCTGGTCCTGATCCACCCTGGATTGTGGCCCCACACTCCTCTTTGCCTTTAATTCCTGAACCTTAGCTGATTTTTCCACAGTGAAACTGTTGATATCAGACTTGTTAAGGAAATACTTTTCTTCAAGGGATCCCTGAAACCTTTTGGTTAACCAACCGGACGCGTAGGGAACTGGTGTTATGCTACTGTTTAATCTGTGACCCAGTACAGGCAGTTTGCAGTTAGTGGATGTGGAAAAGATTTGGATTCAGAAATATATAGACTCAATGCCTGCATTGAGCAGGTTGTTGGACTAAATGACCTCCAATGTTCCTTCCCTCTGTGACATTCTGTGATTCTACATTCTCCGTTAAATACATAATTTTGTGCTGCATGCGTACGTTTCCTAATTTGGTTCCATCTCTGCTTCATTGTACCAGTGCTACTGTTAATTTCTATACCAGGGGTTCTCAACCCCTTCCTGGCCGAGTACCACCTCTGGCACCACTCTCCTGCTGTGTACCACTGGATGTGACTGCCGATGACATCATTGCCAGTTACTTCCAGGTTTTCGGAGGCTAGAGAACGCAGGTAGGAGGCTCTGGGCAGGTAGGAGGACGTAGCCAAAGGCAGGAGCCTCTCGGGAGTGAAAACGCACCGCCAAAAGCTCTGTGTTGGACTGGGGTTCCGGTGGTCAGGCAGTTCGAGTACCACCAGCAGTCGGCCAAAGTATCACTGGTGGTGCTAGTGCCACTGGTTGAGAATCCCTGTTCTATACCATAGCATTGATTCAAACAGTGGCATTCCTCCGGTAGGGGCCCGACCGTAAGTCGTGCCCCGTCCTAGTACCGTGTTCACGAACCGGAGCGAGGAGGCCCCGCCCCCTCTCTGTCGGAGCCATTCCGCGCAGCGAAGCCGAACGGGCAGGGAGTCCTGCCCGTTCGGCTTCGCTGCGCGGAATGGCTCCGATGGCGAGGGGGAGGGGCCTCCTCGCTGCGGTTCGTGAACGTGGTACTAGGATGGGGCGCGACTTACGGTCGGACCCCTACCGGAGGAACGCCACTGGACTCAAATGCCCATTTTGTCACCCTGCCTTGATGTGATGATGACACCGTGAGATCCACATGGGACTGGACCACATGAAAGATTCCAGAATAATACTGGCTCTGAAGTCACTGCCATAACTTTTGGCCAACCTCGGAAATCTTTTGTAAGTCAAGGCCTTGACAAAGTTGAAAAATATATTTCCAATACAGTGACAGAGATGGAAGATCCATCTGGTTTCTGTTTCTATTAGTTGTGCTGGCTTCTTCTGTTATTGTTGGCAAGTTGTTAATTTGGCTGTGTCTCAGTTAGGATAATTAATTGCATCAGGGTTTCTGAGATACTTGAATGACTGATGTAAGTGGAGCCTGCTGCTGCCTGCTGAACACCTTACCATAAGTCTCTTTACTGTACAATGGAGTATTATTAAATTTTGAAAGAGGAAATTGCTAACAGTCAAAGGCCTCACTCCAGTGAAGTAATTGTTTTATTTATTTTTTATTTATCTAGGCATTTCTATGTGCTGCCTTTCCACTTCTTAAGAGACCCTCAAGGTGGCTCAATTCTGTTAAAAACACAAAATGTTATATTTTGTGTCAAAGTGTTATAATGCAATCGATTAAAAAATATATATACCGTACATACTAAAAGGCAGTCTACATCAGCAAAAGGGGGAGCACAACCGAATGTTTGTGTAAACAAAAACGTTTTCACCAAGTAGAGAAAGGATACCACTGAGGGGCTAACCAAGCCTCCAAGTCAAGGAGGTCTAAAGCCTGGGGGCCACGTCTGAAAAGGCCTTGTCATATATTTCACCTATGAAAGTGGGGGAACACAGAGCAGGACCCTGGCTTGTGATCAAAATGAGTGGACAGGACAGATTCATGTGGGGAGAGGCAGCCCTTCAAATATCTTGGTCCCAGGCCGTTTAGTGCTTCAAAGGTCATAATCAACACCTTGAATTGAACCAGAAGCATCCTGGCAACAAACAAAGCTAATGTAAGATAGAAGTAATATGTCTCCACTCGTGGGTTCTCACTAGGAACATGCCCACAGCATTCTGTGCCAGCTGTAGCTTCTGCAAGGATAGAGTTGCGTGACCCAGAACATTCTGCCTGTTGCTGACTCAGATCCGCCACTGCCACATCTGCACACACACAAAAAGTCCCTTACCTTGCTCCTGGTGCAGTGTCTTCAAATGCAAGTGCACAACTTCTGGTTTGATTTAAGGTAAAGGTAAAGGTGACCCCTGACAATTAAGTCCAGTCGTGTCCAACTCTAGGGTGTGGTGCTCATCCCCATTTCAAAGCCGAAGAGCCAGCGTTGTCCGAAGATGCCTCCGTGGTCATGTGGCCGGCATGACTCTCCTTGCCGCAGCGCGTAGCATGCGGCTGGAACACGGAGCGCTGTTTACCTTCTCGCAAGCGGTACCTATTTATCTACTCGCATTAACATGCTTTGGAACTGCTAGGTTGGCAGGAGCTGGCCAAGCAATGAGCGCTCACCCCGTCGCGGATTCGAACTGCCGACCTTTCGATCGACAGCTCATGGTTCAGCAGTTTAACCCACTGCGCCACCCGCTGGCCTTGGTTTGATTTAAAGGGATCATCAAATGAAAGAGTTCCTTCATTCGTGTGGGCCCTGTCAATCAAACCGTACACCTTGCCTTTCCACATTTGAAGAAAGCGTGACAGGAGCAAGGTAAGGAGGCAGATGGTGCACTTCCAAACTGCAGACATGATCTCTCAGAGGGATTACAACCCTATCACAGCTCTCTTATTATTTTATCTTACTATGCCTTTCGGAACTCTCCCTGGAAAGAAAATATGTGAATGATGAAAAGAACAATGTAAGAATGTGTCGTTAACATTGCGCGGCATAGATCTCAGAGTTGGTTCACACAGTACAGCATTCCAACACTGACGGCACTTCCATGCCAGAATTAAAACGAAACCCATGTGGAGAGTGCCATGTGTGACTATTACACATGAAGGTTTTTGTCCCATATACACATGTTCGGAAGCTCTCATTCTCCGTTGCCATCAGGGGTGTCAGCACAGAGTGAAATTAGATTTGTGATGGCATCCCATTCACTGTATAATCCTTGATGGGTAGGATCACCCTTGACTCAGGAAGGGAGAAGCAGCAAAAACCACAGAAAACAGTAGTGCTCAGCTGAACCAGATTGAAAAAAAAGTTTAAGGAAAAAAAACACAGATTTTTAGAACTATGCTAAATAGTGTGGAAAGCCAGCAGGTGGCGCAGTGGGTTAAACCGCTGAACCATGAGCTGTCGATCAAAAGGTCGGCAGTTCGAATCCGCAACAGGGTGAGCTCTCGTTGCTTGGCCAGCTCCTGCCAACCTAGCAGTTCCAAAGCATGTTAATGCAAGTAGATAAATAGGTACCGCTTGTGGGAAGGTAAACAGCGCTCCATGTTCCAGCCGCGTGCTACGCGCTGCAGCAAGGAGAGTCATGCCGGCCACATGACCACGGAGGCGTCTTTGGACAACGCTGGCTCTTCGGCTTTGAAATGGGGATGAGCACCACACCCTAGAGTCAGACAAGATTGGACTTAATTGTCAAGGGTCACCTTTACCTTTACCTTAAATAGTGTCCAATTTTGATTTTTGGGTAGAAGTGATTTCTACCCAAAACTCAAAATTGGAGAATATTCTTTAGAATAACTGTTAATATAACTAGGGATGTCTCAAAACAGGGGATGCTTTTCACAAACGTTTTTGTCTCCTGTAAAAATCCCCCTCCCTTTCAACCACTGAGATATGTGAACAGGGGCCAAACTGTTCACGGGTTCGTTCCTCCTTCAACCTGATCAGAGTTATGGCTTCTTCTGAACTGGTTTGGTGACTTCATCACTTAGAAAGTTCTGATGCGCTGCTTAGTGCTGTGACATCATCATGCTCGTTAACATGATCTTTGATTGGCCAAGGTCACACAGCCAGAAAGAAGATAGGCAGTAAAAAATCCCACCCACCCAAAATGGTGCTGAAGGAACTGCCAAGACAGCCAGCAAACAGGTGTGAACAAGGTAAGTACAGGTGGGCCCCCATATCCGCTGGGGATATGTTCCAGGCCCCTCCGTGGATACTTGAAACCGTGGATAAGAGCGAACACCCCCTCCATGGTATCCTGAGGGGCCCCCCATCCTGCCTCCCCTGCAGGCAGGCATGCTTCCCCTCCCCAGCTCTTATTTTTCTTTCAGCAAGCTTTGTTTCTTCCTTAAAACAAGCAGAGAAGCAGCCTCCATTGCAGGCAAGTAGAACGAGACTAAGTCCTCGAGAGGCTCTGCAAGGTTTCTGTTAACCTTGCAGAGCCTCTCTAGTACTTAGTCTCGTTCTACTTGCCTGTCCTGTTTCTTTAGGGAAGAAACGAAGCTTACTGGGAAAAAAGTAAAAGCCTGGGGGGGTCCCCACGATCCGTGGATAACTGAAACCGTGGATAGCAAATCAGTGGATTTGGGGGCCCACCTGTACAGGGGTTTTGGGCTCCCCAAACATCTTTCTCATTTGAAAATCTTCAGTTGAAAACATTCAGTGCTGCTCCAATTATAGCAGAAGATCCTGGCTCCTGACATAGAGAATAAAACCATTTTTAAACCACAGAGGAAGAAGCCATTGAAATCAGTGATTTTGGCTTGCTTTCCAGTAAGCGCTAGACACTGAGCAGCAATAACGCTTTGAGAAAACGTACACATCCTAGAGTTTTGCCGCTTCCATTACAAAAGAAAAAAACCTGTCATGGACAAATGAATGTTGACAGTGGCCATACCAAACAAATCGCACAAGAATTGCTGTTTTATATGTATTCCTGCTCTTTTTGTCAATACTTTAAAGATGGTTCTTATTTCAGAGCAGATATTGATCGCGTATAGGTTAGGGCCCCTGGTTCCATTTGTCATTTGTGATATTATAGCGTGTTATCGTTTAAAGCTGTAATAGGAGAGGTGGCTGGGCTTAGAGCAAACTGGTTGTCTGGAGCTCTGATAAATAGCTTGATGGTCTTTGTTTCTGCAGCAGTGAGCAGTTGGCTGCTATTTGCTTTACCTTTTATCCAAGAATAACTGTGTGATGGGTTCTGGAAGTGAACAGTATCATTTTGTCAGATGTGGTTCAGAACTAGCCGGGTGGTCCTAACAAAGCAGCTGAGGGATTTTTAACACCCGACAGGATGCTAGCAAAAGGCCTGGAAACAGCTCTTGGCTCCACATGGCTGCCTTTGCTTGAAGAGTTCTCAAGGCTGTTTTTAAGGTGAGAGGACAGGAATACTGAAAGGGGTGTGCGCGCATGGAGAGGAGGGGTTACAATTGTGCCTTCAAAAGACATTTTGTTAAGGTTTAAAGGAGCAAAGGTAAGGTCAAAAGATGGAAACATCTGAGGATGGTATCAACTTGGGGCCACCTGACATGTTTGATTCTTCCCCCCCAATGGGTTGCTGCTGTGTTTTAATGAAAAGCTGTCCAGGAGGCTGCAGTTGAGAGTGAAAAGAAGCATGTGGGAAACCTGTCCCTTTCCCCTCCCGCCACTCTTCTCGCTCTTGATCGCGGCCTCTGAGGCTGCCGCCTTATTGAAAAACAACAACAAGCTGTCAGGGAAAAGAATCATTCGAGTGCACATGGCATCTCAATTTGCCCTTGGAAAAAGGGCTATGGAAACGGATGAGACCAACTCATAGCAACCAGAGATGCGACCAAATTCCACTTGAGCCAGTGACTGGACTGGAACTCCCAACTGCCCCAAAAACGTGTTCAGATTTGGAACCAGAACCCAAAGTTCCAAGCCTGTTTCAAAATTAGCTGGAGGCCTTTGATGTGGTGAGACCAGAGGCGTCGCTATGGTGGGGGCGGTACCGTACGTTTCGCACCGTGCTAATCTCCTCTAACTCTAAAGAGATACGTCTTCACACAGAGCATAATTAGTCTGTGGAATTCATTGCCACAAGCTGCGGTGATGGCCACTAGCGTAGATGGCTTTAAAAGGGGATGGAGGACAAATAGATCAACACTTACCAGTCATCACGGCTTCGCTGGAGGTGGGGCGGAAAGCTAGGTTCTGCAGTTTTCCACCCCACCGTTACTCTTCAGCACGAGGCGCCCCGCCTCCTCGTCATAGGAGCCCGTCAGCGGAGAGAAAACAACGCTCAGGGACTCTCCTGCATGTTGCTTTCTCTCCGCTGACGGGCTCCTATGACGAGGGGGCGGGGCGCCTCGTACTGGAGAGTAACGGTGGGGCGGAAAGCTGCAGAACTTAGCTTTCTGCCCCACCTAGAGTGATGCCAGTGCCAGTCATGATGGCTATGCACTACCTCCAGGATCAGCAGCAGTAGGTGCCTCTGAAGACCAGATGCAGGTGCGCAATGGCGGGAGAGAAGTCTGCCTTTCTCTCCAGCTTGTGGGCTTCCCAGTGGCAGCTCGTGGGCTACTATGGCAAACAAAATGCTGGACTAGATGGCTTTTTGCCTGATCAAGCAGGGCTTTTCTTATGCGCTTGTGTTGTTAGGTTGACTGCAGCAAGAAGACGCACTGAAACACCATCCCCATGCTATGCCACATGCGAGACTCAGAGCATGGAAGGTTGAGATCTGGTGCAGCCCCCGACTGGAGTGGCCTGCAGAATCTATTCCAGTTTCTGCAATCCTCTTCATAGGTTTGGCTCAGCAGAATGGAATAGTTCTGCTCTCTTGCCAAAGCGTTTTGGAATGGAACCAATTGGGTCTGCCCATCCCTAATGATGAGCCTAATTAATATTGTGTAAATGGATACACTTTCAGAAGACTCCCTGTTCCTTGCTTCCTATTAGTAGGAAGAGTACGTTGAAATTCTGGCACCGAGTTTTGTCTCAGCAGTTAAACTGTCAGGACAAATAGCAGCAGATTGAGCCTACAGATTCCTTCTCAGAAATCACAAAAGGGCCTTCAACAGCTAAAATGCTCACATTTTCATGCCACTCACAGCATGGTGGGGGTGGGTGTTTTCTGTTTGTGTTTGTAAGGATAAAAAAGGACCATCTTGCCTACCATTTCAAGCAAACAAGAGTTTGTTTTTTTGTTTTTTTTTTGAGAATGTAATCCTGGCTGCAGCCTTTCCACGTTTCAAATAATTCTCCTTGCTCCTTTGGGTAGCACCACTGGTGTCAACTCATACATACTCTCCATGTTAATAATAATTTAATAATAATAACGTTATATTTTATGGGGTTAAGAGGATGTGGGGTTTTTTTCCTGTTTATTTGGCTGCAGTGGTGCTGTTTGTTTGTTTGTTTTGCGTGCCTAGATTTATTACATTAAAACCAGTGCATCATTCATATAACTTGCTTATAACAGAGCTATACGAAACAGATAAATAAGCTATTTACTGTCCCCTCAGATGCCATGCCAGTGCAGGTAAGGTGGCGGTGAGGGTGGAAGGGGGAGGACCTAGGTGTTTTGAGGCGGGGGTGGCAGCATACACAAGGATACTATCCCCATTTTCCTGGCAGGACACTCCCCTGCCTCTCCAAAATAGCAGGCGCAGATCTGAGGAGACCCATTGGCGACCAGGCGGCGGCCTACCAGGAGATAAGTAAAAATATTTTTATTTACCTCTCCCAGGCCATCCAGTCACACCCCTCTACCATAGCATGCAGCACACTCTCCATCAGCAGCGCTGCATGCTATGGACTGGCGGGGAAGAGGATTGGGCTGTTAGACATCTAGATCTTTTTCACATGTGCTGCTGCCAAGCCAGGTTTCCTCCATCCTGTACTTTTGTCTCTGATTTTTTTGGGGGGTGGGGTGGGTGGGGTTCCTACATAGAGGACTTTACATTTGTCTCCATTGACCTGCATCTTATTGGGATGGGCTCTCTGATGGAGCCACAGCCAGACAGACATCTTAGCTGTTGTGGCTCAGCAAAGGCCTAAAAGCAGAAATAAATAAAATAAAATAAACATTTTTTAAAAAAAAGCCCAGGTCTATGCAAATTTACTTGAAGACAGGTTCCACTGTATTCAGTGGGGACAAGCCTCAGGTAGGTGTGCAAAAATTACATCCTCATTCCATCAAGGAGTGTCCCCCCCCCACCCAGAAAAAAACTTCCTTACCTTATTTATGGCCTGAAGTCAAGTTTTTACTCACTACGAGTGACCAGATAAGTAACTATAGACACTCATACATTAAAGGTATGATATTCAGAGATGCTAAGTTGCAGGCCCAGTGTTGGCACAAGGCACCCTCCCTCACCCCGATTCTGTGGCCCTGGCATCCTGGAAGCACCAGTGCTAACACCTGTGCTGGAGTGTGCTCCCCCCTTTCTTGGTATTCCTCTTGACACGGGGTGATTCTTTTAACTTTTAATTCCGCCTATGCCCCCCCCCCCGGCAAAAGCAGCACTCTCCATTGTCTTCAGCAGAGTCTACCACTGGCATTTGCCCCGGTCCCCCCCCCCTTCTTTCTGGCACCCAGCTTGGTGCCAGATGGCTTTTTAAAGAATATTTTTTACTTTGTACTGCCCCTGCAGTAGAGCTCTCAGAGCAGAGCTCTCAGTCGCCTCTGGCTACCATCTTAGTCCCCCCCCCCCCAATGTCCCACAATGATGTTGCATTGGAACATTTTCCAGAAGCCAAGTTGGCACCCAGACACGGGTGTTTCAGTCTTTGTTCAGATTCAAAATATGGCCCCTCTTTAAAATAAGGATGCAGACAAACAGACCGAAACGGGCACCACCAGCACAGTTTTTTCTTCTGTAGAGTGAGTCCTGCTTCCCACTGTCCTCAGGACTGCCTCTGTCTCCAGAGACAGCATGAATTTTTCCCATGCTTCGGGCAAGCCTTAAAGCAAAACAAAAAAGGCAGGCACCTAGTGTGCTTGCTTGGGCAAATTATTATTTGGTGCTGTTTCTTAAAAAGCCAATCTGTAGAGTTTTTTGGCTCCAAGCAGGAGGGGCAGGGAAGACTGGCTTTGTGATTGGCACAGGTCCACCCAATCGGCACTCTGCACAGCCAGCTTCTGCTGAAAACAGGAAGAACCCATTTCTCCTGAACTCAGTTCTTTGAGGAAGATTGTACATCTGTTGACAAAGGGTTGAGTCCAGATCCACGGTGGACTTATATTGCTCAAGCTACATATGCTTGCCTGTACATAAACAGAGAACTCTTTAATTGGTAACCAGGAGTCGAAATTATGTACATTTACTTGCAAAAGGCTAGAGAGTGGGTGGCAAATGGGGATGGTTTGGATGAAACAATATTTGGTTTCCTCCACCTCTGTTAATCTGCGGAGCAGTAGTAGCCAAAACATATTTTGCTTGCCAAAAAGAATAACCTTTTCCATCCTTTCCGTCTTCTAACACACCACAATCATTCAAGGCGAGGTTCAGCTCTTGGTGGGAACGTGTTCATTTCTCCCTGCTCTTCCTGATTTTGTTTGGCATTTGCATTACAGGCTGCAATTGAAGCTATCCTGAATTCAGGATCTGAATTCCTCCTAGGCCTTTCTCCTCCTAAAACAAAAACTTGGAAGCAATGGAAGGACAGTGCTTGCCAGGAGATTTTGCAACTCGATTTCTAGACTAGAGGTTTCACATAATTTGGCAGACGTTTTTGTCTGCTGGATATCATCACTTTGGGGTGGCGGCAAGAAATAAGGCCTTCTCAGCAGTGGCACCGACCCTATGGAATTCCCTCCCTCTAAATTTGCGATCTGCTCCCTCCTTAGAGACCTTCCGGCGGGGCCTGAAAACATTTCTTTTTACACAAGCCCTCTGAAGTTACTGCCTAGCCTAACATTTTAGAGGGCCAGCCCTCTCTCATAAGAGCCTTTTACTGTTGCTTTTATTCCTCTCTGGTTTTTTAGATTGTATCAATGTCTTTTAAAGTATTGTTATGTTACATATTCACGGTTTTATGATTTTTGTGTACCAATCTTGTATTTTATGATTTGTTTTTATTGTAAGCCGCTTTGGGTCCCCCCCCCGGGGGAAAAAGCGGGGTATAAATCTAATAATAATAATCAGACACATCACTTTGCCATCTCTAATGGCTACCTCACCATGAGTTATATATAGTTAGGCTTACCAGATCTCCAACCGGGACAGAGTGCTAGACCTTTAGGAGAAGGAATGTGGGCAGGTGCAGCTTGTTAAGTCCTAGAGCACAATCCTAGGCATGTCTACTTAGAAGCAAGCCCCACTGAACACAATGGGGCTTGCTTCTGAGTAGACATGCCTAGGATTGTGCTCTAGGACTTAACAAGCTGCACCTGCCCACATTCCTTCTCCTAAAGGTCTAGCACTCTGTCCCGGTTGGAGATCTGGTAAGCCTATATATAGTTCTTTTTGGGATCTTTGTTGTATTTTAGATTGTCTAAAAGTGGGGAAATGTATGGAAAAATTATGGCAAACTTGGTGTAAGAGTGAAGGTCATGGGGGCAAGGAGGAAAGGAATGACGTTGATGGAGACTTGGTGGCTTTTCACCACAACACTTCATTGGAGAGGGATTTATCTGGACCTGGGATGGATAGATCTCTGTTTCTGTTCTGCCTAGGCTTACCAGATCTCCAACCGGGACAGAGTGCTAGACCTTTAGGAGAAGGAATGTGGGCAGGTGTAGCTTGTTAAACTTAGAGCACAATCCTAGGCATGTCTACTCAGCAGTAAGCCCCATTGTGTTTATTGGGGCTTGCTTCTGAGTAGACATGCCTAGGATTGTGCTCTAGGTTTAACAAGCTACACCTGCCCACATTCCTTCTCCTAAAGGTCTAGCACTCTGTCCCGGTTGGAGATCTGGTAAGCCTAGTTCTGCCCAAATTTTGTATGGTTTCCTTTGAATTCCATTTCATTGTCTTCTGCTAAAAATCCCTGGGTTTGTGTTTGATTGCGAAAACCCCCATACTTTTAACATATTTTTACATTTTCCCTACCCAAATACCTAATGTGATCATATACTACAAAGCACATATTTAAATACAAGTTTTAATGCAAATGTATGGAATGCATAGAATCCCTAGGTCTGTATAAGATCTGCATATTGTATGAAACTTCATTGTTTGGAAACGTTCCAGAACTGGAACATCCTTTGAATTTGTTGTAAGTAACAGTATTCTATTTGCATTGTTTCTTTACACCTGTTTTATATGAGAGAGTGTTGTTGCTCTTGAAAGACAAATTGATGACCTGTGGTCATGAGTAGTGCCAGCTGTGGGGCCTTGTGTGGGACATACCCACACAGGGTTGATCTACCCCACAGGTAGTTGCCATGCAAGTTGCAGCAGCCTAGGAGCATCTTAAGACAATACTGTATAGAGTCATAAATTGAATCCATATTTTCCTACCTCTGTATGTGACTCCCGTCCTAGTTGTGGACTTCTTAGTAGACTTCTTGGCTTCTATTTGACAGCCATAGGGGTTGCTTTGACGAGGCAGTCCCTGCAATAATGCATAGGCCACCTGGGAGCAACCTTGATTGGCCAGCAGAGAGGGGGAGAGGCAGAAGTGCCCAGGCAAGATTCACATGGGTACTTCTCCTTCCCACCTCTCCACTGGCCAATGGGGATGAATTGCTCCCAAGTGAATTGCTCCCTGTGTTATCACAAGGACTTCTATGTGGGAGGAAGCTAGGGCAGCCAGGAGTAGCTCCTCTTCTTTCAGCTACCCACTCAGCTGTCTGCCCACCTATGCCACTCCAGTAAGGAAGCAGATGGACCAACAGGGAGGAAAAAGGACAATAAGGAAGGGAAGGAGGAAAAGGCAGCAGAGGGCAGAAAGCCTTGCAGCGAAGCACATGTGCAGACACACACACATACATGTGCACATACACACAGCAGCCCTTAGGACTGTGGTGCCCTCAGCTGAACCTGGCACCAACCCGGACTGTGGTATAAAGTTTCAAAGGAGACAGTCTTCTTTGTCAGACGCATCATCAGAAAAGGAGAGGAGACATAGCTCAATTCTAGCACACGTGCTTTCCATACATAAAGTCCCAAGTTCAGTTTCTGGACTTATCTCTCATTAAAGAATCTCTGGTAGCAGGTCTGGGAAATCTTGCCCCGCTCAGCTGTCTATTCAGATCAGATAATATTGGATAGATGGTCTGACTCCAGGAATGGCGCTGGGCCCTGCAGTCCCCTACAAGGGGACCTGCCCCCCTCGCTCGCAATCTATTCTGGCTGAGCAAAGGGGCCCATGTGTGCAATGGGGGGGAGCATCGCAAGCTGGCTCTGCCCACATATACATGCAAGCGGAGCTGTATTCTGGACTTATCTCTCATTAAAGAATCTCAGGTAACAGGTCTGGCAAATCTTGCCCCGCTCAGCTGTCTATTCAGATCAGATAATATTGGAGAGATGGTCTGACTGTCTACTAGGGCAACTTCCTAAACAGTAGATTTCAAGACGGTCAAATTTTAGCCTTTCAGACACCACAGGAAATGTTATTGGTTTTGAATAACACTTTCCTGTTTTATATACCGTATGCCTTTGTTAAAAAAAATGTTCTCAGAACGAACTAACAAATATTAAATAAGAACGTGGGCAGAAGATATTGGATTTACCTAAACCAATTTATTGTTGTTGTTACAGTATATACAACATACCGGTACTTGAAATGCCAACGTATGACCATATTAATGACTCACATAAACAGGATTCGGTAAGGAGTTAAGTAATGCCATTGTAAGTGTTCCTAATGCTAAAAGGCAATGCTGTGTGTCATTTACACACAGAAAAACAGGATGCTGGAAGAAGCAAGGGACCATTCTTCGGAAATGCATTTTACAGCAACAAAATTGTGCCACTCCAAACTGTCTAGATCTTTAGAAACAAAAGATGTGCTGTGTTTAGAGAGCTCTTCAGTATTCATGAGGACTTGCTGCTTGTTGTATGTCGAGATGAAAACAATACTCAGTAGACTTTCATAGATGGCATGCAACTGTGAGATTGATAGATGATGCAAGTTTAATGCTTGTGTAGTTCAGCACCAACGTCGTGGCTTACCCAAATGGATCTGTTAAATCCCCATTTCCTTAAAAAGATTATCTATGCAACACTTTCTTCCAAGAGTGGTCTGTGGCACAAAGGCACAAAGGAGAAAAGGGGAACCCCCCCCCTTTTCTCCCAGAGAATTTTCCTTTCGTGGCAAACTACAATACTGGGATGGAAAGGTTAATGGGATATAGATATTCCAAACCAAGTAGGTTTGACTTAAATAGATGTGATGTTGTTATGAATGGTTAAACATCAGTGTCTGCAAATATTGAATGTTAAACCTGTTGCCTTATAGCAGGGGTCGGCAACCTTTTCAGGCAAAGGGGCTGGGCGTTCGGCGACAACATCATCACGTCATTGCCAAACTTCCGGGTTATCAAGCTCCCAGAAGCAGCTGCATGGAGCTCGGGTTGGATCTGGCCTGCGGGCTGTATGTTGCCGACCTCTGCCTTATAGCTTTCTTTCCTCTCCAGTCCATACGTACCTCTTTCAAGGGGGCAGGGGGAAGTGCTGAAAAACGTCTGCAGAGTTTGTTCCTCCTTCTTGGCATTTTGCTTTGGGATCTTAGGCTAATCTTATTAATCAGTTCAGACCACTGCACATGTGATTATTTTCCTAAATGGGCGCCCTTTTATAATATCATATTTAGCAGTTTAGCTGACCTATACGCTTCATGGCATGACTGTAGGCCAAACTACAGGGTGAGGCCACAAAGTCCCTATGCAGGCTTAAATGGCTTCAATCCCAAATCCACACCAATCCCAAATCCTTCAATCCCAAATCCACACCAAATCCACACCATGGGGACTTTGTGGCCACCCTGTACACATATTGATCAATGCGTGTGTTTATCCCTTGTGTGTTTTTCTTCCTTCCTTCCTTAACAAATAGCTGGGTGGGGGAGGGATTGAGAAATAGCCCCAAACCGCTGTTGGGGTAGGAAGCCTTTAGCTCTTAGCCCCTGCTGCGGTTCTTATCCTGATCGCATACCCCAGGAGACTAGCGAGGAAAGGGCCTTTACAGAATTAGGACTTGCTAGGTGGCCATCTCAGTGTAAGCCCAGTTTCCTATTTCCCTTTGACAAATGTTTCAGGCTTTTGGATGAAGCTTGAACTTTTCTTTGCAGTGGAAGAGAGCATGTCCACAGCAGCGCTCCCTGCACATGGAGGTGACGACTCCAGAGTCGTCTTTTTTTAATTAAGGTTCTGTATTGTAACTAGTCAATGTACATTATTGGGAGAATGAATGTCAATGCCAGTGCTTTTTCTTCCCCTCCTTTATCTTTGTCAATGATTCAAAGACATGATTTATGGTTAGTCTCCGTCTTTCAGGATCATCCATCAAGCGCTGGTTTCACTACAGGGTTCCAAGTTGTAAATCATGCAGAAAGGCTGTCACTCATCTCGATTAACCCTCTCAGAACAGGGCAGGGCTGGGTTGGGGAGGTGCGGAGGGAGGGGAAGCCCTATCCGTTGCAGGACAAAAAAAGCAAGCACAATGCCCGTAGCCGCCGCCAATAAAACTGACAAAATTCCAGCCGTCTCAGCAATTAATTGCTTTCTGTAATACAATCATTAGTACAAAATGCTGTAAAAAGTTAATTGGGCATAGCTCCGCCCTTCATATTTTCCAGGCCTGCAAAGCCCTGTAGCGATGCACACCTTTCAGTATTTCACCACTAAAAACAGAGACAATCTTGTGCCTGTCCATACCCTTCTGCAATACATATCACAACAATTCAGAATGAATTCCAACAACTGTGGTGTGTGAGATGATGGGCTGCAGGCTACCTGATGTGCTGCAGTGTTCAGACATGTGTACTTACACACATGTTCGTTAGCGTCAAGATGCAGATACTCAAGATGTTACCCAATCCAAAGCATGCTTATTCAGGCACAAGTTCCACTGAGTTCACAGGAGCTTACCTCCAAGTAAGTGTGCATAGGATTGCAGTTGGGCAGCACAGTCCTAAATTATTATTATTTTGTTATTATTATTCTTTAGAATATTTATATACTGCTTTTCTACAGGAGTGGTCCACAAACCAGTTTACATAGCAAAATAAATCAATAAATAGTTTCCTGTCCCCAAAGGGCTCACAAACTAATAATAATAATAATAATAATAATAATAATAATAATAATAATAAAAAATTAAATTAAATACAGTATTTATATACCGCCTTTCTGGTCATTGGATGTCTCCTCTGACTTTATTCAAGGCGGTGTACATGGGCAGGCTGTTCTAAACCCCAAGGGGTTTTTACAATATAATAACGTTCTAATCTTTCATAGAACCCTTCATTCAAGATGTTACTTTCACAGTCCAGCTCTCTCTCTCTCTCTCTCCCTCTCTCTCTCTCTCTCTCTCTCTCTCTCTCTCTGGCTTTCGCCTCAGCACGCTTCAGCCTTCAGCTGCTCCACTCCCCCACAGGGCTCTGCAGCTTATCAGCTCGGCGTGCCAGCAGCTCTCCGACAGACTTCCGGCCATCTTGAACTGCTGTCCTGCAGATCTTCAGGCATTTGTGAAACAAACTAGAAAAAAATACAGAAGAGATACCAGAGTGACAGCCACTGGAAAAGACACCATGCTGAGGTGAAGAGAGACAGTTGCTCTCCTCCTTCTAAGTATAAGAGGGCATCATTTTGAAAGGTGCCTGTTTGCCCAGTTAGCAAGGGTACAGTGGCGCCCACTGTATCCCGTGGGGGATTTTCAGCCTCTGGAGGCCTCCTCAGGGTAAGGGAGGTGCCAGACCGCCAGGTCTATTCGGACCTGCACCAGGTCTATACCTGGCACAGGTCCAGGTGGACCCAGGAAGACGAATTGAGGCCCCCTTCCTAGTCCCGATCCACCTTCCTCCCCAGCCCCGTCGCCGCCCCATTCAGCCCACACCTTGCCTCCCACCCCCTACGCGTACTTACTAGGACCAGCAGGTGTCCAGAGTCTGCTCGTGCACGGAGCCGGCCACTCTTGGTCCAGCAGCGCAAGGTGCCAATAGGATTGGGGGATTAGCCTCAGGAAATGCAGAGAAGGAGAACAAAGCCTGGATGACAGTGTGGTGTGGTGGTTAGTGTCAGTCTACGAATGGGGAGATCTCAGTTCATTTATTTATTTATTTATTTATTTTTCACATTTTTATACCGCCCTTCCTCCAAGGAGCTCAGAGTGGTGTACATATTTCCTCCCCTCCTTTTTGTCCTCACAACAACCCTGTGAGGTAGGTGGGGCTGAGAGATAGTGACTGGCCCAAGGTCACCCAGGAAGCTTCGTGGCTGAGTGGGGATTTGAACCTGGATCTTCCAGGTCTAAGTCCGACTCCCAAACCACTACACCATCCTGGCTCACGTTCATAATCCCCACTCGGCTATGACCCTCACTGGGTGACCTTGGGCCAGTCATCTACTCTCAGTCATACTAAGATGGTTGCGGGTAGAATCACGTTTGCTGCCCTGAGAGCTTCTTGGAGGAAATAATGTAATAATTCCATTGTATGGGAACACAACTTTTAAAAGCTGTTCCAAAATCTCCTAGAAAAGGCACAGCTATTTACCAGGGACAGATGCCAGAAGACAGGAACTGTGTGTGAGCGTATGAAAATGTTACTTTTTGTTATCTCTTCCAAGCTCTGCTCAGTCGTGTGTGTGTGTGTGTGTGTGTGTGTGTGTGTGTGTTTAAAAAATGTCAGTTATAAATGTGAAAAACTGGGTTTTGTTTTAAAATCAAACACAGGCCAGTTCTGACTGTGACCTTGCAGTGACTAAGGAACGAGTGCAAAAGCCCATTAGCAGCTGCTATTTCAGGCCTTATAAATTAGCAGTTCTTTCTTCCTCTCCCTCTCTCCACCTCCTTTTATTTTTGTGGACAGGAAGACAGCAAAAAATGAAATGTGTAAGCAGCAGGAGAGACGCTTCTGTGCCGCTGCTGGTGCCCCAGCCTGAAAAGCTATGCATGAACATTGACATCTTGGGGCCAGTTGGCTCATCATCAACCCCCCCCCCACCTGCTTCTCTGCTTTTCCAACCCAGTTTCCACTATTCCTTTCCCAGTACATTTTATACCTTCTCTTGGCCAACGTAAGCCCTGAGAAGATGAAGAAAGAAAGAAAAATGTATATTTTCCTTCTTTCTGAAATTTTACTTTCATTCTGAAATGCAGGAAGTGATCCCCAGGTTTAAGAGCACTTAAGCAAAGACTACGCCTTTGTTTGAAGGACTGTCAAGTTCTTCAGACCCTCTCAGTAGGCCTCCTTTGGCTAAGGGCCCCTGCATGGCACCTCTGGAGAAGGCCACAGGACATGGAAGGCTCCTGACCATGAGCAGAAGGCATTTTCCTCCTCACTGAGCAAGGATAGCCCAATTATGCATCCAACACCTCCGGGATTAAGAAGCATGGCGCCCAGATCAGGGGGTGTAAATATCTCAGGCACATTCAAGGCCCAGCAGCTTTCTTTGTTCAGAATTGTGCTTCCACTGTTCGTTGTGACAATTTTATTCCTGAATTATGCATGGTTCTGTTTTGCCTAGGCAAGCTTATACAAATAACCGATACGTATATGTAGGAGAGAGAGGGGGGGGTATATCTGCAGATAAAGCAAAAGGTTGTAAAATGCATCTGTTCATCATCCAGATGGGCTGCCTGCCTCTGTTTCTTTTTTGCACAAACTCTTCTTCAGATGCTACTTAGGAGCAAGCCTGTTCCAGCCATCTCTGCAGCTTGTCATGAGAACAAATGGCACCTTAGGGAACCTGGCCTGATACTGTATGTATGCCTGTGCTTTTTAATAATAATATCAAAAGATACTCATCATCTATATTTCTACATGACTTGGTGAGATCATCGTCCACCCCTTCGTTCTACCACCATGACCACCCATAGCCTTTGCCTTCTTTCCTTCCCGTCTTAATATTTTAGCATTTAGTTACCTAACTCCAGGTGACTAGCAAATGCAGGGTCAACAGATTAACACTCATTCAAAATGATTTATTCTAGTCTCCCCTTCTCTTTTTTCTGCTGAGCACAGATAGGTTGCCCTGCTGACTAGGACAGAATAAATGGGCGATATCACAGATTCTAAGCATATAACCCTTTGTGTAAAGGGACTAGTTTCTTATACAGAGGGCTCCACCTACCAGTCTTCTGTGAACCTAGTGAATAAAAAGAACTTTATCAAGAGAGGAAGAGGGAGGAAAATCCCTTCACTCTAATTTGAACAGAAACAGAGTAAAGAGTTATGCATCTGAAGGGATTAATAAGAGACACTGAGAACTACTTTAATTGTCCTTGTGTGAGATCATTTTCTTTTTCTTAAGGATTGTCCGTCCCAGGTATAGTTATAAATTAGTGCTCATTTTATTCCATCCTAAATTCTTCCAGCCAGTTGGGACAAAAAAAAAATTCTGTGCTACTAAAATAAGATTGGGAATAAATTAAAGTTGATCATCTCTGCAAGATCTTACTTAAGGTTACCCTTCTGATATATGACGTGCTGGGGCCTAATTGACACCAAGGCAATCACCTTTAATTTAGACTTTTAAAAAAAACATATGTGAGTTCAATAGCCTAGACTTTTTTTAATAAAGCTCTAAACCTGTGATACCTACAGTATATTTTATTTTTAGGTTCATAGAATCGTAGAGTTAGAGGAGGTCTTATGGGCCATTTAGTCCACCCCCTGCTTGATGCGGGGAATTCAGAGCTTGAGCATTCCCAGCTGAAGGCTGTTCAGCCTCTGCTTGAAGACCTCCAGCAAGGAAAAGGCCAGTCTATGAAAGCTTGTGCTGAAATGTATTGGTTAGTCTTTAAGATGCTACAAGACTCTTTGCTTTTGCTAGACCAGACTGTCCAATCCTGTGTAGGTCAGCCGCAGCATGCAAAAGCATGCTGCGCTGGATTCAAGCCCGGATCGGGCCAGCACTGGCAGAGCTGGGGCACACCTCGGGAGAAAGGGACGTTTATCGCAGGCAAAATGACCGGAACAAATCCGGGGAGGCTGTGTAAGGCCGGCCAGGCCCGGAACGGGGATTAGGATCGGCGGATCGCGCGCCACTGATATCCCCGCCACTCTCCCAGGCCCAGCAGCTCAATGCAGAGCTTTCCCCACTGCACCAGACTGCAATGGGAGGGTGATGGAGGAACTATATGAGTCTGACGAAGGCCAAATCATGCCTAGTTGACAAGATGTGAGCCTGTCTCATGATATGAGAATGGTTCAGGGCAGCCAGTGAACAAAGATGGGGAGCCAAAATAAAGCTTTAAATCCCTTGCGTGTGTGGACATAGGTTGAGTTCAGGAAAACCACGAACAAAACCTGGAGGGCCAGAGGATTGCATGCTCCCCTCATCTTTCCTCCTTCACGTGCCAGAGGAGGAAAGTGAAAGCTTTTGCTTTCGTTTTCAGAACAAATCATAGTTCCGTGTTATGTACAAACAGAAGAAAACCTAATTATCATTATAACAAGCCAGGATATTAGATCAGTATCAAACCAAGGATCATTGTTTGGGAAAGCTGAAGTTTGCCACTACATCTAAATCAACAAACTATGGTTTGTCCTTGTTCTCCAAACCAGAATTGGAAACCATAGCTTGCATAGCAAGTGCAATCCATAGTTTGCTGATATGGATGTAATGGCAAACCATGATTTGCATCAAACAAGGAGGGTATTACAATGTGCAAAGGGGAAGGGAGATGAGGTAGGGTGCAAGCCCATGTTTCAGATCTGATGGGTCTCTGATGCTTCTTCTTGTACCGGGAAATATTCGTTACATCTGAACCCGGCCAGAGGCTCTTATCTCAGGATAACAGCCCTAAAATAATAACCTCTGAGCCGTGATAGTGTAAAGCTAAGCCGTAAAGCTTTTGCTTATACTATCCATCTCTCATATTGGACAAAATGAGTTTGAATTGATGCACCCTGTATAAGTGGAGCGTGCTATATGACTTTTAAAGCTTTTCTTCTCTTATTGAATAAATGGCATTTAGCCCCGGCAATTTCTTCTCACTAAAGAGAGTCACCGATCCATGCATGTTTTGGCATTTTTGACCTTGAAGGCATTTATGCCTATATATTTTCCCCTCCCCATATTATTAGTCGTAGTATTATTCTCAAGGACCCCCCAGCTAGCTTCACTTGGGCTAGATGTGAATGAAGCCTGCCTGCCAAAATGAGCCCTGCTCAAAACCGCTTCACCTGCTTTCGCATCAAAACCATGTGGAAACTGTACTGCAAAATCATCCATCAAGCTGTACCGCCGTCAGCAGCTTGTCCCATCATTACTCACTACAGCCTGGAACTTTACACCCAAGGGCATGTGCACACTTTCCACTGCTGCTTTGGCCCAGTAAGAAGAAGCAGGAGAGAGGGCCACAGGGCAGATCACACCCCTCATAACATCAGGACAGTTGCTGGGCTTAGTGGAGACTGCTATTACCATCTCGTGGACATAAGGATATAAGAATTACCTGGTGGGGGCTCAGACCAAGATCGGTCCATTCCAGGGTTCTAATAGCATCCAGCTGTATGTTTGGAAGTTCAGGAGCAGGGACTGAAAGGGATGATCATTCCCGATCGTTTGTCTACAGCTCTGAACATGAAGGTTCCATTTAGCTGTCTTGGTAAATAGCTCTATGGCTTTGTCGATCTGGATATTATCCATTGTTCCCACCAAATCTCCAGTTTGGCACAGCCATGCAATGCTGATCACCTAACACGGCCAGGGTCAACTTCCCTATCCAAGAGTAACCCCATGTACAGTATAAGCACCTTAAATACAGGGATAGAAGGAAAAAAACGACTGTTGTATTCACTGTTCTAGGACGGTTGAAGGCTGACCTACACCGCACAAATTTTGGCGCGTCCCAGGCGCGTCTGGAGAGTGCGGAGCTGTGTGGCTTGCTTGTTATCTGATCACGTCGGAATGCGGGAGAGCTGCGCTCTCCCAAGTTCTGTTGCGATCGGCCGTGGACCAGGCTCATGATTTTGAGAGGGCGGGATGCAGAGCTAATTATTTAACCAATGGGATGAGAGGGAGTTTTCAGCCAATTGGAGCGCACTTCTGTTTCAGCCAATCACCGTTGAGCTTTATTAGAAGGCGGGACAATCAGGAGGAACTATTTGCATGAAGAAAACTGGTGGAGACCAGGGCAACGTTTCAGGCGAGGCGTCCTGTCCCCTACGCTCGCACGCCTCCAGACGCAAGCGCAATGGAATTCGTGCAGTGAAGGTCAGCCTTGATTCTGTTTCTGTTTTTGCTGATTGTCATAATAAACGTGCAGAAATCACTGGAGAATTTGTACTTGTCTTTTACAAACACGTTTGGTCTCCTTTGAACTCTCTGAGGTGGTTCACCTTGGTGGTTCAGGTTCACCTGAAACTTGCTTCTCTTTTTTTTTCCAATTGTTTTTGCCACTCTGAACCTTTTCTTGCACCAGTTCCTGGATAGAGAGGCACCAAAACGATGTCTCTGTGTGCTTTTCTGCTTCGAATTGATGCATAGGTGATAAATAACAAAGGATGTTCTTGGTCAATCCGCTCTCACTGTTGATTTTTCTGTGCAGGTACAGCGCCATCTGAAACATTGGTATGAATTTCCCTGGTAGTCATTTCTCTAATGGTGGCTTAACAGTTCAGGCAGGGTTGAGTCCGAGGGCATATGCTACAGCCACCTTGCTGAAACTAAGCAGGTCTAAGTCTGGTCACTGCCTGGATGGGTAATTATTGGTAACCTCATGTATGCTGCCTTGTATCTGCTGCTGGAAGGAAAGCAGGATATGCATTTAATTAATACATTCCCTAAGGGATAGCTAAATGTGTGACCTGGCTGCTTTGAAGAGCACCGTGTTATGTGACAACTGCCTGTGACAGTTGAGCTCTGATGGCTCATTCCCACATACAAGTGAACCAGTCCTTAAAGATACGTACAGTGAAGCCAGAATGTATTTCTGTACTGCTTGCATATGTATTTATTTTTTGCTTCCATTTTACCCATCTTCACCCTCTGCCAGTCCCTTTGCCTGGCTATGCATCTCGTCGATGCTAAATAATCCACTCCTATCCCCCACCCTGTGAAGATAAAATATATTTTTTTAAGAAAAAAAATTATGATGAACACTGACAGGCACATTTTTCTACCATTGATTAAACGCTTTTGCCATCAAGATCTTCCTTTACCCATCTTTTAACATGCCAACAAGAGAGAGGTGTGAGTGACTTTGTCATTTACACTAAACAGTTGTAGATCCTTCCTATTGCAAAGCGCTCCTCGTTGAGTTTGTTTACTCGATCTGTATTTCCAATCAGTGCAGAAGGTTTACTAAAGCAGTTCATTACTGATTTATTTATGATGTATTTAGATAGCAAATATGGTTCTGTCAGCAGTTGCTGGCTAAACAGTGTTGACAGACATTAATAGCATATGGTATAGCAATGGAATTATGATCTTTCAAGACTTGCCTCTTTCTTTCCTCCATACATTTACAATCCTTCCCCCCCCTTTTTTTTTTGCTGAGGCAGAAGGAAACGTCCAAAGGAAGGGGGGACCCTTTTTTGGGGGGGGTTGTTTTCTTTGTCTAACCTTTGGGGTTTGTTGGTGGTGACATTAAAATCTTCTGTGCCTGTTTAGCTGTTCAATTTAATGGAAGACAAATTCTCCCAAAGGTTTAATTTACTCTCGCAAACTGAAATCAGTGCATTCACACCATGGGAAATGATCTTAATTTTCCCAGCCTTCAGTCTACATCAAGCATATAATTCATTTCTCCCCTCCTCAGTAGTTCCCTCATTAGAAAACAAAGTTTCTTTGATATTTAAATGTTACATACTTTAAGTCGAGAAACCGATCCTCTCTCTCTCTTTCGCTCTCTCAGCCCCTATAAAGTGCATTTTCAGGCATGATTGCTTCTCTTTGACAGAAGTACATTTATACAAGGTGGAACAGAAGAGGGGGAGAAAAACTTGAATTTTTGACCTTTAATTGGCTCTTTCCTATAACACCAGCAGTTTTATCCTGTGTCAGAGGCAAAGGGGGGAAAGTGTGATTATTCACAGAAGGAAGGAGAGCAGGTGATACCACAGAGGTGAGAGTAGCTTTGCCTGCTTGGCATCGCTGAAAAAACTGGAGATATTTTTGGCTGCATAGAATGTATTTTTGGCTGGGGTGGGGCGGAGGATCTTGGAGCATGTCAGAGAGATGCACATGGGTTGCTATGCCCCCTCCGTATGGGAGCAAAAAGACTATGGTGGAAAAATGAGCATGGTAGCCTGCTTGCTTTGTTTTGGCTAGTGATCACCGAAGAGTTGGAAGGGCTTGTGCCTGCTGTTGGCGGGTGGCAGGGCTGTCACCAGGGGGACTCTGCTGCTGATTGTGTTGCCGCTTGCTCTCGCTTGAGGCTGGTGCCTGAATGATGGTGGCATCTGGCCCAGTGCCTCCGACTCATACGAGTCACATCGAGTGTAAATGACAAAGTAAAGAGCAGGAGAGAAGCAAAGCGCAAAAATGTGTGCCAGCTGACCGAATATGAAGGCATATGGAGTGGAATGACTCTGTGATGACTTGAAGAGTGTTCAGGGTTTGCTGTGCTCTGTGAATGGAGCCATGACAGACAATTAGGGTAGTTGCAATATTTTATTTATTTATTTATTTATATTTATATTTTTTCACATTTTTATACCGCCCTTCCTCCAAGGAGCTCAGAGTGGTGTACATATTTCCTCCCCTCCTTTTTGTCCTCACAACAACCCTGTGAGGTAGGTGGGGCTAAAGAGATAGTGACTGGCCCAAGGTCACCCAGGAAGCTTCGTGGCTGAGCGGGGATTTGAACCTGGATCTTCCAGGTCTAAGTCTGACTCCCAAACCACTTACACCATCAGAGCGCCCATATCGGGGAGTGGGCAGCGTGGTGGATTTGGGCTGTGGGGAGAGCAGGGTCAGAGGTCCACTCAGGCATGGAGCTCACTGGCTGGCCTTGAGCCAGTCACCCTCTCTCAGCCTCACCTCCCTCACAGGGCTGACACCCATCAGGTATGCCACCATGGATTCCTTAGAGCAGGGGTTGGCAAACTACGGCCCACAGGCCAGATTCGGACCACCAGCCAAGGTCATCCAACCTGCGTGGAGCTCGGCTTGGGAGGAACCTCATGCCCAATTTGCCACACGTCAGACAGGAAACAGCAGAGCCGCCTGCCCAGGCTCGTAGGGTCCTGATGTCGCTCCGCGGGGACTCCATGAGCGCGGGCCTGCAGCTCTGCCATTCCCTGTCCGGCACATGGCAAATTGTGCGGGAGGCTTCACCTCCCAAGCCGAGCTCTGTGCTGTCGCTTCCAGGAGCTTGGCAACCCAGAAGTTTGACGTCATCACTGAACATCCAGTCCCTTTGCCAGAAAGGTTGCCGACCCCTGCCTTTGAGGAAGGTTCACCAAAACAGGAGGTGAATGCTTCACACTTTTTTTCTTGGTCTTTTCCAGGTACTGTGTGTTTTGCAACAAATAGTCACTTAAGGGACAAACAGCTACTTTGAGAGGGTGTGGTGGTTTGGAAAATGGCCTGCGGAAAGTGTTACTGTCCCTCCCCATGCACCACAGTCCCAAGCCAAATTGGGCTCCTTGCGGCTGCTATTTATAAAAAGAGAGAGAGAGAGAAACACTTGCTGATCACGTCTAGTGTTAAACCTGCCTCTGACTGACAAGCTCAACTTAAGATGTAGTTTGGCCAATTATGTAGGCTCAGCAGGCTTCTGCAGCACATCAAAAACTTGCAAAACCTGTTTCACCAGAGAGGGCAATGGGACAAAGAAACAAAGGGATGCCTCCCTCTATTATACAGCCTTCAAGTCTCTGAAAAATGAACGGTCTTATCTCCAGCCACAGGAAGTTGCAAGTGACTGTGTCACTACAGCAGTTTCACCTGTTGCATGGCACAGTACAAGTTCAAGTGACAAATTGTGAAAAATTGCAAAAAAAAAAAACCACAAAAACAACGTTCTGTTTCTGTTCAAAACCTGTGGAGTTAATCTTAAGACCTTTTTATTTTATTTTTAATCAATATGTTTTTGGCATCACATTTGTGGGAAATACCTATATTTTAATTTTATAGTCCTCTAGTCAATCATACTTTGCAAAATCCTGAAGGAATTTTCTACGCTTAGTGAATCAGCTGGAATACTATGCAGACAGAGTCTCCCATAAGTTTTTTTTAAGCTTTTAAATGTTGTGCCTCCCACTGAAATGAAAAAAGCCTCAATTTGAGAGCATGCATTATTTTTCCTCTCTGTTCCCATTACCTAGCCCTGAATCTGCAGCAGATATGGTACAGTGATTACCTTTAAATAAATAATGTGATTACTAGCTGGAGACTAGGAGTTTGGGGGTATGGCTAAGCTTAGCTGAGGTTCAGTCCAGCCTCGGTTTACAGTTCTTGGCACGCTTCAGTTCCAGAGGTAGTGTTGCTGCTTCAAATTATGAGTTACCTCTTCCAAGACAAAGCTGGGAAGCTTGTAGTATTCCTACCTCTTTCCTTTCAGAGTACAGCCTGTCCCTCCCTCAGCAGTTCTCCATAATCCCCTTGTCACATACCACCATGTTTCAGGTTTGTCGTAAATCGAGTGGGCCGGAGTCACATTTCGTACATTTTGGTTTCTGAGAATGAGCGAGCATATGTGGAAGAGAGAAAATCAAGACAAATTGTGGCCAGAGAAGGACATTGTGCTTTGGGGTCAGGGAAAAGAAATTACCCTTGTTCCCTGCTGGTTAAATTCCTCAACTGCTTGCTTTAGTCTGACCACTGGACAAGGAGTTATCATAGACTTAACCACTGGCCCGGTATTGTCTACACTAACTACCGGTAGCAGCAGCCTCCAAGGGTTTTTCTCAGCCCTTCCTGGAAAAGCTACATGTACCAGGGACTGAATCAGGAACTTTTTGTATACAGAACATATTCTGCCACTGAACTACAGTACTAGTGAAGGTGATGATGATTTAAAAAACATTTATATCCCACTTTTCCCCTTTACATTTAAGGTGCCCAAGGCAGCTGACAACACATTAATTAAAAACAATGCAATCAATCAAAATAGCATAACATACAATTAAAACAATAGCAGCACAAAAGGACAAAACAAGGAGCAGCTGAGAGACAAAATTAAAAGAGGAAGGCCAGATGAAATAAAAAGGGTTTTATTCCTTGCTGGACGGTGCACTTCTTAGCTCAAGTGGGAGGGAGTTCCACAGCTGTGGCAGTGCCACAAGGAAAGCCCTCCTTCATCGCTGCCAGCCTAGCTTCAGCTAATGGTGGTATACATAGGAGGGCCCCCAGATGCACCAATTGCAGTTTCCAGACAGTCTTCAAGGGCAGAAGACTTGTTGGTGACAGGCCCACAGACCTGTGACCTGTGGCTTATGCAGGGGGGAAGGTTTGGGGATGGGAGATGAGAGCCTGTGACAACCAATATTTGTTCTCTTCTCCAAATATCCGGAAAACCAATTTCTGACCAGAGTTAAAGAGGTCTTTCTTCCATTATTTGGCTGAACCGCCTCAGCACAGATGCGTTTCCTTCACTCATCGCCCTGCACTCTGATTGCCTTTAAGTCACTTCGGCGTTCTAGCTCAGTGTCATTGATGCCTAGCCAATTCTGCTTGCTTCTCCAAAGTAGTCCAGTCCAGGCTTTTCAAAGGATGGCATTCCCTGGGGTGGTTCTGCTTTTTCCACACAAATATCTCCCTTTCTGGGCTTGACTTTTACTCACCTGCTTTTCTGAAATGTCCACTGTTTTGATCAATGCCGTTGTAGATTCTTCTGACATTGCTTCATATTTGGCCATTTCACCGTTCCTTGTAGATTCCAGCAAGAATTCATGGGCAAAAGATTATATGCAGACTGACTCAAAATTCCCTCAGCAGGTTGCATGGCCCAGTTCGCACTTAAAGAAAAATCCTTTTTTATTTGATTTCCACTCCATGGTTGGCTTCCTTTGATTTATTGACTGTTGTTTATACTTTCACTGATCACTTTCTTATTACTTTCATCCTTCCATCCATTTCAGTTTGAGCTCCTTCTGGAGTGATTTCTTATCCCGCCCCTGCCACCTGCTCAATCCTGATGAATGGGTCCCTCAAAGTGTTGATCTTGACCTGGCATGGTCTGTTCCACAGGATATAAATGATGCCACCACAGACACATAATGAAGCCTTAATAAACAACATCCCGGGTGCGTCTGCTCCATTTCAACAAAGCACCGTGCTTGAAATTCAAGCGCCACAATCGCATACTATTGAAGGGAAGGCAATGAAATGGAAGGGACAGAAACTGGAACTGTGCTGAAAAAGCGAAACAAAACAAAACCCTAAACCCCACCCATACTGTCCCTCAGTGCACACATAATGATAAAGGGGCATTTGCAGGGCCTTCTTTTCCAGGGTAATTTCCGCTCTAGTTGTTTTAAATTTAAACAAATTTGGACAAAAAAATTTTTTGCGTCTTTTAAAAACAAGATTTTTTTAGAACCAGAAAATTTTCTTGGGTACTTGTGTTTGTCCTGCTGTCCGCATAAAGACAATCTCGAGTTCAAGTGGACACAAGAATATCATTTCCGCGTTGTAAATATTGAGGGATATGTTGATGGTGTTCCTGCACTGCTTCATCTCTCCCATGAAAGGTGTTCGTCTGGTTAGAGGTTATGCTTTCTTTGCCATAGCTCAGTGGCAGAGTTCATGGAGAACATCCCAGGTTCAGTCTCTGGTATCCACAGGCAGGCAGAGTTAGGCAAGTCCATGATCCTGGAGAGCTTCAGCCATTCAGTGAAAACAATATTGAGCTCCATGGACCTGATACAGCTTGATATGTTCATCTGTCTGTCTGTCTGTCTGTCTGTCTGTCACAAACAGCAGATGAGTTGGCCAACCTGTGCCAGGATATCTAGGACCACTCAGAGGAATTTTATCAGGGGGTACAAAGTTTCTTTTTTGGGCCTCTTCCCATCATGTGAATTTGGCTCCTGGGCCCCCTTTTTTGTTCAGGGGCCCCCTTTTGACCCATTTTTGACCCTGGGCCCAGGTATGATTGTACCCCCTTAACCCCCCTCTCAATGGCCCTAAGGATATCAAACTGCTCAGAGGGGCTCCCATGATATATAGCAGAGAGAAGGATTCTAGCCTCTCCATGATATGCTTGTTTCCTATGTGTAGGAAGCTTCTTATTTGGGGGGGCAGGTTGTGAGCCTCCATCTGCAGTATGATATGATCCAGAGGCAGGTTTACTATCAACTGTTTGTAAGCGTCAATGCGTCCAGGATTGCGCCGCCGCGTCCAGGATCACGCTGCCGCCACAGGGGGAGAAATGTGCCCGTTTTACCTTCGTTGGTGGCTGTGGAGGTCCTGCGGGGTGTGTGGGGAGCCTGCGGGCCCCTCTGCAGGCCTCCCCAAGCGGCGGAACAGCCCTCCGACGCGATTGTGACCCACTTCCAGTTTCACCGTAAAACCGGAAATGGGTCACGATCGTGTCGGAGGGCCACTCTGATGCTTGGGGAGGCCTGCAGAGGGGCCTCTAAAACATCACCTGTCGAAAGACTCGTTGCCGGGGGGCGGCACGTGGGAGGGGCAACAAAGCGGCAGGGGGGCAACAATCTCGCTGCATGGGCGGTGAGATTGGTGGCAGCATGAAAAGGTGGCGGCGTGAAAGTTTGGCCCGCCCACCCTGTGCCTGGGAAGCCCTTTGCAGCGGCGGTGACGTCACTTTCAGCGGTGCCGTCATGGGGGTGACTTTTTTGCTGTCCCCCCCCCGCAGGGTGTTCGTTCACTTCTGCCTGTCGAATGTGTGCCTGTCACATTCCTATACAAAGCGGACAAGTCACCGCAGAAAAAACAAAGATGGGAATGCAAAGGAAGCTGTGCTATAAATTTGTCTCATGGTGCAGTGCACAGGCACTGGGTGATCTACCACTGACTTCAGCTGGCGGTGGATTCTTCCCTCTGTCATTCAATGACCTTTGTGATTATTGATTTTTTTTCTCTCTCCCAGAGATCATATTTGTTATCTGTTTCCATTGCTGAGGTACAAAAAACAACAACAACCCTGGAACCTTGTGCATTTTCAGTTGATACCTTCCTGCCAAATTCTGTGAGACAAATTTTGAGTGACAGCTTGAGGCAGGATAAGATGCAGCGTGCTTTTACATGGATAGGCCAGCTTATCCATGAATCCTCAGGCAGCAGATTGGTAAGGGGTGTCCACCTCTTGCCTCCAATGGGTTGGAGAAGGGTTAGGGGGACAGAGCAGAAGAGGAAGTGTAGAGGAGAGGAGAGTGGTAGGCTAGAGTATTTATGACCTAGCCCACCACTCTCCTCTCCTTCACCCTAACCCTTTTCCAATTCTGGGAGTGTGAGGATCAGAAGCTGGTACATCACAAGGAAAAGGGGCAGCAGTTGGCATCAGGAGGTCTTGGACCTGCCCTGTAGTGGGATCTTCCTTGGAATATCTCTAGATTAAGGAACCTCCTGTACAGATTAAGGGTGCTTTGAAAATTGTCCCTAATAAATTTGTGCTTAGATTTTGGGTTTCTGAAAATCTTGTGCTTCTTCCTAGAACAGCATCGAAACAGATGTACAGTAATTGCAATCTCCCATTCTTTTGTGTGTTTTTCTTTCTGGACTTTGCTCAAATCTTTGTGCATGTGCAGTTTGCTGCAGGGGTTTTTTTTTTTTTCCAGTTCATATCTTCCCCTCCACTCCGCATCTGCAGGTACGCGTTGTGCAGTCACATGGGTGACTCTTTTTTGCACTGATTTAAACAAGGTGTATATGGTATGTGCTGACGTGCATCAGTAATTGATGAGAAAAAGAAGAAATGAATTGAAAAAAAATGGCATGAAGTACGAAATCAGAAAGTAATTTTAGAAATTCCCCAAGTGAAACCGGAAGGCAGGAAGGGTCGCACAGGGCTGGCGAAGTGATGAGGAGGCTGACTGAAGCAGCCATTTCAAACAGTGCATAAGAACATAAGAAGAGCCCTGCTGGATCAAAGGCCCATCTAGACCAGCTTCCTGTATCACACAGTGGCCCCAACAGATGCCTCAGGGAGCACAAGACAACAAGATAACCTGTATCCTGTCGCCACTCCCTTGCACCTGGCACAAAGAAAACCTACTCATACAACCAGGAGGTTGCTTATCCCCATCATGGCTTGTGAGTTGGAGAGGAGCGGCGAACGGACAATGGGTGCCCCCCCTCCTGCCCACTGTCTGTCCCTTGCTGCCTGCCATCCACCAAGCCACTTCAGTCAGCTCCCTGATCCTCTTCTTGCTCCCTGAAAGTGAGTGGGAAGAGGATTGGGACAGAGGCAGCCCACCTGGAGGCAGGGGGCAGCACTGCTGGAGGCAAGGGGGGGAAGGCTACTCCTTCCACCTCCTCCTCAGCTATCCAGCTGCTTGGGAAAGCAGCCAGGTGATGGAGACATGGAGCGCAGTGATACGGAGCCCCCCCCCCCTGGCATGCTCCACTTATCCTGTTTTTTCCAAACAGGATAGTGCAGAGGGAGGAAGGAAGTGGCACTGGAGCGGAAGGTAAGTGGGCAGGGGGGCAGGCTTTGGATTGCCTTGCCTTGCCCTCTTTTCCTCGCCTCCCTTGCCCACCCAGCTGCTTTCCTAAATAGCTGAATGGGCAGGAGGAGGAGGTGGATGCAGTGGCAGCAGCAAGTGGGGGGGGGGCACATACATACTAACCTGCGTGCCAGGTTGAGGGGGCACAAGGCACAAACATGCAGTGGCAGCAAATCCTCTTGGACTGCTTCTGGAATGGAATGTGGGAAATCCACTCTGCAGACTCATGTAGTAAGAGGTTAAGGTCGCAATACTATAAACCTACCTGGGAGTAAGTCCCATTGAAATAATGGGGCCTTCATCTGAGCAGATATGCATAAGATTGTGAAAGATATAAAAACCATGCCCTGGGACCATCAAATGCTCTGGGGCACCCTCAATCCCCAAAATACTCCTGTTGGTTTTGAAGACCTTCTCTTAAAGAGACAGAACATCATATATTACAGAATTACCACCACCACCATCAAATTAAAAAGGGTTCTGTGCCTCAAACAGTTGCAGAGCAGTTGGGAGTTGACAGGTGAGGCTTTTCCTAACATGGAGACACAGTGACAGGATGAGTTCTGAGTGTCAAACAACCATTCGCAGCACAAGAAAACAATTCAAGAGTTTCTGCAAGCCAAAAAGAAGAATCTGTTTTAGGACCTAGAATCCGTTTCAGAAGCCATTACTGGAACTGGAGTCTTGTTCACACACTAAGTTATGTTATGGAGTTATGTTACACACTAAGTAGAAGTGTTGTTCTTGGTGCCTTCTGGCTAGCTATAGAAGACAGCATCCCTACGCATGCCATGTGTTCCTTTGCCATACCATTGGAACATAATAACCAAAGCTAGGCCCCTTGTATCTGTAAATAATATGGTTTCCATGTTAGAGTTGAAATGCAGCTCGCTTAGTTGCAAATCACCATTGGGAACTCATCATTTTGGCGGTCAAACTTCCTGAGCCCATATGTGGGCTCTGCCATGCCGTTTCTTATAATATAGGCGAGTTCTGCCTATTCTGTGTGACTCAAGGAAAGACACTGTACATGAAGAGACTTTATGTTGGAGGGAAATGTTTTTTGACCTTTCTCATCTCTGGCCAGTGTTGCAAAGATGGAGTGATGTAGAACAAAGATTTTCTGACAGAGTTATAATAAGGGAGACTACGCCTGCCAGTCGCTCATTACTGGGTCTCCTAAATGCCAGCACCTCCTATGTTGTCTTCAAACAATCCTGAGAACCTGAATCGCCATCGTAAACAGAGATGGAAAGAGACAGAAAGGTTAAAAGTCTTCCCCTAATCTCTCGCTTTTCCTCCTTAAACGTGTTCGATAGCAATATTGTTTCTTAAAAACAATATGACCTCATTTGTAAAGCAATGCTCATACTAAACTAGTCAGCTGTTAAATATGCCCAGCACTGTGTATTAAGGAGGAAGCTTAAACCAGAATTTCAATTATTTTCTGGACACATTTAAAATTATAATACTTTACCGAGCTGGTGTTATAGTTCATCCAAATTACTCACAAAGTATCATATCAATCTCTCACAACTGCTTATTGCTTACAGATCTGAGAAGTTAGTTGAAGAAAGACCCTGCCCGGCGTAATGACCTTCATGCTGGCTTCGTGGTTTGATAGCGAGACGCTTATATCTGCGGAAGCCTAATGGTCAAAAGTCAGCGTTTGCAAGCTATAATGTTTAGTACGAAATGAAAGAGGGTTCATTTGGACCGCCATTTCTGCAGTGTGTTCCTGAAAGAAAGGCGGGGGGGGAGGGAAGGAGGAAGCGAGAAGCAGTTAAAATATATCAGAATGAAATTAAATTTAAAAGAGGCGGGGGCGGGTTTCAGTGATACATGTTGAAATTAAAAAGTCAGTACTGAAATCCCACACACAAACGAAGCATTTGGCAGATTTCAAGCAGATGAGAGCCAGATTGACTTCCCTGGTTGGAAAAGAGGGTTTTGAACCAGCTGCAGCTGATGCTGACAAGCGCCATTCAAGCCAGCTATTCTTTGAACAACCTTCGGTATTTGAAGGTACAGTCTGAAAAATGTGCTAACCACAGGTAGATCATCGTGTGTGATTGGATATGCCTCTGTTCTGCTGTGTGTAGCAGTGGAACGTCTGAGATGCCGGGGGGGGGGGAATGGCTGAGCTTAGACCCCGTTCTGAAAGCCTAAAGAACTCCTGCCATGCAATGTAGAGATGGGTGAATCAACAGTCTGACTCAATACTGTATAAGTTTGCTCTATATTTTCATATGCAGTCAGTCCTGAAGAATTTGTTACTAACTGTATAGTGCATTTTCAAGAGTTCGGGAATCCTTAGAGCAGTTGTTTCAAGGGGATCAGTCCCATTTTTCAGATGGGATAGGAATGGGGGTGAGGGCCCAAGGCTACCTAGTGAATTTGTGACCTAGATGAGCTTTGAGCCCGGAGTTTCCAGCTCACAGCCGACCTGACACTCCACCACCTCCCTGATTATTTCAGGTGTCCTTTTAGCAGGCGGTTATTTTTGCGTGGTTCTGAATGACAATCATAAAATTAAAAGCCATTATGAAAGTGGCACTAACCAGAAGAAGTCATTTGATCCAGACCATGTGTAAGCATTTTAATATAATTGCACGGAAGGTCAACACTGCTCAGCATTCTCAGGTAAATAATGCCGTGTTGGGTAGAGATCTAATTTTAGAATCGGAAATGTTGTGTCGTATGCAGAATTCTTGACTCTGATCACGAGACTTATGGAGAAAATGCTGATCTTACACTGCGCTGTGAGATACGTTTCCTTTTGCCGAGGATCACATTTTTCCCTTTGCAAATATCCTAAAACCAGGTGAACGTGACGTGACTTGAGCTTCGCTCAGCTGTTCTACACGTATGTGGGGAAGCGTGTTCCTTTCAAGGCAGCATGTCAATGTTTTCTGGCGGTGAGATCAAAGCGCTTCAAGTGTCCGCCGTCGTCACTCTCAGCCTTTTTACCGCATTAACACATAAACACATTTCCTCTGTAGTGAGCTTGCGTTCTGGCCATACAATCGCAAACAGATCCGTCAGAAGCATCTTTAATTATTCATTTGTCACTACTATTTTTTTATGTTACTTTTCATAAATGTTAATCTTTATTATTGCCTTAGCGGGGAGGGGGAATAACAATAAAGGAAGAAAATACCTGTTATTAAATGACCTATCAGCCTGACATGGGTAAACGTTGGTAGCTATTTGTTTCCCCATCTGCAGTTTTTACACAGTTTCTATCAAACTGAGAGGTATTTTTTTAGTAGCTGCTTATTTTAAATGTACAAAACCCTTGTGTGTAATTCCATTAGCTGCCCTACAGCATTGCAATCTACAGTTTCCCTGAGGCTGTTGTGAAATATTGATGAAATCCTTGCTTTTGTGGCTGCCTCTGATACACTAAACAGTTGTCTGATGTTAGTTGAACTTGAATGGATCTGTTCAGAGCTATATCAGCCGCGACTTCAAAGGCTGTAAGGCTGTTACATTTTTTTTTAACAAACTGAAGTTTCAAAGCCTTACCATGTGGTACTTAAAAAAAAAACCCACCACACCAAGTTCATATCAAATAAACCAAACTACTAGCTATTTAATAGCATGAGTCATTACTCCTCACACATATTTCTCCCTATATTTACACACACACACACACACACACACACACACACACACACACTTTTTTGCAGGGGGTGGGTGGGTAACATGGCCTGTTTTTTTACTTAGTAGCTCAAGATTAGAAAAGAAAATAAATTTTGAACTCTGTATAAATTGTAGGCCAGTGAGACTTCAGTAGGTGAACTTTAATGGTTGTACAGAAGAGGGATTTTGGCAGATGCTTCTCCTTGTCATGGAGGGGTGATGAAAGCTACGCCACCTGACTCACATTTTCTTCTATATAATTATGCAAAGGTACAGGAGCCCTGTTCGCCTTTCCATTTGGTCCCTGTGATTGCTGCGTATATCTTCAGACAGCTGTAATCTCACCTCTGAACAATAGCTAGTGACAGCTCACTTGAGATAAGCAGGAACGTACCAGGGATTAACTGCAGTCCAAGGGGCAAACTAGAGATCAGATCTCCCACCGTTTTGTAAAGGGTAAATGCAGGCAGCAGGAATTCACCCCTTGGTAGGCTGCCGCCATCACTAGCCCCCGTGTTGAGTCCACACATATGAGAGAGCAGTGCCCTGTGGTCTTCTCTGCCTGCTTCTCCAAATGCTGCTCACTCCTACAAGCTCGGCTCGACACACCATTCACTGACGCTAGACCAGTGGGTGGGTGCCTTAAAGAGGACTGCTGGTCTGCCATGCCTGCCCAGCAGCAAGAGTATGGAGAAAGCTCCAGAGAAATGCAGGACGGGAGGGGATTGCGTTTTGTGGACCTTGGGACTGTGGCTATTGTATCTCTCTACTTGACCTAGGGAAATCAAGATTGGGGGGGGGGGGAGGTTGATCCTTATCTCAAGGAAGCCCTTGCCCAACTTGCAGGTTAGGACAGGACCAGACGAACCCCGACTGATCAAGGCTACTGCAGCTTTGCCTGGAGCAGGCAGCCATCCTGTCTTCTGTGGACATCAGAAATTAAGGGCAGCTGCTCTGTTTGTGGCTCTTGCTTCTGCCTGAAAGCTCCCCCTTGTGGTGAATTCGTTGTCTGCCTTGTGTGAGCAAAACCTAAAACTTTTGCACAGCACCACCCAGCCTGCAGTAAGAAGTGAGGTGTATGAGAAGGAAGCTGCCACAGAAGGAAGGAAGCAAAAAGCATATGCCAGAAGCAGGACCCTGCAGCCGTCTGCTTCTGCTGATGGTTGTTCATTCCTTTGTTTATTATATATCATTTTACGTCTTTTAAAACTATAAGCCGCTTTCAGGTGCAATGTGCAGGAAAAGCGGGAGGGGGAATGTTCAAAATGTATAGCATTGTAGCACATGGCAACTTTAGGTTTAAACTGCTGTTTCACGGAGGCAATTTTCAGCAGGAAAAACAGCTATCTCCCGACTGTGGTTCTGATCCAAATTGTGGCCCCGTGCAGCTCCTGCACATGAGTATACCTAAGCCTGTAACTACTCGCAACAATGCATGTACTGTCCCATGTCATTTGTACTTGGCCTACAAATAAATAGCTTCTCGCACCACCAGGTTCAAAATGGACTAAACCATAATTGTAGAGACAGAAATTCAACATACTGTGCAGGGCATCCATCTATATTTTGTTTAATTTTTTGTGACACTTTGGTAACATAAGCAAAAAAAAAAAGAAAAGGCAGGCCCTCCCCTCAGGAGTTTATGACTTAAATGCTGGCAGTTGGGGAAGACAACGGAGGGACGATTAAGAGCAGTGGCGTCGCTCTAGGTGGGGCAGAACACTAAGTTCCGCAGCGCACTGATCATTCCGTACTCACTGGCACGAGGCGGACCCTTCCCCTCGCCATCGGTGCCATTCAGTGTGGCGAAAGCAACACGCAAGGAGTCTCCAGCCCAGGTCAGATCTCCGCGGACCTTGGAAGGCCTCCAGATTCTCTCCCCCCTTTTTTAAAAAATAAACAAATATGGAAGGGCAAAGATATGTTTAAAATGATGCCTACCTTGTCCCTGAGAAGCATCATTAAACACTCCTGAATTTAAAGCTAGACCCCATTGTTTTAGGCATGCATTTGCTTTATTTTACTTCTGTATACCACTGTGTATACACTATTTTAGTCCCCAAAAGGTCCTTTACTAAAGCTGGTAATTGCCTAGGCCGAAGTGTCCAGCCATGCTGTGCGCATGCGCGGCTGGGCGCTTTGGACTCACCCAGTTCCCGGCCGTGACCAGGCCTCTTCGCGACGCGCGAAGAGGCCTGGTCGGGGCTGCAAGACTCTGGGACGGCTGCTATATGCCCCGAGACCCCAAAATCCGGGTCTGTCCCAGCCATTCTGGGACATATGGTAAGCCTAAGTCCGGCCTGCATCATGCTTCCCTCATTTCAGTGGGGTTTTCACAGGAGCACAGCACAAGCTGCATTGAAATAAGCAGAAAGCCTGCAGAAACACACTTTGGGGATTTAACCTGGTTATATTCCATTTGTGTTTGCTATAAGGACTATACAGTAGAGTTAAAATGGGTTTTCCTGCCAGCACTAATTTATCTTTTCAGCCTCTCTTTCTCTCCCCCCCCCCCCAAATAATAATAAAATGAGAGGAATCTGCAACCAGGAACTAAAACAATGAAGCAGGTTAGGATTTGCCTTTGGATAGCTAATGTAGTTAGACATTTTCAAGAGAAAGCAATGAGAAGTGGTCATTATCCATTATCTGCATGAAATATTTTAAAGAAAGAAAACAGTCTTGTGCCAAAAAGAGGGGGGGGGGAGAGACAAAAGATGTTTAAGAGTTCCTTCCAGAAGTAAAGGAAACAAGATCACCTCCAAGCGTTGTGAGATTGCTTTTGTAGCAATGTTATTTTAAGGGAAATTGGGATATATATATGAATGAAAAAATGCAGATGGCATATGAGCTCTGCACGGATTAGCTGCGTTTTTCTGGACAATGATTCACTGTCCCTTTCTTGGCCAAAAAGTAATTTTTCCAGACTTGGAGAGAGCTGTGGATGTATATTTTAAGAAATCTTACTGCATGCAGAAAGAGAGAGGGGGGGGTAACATTCAGTGATGGAGAACCTCACAGGAAAAAAGTGCATGTTTTTAAAACAAAGAAGAAAAATTAGACCTCCCTCATTAACATTCAGAAATGGAACACCATATACTCAACCCACAATTCAGCTCAACTGAAGTACTATGATTATTTCAGCTGATTAACGACCTGCTCCTATGAGCTGTTTTGCCAGGCAAGGGGCTCAGATCTGACACAAGGACGCTGAAGTGAAAGGACAAGTTGGAAGGCTGTCAAGGGTCACACAGCAACACAGTTGTGCTGCATTGCTCCAGAGGGTTGTGGCTGCTGCAGCACCTTCTCCTGTGTCTTTTTGGCCATAACAGTTTAGACAGATGTAACACTTGGGGGGGGGGGCTTGAAAATGCTCTCCCTGTCTTCCATACATACAAACCAGCTGGTTCTGCAAATTTCCAATGTACAGTAAAACCTTGGATTGCGAGCATAATTCGTTCCGGAAACGTGCTTGTAATCCAAAGCACTCATATATCAAAGTGAATTTCCCCATAAGAAATAATGGAAACTCAGATGATTCGTTCCACAACCATTTAATCATATAAAAATGATTAAATACAGCATAATACAAAATACAGCATAAAGTCAAAATACAAAATACAGCATAAAGTCAAAATAAAACAAATTAACCTGCACTTTACCTTTGAAAAGAATCGTGGCTGGTGTGAGGGAGACAAGAGAGAGGAGAGAAGGAGGAGTGTAGGACGTCTATCACGAACGTTATTGTGTAGTTGTAGGACGTTATTGTCTAGGAAGTCTATCACTATCAGGATCACTGCTATCTGTTGGCTCACTGGACTGAGACTGGGAGACAATTACCCACAATCCCGCAGCGAGAGAGACTACTCGCAGAGGCGTAACGGGCCTCACCGGTGCCTTTCCTCACAGGGCTGCCTCCACGCGCCTTTCTTTCTATGCACAATCGTGAGGGTGGCGTGAGAAGGCAGCCATTCAGTGGTGGAGCCTGAGCGTAGCGCCCCACGCCCGGAGCAGCTGCTCCTCGGGCTCCAAAACCTACTTGTAATGCAAGACATCGCTTGTTAATCAAGTTAAAATTTATTTAAAATTTTTGCTTGTTATGCAAAACACTCTCAAACCAAGTTACTCTCAATCCAAGGTTTTACTGTACTGTATTCTCTATAAACCGTGGTGAAGCTAACCCAGAAGGGTGCCTATGGTTTAGTGACTGTGAAATGATTGCGGGCGCAATCCTATGTATCATGCGGCAGCCGGCAGACACATCCTATCCCATTCTCGGGCAGCCCGGGAGCACTTTGGGAGAAGGGGACGTTAGTCTCCTTCCCCGGGTGCAAGCCGACCGGGGTCCTATGGGCCTCCTCGGATGTACGCCAGCTATGAAGCTGATGTACATCCGAGCCGGAGGAGTAAGGCCGACCAGGCCCGGGAATGGGCCGAGGATATCGGCGGAGCGCACCACCGATATCCCTACCCCTGCTGACCCTCCCTCGCCACCTGGTCCATCCTCCCCCCACCCTTGCACCAGCCGGTGCAGGGCTTACCTTCACTGACGGGCACAGGGACGGTCCACTGGAGGAGTAATGGCTACCGTCCATCTTGTCGGCGGCCCTTACTCTAAACTCGTCACTAGATCGGACTGTAAAACACACACCCTGCCCAGTCCCCAGAGCAGTCTTGCAGCCATTTTGAAGTAGAACGCCAAAGAGAAAAACAAGGGACTGCTCAACCATCTTTAGCACATCCAGAAGGGCAACCTGTGTGCGGAAGCATCTCTTCCCAGCGTGCTCTTTACCGAGCGTGTAATTCATCTGTGGAACTCCTTGCCACAGGATGTGGTGATGGCATCTGGCCTAGATGCCTTTAAAAGGGGTTTGGACAGATTCATGGAGGAAAAGACCATCACAGGTTACAAGCCATAAGCAACCTCCTGGTTTTAGAAGTGGGTTTTCTCTGTGCCAGGTGCAAGGGAGTGGCGACTGGACACAGGTATCTTGTTGTCTTGTGTGCTCCCTGAGGCATCTGGTGGGGCCACTGTGTGACACAGGAAGCTGGACTAGATGGGCTTTTGGCCTGATCCAGCAGGGCTCTTCTTATGTTCTTATGTTCCCATCCAGATTGGCCTTGCTTGCTCAAGACGCTTTGATGCAGTAAACTGATTGCGCAGAATGGCCTTAATTTATTACTTAAGTGTTGCCACCATGAGCGTGACATATGTAGATTTTTTTTAAAAAAAAAGTATGTTGCGCTATCAGAATCTCTTCTGCTAATCAAGCATTTCAATGAATTAATCTTGTGCATTTCAATTTATATGAAGATTTACATACGGTGAAACCTTCTTAAGGAAATCACAGAGAGAACGCCACTCACATTCATTAAACAACCTGTCTGCATTTTAAAGGACTTTTGCGGTCCTTTAATAAAATGCCCAAGCAGGCGAATGGTTTAAGGAGAGTGAATGGTTTTAAATATATGATATGAAACTGTGTTCTTTTTATTTATTTATTTTTTAAAAAATTAGCCATTATTGCAATAGGTTTCAGCAGCTGTTGGGCACATTTTTGATGGTGCTTTCCAATCCGTTGCCTTCCCAGTTTCTCTAGATTGTGTTTGGATGTGCAATGCTGACAAACAAGCAGTCTCAAAAAAAGAACCTCTCAGCATGAGTTCCTCTTTTGCAAAGGTTATAGTAAACATGTCAACGCCTAATTAAGCAGAAAATTCTATCTGTATCATGGGGGAGGGGTTGCAAGTAGCTGTTACGTTTGCTGTTATCAGTTGGTCAATTTAAAAGGACAAAGACTATCATGAGGAAAATGTGACAACAGAGAGAGAAATCCCCAATTTCATGAGATCAATACCGTCTCAGGTGGGAAGATTCAACATGGGACATCATAAAATCTGGGGGCATCATAAAATCTTTCAGAATATTTAACTCACCACTTACTTCCATATGAACCTAGCCAGATATTGAGGACACCACTGGAAGCTTGGCTCTGGGTGTCCCAGCTTCTGAAGCGAGGTAGGTGATTCTCAGGGCCTTCTCAGTGGTAGCACCTCAGTTGTGAAACTCTACTTACTTGGTGCCAAATCCGATGGTTTTAGGTGCCAGAAGAAAACAGTTTTATTTTCTCGGGCTCTTAATATCCCGTAATGGCTCAAATTGCTCCTGCTGGTTTTACGGCTGTTTTCCGTTGTTACTGCATGCTGCGGGTTTATTCTTATTTTGTTGTGGTTATTTTTAGTGTTGTTGATGTTGAAAGCTGCTTTGGGAATTTTATATTGAAAGGCAGTGTAGAAATATTGCAATAAAACAAGGCTGCAATCCTATACAGTGGTCCCTCACCATCCATAATTTGGCCATCCGTGGATTTTCCTGTCCGCATATGACCACAGATGCCAAGTCCACTTGTGAGGGGTAAGATTGGGCTGCTAGGCAGCAAAAGATTCTAAAAATCAAAAGGAAGAAAATGCATACAATGACATAGAAATATTATTTCAGTTTCTCAGTTTAGAGGTGTTCTCAGGATATTCTAACTAGGATTGGTGGTTGCTCAGATTAATGGAATTCGTATTTCAAGTGTGTTCTCTACTTAATATGCACTTAGCACCATGATATTGGTTGAATTTCTCTTGAGTAAGTGGTTTGAATTGCATTAGTAGCCTATATCTGAGAATCCTGAAACGTTCTTTTAAGCTGATCAAATGCACAATATTATTATACCTGAATAATCCTCAGAAGCAGGAAAATTTGAGTTAGATACTTTACTTCTTCTATACCTTGGCCAGTTGTCATTTTCTAGAGCGGGCTAATATTCATTTGATCACATCATTTTAATGGGACTGAAAATGATCTCACATATTAATTTTCTCACCGTTCCATTAAGACATGGTTAGAGCTTTACTGTTGCAACAGGAAAATTATTAACTCAAAATCTCTCAGAGTTACGAAGAATTATGATTATCTGCCACTAAGACGCAGCAAGCTTTGCCAGCTCTTTCACTTCTTGTGCTTACTCTTGTGCTTCACTTACTTTTACTATAAAGTAAAAGGTTAAACCAAAATCCAGTCGGGAAAGCAATTGCCCAAACTAGAGAAGCAACTGTGTAATGTTCTTCTTTAAGTTTATATTTCATTTATTGATGTTCCTTTCTAGGCTATGTCCAAGAGGACGACTTGAAAGAGGAGGAAGACATAAAAGAGGAGGAAGAGGATGACGATGAGAGCAATTCAACCGCTCACCTTCAGGGTAGCAATGACCCTGGCACAGATGAAGAACATGACACGGGCCCTGATCCAAAAGGCAGCTTTAGCTATCAGAATTCTCCAGTGAGTCATATCTCTAACCAGGATGTTGAAAATGAATCACTGTTAAGTGATGCTAGTGACCAGGTGGCAGACATTAAAAGTCTTTGCTCTAGGGAGACGCAAGAACCCAAAACAAATGTCCACCCCAAACTTCCAAGTGAAGCACATAGTTGCATGGATAAAATGACCGCCGTCTATGCCAACATCCTTTCAGACTCTTATTGGACAGGTTTAGGGCTAGGGCTCAAGCTGTCTAATTCTGATAAGAGGGCATGTGACAACAGAAATGGAGCAAACAAAAATGATTTTGATTGGCATCAGGATGCATTGACCAAAAGCCTGCAGCAGAGCTTACCAGCTAGGCCTGTTTCCAAACCGAACCTTTTCAGTTCAGTCCAGCTGTACCGACAGAGCAGCAAAATGTGCGGAACTGTATTTACTGGGGCGAGTCGGTTTCGGTGCAGGCAATGCAGTGCTGCCTACGACACCTTGGTAGAGCTTACTGTCCATATGAATGAGAGTGGTCACTACCAAGATGACAACCATAAAAGAGACAAGCACAGGCCTACCAGCTATTCCAAGCCCCGAAAAAGGGCCTTTCAGGACATGGATAAAGAAGATGCCCAGAAAGTTCTGAAATGTATGTTCTGTGGCGACTCCTTTGACTCCCTGCAAGATCTAAGCGTTCATATGATAAAAACAAAACACTACCAAAAAGTGCCTTTGAAGGAGCCGGTCCCGACCATTTCTTCCAAAATGGTAACTCCAGCTAAGAAACGTGTCTTTGACATTAACAGGCCTTGCTCCCCGGACTCTACCACTGGGTCATTTGCCGACAGCTTTTCTTCCCAGAAGAACGCAAATCTGCAGCTGTCATCTAATAATCGCTATGGTTACCAGAATGGTGCCAGCTACACATGGCAGTTTGAAGCATGCAAATCGCAGATTCTGAAGTGCATGGAGTGTGGGAGCTCGCACGACACCTTGCAGCAACTCACCACACACATGATGGTCACAGGTCACTTCTTGAAAGTCACAAGCTCCGCCTCAAAGAAGGGAAAACAACTTGTTTTAGATCCCCTGGCTGTAGAGAAAATGCAGTCGCTTTCGGAGGCACCAGCCAGTGATGCCCAACATTCACACTCAAAACCCTCCAGTAATGCATCTACAGATTCTACGGCTCCTGCCTCAGAGCTGAAGAAAGAAAGTAAACAAAATAAGTCTGAGGAGACAAACAAAGACGAGAAAGTAGTAAAGAACGAAGACTATGAAGACACTCTTCAAAAACCACTGGACCCTACAATGAAATACCAGTACCTTAGGGAGGAAGATCTGGAAGATGCTTCGAAGGGTGGTGGAGACATTTTAAAGTCTTTAGAAAACACAGTCACTACGGCCATCAATAAAGCTCAAAATGGAGCACCCAGCTGGAGTGCCTATCCTAGCATCCATGCAGCCTATCAGCTCTCAGAAGGAGCAAAACCTTCCTTACCAGTGGGGTCCCAAGTTCTGCAAGTCAGACCAACTGTTGCAAATAAGTTGAGGCCTATTGCTCCAAAGTGGAAAGTGATGCCCCTGGTTCCTGTCTCCACTAACATGGCCCAATGTACGCAACTAAAGAAGGAAACAGAGACCAAAAAGGAAGCACAAAAGGACACTAAAGAGAGCAGTAAAGTGGATGCGGCCCCCGTCTCTCAGAATGAAGGAGAATCTTCCCCTCAAACCGAGGTGTGTCTAGAGCCCAAAAAGCCAGAGCCAAGTCCTTTGAAGGACGAAGACAAGGCAAAAGAGGATGAGGAAAAGGAAAAATCAAAAACAAAAGAGTCAGCAACGTCGTCTCTCAGCAATGGATGCGCTGCCACTAACCACCCTTCAGACTTGCCTTGTTTAAACCCGCTGAGCGCCCTGCAGTCGGTGCTGAATAACCACTTGGGCAAAGCAAACGAGCCTTTGAGGCCTCAGTCAAACTCCAGCCCGAGTTCAAGCTCAGTCTCAATGTTCCACAAACCTACTTTAAACATGATGGAGAAACCAGTTTTATCTCCCTCCCCAACACTGCCCAAACATGCATCCAGGTGTTATGTGTTTGAAAGCAACGATCAGCCCATAGACCTCACCAAATCTAAAAGCAAGAAAGGGGAGTCTGCTCAAGCACAATCGTGCACCTCACCACCTCAGAAACATGCGTTGTCTGATATTGCGGACATGGTCAAAGTTCTTCCCAAAGCTACAACACCAAAACCTGCTGCCGCGTCTAGGATCCCCTCGATGAAACTGGAAATGGATGTCCGGCGTTTTGAAGATGTCTCAGCAGAAGTCTCCACCCTGCACAAAAGGAAGGGAAGGCAATCCAACTGGAACCCTCAGCATCTCCTTATTCTGCAAGCTCAGTTTGCTTCCAGTCTTTTCCAAACATCTGAAGGTAAATATTTATTGTCAGACTTGGGCCCTCAAGAACGCATGCAGATTTCCAAGTTTACGGGACTGTCCATGACTACCATCAGCCATTGGTTGGCAAATGTCAAGTATCAACTTAGAAAAACTGGAGGGACAAAGTTTTTGAAAAATATGGATAAAGGGCACCCCATCTTTTATTGCAGTGACTGCGCATCTCAGTTTCGAACCCCATCAACGTACATCGGCCATTTAGAGTCCCATCTAGGTTTCCAAATGAAAGACATGAACAAGCTGGCTGTGGAGCAGCAAACCAAGGTAGAGCAAGAAATCTCCAGAATTTCAGTTCAAAGGTCTCCTGAAACAATAGCTGGGGAAGAAGACACAGACTCTAAGTTCAAATGTAAGTTGTGCTCTCGGACATTTGTGAGCAAACACGCAGTAAAACTTCATCTAAGCAAAACACACAGCAAGTCACCAGAACACCATTCACAGTTTGTAGCAGAAGTGGATGAAGAATAACTCCTAAGGTATGCATGCCTTCACTGCAAAATGAGTTTTGATATTATATTTATAACAAGGAGGGCTCTTAAAGCACTTCTGCTTTCTTAAAACTATGATGTTAATTGTTCCATGTTCCTTCCAGATGGAGACTCATCTGTCTGCAACCACAGCATAGTGTGTGGGTGGGTGGGTGGTTGGGGGGAATTAGCAGGTGCAACTTCTCCCATCAGTGTATTTCTGTAATGGGAAAAGCTTCACCCTTCATGTGTTTTGCTCCCTCATGCTGCTTGTTAAAGGCACAGGATCCACTGCCAAGAAGAGATTTGGCAACCCTGCTTCCTGCTGACACCGTGTTCCCACTTAGCTAATCAGTCCATTAACCTTGCTTTTGCAAAACAAAGCATGATGGGCACTTCATTCTAACGGCTTCTATTGAAATTGTATTTGCTTGTAATATTTTAAGCATCTGTGCCACCCTTTTCTCCTTAGCCAGCGCATGTGAGCAGGAGTCACAGGAAATCAAATGACAATGTCATGTATTTTGAGTGTCCAGTTTCATACATGGGATTTCTCTGTTTTTTTATTGTTACCTTATGGTTTCAGGGATTGAGTCTTTGCTACTTTTCCCTTTGTTGCCCACTGTTGATAGTATATCAGATCTGTGTTTTTAAGAACATAAGAAGAGCCCTGCTGGATCAGGCCAAAGGCCCATCTAGTCCAGCTTCCTGTATTTCACAGTAGCCCCACCAGATGCCTCAGGGAGCACACAGCCAACAAGATAACCTGTTTCCTGCTGCCACTCCCTTGCACCTGGCACAGAGAAAACCTACTTCTAAAGCCAGGAGGTTGCTTATGGCTTGCAACCTGTGATGGTCTTTTCCTCCATGAATCTGTCCAAACCCCTTTGAAAGACATCTAGGCCAGGTGCCATTACCACATCCTGTGGCAAGGAGTTCCACAGATGAATTACACGCTGGGCGAAGAAATAACACTATAACATAGATTGATATGAATACTGACAACCTCCTACTTTGGATGCAGTGCTATAGAGGGCCCCATAGTTCATTGGAAGGGTACATGCTTTGCACACACATGATCCCAGGCCTAATCCCTAGCATTTCCTTCTCAATTGAAGGGTCTCAGGTAGAAGGACTGGACAAGAAAAACAGGAACTGGAGAAATAAGCTCAGTGAGGCAAAAGAAAGCACTTCAGGTTAAGGAGATGCTGCAAACCAATCACATCCAACGGATGTTGCACAGGGAGGAAAGTGGGATAGGACTGAATCTGCTTCGGTCGTTCCAAAAAAGCAGGGGAAGCATGAGTGACTTCTTTTATTTATAAAATTGTCTACTGCTTTCCCGTGTCCTCAAAACACTCCATGGTTAAAAGTTCTACAATAAAAGGGGGAAATTCTGTGACAGAAAAAGTAAGCATCAACTTTCATCAGCCCACAGTGCTGGGTGTCATCCGAAAGGGGGAGATGCACCTTCTCCACCTTCTCCATACGAGACGCAGAATCACAGGCTGAGGCTGCTCAAGTCACACGTCATCTCTTGGAACATCCAAAGTGTCTGGACTGAGGCTTCCAAGCTTCCCCCAGTCTTACAGCTTCTCCATGTCTCATCTAGAAGATAATAAAGGGTCAAATTAGCATAAACGTAGAGCGACAGACACGCTCCGGCGATATCCTAGGCCCTTTCCCGGCCCGGTTCAGCTTTACTCCATCGCCTCGGATGCACACCAACTTTAGAGCTGGCATGCATCCAAGGAGGCCCATAGGGCCCCGGTCAACTTGCACCCGGGGAAGGGGGATGAACCAGATAGGATGCGGTGGCTGGCCCTTTAGGCCGGCCGCCGCATATTACACAGGAATTGCGCCATAAAACATGTTTGCTCTCCTGTTTTTGTTTTTTAATTTATTAAATAGCAACTGCAGGGGGACTGTTGCATGGGGGGGTTAACTCTTTCTCCCCCACAACACAGCAGTCCTGAAGGGGGCACAAATAGCAGCTTTGGGACTCAACTGGGGCTTGTCCCTCCTGGGAAAAAGAGCAGCTTGGGAGATAACTTTGGCAGGACTGCAGTTTGGGGACAGGATTAACTCCCTCCATGCCACAGTCCTGGTTGGATTGGGTCCTCCAAAGGCTGCTACCTGTTAAAAAGAAACACAGAAGAGCATGTTTAACATCACGTCTCTTCTGATCTGAAGAATCTGGGAACTCCAAAGTATAGGGGTTGTAGGTAGGGGAATCTTGGACTCTGAAATGCAATTGTGGTTTAAGAAGCTCAGCTTTCCCTGCCTACCCCATAGTCACTTGATATTTGTTACCTAAAGTTCTCTTCATATTCACAGAGAAAAATGAATAACAATCTGAGACATTTCACTGGCTACCATGTGGACATTCTTATTCTTCAAAGTCTGACTTCTCTACAGCCTGAAACTGTAACCTAGACTAACGTCTATATGATACATCAAAAGCCTGTATTCCCCCAAAAGTTGGTTATTTAGCAACTATTCTAGATCAACATGTGGCATCATAGATTTGTTTGTGTAAAAATAAATTCCTTTGTCACATATAAAAACACGTCAGGTCTCGCTCTTTACTTGTTTTGGCTAATCTTAGTGTCCTTTGCAGCTTTATCTATTCGTATGTTTGAATTGAAAACATCACAGCAGCCTGTTTTTTAGCAGTAACTTTGTGAAAAACCTCTGGAACTACTGCCTCATGCCATTAGACACCACTGCCTCATGCTATTAGACACCATGAGGTTCTTCCGAAAAGACTATGACCCCATATTTATGGCCTGTGATTCTACTGGTGTGGTCTTGCATGCAGTGCCATCTCCGTTTTTGGTTTTCAACAGGGCTAGATAATCTTGCACAATGAACGGACATGGATGGAGGTGGCAGGGAGCTTCAGTTCTGGCATGATTGTTCCCAGAAATGTTTAGTACAATGTTGACCTTTTTTTTTTTAAAGGGCAGATTTCATAGACCAATTTGTACGAATGTTGCTAGTTTCTCTCCTGAAACAGAAGACCAATAACACAAGACTACACACTTACATCGAAGTCATGCTTTTGCCAGCATTCCAAATCACAAGGATAAACGTCAGATCCGGGGCCAGAAGGGGGCGTGACTGTAGTGCTGGGTGCCAGAAGGGGGCGTGACATCAGTGCTGGGGTTGTGTGACTACCTGGTGGACTTCAGTTCCCCCTCTATCTGGTTTCAACACACCCAGTTATTGAGTGTCAGATCAGAGCACTAATGTTTTGACATACACTATTAGATTGATGCATAATTAATAAAAAGTCTAAAACCCTGACATCTCATGATTTTACATGAATAAGAAGTATGCCATCTGAAAGTCCAAATACACGCGTACAGTCTGGATAACTTCTAATCAGCAAAAACAGGTGAATACCCTAGAACAGAGGTTCTCAACCTGTGGGGGTGCGTGGGCCGCAGGTTGGGGGTACGCAGGATGGTCCCCATTATCAGCTGCTGCGATCAGCAGCTGATAAGGGGGAGCGGGAAAATGGCAAAATTGCCCCCAGTAGCTTCCCTTACCTTGTCTTGTCTCCCGGCCACCTCCATCTTGAATCTCGCGAAAATCTCGCGAGATTCAAGATGGAGATGGGCGGGAGACAAGGTAAGGGAAGCTATCGGGGCAATTTCCCCATTTTGCCCAGGCTGCAGCATGTCCGGGCGGCTTCTTCCACTCGGTCCGCAACCCGGAGGGTGAAGCTACAGCCCTGCCGATTTGGCAGGGCTGTAGCTTCACCCTCCGGTTGTGGAGTGAGCGGGAGAAGCCGCCCGGACGCGCTGCAGCCCGGGAAAAACGGGAGAAACAAAACTCTTTTGGGGTGCTCTTTTTTGGGGTCCGGGGGTACTTGGACTTTGGTGGCCCGCGTAGGGGGTCCTCCAGCTGAGAACTAATATACCGTATTGGTCTGAGTATAAGTCTCACTTTTTTCTCCTAATTTAAGTTTTTAAACTAGGGGTGCGTCTTATAATCAGGCTGTTGCAATTTAATGCCAGTGATTTAATTAAACTTTTTTAATAGCACCAAACTTTAAGGGTGCGTCTTATAATCAGGTGCGTCTTATACTTGAGACAATACGGTATATTATTGAGTGTATATGTTTTCCCCTGCTACATATATGCAAATAGTTGTGAAACGTATCTTACCGAGATAAGTTAACAGTGTTAAAGCCAGCACAACACTTGCATGTATTGCATGTGCCAGTTTCATGTGTGGAGGAGCGCCCCTTCTTTTGTATGCAGATATCCAATGTATTTTTGTTCAAGAGACAATGCAGGTAAATCAGCTCCTTCCGAACAAATCAATAGAAGAATCATTCCAGGTGGCAGAATGTTGGCTGCAAAGGAGGCATCTCCACTCATGCAGCCACTACAAGTAGAATGAGCCTCTGTCCTTAGATGGCCTTGAGCACCTCCTGCTCAGGAAGGGAAAGGTGGCATATAAATATTTTAAAATAAAGAACTAAAACTGCAATGGTTGTTCTGCCTCCTGTGCCGATTCTGGTAAGCCTATGTAGACTCTGAGGACTGGCATGAGGCTGACCCACTCTTAACATTTGGACTATGGGAGTTGGTGCTCTAATTCAGAGTGCCAGGCATATGCAAGACTAGGGTTTCCAACTGACCGAAAAAATGAACGAATTCACTCCAATACCTTGAACAGCAGCTTGATCTATCTGTGAAGTTTGTCACAGTATGGATGAGTCTCATCACCTGCTAACGTCTCCATAACAAGGAGGCACAGGAGCGGGCACCGATAGAGCACACTCCACCAAACAGAAGCATGCTAAGTGCTCCCGTATTGCATTGGCGCAGTCCAAAGCTATAAATGTGTAGCATTTTTAATAACCAACTGACTTTAGGGTTTGGCTAAGTGGAACGATTACGGTTCTAGTGCTATTGAGAATATCCAAATTGCAGCGCACAGCTGCACAAGGGTCCCTTAGTACAAAGGTAATGATGCTGTCTTTGGACACTTAGCCAGTAAAACACAGTCATTAAAAAGCCCATGAAAAAAAGGCAATGAAAACACACTCAAAGTGAATTCATTTTAAATAGCTGATTTCCGGACATACAGTTTTGAGTATTGCTGCTGCATTATTATAATATCCAGAATGTTTTAAAATTCAGGAAAGGTCCATTATTTCCCTGGTGGGGACTGGTTTATATCTACCCATTAGTCCACAATTTAAAATTCCACATACTTGGTAGTAAAAAGAAGTTTTTTTCTTCTTTGTAGGAGAAAAATGTAGGAGAAAATATTTTGCAGTCTTCTCCCCCCCGCCTAGATTTTTTTTTTTTTACAATGTTGATTATTTACGGGTTTTATGTGTATTGAAATAAACAAATAATTTGAGTTCTGTCAAGAAAAAGGCATCTGCTTAAATATATGAAATAACTATTCTTAAAGGTCTTACAACTTAGGGTTTAAGAAATCCTAGACGTGGAGGCTTTTAACAGTTGAGCAATTTACATGCCCAATCCTATCCAAAGCCCTGCGCTGGGATGCAGCGGTACCAGGTCAGGCTCCGCTGTATCCATCACAGGGCTGGAGGCTGCTGGAGGCCTCCTCAAGGTAAAGGGACATTCGTCCCCTTACTCCATGTTGAGCCCCAAAAGCCTCCATGGAGCCACTTGGATCTGCACCAGCTAAATGGCTGGCGCAAATTCAGGCAGCCCCATGTCAAGCTTCCAAGTCCAGGCAGGGGGATAGGATTTGGCGGACACCTCCTCCGCCCAGCCTGCCCCCCTCCTGGGCCTGTTCCGCCCTCCTCCCTGCCCTGGAATGCCCTCCCCACTCCCTTTTCTTCCTCTCCCCGCCACCCAACATGGAGCTTACCTGCCTCCGGCGGGCACTGCTCCTGCACTGGTGGAGGCCTGCAAGTGCTGGCCTCCACACTGGCACAATGTGCTTTGCGGCATGTTTGCAACCGCATGGGGCTTAGTCATGCCAGCAGAGGCTGGCATAGAATTGGGCTGTAAATGGCAGGTAACCCAAACAGGTAGTTTACTCAGATGTCGTCACTGGCATCGCTCTAGGTGGGGTGGAGCTCTAAGTTCCGCTGCGCTCCGACCCACCATTACACGCCCGTACGAGGCGACCCCGCCCCCTCGCCTTCGGAGCCTTTCAGGGCAGCGATAGCAACGAGCAGGGAGTCCTGTGCGTTGCTATCGCTGCCCTGAAAGGCTCCAAAGGCGAGGGGGCGGGGCCACCTCGTACGAACATGTAACAGTGGGTTGGAGCGCAGCGGAACTTAGAGCTCCGCCCCACCTAGAGCGACGCCACTGTATACAGTAACTGTTTATTTCAGTGCTCCAGGACTTTTCTAGTATTTCAGGACTCAATTCCTGGTCAGTCTGGTCACCATTGCAGTCTTAACAGCCCTGTCCTATGTACGTATACTCAGAAGTAAGTTCCAGTGGACCTTTCCCTATGCATAGCAATGCAGCATTGGTATATAAAACCAATATTCATAGATAATCAGAATCAGAAACCTTTATTGACACAAAGATTCATAGAGATTATTCTCGTCTGCATTAAGAATAAAGAGAAAATTCATGGACGGGGTTTAACATTAATTTCTCCAGTTTCTCAAGTACTAGAAACCCTCCCATCATAGATATAAAGAAAACCATTCCTCTCGTTAATTGTTGGTACCCCAAACCTGTTAATGATTTTTTGTGGGTACCCTTTTCATTTATATATTCATGTAGGCTGCATCTTAGTATCTTGGAAGGAATATACAGTATTTAAACTGCAATGGGATTGTGAACGAATGGATGTCTGGAACTGTAATTTTAGTTGGTATGCATGATAGCACAAATTGTATGAAATGATGAGCTGTTTTGAATAACACTGTATAGATCTTATGACGTTTTCTTTTAAGCTCTACAGCTTGACTGAACTCTTCAGAGCTGTGCTAAAAAAATATGACTCCAAAGTTTGATTCTGATCTTTTTTTGAAAGTTGGAAGAGAATCCTATGGAGTTTCTTGCATTTTCAAAATGGCAAAGTGTGTATGCTATTTATATACTACAATAAAATTCAGTTTTGCTTGTAATACATACTGGTAGTTGCTCAATACACTGACAAAGATACAGTACAACCAAAAAACTCACATCTCTGATACGACATATGCAGTTATTTGGAAGTGCAACCATTTTTACAGACTAAGCTTAAGGTATATTGAGATATTCCAAAATTTAAAAATCTCTCTCTCTAGTCTGGGTATTATATATATAATAAAAAGCACAGCCACACATTTTGGATTCTGAAAATAAGAATCATAAATGAGACCCATGTTTGAAAAATACTGTGAATTTTCTGAATCTCAAAATAATAACCTGTCAAATTTATTATATTACCATCCCCTACTGTCACCCTCAAACCAGTGCCTTCCATATATGTGTGGAAAGATTTTTTTATTATAAATGAGTGGTTTTAAGCATACTTAAAAAAAAAACACCAATGAAAAACCAACTGTTTCCCTCTTGATCATTCCTTTTTCTATTTCCCCCCCTCTGAACATCATCCCACAAGTATTTGCATTTTGCAGCATAACAGAACATGATACTGAATTTAAGTCAATCTTACAAAAAGTGGTTCTATATCATTGTGGTATACACACACAACTAGAAGAGATGCTATCTGACAGCGCAATCCTGCGTATCTTTGGCCGGCGCTACGCCAGCCTAAGGAGTCGTAAACGTGCCATAAAGCATGTTTGCTGCTCCTTTCGAGTAAGTGGTGCTGCCCTGCGCAGAGGCCGGCACCACTTACTGCTCTGTCCCCCAGGACCTGCGCCGCCGGACACAGGTAAGTCCTGCACCGGTTGGAGCAGGGGCAGGGAAAAGGTTTACACCAGGGGAAGGGGCGTGGACCGGGAACTGCGCAGGATGCAGCGGCCACCACAACCTGCGCAGGATCGGGCTGCCCGTTTCTGTTATTCAGATCCCATTAATTTACTGCAACCTCCTGCTGATGTCATATAACTTGAAGACAGTTCAGACGATCAGAGTTTAGATTCTCCCCTCCATGTGTAAGAAGAATGTGTGGAAGCTTTTTCAACATTTTGTCTTTGTTTTTTTAACGACGATTTCTTTTCATTCTAGTTAGTTAACCAACCGCTATTTTCCAAGTTCAGATGTAACATGGAACGGCAGTATGTGCTATGGTGAAAGCAAACGTTTTTCGCTCTCCTGTTGCACACAACGAGGAGAAGAGGGAGGGAGGGAGGGAGGGGCAGCATGTTGAGACCAGTGTTAACCACGGTTCACCACCAGTGTTCACACGACTTTTAGCCGGTGTGCACATTGGTGTGCCGTAGGAGTTGGGGGAGGGTCATTTCTTAGTAGGGCCATTGGGGGATGTGAGCCCCCCATCGGCAGTGCGGTGGCCTTGTCAATTGTCAAAAAACTGATTGTGCGCCCTGAAATGTTAGTGCCTTGTCAGTGCGCCGTGAGATGAAAAAGGTTGAAAATCACTGGTTTAGGCTATCCTCTGAACCAAGCCAGTGTCTTTCTGTGTCATTCTGGAAATCCAAATTTGATATTCAGTTACCTACACTCAAATGAATGAAGCTTTACTGTCTCTATTTACTTAAGAGATTTATATCCCACCTTTTAGATTAAAAACCTCAAGGCAGCCTGCAGGGTTTTTAAATACAAAACAAAACACAATAATTTGAAATGCACACATCTTGAGTGGAACAGGGTTTCGGATGGCTAAAGTGTAGGTTAAACATTGTCAGTTTTTCAGGAAAGGATCTTCCTGAGACACTTGTGAACTAGTGGAGCAGGGGATCAAAGAGTGGGTGAGAAAGCTGTTCATACCCTTTGTACCCTGCTTATTATAGGCTTCCCTGAAGCACCTATCTGACCACTGCTGGAAACAGGACCAGCTGGGTCCTTAGTCCTACCTAACAGGACTCCCCTTACGTTCTTGTGATTTCTTGTGAAGTTGTCGGTCTAGGTGAGGGCAACACTCCAACCAGGGATCCACCCAACTTCGGAGCAAGACAGCTTGATCATGGGCTCCCCGATCCTAGTGAATTGTCACGATGTTTGTGGACAGGACGTGGTTACTCGGTGCTTGAGGTAAAACACTTTGCACATGCTCAGAGTCTCTCTTATTACATGTTATGGAGCATTCAATACAGGTCTCAGGCTGCATCTTGGCTCAGATTGCACAAGCTTTGAAGCAGATTTCTTTTCCTGAAGTCTTTAGTAAGTAAACAGGCAGCTCCCTGAAATGAACCAATTTGAAAATAAGGAACCTACGGAGGAAAAAAGACAAATGCATAATGATAAACAGGGGTGTTTTTCCCTCTGTTTCATCCTTTGTCTTTTCTCTTTTTTTAAACCCATCAAGTTTAAAGATTCTATGGTGCTTCTCTCCCCCCCCCCCCCACTTTATAGGAGACAACTGACAATTCGGTGGTAAATGGAAGAAAGAGCCAAACAGAACTGAAAATCCTCTAATGCACTGACACTAACGTGCCCTCTATTGTTGAAAATGAGCAGGCAATCATGAATGTTCATCAAATGGCTCCTAATGCAGTTAAAGCATTCAGCTATAATTTCTCCTTGCATTTATAATTACTGTCATAGACTGCACACCTCAGTGAGCAGATTAAAGCTATAAACTATTTAGCCATAGCTTTAAGATGAGGAACTTGATTTGTCTGGCAGCAGTTATTTGTTAGAAGAGCTTGACACTTCACATAAAAATGACTCAACTTGATGAAGAACAATGCAACTTGAACAATGCAGAGGTTTTAAATCAGTCATTTATACCACGCCCTGTACAGATTGCAAAGCAATTTGTTAAATTATCTATAGGACATGCAGATAACTGTGTGTGTTAAGTATACCAAAATAAAAAGGTAGGGCTTGTAGAGTCGGTGGATTTTTCTACTTTTTGCCGTCCTTTTTTGTTGATTTCTCACCTTTTGAAACAGCAGGTATGTGTTCAGGTCTTGTACGTGGGCAGATCTAAACATTTCAAACAATGTAGGGCTGCCAACAAAATAGGAATGGTTCTCAGGGAACTGTTCAGCGTAATAAGGTCAAGACAGGAGGTGAGTTGAATTAGATGTTACACAGAGAGGGAATGGCTATTTGACACGGTTCTGTTGCTGTTTTTGATGAACATATGAAGCTGCCGTATGGAGTCAGACTATTGCGCCTCTAGACTCTGACTGGTAGTGTCTCTCCAGAATCTCAGGTCGATGGACCCTTTAAACCAGAGGTGCTGAGCATTGCACCCAGGCCCTTATGCAAACAGAGCATGCACTCTACCATTGAGCTGTTATGACCCTTTTTCCATATGGTTGCATCCTCATGCTGTTGTGACATCTAGTTTGTTCCTGGCTATAAATAGTAGCAACAATGGTATGTAGAAGCAGGACAGGAACAGTTAGATCAACTAGACCGAGAATCAGAGAATTCAGTTCCTGTCAAGGGAGCAAGGACACTCCAGTCCCGTCCCCCGGAGGAAATACAAAAGCAGCCTCTTGTTGCTCAGAACAGTGAGGAAGACTTATTATATAGTCTTACAGCCCAATCCTAACTAAATCCCCATGTGGCGTTGCAGTGGCGCCAGCACGGATTCCGCTGTATCCCGTGCGCCACTGGAGGCCTCCTTGGGGTAAGGAAACATTAATTCCCTTGCCCCAGGGTAACCCCCAGTAGCCGCCATGGGTTAACTCAGACCTGCGCCAGCTTGATTGCTGGGACAAATCTCAGTTGATCCGTGAAGACGGATAACGCCCAGGAAGGAGTTCAGGATTCAGCTTGCGCCGCTGCCACTGAACTGGCCCCCTCCTGGTCCCAATCCGCTCTCTCTCCACCCCGTCACTGCCCTTTTCTACCCTCCTGTTCAACCCCTTCCCCGCCTCCCACCAACCCCCTGCACTGGCTTACCTGCGCCGGCAGGTGACCGGCATCTGTCTTCACACAGACCTGGCCACTCGCTGCTTGCGGTGGCCAGACCCCACACACTAACCTTGTTGCGTTTGCAACAGCTGCAAACCAGTTTATGCCGGTGGAACACGCGCTAATAGTATATAGGCTACATAATATAACATGTGTGTAATATGTATTATAAGGATCAGGGCGTATGACCTTCTCTGGCCTATTTCTGTTAAGAGGCTTTCTTACTGGCCCAGCTGGCTTCCTTATAGCTTCCACCTTTGGCCAGAGCTGGGTGGTGGTGTGCAAGCGAAAATGCTCCTTCACATCCCTCTGGCTCCAGCCTTAATATCTGGGCTTGAGGTCTGAAAGCTGGTTCCTACAGAACGGGGTCCTTGTGCCCGGTGCAAGAGTCAGGTTGCTGAGGACCCCACTGCACAACCCTGCACTGTCATCCTCCGCTGCCCCAATGGTGGGTGGGGTGCTGCAACTGCCACATGTTCTGAGGGTTCAAGGGTTCAACCAGCCTCTGGTGGGCTCTTGGCTGCACTGACGCCATCCCTGGTGATGCCTAGGAATTTGAAATAGTCTTTTCAGCCTTAGCTACTATACAAAATCTACCTCAGAAAGCAGACACATAAACTGTATAACGGTCTCTGTCATCTTGTCTTAGGGAGACATTTCATGCATTATAGTTTTCATATGGAGGCTGGCGAAAATCACTTCCCAATGCTGGTGTTCCCCGAGGCTACGCGATGCTCTGTAACGCCATGCAGGAGCCTAGCTGCACGGAAGGTTGCATGCCGACACTGATCACCAATGGTGATATGTGGCTGGGCAATGGCACCTTCCCTGCTGTTTGGCTGACCCACATGGTTTTTGACTTTCAAAATATTACTCTCCACTGTCTGGATGTATTTTCTGGGACCCTCCGCATGGGGACCATAACACGAAATGAGCCATACACACCTTCTCTTTAAGACAGATCAATGTCATGCTTCTTCAGACCTTTTTATGTTCCTCTGAAAAGACGGACTGTTGAGCTTACAGCAGTCCACTGCTACTTGAACTCTTCCCATTTCCTAGGAATCTATTACTCATGCCTCAAATGGACACAGAAAGAATCCTGCTGGATCAGGCCAGAGGTCAGCATCCTGTTTCCACCAATATCCAGCCAGATGCCTCTGGGAAGCCTACAGGCGGGGGGGGGGGGGGAGAGAGAGAGAGAGAGAGAGAGAGAGAGAGAGAGAGAGAGACAACAGCTTCCCTCTGTCATTTGTGCCCAGCAACTGAAAGTCAAATGCTGCCAAACATGGACCATCCAATTCGTTATAATGACTATAGTCTCCGCCTTGCCACTTAACACCATGGGTGTGTTTATTTTATTTATTAAAATACATGCACCCCACATTTGCTGTTCATCTTGCAGAAGAGTCTGCAGAAGAGTCTGGCTCAGTTGGGAGAGCTGCTGTCTTGTAAGCCTGAAGACCGGTGAACTTGATAAGTTCAAGACACGCCACCGACAAAAAGCTGTGAAAGCCTCCAGGAGGAGAGATAAGAGCTCCCAGCTGCATCAGTCGAGTGTGGGAGGCGCCAGCCAGCAGAATTGTCAGACTGTAAAAAGGATATCACCTGGAATGTAGCCATTCCTGAAAGATTGGACATTTATATATACATTTAACCCAAGGGGGGGTTAGGACAGCCTGCCCATGTACACCGCCTTGGATTAAAGTCGGAGGAGAAATCCAATGACCAAGAAAGGTGGTGTTATATATATACCGTATTGTCCCGAGTATAAGACGCACCTGATTATAAGACGCACCCTTAAAGTTTGGTGCTATTAAAAAAATTTAATTAAATCACTGGCATTAAATTGCAACAGCCTGATTATAAGACGCACCCCTAGTTTAAAAACTTAAATTAGGAGAAAAAAGTGAGTCTTATACTCAGACCAATACGGTATATCTTGCGTAGCACACCCCTTCCTTTTGGTGAATGAGACAAATGCTTTGTTTCTGCTCAAAATGTGGATGTTTAATCTCTTGAAATGCAAGAAGAAGAAGGAGGAGGAGGAGTCTAAAAGGGTCTTTTGTTTTCTGACTTCAATAAGAACCCACAGAATGCACCCAAATCAGCACCAGGTAGGTCACCTACAGCAGACCTGGTATGAATTAGTCTGCCTAGTAGAAGTAACATGAGAGAAGATGCTGAGATGTAGGCATTCAGCGGTTCAAAGCGGACGGTTACCCAAGACCTTTTTGTCACAGTAGACACTTCCAAGACGTAATGCAGAGCTGACTCTTCTTGGCAAATCTTGTCACCACCTGCTGATATCCTACACCTCCCTCTTGACGTGTAGGTGTGTTCTTGGCCCTCTGCTTTGCCTTGCTTCTCCTCCTGGTGTGTTGTCTGCCTGAACTTTGACGCTGCTGGCAAAGGGCTGTGGGACACTGGGGGATGAGGAAGTGAAACCGGACACCTTCAGATTATCTCCAGCAGCTGGGCAGATGTAACATGTGAGAGAAGGTGAAAGGCAAGGTCCGTGTTACCTCAGTTATTGCAAAATGTTGGGGCTGTTATATCCGCCTCACTTCCTCCTAAGTTTTCACTTCCCATATTAGTTCTGCCAAGAAACAGCATGCTTCGTATCCGATGACATTCTCCAGGGTACAACAGCTCCTTGGGTGGATTAGGCTAGGAAACAATGTGTTTAACTGGACACAGTTTGAATGAAGTAAAACTATATATTTGAATTTTTTCACGTACGCTTGAGCTACAGATGCATCATTTCTTTTTTATTTTTTTTGTATTAATCTGGCAGTTAATATACTGTGATACGTTTTTCAGAAAGGCTCATGTTGTTATTTGAGAACTTGACATCTGACACTATAGGAGATGGAGTGTGGACAGGGGATCCCGTTTGGGATATTTGGCATACAGGATATCTGAAATACGGGCACGTATTTTTCCCCCTTTGACCAAAGAGCAGTCAGAGAGGCAATTTTGATCAGGAAAATAGTGCAGGGGGATCATATTATTCCAATTGCATTGTCAGCCCCATTTCCCCCAAGGCAGCATTTTGTTAATTAAAATAACAGGAGATCCAGTTATGGAACTCCCATAGAACATCTAATTTGACCTAAAATCTATAACACTGCAGTTTGAACCCTGAACACACAGAGGTCAGGCAAAACAGACCAGAGGAAGGTGTTGTAGCGTAGTGGTGGAACTCATGCCCTGTATGCAGGATATGATAGGATCAACCCCTATCATTCCAGGTGGGGTTAGGAAAGACCCCTGTCCTTAACTCTGGAGAGGTGCTGCTAGTCTGAACAAGCACAGCTGGGCTAGTTGGACCACCAGTCTGACTCAGTATAAGCCAGCTTCATACGTTGGGAAGAGGGATGGACATTTTCAGTTGCAAATAAGTATTGACGATGCATATGTACAGAAAGGGAGCCGTGGTGGCTTAGTGGTTAAGACGCTGAACTGCAGACCGGGAGGTAGGCAAGACAGCAGTTCGAGACTCGAGTGCCGCGTGACTGTGTGAGCTACCATCTTTGGCTCCAGCTCCTGCCAACCTAGCAGTTTGAAAGCAAGAAATTGCAAGTAGATTAATAGATACCACATTGGTGGGAAGTCAACAGCGTTCCATGTGCCTCAGCATTGAGTCATGCCGGCCACATGACCACAATGCATCTTTGGACAGCGCTGGCTCTTCGACTTTGAAACGGAGATGAGCACCGCCCCTAGAGTCGGTAACGACTGACTTTCGAGTATGGAGAACCTTTACTTTTACCTATGCACAGGAAAGTATGACATCTCCAACAGGTGTGGTACTTTATTATGAAGATTCCCATGTATCCCATTCCTCCACTGAGCTCAGGGTGGTATGCACAGATCTGAGTTACCCCATTGTATCCTCATAACAACCCTGTGAGGAAGGTTAAGCTAAAAGAGAGTGGTCATCAAGTTATCCTTGTGGCTCAATGGACATTTGAACCCAGGTTAGCCTGACCAAAATCCAACAATCTTACCATTACACTGCATTGGCTGGCTGTCTAGAATAGAGAACAACACAAGCACAGCTAAAAGCACAATTAACTTGGTAAATTATAAATTTTCCTGCATTTATTGATTGCATTTATTTTTAAGCTTTCTCCCTTCATGGAATGGAGAGTAGCAGGAAGGGAATTTCCAGTCATTGACTAGACACAGATTGGTAAGCGTACTTATTGGTTTGTAATCTATTGTTAATTCATCTACCCCAGATCTTCCAGATATGATACCATATAAAGGCAGGAGGTTGCAACAAATATTCATCACATCACTTGCAGCTTTAACCATACTTGTCAATGTATGCATTTCTTTAATTTTGAAAACAATTCACACATATATACAACAAATTAGTTATTGGGCCTGGTAACACGCAAAAGTTCTAGAATGGAATTTGAAGAGCCTGACTCCATGAAGGCCACACAACCATGCACTGGCTCCCCTCTCCCTATGTCAAATTTGAGAACAAATAGATCCTTAAAGCCAACTTTTCTTTCTGGTTGGTATCTAAAGCCAATGGCTAGCTTGGAATTATAAACTGCTTCATTTTTGGATGTTCCTAGCCTCTTCCCTGATGGCTTTCAGAAAAATTGCTTTCTTTAAGACTTTGCAATGTGTACATGTATTTAAATATGCTTAATTGACGTGGGTACCCACAGTCTGGGGAAGGGCAGGGTATACATGCATTAAATAAACAAACAAACCGATCAATCAATTAATCATTTTAAAGCCAGATAGTCAATTTAATTCAAAAAAAAATCTGATAGGTTGACAGTATACTGTATACGCATATATTTCATTTCAGTAAATATTTCAGAGAGAGAGAGAGAGAGAGAGAGAGAGGCCAAGCATGTTCCTTGGCCTTACACTAGATTTATGAGAATTTTCTCTGTTCTTTAATAAGAAACTGCAGCAACTACTGCCTTGCTTGCTCACCCTGAAATACAGAGCAGCTTCTGTGGAAAATGCACTTCATTATTAATGTGAATTTACACTTTTTTATGACAATGCTTGAGGGGGGAGGGATTGGTAGAGATTTCCAAGTGATATATGCTTCTTTCCAACCATTGTCTCAGATTATTGAGGAACAATGATAAACGCCATTGACATTTGAAAACTGGAGTTTCCCAAATTGCAGAGTAATATTTGCTGCTGCTAACTGCACAAAGTTATGCCTTGGGTGAAAGAAGTCTGAAATAAACTTTGCTTAGCACTGTGCATCTCTTCCTGATCTCAGAATGGCTGCTGCCCCCAGTTTCAGTCCTTTGCTTGTGTTCCCCAGAACTGCTTCCCTCTATTCACCCATTTAAGGTACACTTTCAATGCTGGTCCCAGGTTGTTGGGGGCCCTGGGACACAACCCTGTCCTGCGGCTCCCATGGCTCCCATCCACCTTTTGATGCATGCTGTCTACCACTGCCACTGGTCCAGAATGTTGAGGGGTTGGCCTCACCAGGTGGGTCCTCTGATCGGTGAGGGCTTTCAGCCACTACCCAATTTGGTGACCTTCTGATGCCACCCCTGAACACTTTGGTTATTACTACCAGCGCATCTCCCGATTCAAGAAAATATACCCTATATTTATTAGGTTGCAGGAGAACTGGCAATGATCACAGACCTCTCAAACGCCACTAATTTATTGCTGCGTGACATCTGTAGACTAAAACTGTATTGGGATAAGCCTCTATTTGGGAGGTTATCTAGGAGATTCTTAGCAGAGTTTGTTCCCTCTTACACCCAGGCAGACTGAGATTAGCTAAATAAGCACACGAGGCATAGGCTGAGTTAAGTTGCAAAAAGAAGAAGTTTACTCACGGTTTCAGTTCACATATACAGCATCTGATAAAGATCAGAGGTTATTAGGATGAAGCTCCCCCTACAGCTGGGAGCCTCCTGCATTGTAGGTCTGCTTGGATCATGGCCGCCATTCATCAGAGCTCAGGCATGCCACGTCCTTCCTGCTTGGAGTCAAGATAGTAAGAGAGTGAGAAAGAGCATAAAGAAGGAGGAAATAGGTCAGGAGTCACACCCCTTCCTTTAGACACAGAGAGGCCAAAGTAAAGAAGGTCTCTCAGGTGACCAGGCTATACACTCCCCCTGCTAGTGTCCAAAACAGCCGAAAGCTGCCCATTTCCAACAAACTGCACCCCTCAGCCACTGCAGCAAAACTACAGTTGGCCCCAACAGCACTAACTTGAACCACAGTGTCCCCTGGCGTTCATAACAGTATTTAATATATCCTTTTTAGTTTTATTTCTGAAAGTTTGCAATCTGGTACAAGTGTACCAAGCCTTAAGCACACATGCCTGCCAATAAGTCACTTCTCCAGCCTTCCTTTTACAGAGCTTAATTTGCAAATGACTTTTGTGTATATATTCAGTATTTCATCCTTGTGGTATTATGACTCAATCAGTTTTACAAATGAATCCATCATCCGTACTTAAGTCTTTCTTACAGTTCTAATAAGCATGGATAGCTTCCGAAATTCTTCTGCCTGGTCATCCATGCAAAACTCTGCCATTTGCAGGAGCTGTTTGAACTTTTTCCAGTTCTGAAATGGGCCAATGGGACATCCTTGCACGCACAACAAAATCAACTTCTTTAGAATATACTCATTTCTTTGTTCAATGTATGTCTCGAGTAGAGCATCAGAAATGCTACCTCTGCCTTGTCAAAATTACCACCTGAGGTTTATATTTCTATAGTTCTTCCTTGGACACTTGAAGATTCATATAAAGCTTAATGAAAATTGTCTTCGGTGGTGAACGTTCCCTTCCCACAATCACTGTTTTTCAGAGGTCAATTAGTGGAATCTTCTGTATCCAACCACTGCTGTCAATGTTCTTTTTTCTATTTGAGCATAGTTCTGCTAGATATTAGAAGAATATGCAACAGGTAAGCCTTTCTGCAATAACTTTATTTATTTATTTTCCTATTTAAAGCCTGCTTTTCATCTTGGTAGACCCTAGGAGACTATAGAACTAGCATCTCCTGACACAGTTCCTGGTTCTTTCAGATTCCAACACACATATTTTTGGCCCCTTGCCAGACCTTGGCCAAGCTACCACACTGACTATAGCAAGGATGTTCCAGTTTGGGTGCAGATGAGCAGAGGCAGGCAGCCTGGTCAAAGCCTGATCCAGAGCACTGATCCAGAGGTAGGCAGCCTGGTCAAAGCCACTTGGTGGTCAGATACTAGTGGACCAACTTGCTCAGACTGCTAGGTTTGCTTAGAAGTAGAGCTTTTTATGGGGCTTCATGCATCAAACCTAAACAACGAGAGCATTAACCGAGTCAACAAAGAGGGGGCCAACCTAATCTTTCAGAATTCAACCACCACGGAAAAGACCCTCCTCTCACTTGACCCTGCCTACTGAACCTTTGGCGGGACACACAGCTCTCTCGCGAACAACATCTATATTATGGAAGGAGCTCTATTGTACTTCCATGTCCATAGTGATTGGAACATCCTTTTTCTCAGAATTTTGCTTCTGGGAATGCATTGTGCAGAAGGAATTATATCTGTTTTAGCAAGGATGAAAGTTCTCTACTTCTGACATCAGCCCAAGAGACCTATACTGTAGTCTTTTAAAAATCGCATTTATACTTCCAGGAACTGTGGTTTCATTATCTAAATAAAAGAAGCTAAAATAAACTCTCAAAAAATTCCAAAAAAGATTAGGGTGAAAGGTTTGCAAATCCATATTTCACGCCTTTAGGAAAAGGAAAAAGTCAACACGATTAATTAGCATAGTGAAAATTTGTGTAAAAGCACAGCTTGGGGAAAAAAAAGAATTGTGCCATATGTTTTCTGTATCTTTCACCTCCCACATACATATTGTATGGAATAATCTGGGGCTAAGCATGCTCCCTAGCTCATGGTGCTTATAAATCAAGCCATGCATATCTGGTAGGGATTTTACTCCAATAAAATTGACCTGCCCTATTCTGTCTTTCTTTGGACTCAGAGAGCAAAGATACCACCATGCTCAGCTTTGTGTTGCTCACTTTAACTTTAATTCATGTCTCTAATTCTCTCTTCTCCCCATCCACCCTCCCCCATCTTTGATTATCCCCACTCGGTGGTCCAGAGCTCTATTAGATTTACTGGCAAGACTAGAATGTATGAGCACATTGTTTTTCCAATATGATTTAATGACCTTCTTTGCTGTTCCCATGGCTGTTGAAATCTTCCACAATTATTCCCGTTGGCGGTAGAGGCTCCTGTTGGTCAGGTGAAAGCCCATGCAGATGTCATATGTCAATAAATTTGAAATCCATAAATGTAACAATTTGGTGTCAGAGCAAGCTGGGGTTAAACAGAGTGCAGGGATGAACATGTCAATCACGAGCCAAACCCAACTGTGGGTTGATTACAAGAATGCAAAAATCACAAGAGATCGTCTTTTGAGAAGTTATGTTCCTTTTTTGTAAAATCCCACCCCTCACCTGTATTTATAATGCAATAAACATTGATATTTATCAGTGCACTGTATGTTAGAACAGCACTGTAAAATGACTGTTGTGAACAGGATCCTCTTTCGGACAAATGAGAGCTTCTCGTTTCATCTGGCCCTGCCTTTTTAGTCTCAGCCCACTGATCCATTTTGCCACACATGGAAGCCTGATACATGCAGCCCAACTGTCTTTGAACACTGGGAAGGAAACACAGTTGAGGTCGATTGGCTGGTTGTACATAGGTATACATCAGATGAGCATCTGAGCTTCTTTATTGTGCTTGTTCAGGAACTATTTAAAGTTCCTTCAGCAAAGTTTTATTTAAATTATTTGTCTAATCACCCCTTGGTTCAAGAAGGCAAATGAGAAAGTCTACAAAAAGAAAAATTGGCTTATTTTGATTTGCCAGAGATTTGGAGATGTGAATGTGTACACAACATTTAAAATTACAATTCTATACTGAAACTACTGCTTCAAATTTATCATGCCATGCCACAGGAAAATTAATGCAGGATGCAACAAATACCTAGACATTAATAACAGCCAGAATGAAGCATTCTCTCCAACAATTCATCATTACAAGCTGCCTTTCAATAAAGCAAGGAATTGCACAAAAGCATTCAAATAGGGACAGACATTTTGTCACCAGAATTTGCCACAAGATTCTGAATGTCACTAATGGCCCAATCCTATCCTGGTCCTATGGCAGCGGATCTCAGAGTCCATTGCTATAAGTCCAATTATAGTGGCATGAAAGGCGCACACACTGCTGTTGGGGGCTCTGGAGCTACTGGCACAAATGGCCAGAGGCTCCATGCATCTGCAAATGGCCCACCCAGGCCACGTTGGAGCAGGTTAGGAGGCAGCAGGAATGAGTCATCGGCGGTTTGGGGGAGGAACCAGAGGTGGTTTGGGGGTGGATCTCAGCAGCAGCAGCACATGCCGGATCCTATCCCACTTTCCCGGCCTGGACCCACCACCTGACTCTCCTTGGACTTACACCAACAAAAGAGCTGGGGTGGTTTGGACAAGACCCATTGATGGCCAGATGGCCTACGGAGAGGTAAGTAAAAAATATTGTTACTTACCTCTCCCAGGCCATCTGGTTGCCCCACCACTATAGCATGCAGCACACACTCCATCGGCAGCAAGGCATGCTATGGACTGGTGGGAGATTGGATTGGGCTGTAATTTTCATAGTAAATTTCACAGTAACATCTTCACCGGGCATCAAACCAGTTCTCTAGACTCTAGAGGCAGGGAGTTCCACAAATAGGAGAACCACAATTGAAAAAGCTTGTCCCATGTTACACCCAACGGTGGGGGAATGTAGAGCAGAGGTCAAAATGAAGATCATGGCAGGTTCATATCGATGGAGGTGTTCCCTCAGATAATCTTCTTGCCTAAGCCATTTAAGCCAACCCAACCAAGCCAGACCAATACCTTGAATGTTGGTGAATGTTTGCTGGAAGCAAACTAGTAACCAATGCCGCTAATACAAAATGGGAGCCATAGGCTTCCAGTCATGGGCCCTAACCAGAACATGTGTTGCTTCATTCCAGACCAGGTGAAGGTTCTGAATGCTTTACAAGATTAACCCCATGTAAAGTATGTTACAGTCATCTAATCTCAATGTGACTAGGGCATGTCATCCTGGCCAGATCTGCTTTTGCCCAAAAGTGGCAGAATTGGTGCACCAGCTAAAGCTGTGCAAAGGTACTCCTGGCCACAGCTGCTACCTGGCGCTCCAGGAGCAGATCCAGGTTCAGAAGCAACCCAAACAGTGACCCTCATCTTTCATTGGGATCGATACTCCCTCCAAATACATTATGCACCCAATTCTAGGCAGTGACGTCGACAGAACGTGGCGGGGGGGGTGGGCCGCCGGGGGTGACGTGCGCAGATGTGCGCAGAAGGGGTGACGCGTGCACCCACGCGCGTCACCGCCGCTGCGCACGTCACCCTCTGGAGGCTCTCCGAGCCCGGGAGAAGGCCTCGGAGCGTCCGCGCCGTCCGGCGGTCTGGGGCCTTCTGAGAAGGCCCAATGCGGCGACGCGTAATTTATTAGGTTTTTCGCGCCTGCGCAGAACGTTTCTGAGGGCAAACAGGCAACCCTTGCCCTCAGAAATGTTCTGCACTGGCGCGAAAAACCTAATAAATTGCGCGTCGACGCATTGGCCCCGGACCACTGGACGGGGCGGACGCTCCAAGGCCTTTTCCTCAGAAGGCCTTGGACTGCCGCGATGCGGCAAATTTTGGAGGGGGTGAACAGGGGAGTCACTAGGGTGACGCATGATGTCACCCTAGGGCGGGCGTGGGTAACGCGTGCCCTAGTGACTGCGCTGATTCTAGGTGAGCTGCCCTATTGACCAACAACACTTCTATCTTGTCTGCATTAAACTTCGGCTTGGTCAGCCAGCTTGGTGCATTCTCAAGGCTAGACAACAATTAAGGACCTCTACTGCTTCCCTAGCATCTGATGAAAAAGAGAGGTAGACCTGTACACAGAGAGTATGTACTTCTGCATCCCTAGAGAGTCCCCCAAGTATGCCATTAATATATTTTTGGGTAACCCTGTTTTGCATCCCAGCAGATAGGCATTCAACCAGTTTGCCATTAAAGGAAATGATATCCAGGACGATCTATCACTGCAGAGTGTTTGAAGTACAGTACTTCACATGGCTGAGCAGGGATTCCTCAGTCCAAGACGATTCACAATATCACTAAATGCCAGTAAGGGGTTAATTCCAACAGTGAAGAGCAGATTATATGGATCTAACCAACAGCGTTCACACCTTAACCTTAACCAGATACTTATGTTCTTATGATAATAGCTTGTAAATGACTACGCTACAGCCTGATTCCTTTCCACTTGCAAAGACAGTTTTCTTGAAAGGTACCTGTTTGTATCCCAACCTTCCTACAAAGAGCTTAGAGTAACTTTAAGAGCCAAATCCACTGTAAGTATCCAACGGGCGGCCCAGAGCCACCCATCGGATTCCATCCCCCACCGCGGCCCGCTGCATGGTCTACTCTACCCCTTCCCTGGGTGTAAACCGGGGGCGGCCATATCGGCCTCCGTGGATTTCCTTAGGAGAAGGCCATGTAACGGCCAAGCCGGCCCGGCGGGAACGGGGATATGACCAATGCCATTTCCGCCCCCTCGTGGGCCGGCTCGCCCAGTGGCCCCCCTCTCTCGCCGCCCGGACTGCCCATGCGGGCGCCAGCGAGAGCCTTACCTGCCTCCGGCTCCTGCACTGTCATCCCGGCGGCGGAGTGAGGGAGGCTGGCCTTGAGCTGGCCTCCCTTACTCTAAACCTCCCTTACTCTAAATTTGCAATCTTGCCTTGATACATTGTAAACTGTTTTGTTCCTCAGCACTGATATCAGCTTGACTCAAGTGCTGTGTGTTTATATTCAATTTTCAAAAACAGTTAACTGAGGATTTTTAAAAAGAGGAAGGATTATCTCCAAATGTGCACCTTCTAAATGGACTCCAAAATAAAAGCACAAAATGGCAGCACTTGAATGCAGTGCCAATGTGGCATCACTGCACAGTCACAGGAAACACAAAACAACAACAACAACAACAACAACAACAACAACAACAACAACAATGTATGTGTCTCTTATGAAAGCAGCTGAAGTTATGAATGGAAGATTTCACTGAGGTAGTATAATCATGGTCAGTGTAAACCAGAAAAGGAGCCACTCCAGTTTCTAGTTTCTTCACTAGAAATAGATACATTACAGCTATGTGGCCAGAGTTTCTTCTTTCTGAGCTGCTATCAACATGCTAAAAAAAATTAAAAAAAATGCCCAGGAGATGGAGTGTGTGCGTGCATGTGCGAATGCGTGTGCACACGCATACATAAAAAATCTATTTCCTCTCTTGTGTGTAAGGGCCCCACTTGCAGCTGACAATGTGAAATGTGTTCATTCAGTTTGTTCGCAATGGAGTGTGTTTAAGTGTTGCCTCTTTGATGTTTCCCTGCCATCTCCATCTTTGTCATCGCTGGCCCATCTTTTTCAATCTAATGAACTCAAACCATCAGTGCAACTTAAGTTCGGCTGTCTGTTCTTGCATAGTTAATATTAAAAATGTACTAACAGTGCGGCTGCAAAATCAAATTATGCACATAAATATGCTGGCATAGCAGAGGAGGCGGCAGAAGCTGAAGTTAGCAACATTGATGCCAGTTCACATTTGCAAATCAACCGTCAATCTGTCATTAAACATGTTATCAAATGATGATAAGTGTATGCTTCTTGCTTGCATTGGTATGCTTATTCCCGATGTTGATGTGCATTAATGGGATAATGTGCATTAACATAGTCTTGCTTGGGTGAACACAAAACATTTTTTATCCATCTTAGCTTGTTTCCCCCTGTGGCCCCCCAACTAAGTGTTTTATGTTATCAAATTGCCAAAAACTGGGAAAACATATTACTTTTAATTAGCAAACCATGAATTATTATTAGTAGTATTTCATTCATTTTACTTTAATCCAGGCTAACTGTGGCACATTGGCAATGTATTTAAAGAAATGGGGGGTGGGGGAATTGAAAATCGCTCTACTGTCTCCCTTGGAGTAAAACGATTAATGTCAGAAACTCAGAGGCTAACAATTACGTGCTGTCTTAATGCACTGGCCTTTCATCTGCAGGCCTGACTTTTTGACAGGAGTGATGGTTTCAGTTCAATGATATGAAAGGCAGCAGAGGAAACGATCTTGGGCTATAAGAGCCTGTTGTATGACTGGCACTGGCTAGTGGGTTTACATCTGGAGGAGGCAAATCATGTACATCTTGAGTTAACAACAATCGTAGAAGGCAGCATTCAGGAAGGTGCCAGAATTTCAGGGTGGACTTCCTGCTTGATTGTCTAAAAACAATCATAACCTTTGTGTGTTTGCTGTACTGTACCATTCACAAATATTGTAGCCTACTGGTAACCTTTCAGGGTTTGATGAACAACTCCTCGTAGGCAGAGGCGTAACAAGGGTGGAGTGAAGGCAAGTAGTTCTGCAAGACTCCGTTACACTGGAGTCAGCGGCCCCTCCCCCTTGCTGTTGGAGCCATTCTGGCAGCAAAGGCAACACGCAGGACACTCCCCTGTTGCTGCTGGAATGGCTCCAACAGCAAGGGGGAGGGGCCGCTGACTCCAGTGTAACGGAGTCTCGCAGAACTACTTGCCTTCACTCCACCCTTGTTTCACTCCTGCTCGTAGGATTGAATATGTGTTGAGGAGGTAACCCGTGTTCGGGACCGCTACAAACCAGCTCTTATCTTTCCCTATCCTTTGGTATTCATTCTGGTGAGAATGTCATTGTCTTCTTGACAATCATACCCTTAGTCTCTATTGTTTTACAAGGGGCAATCAAGGCAAGAAAGGAAGCAAACCAGAAAGAGAGGGAGGGGGACAAGAACGAAAATCAAAGAAGAAATTGTTCCCTATATTTCCAAATTTCAGCCATTGTGCTTATTGTGTGGCAAAGCATTCCATAGGCCTGGTCTACACCTGCGGATTCATGAGATGGGGGTTCCAGTTTTGAGTGGTCCTCTATGTGAAGAAAAAACAACAACGCTGCCTGAAAATTAAACAACAACAACCCTGCATGCTCAGCTAGTTTTCTAAATGCAGAGTTTTTACCCTGAAAGCATTAAAAAGTCAGATCACCTCCCTACAGTTATAAGTGATATAGTCCATTCTACGATGACTTTAATGTTCTTACATTTCATTCTTGTGCATGGGTAGACAAGGTCCCAGTGTTGTAGTGGCAGATGGATAAGACAGCCATTTATCACAGTGTGCATGTAACCCTTTGGTAGCCGAATGTCTGAATGACTAGACAGATGACTAAAAGTATCCCAGTTGAGCTCTCTCACAGCCCATTCCAACCCAACTCCTCTCCAAGTCAGGCATAAGTGTGGCCTAAGTGCAGCCTAAGTTAGGCAGAAGTTATGTCTGAGTTAGGTCAGAGGTATGCCTGAGTTAGGCAGGCTGCAGTTTCTGTGGCCCAGCACCACCCCAGGATCCAGGCAACACATACCTCCCAGGCAGGCAGGCTCTCCAGGCTCGGTGTCTGGCTCGGGCATGTGCAGGCCTGTGTGTTTGCACGTGTCAGCGTCCATCCATGGCAGCTGCTGCAGTGTCTGTCTCAGCCTGGTCGCAAAGGGGCTGACCGCAGGCAGGGGGGTTGCACCAGTCATGTGGTGGACGCAGGGCAGGTGACAGGTGAGCGAGGTGCCCGAGCCAGCTGCCACAGGGCACCCTGTGCATCAGCCACCTGCTGCAGGGGAGAGTGGCCGTCCCCCCTCCTGCAGAAGGCGATGCCACCCCCATGCCACGTTGAGGCTGCACGTGGGAGTCATGGGGGGGAGCGGGGGAGGGAAGGGAAGGAGGGGGGTGGGAACGTCACACACAAGGGGGGGCCCATGATGTGTGGAACTGCCTCTGACATGACTTGCCCGTGCGCTGCCTGAAGCCCTGGACCTCCAGGGCCGGGGCAATGCCCACAAAGAAGGCATCCCGGCGTGCGTTCTGCTCTGTGCCCCGGCCAAGACCGAGAGATGCCTTGGGCTTGTCTGCTACGAGCGTGAAGGGCTCACGCAGCTCATCAGGCCCCCAGATGGGGCGACGACAGCGCCTCTCGGCAGGCGCTCTGGCAGGGTGGGGGGGGGGTGGCCAGCAGCCATCATCAGGGAGTGGGAGGGGAGGCAGACACACAGGCAGGCAGACAGTGGGTGCTGGGGAGGGGCACGGGTGGGTCAGAGACAGACAGACAGACAACAAGGCTGGTGGGAGAGAGATTCCGAGAGAGGGGTCTACAGAGACCAATAGGGACACAGGGGTTGCTCCGCAGATGAAGGCAATGCAGAAACAGGCGCCTCTTATGCAGACGGACTGTGGGCGGAAGCGGCTGCATTACAGGCGGACCTTCGACGGAAGCGGCTGCATTATGGGTGGACCTTCAACGGAAGCGGCTGAATTACGGGCGGACCTTCGACGGAAGCGGCTGCATTACGGGCGGACGCCCTGGCTGGCGAGATCCCCGGTTACTGAGCGGCCACTACACAGATGCAGCGGCCACAAGCGGCCCCGCTATGGGCTCCGTGGCGCCTGTCACTGTTTGCCTGCCTGAGAGGCCCCCCCAACTCCCCCTCCCCTCTGTCCCATGGGGGTCTGGCAGCCTCCCTGCTCTATTCTCCCTGGGAAGGAAGTGGCAGTCCCTGGAAGGGATTCATGCAGGGGCTTCAGTGCTGGGGGCTGTCTGTGTGTGGAGGGCAATGCTTGTGTAACACTGGGCACATATGTTTCAAGGAGGCTCTGCCCGAGGGGCGTCTTTATTGTTCTGGAACGTTAGCAGAGATGGCCAGGCGAGGCTGCCAGGGGTAGCCGCAGCAGCCAATCTGAGAGCAGCAGCAGCAGCAGCACACATGCCCCATGGACCTGGAGACGCAGGCTCTGCCCCTGTGGAACCACAGCCTGCTCCATAGAAAGGGGATGGACAGCAAGAACGACAGCCAGGGAGGTGGAGCAGCAGCAGCAGTGCCTGCAGCTGAGGAGGGTTGCAGGGCTGGCTCTCTGACCTCTGGCAGCAGCGAGGCAGAGGACCGTGGGGCAACCAGACTGCAGGCCCAGGGGTGCTCCCAGGAAGGTAGGTGGTAGTGGACGTTCCTGGGGAGACAAAAAACAAGGGGGTGTTACATGGCAGCTGGTGTGTGGTAGTAATCGCCAGTGAAGACAAGCCAGTGTGTCCGTTGCAAAAGCCTGCAGGGAGAGAAATAACACAGCTGATAGGTGTGACACACATAGCATGGTCTGAGCTGCTTACCCGGGTGTAAGGCGAGTATGATCCTGTAAGGGAAAAGGGTCAAAGAGAGAGAAGACAACACATATATTGGGTCACAACCATGGCAATCCTAGCAATACTGACCTGTCAGTTGACCCTATGGAGAAAAAGGGGGGGGGAACAGCTGGTGTCTACAGACGGTTAACAGCACCACCACACTCCTGGTGTTGTATGCTCACATGACAACAGGCGGCAATCCGACACAATAGTGGTAAAGCAGCATGTATCCTATATATCATAGCAGGCATTGCAGGCAGGCATCTGACTACTCATTGGTAAAGAGGCATTTCAGAGAAGGCATTGCAGGCAGACATGAGAGGGCACATTGGTAAAGAGACATTTCAGAGAAGGCATTGCAGGCAGCTATGAGACTACTCATTGGTAAAGAGGCATTTCAGAGAAGGCATTGCAGGCAGACATGAGGGCACATTGGTAAAGAGGCATATCATGGCAGGCTATGCAGGCAGACATGAGAGGGCACATTGGTAAAGAGGCATATCATGGCAGGCTATGCAGGCAGCTATGAGACAAGACATTGGTATAGAGGCATGTATCCTACCTATATTTCTATATGCAAAGAGGCAGATGTCAGAACACATGTCAGCACAACCCCTGCTCTTACCTTCACTTACCTGCTGGTGTTGTTGCCTGTGTGTGGGGGGGGGGAGAGGGGCTGGGAGAAAGACATGGGTTAGCAAATGGTAGCATGGAGACAGCTGCCCAGGCACAGCTGTAAACAGTTTGGCCAAAGCCAGAACAGCCCTCTCTGCCCTAGAGGGGGGCAGAGAGGAGAAGAGAAGAGAGAAGTGGGGTGTTTGTGAATTTTGCCCTCCACCGACAAAGTTCCACTTTGTGGCTGTGGGGGACAGAACCCCACGCCACGTGCTCAGAGAGAGAGAGAGAGAGAGAGAGAGAGAGAGACTGGGGGCCTGGGGCTGGGCTTTTGTGGGAAAGAGGGTGGGTGGGGCTGGGTGCTGATAGGCTCCCTATCTTAGGCATAACTCTGTCGGTTTCCAGACCTAGCAGGCCCAACTCCGTCCTAACTCTGACCTAACTCAGGAGTAGGGTGTTAGAAATTTTCAGAAGAGGGCTGGCTTGGGTAAGGTAAAATGGCTCCTATGGGTCTCCTCGAATTTGGGTCCACCTTTTTGGTCGACCTAAAATTTGTGTCAGCATTTGTGTTGGAGGGGGCGTGTCTGTGCTTGCCAGGGTCTGGAATCCAACGTTAATTGGTTGCCGCCCCGTTACACCCACGGTTCGCCCATGGTCCGCCCACTTTTAGGTCAACTTTAGGTCTGACTTGTGCTGCTTAGCCCTTGGGTTGGAATGGGCTGTTCTTAGTCCATCGGTCGTAACTTCGACCTAACTTTGACCTAACTTCACCCTAAATGGTTGCGTTCCAGACCTAAAGTCGCCCTAAATGACTTTAGGTCTGACTTGGGCTGCTTGGCCCTTGGGTTGGAATGGGCTGTCAATCTAGGGTCAGTGGGTCACCTTCCTGTAAGCACATCAAGTGGCAAAATTTGTTCAAGTACGTGGCAAAATGATTTTCCTAGTTATTCTATAATAGCAAAAGAGATATTACCTTTACGTTTGCAATAACAACATGATGGGGTGTAACTGTGGATGCTAAGGCCCCAGTCTTATCCACCACCACTCTACTGATGCACCAAGGAAGCATGCGCTGCATCCTATGCTGGAGGGGGCAGTTGCAGACTCATTCCCTTACCCTGGGGAAAGTCTCCACTTTCCCTATTGGTCTCCTTGGTTCTGCGCCAGCTATTTTGCTGGTGAAGAACCAAGCAGAGTGAGGGGGGGAGGGAGAAGAAAGAGGAATAGGATTTGGTTGATACGAATGCTGGCAATCCTGCCTCCTCCCACTCCCATGCCGTCCCCTTCCCACCCAGAAATTTCCCCATTCCTTCCAATTCTTTCCCCATCCCTCCCATCACCTCCCCCCCCCCCACTGCCGTACTTGGCACCGGCAGACGGTGTCTTTGCTGCTGGCGAGTGTGTACATCACGCTGTACTGGTGGCCTCACTGCGCTTGCCGGCGGAGTCATGATGACATTGTTCGATGCACACTGGATCCAGGCACTTCCACCTGGATCCTGATGTTTCTGCCATCAGAACGTGCATTCCACTGGTGGTGCTTTTCGGGCTGCCACATGTTTGATGTCATGGAACAGAGCAAAGTACAGGAAACATTAGTTTGGCTTCCCCAAATCCTTCATCATAGATAAAGAAGCTATCTAATATTTCTTGAAAACTTTGATAGAGTTGCCCACTATGCGATCATTACGTGCTGTTGTACTGATTAACAGCAGAGGGAGGGTGGGAGAAAGCTGTGGGATTTGGCATGGTGAGCTTATGCTGTTGTTCCTCTCACTACCCGCATTCTAGAGAAAGATTCTTGTGACCATATTTCAATCTGCCTTTAGCGTAGCTTTGGAGCGCTTTCAGATTTTGGAAATGGCAAGTAATTTGTCAATATGTTTTCACCATATGTATTAAGCAAGAATTTTAAAAAATGACAAGCAACGGCCCGTGTAATGGCACACAGTAAGCATTTTTCTCAGCACTTTTGAGCCTGCGCTGATGAAGGCTAGCCTTCCACACAGACATTATATACAATATAATGGTCATATTACATATACCCTCATCCCAGTCAGTTCAGCCACTAGACCACACACAAGCAGACCCCACACACCACTTAATTGCTACATCATTGTGATGAAGTACTTACTTATTGAAGAACAAACACCTATCCTCATCAGAAAAAAATATCAGGAGCTGTGGTCCAGGAATACTTCAGAACAGAAGGAATTGTCAAGGCCTAGAGGGGGCATAACCAATGTCTGCAGGATCAGGCCTGGGGAAGGAAGTCATGGAAGTGCCAGGGTTAGAATAAAATCAGGTCCAGGAGATGGACAAGGCAGGAGCCAAAGCCCTGATCTACACATGCAGCGGAATGAGGTGGTAGAACCCTGAGTTGGTAGAGATGACTGTACCACCTCAAGCTGCTGGTAGGACTCTAACATGTTTTAATCCTCTCCTGTGTATAAAATGTTTTGCAAGTAATAAAAGAGTAAAAATTACACATCTTTAAGGAGAAAAGGGGAGAAAGGTTCTACCCATTCCATCAGCAAGGAACTTCCAAAAGAGCTTCTACCTTATCTAGAGGCAAATGGTCAGTGGCTTGCTTTGACATCAAATGACCCGGACTGTTCCTCTCATTGTTAGAGCTTCTCCTGACTCTGTCCTGCAGACCTTTGTTGTTGGGCTGGTTCCCACTAGTTTAGAGAAATAGGAAGCAGCATGCAGAAGTGATACTTTATTTATTTATTTATTTATTTTTATTTTTCACATTTTTATACCACCCTTCCTCCAAGGAGCTCAGAGTGGTGTACATATTTCCTCCCCTCCTTTTTGTCCTCACAACAACCCTGTGAAGTAGGTGGGGCTGAGAGATAGTGACTGGCCCAAGGTCACCCAGGAAGCTTCGTGGCTGAGTCCCAAACCACTCCCAAACCACTACACCATCCTGGCATTATAATATTTCTATCCCGCCTTTCTCCCCGAAGGGAACCAAGGCGGCTTACAACAGAGAAAAATACAATACCAAAAAATACATACGTAAATAGTTAGTTTCAAAACAATAAAAAACAGTTAACAAAAACTAATAAAAACAACATCTAAAAAATTGATTAAAAAAATTATTACAATTAAAACAGATCATAAAAACAGCAGCGCCCCACCTGTACCAGCAGAATATTAAAAAGGCAAGGACTCAGAAGGCTTCTTTGAACAAGAAGGTTTTTTAGACCTCGCCGGAAAGTGTCCAAGGAGGGAGCAGTTCGTAAGTCAAAAGGGAGGGAATTCCATAAGGTTGGTGCCACTACTGAGAAGGCCCTATTTTATCCTACAGCGAGTGCAGGTGGGGCTGCTTCCTGTAGTTGTTGTTGTAGACGTTGTAAGTTGGAAGGTAGGGATGCGTTTGCCGCAGGGCGTCACACTGCATTCTTGGACAGACTCAGCACATCGGAAATGCCCACTGGCACTGATGCCTGCACTGCCACCCTCCTTCTTGCTGGCACTCCTCTCAGTGCCAGTGCAACATGAGCCACCAATTTAATCCCTCCGCGATGCCTCCAACAGAGCGTCTCTTTGGAATGGGTCTATGTCAGGGGTATTATGGGAGAATTCAAAAGATGGCTCCTTCTGTTGGCACTTAAAACTGCCATCACTCATTGCCAGTTTGTGGATCTTGAAGAACAAATGAGGGCCCATCCACGTGGGGGACACCAACTGGAGGGCATTTTGCCCAGGTTTTGCTTCAAACCTGGAGCCAGCCATGCTTTCAGAGCTAACGAGCCCCTCTGAGGCACTTGGATGTTGGGCATAGCAAGTCCTGCCATAGCTGATGTTGCTGAATTGGGATTTTTTTCCTGAGGGGAAAAAAACAACATGATTACAGCATTGTTGACATCTCTTTTCTACTGTCACCTATTGTGTATGTTATTTTGCTTAATGAATAAATATATAAATATCTGGTTTTGCATCAAACACGTTTTCCTTTGTGCTGTTGGATTGTAGCTTCTTTCCACCTGCAAGCGTGAGATCTCCTTCAGTGTTATATCTATTCGTTTTGCTTGAGGGCAGATGTGTTGCAGAAATGTTTCCCACCTGTTTCCAAATATACAAGCGACAAAAGGAAGTGTAGGGGCCCAAGCTGCAGAATCCCCAATCTTGAGTTGAATCCAAATTCTGATTCCACCCCCCTGCAAAATTCCCAGCTACTATTTTCAATGACATATTCAACTACATTTGTTTGATTATTTGTTAAGTATTGTGTGAAAAGTAATAGTGAAGAGCCCCCACCACTTTATGGATGAAAACAGGGACACGCCTAGTATCCCTATTCTCGTACCAAGGATCACTGACCAAGTCCCCCTTACACACTGCTGACGGCTCTACTCTGTCCCGTCAGCTGTACTCATTTACTCTGCAATAGCCTCTTCGGCACTGCACTGAAGGTTTTGTTCTTTAGCTTAATTAAAGGTATGCTAGATCTCTGGAGAAGACTCTGATGCTGGGAAAGATTGAAGGCAAAAGGAGAAGGGGAAGGCAAAGGATGAGATGGTTAGACAGCATCACCAATGCAACGAACATGAAAATGAGCGAACTCAGGAAGATAGTGGAGGACAGGAAGGCCTGGCGGGATATGGTTCATGGGATCACGAAGGGTCGGACACGACTTAACGACTGAACAACAACAGAAGAAGCCATGAATTGATCTACAGATGAGCCTTCAAAATTAGCCTCACCAGCGTAAGAAATATCAGCCTATGCCTTTTATCATCATCATCATCATCATCAATAATAATAATAATAATAATAATAAAAAACATCATCATCCATGTACCTGGCAGAACGAAAGGGCAGGACCCTGCTCCAAGGCACTTACAATCTAGATGTCAACATTAGGGGGACAAGAGAGGAAGGAAAGGGAAATGGAGGGTGTCTTTACATTTATTCATTAATGTTTACGAGTGCACTTTTACGTGCATGTGCATTAGAGACAATGCATGTCTGCTTGAGCCCAGAGAATTGACTTCTAAAGCCCCCAGGAGGAAGCTGTAAGGCACATTTGCGTCGTCCGGCAAGGAGACCACTCCTGTGAAGAGGCCGGTGACACTCTCTCTGCCCCAGACCCCGTGAAGTGCCCGCCAGGGAAGGTAGGTTCCTTGTTGGGTGGCGGAGGGGCGGGGGAAGGTGAAATGGGTCTATAACATTTTGCGGCAACCAGAAAGTTCGTAGCAGGTAAGATCAGAACATGTGCTTTAAATTTTGGTGTTGAAGAAGGAAGCAAAGTCTTGGGCAGAGAGCAAGGAGGAGACGGGCAGAGGGGCAGGACTTAGCAGGTGCTCAAAAGTAGCAAAAGTTCCTAGAGCTGATACAGATTAGAGAGAAGCAGAAGTGTTTTTTGGCCGGCAGACAAGAAGACAAATTGGTCTCGTATATAGTGTTCACGGAGTTCCGGGTGGTGTTCAAAGTTTGTCTCACACACACACACACACACACACACACACACACACACACACACACACACATTTTATCCTCACAACAACCCTGTGAGTAGCTGTGGTTCCATTCACAGAATGCCTGACTTGGGATATGAATCAGTACAACTGGCGCTTCCCATGGGCAATTCACCCAAACGCAAACGCCGGACCACATGATCACACAAATTGCCACTGGGAAATGCTGTTGGGATACGCAAGCCGGCCTCTTGGGCCTCTCCATGAAAGCGAGTTAGTTTCGTCCGAATCCACCCTTAGAAAACAACGTTGCCACTTGATACTATTTTCTCTTGCCCTTCATTAGTTGCTGTGGAACCGTTCAACCCCCTCCATTGACTAAAATACCAACTGCTTGTTTGCATAAGATTTCTATTGAGTTTCAGTGGCGAAGTAATAGAAATAATAATCATGTCAGAGTCTGCCAAGGATGGCAAAGTCTTCTTGGGGGGAAAAAATGTACTGTACTGTCGTTGCCAAGATGGGTACATTTCCTACTTAGCAGTCAGAGATTAAAGTATCATAATATTAAATCAGTTTTTTTGAAAACTTTCCATGAAAAGGGGGATGAAGGGGGAGACACTGAGAGGGCCCCCACTAGTTGAGCCGACAGAGGCCACAGGGAGCTCGGTTACCATGGTGATCATTGCTCAGTGGCTGATTGGACTCTCTCTGAATATTTTGATTAATTTATTTCTTTTTAATTTGAACGGAAAGTGGATTGGATCATTTGCAAGACCAAATTCACCTGCTTTGCTTTTATATCACATAGAGCAGAAACTATGACAACTACACAGTATACATGTAAAGAAGGAGGTCAGGAAGGAAAATTGTAATTAAAAAATGTCTTAAAACCTCCTCAGGCTTCCCCCCCCCCCCCCGTATTCTTGCAGAGTCTCCCAAAGAACATACAATTCAACATTTTCAAACTGGATTCCAGGAAGTTGTCAATCTAAAATAAACCTCCTCGCTTATCTTTTAAATATTCCTGATCTGGACCAATTTTTAAGTTGTCCCTCTGTCCCTCATTAGCTTGACAATATCCTCAGTTTTCACAATGTATTATGTATTCTCCTTTTTCAGGGTTTTGCCTGAAACTGTTTCTAATGGTTGCTGGAGACCATTAAAATAAAAACGACCCCCAAAAAAGAAAGAATAAAATCACAACAGAACCACAAAAATAAACATACAGCATCAACCTTCTTTTTTAACCCTTTTAAGCAACTTGTTAAGCAAAAATAGTTGTTTAAACATAGTTTAAAACACCAGTTGCATAGGGGAAACAAGCTATAAAGTACTTTTGAAACGAAAAGAGATTTGCAATCTTTCTAGAAGTCTGGAGGGATTTGATCTGGAAGGTTGACTTAGGCAGCAAATTCCACAGGAAAGGTGCCACCACAGAAGAGGCCCTGCTCAGAATGAAAGGGCCCTGCTTCCAGTTTACTGAGCTGCAGAACAAAGTAAGAAGCATATGATTAACTTCAAAGCTGAGTTGAATGTTTAACTGTTTGCATTCGTGGAGACGTCCATCACATTATGATGGTGGTTTACCAAGAAGATTCCTCCTTACTAATAGTGAGCTGGTGAGTACATCTACGGACGTCTGGGAAGCTGCCTTTAGAGCAAATTCACATGCAACATCTGACCTCTATAAATGAACATATGTATGGTAAAAACAGTATCTGGTATAAACGTAAGAAAACCCTGCTGGATCAGGGCAAATGCCCATCTTGTCTAGCACTCTGTTTCTTACAGTGACACACCAGCAGGAGAGAAGCCATACTTCTTTCCTACCACTGCTCCTCTGCAACTGGTAGTCAGGGGCATACTGTCTCTGAACCTGGACATAGTGCAAGGCCCTCATGCCTACGTAATAGCCATTGATAGACCTGCCCTCCATGAGTTTGTCAAATCTCCATTCATTTAAAGCTATCCAAGCTAGTGGCCAACAACACCACAGCTTGTGGCAATGAATTCCATAGATGCATTATGCCCTGTATGAAGAAATATCTCCTTTTATCCATTGTAAATCACATACCAATAAGCTACATTGGATGACTCTTGGTTCTGGTATTGTGAAAGAGGGAGAAAAACGTTTCTCTATCCACTCTCTCTACACCGTGCATGAAGACAGATGCAAAGAATTCAGTCAGCTTCTCTGCTATTTCCATATTATCTTTAAGCTTCCCTTTTATGCCCTCATTATCTAATTCCAACTGCCTCCCTGGCAGGTTTCCTGCTTTTGATGTATTTATTGTTCGCCTTGCTGTTTTTAGCCTCATGCTCTTTTTTCGTATCCCTTCTTGTCAGCCTCTGTTTCTTTTGCCAGAGTTTGTATTCCTTCTTGTTCTCCTCATTTGGGCAAGACTTCCGTTTTCTGCAGGAAGTCTCCTTGCCTTTTATAGATTCCTTGACTCTTATCTGTGGTGGGTCATGTCGGCCTTATCCTCAATCTGACGGTGTCTTTCCTACTTAGTGTTGAGCTTCTGCTATTGTGGTCTTAAATAACCTGCATGCACTCCGAAGATCATGATTGTATCTTTTTAGCACATATCCATGTACTATTGGGAAACTGTAATTGCAGGGAGCTGTCAAAGGATATTAAAGCAGCAAAACCAATACTTGCCTAAAAACAGTGTATGAGTGGCAGGAGTGATGTCAGTGGTTGGCCAGGGTGGGCACTCACGCCCTTTGAAGAGTCCACTCAGCCAAGCCAACTACAAGTGCTGGTGGAAGTGATAGTATACGATGTGCCATCGGGGGCAGGCAGATGTCGTCGTAGGGGGGCCAGTGCAAGATTTTTCACCTGGCACCAATGCTGATCTGTTTCAGAGGCGTAGCTAGCCTCTCCGGCACCCCTCCTGCACGTAACCGTATAAGCCCTGCCCCCCCCACGTTGTGGTGAGAAACACCCCCTTCTGCGTTTTTTTCAGTAGAATGGAGCTCCTAAGAGCCCGGGTGGGTGGGTGGGTGGGTCAATCATGCCAGCAGCACGGCCGTTTTTCAAACGCTGCCACAGCACACTTTAAAAAAAAAACCCGCGTGCTGCCCGGGGGTCCAACGCCCCCTTGCCCCAGGTGACCCTCCTCTGCTGATGTGTTTACATACTTTTTCTTATATGCAGATATGGTAACTTGAGGGTTTTAACATCCTAAAGATGTGGGTAAGTTGTTGGGCATGAGGTTTATTCTTTATTAAAATATGTTCCTGCTAGAAAACTGTGCTTGATCTGTGCTCTGCATTTTTCGTGTAGGCTACATTAGCAGTTTAGATGTCCTGAGAGAAATGCTCTTGATTACCGCCGAGTACGGATTACCGCCACAGCAGCACGGCTGACCCATCCATGACGTGGATGATGTGGCTCGCGTCAGTGGAAGGTGGTGTCCTTCACCCCCAAGTTTGCTGCCACTTCCCTCCAGCCTGCCAAGGAGAGAGCCGCTCAATTGCACTTCTCTACCCCCTTACCGTTAGCAGCACTGAGGGATTAAAGCAGCCCCACACACTGCAAATTGACTTTTGTTAAGAACATTACAGGGACTAAGAAAGAACTTCAGAACTATGCAAAAACTCCAGGTAAATTGCCGCGGAGCAGCGACCTGAAACTTGGGGGGGCTGCGGATGGTGGCACAGGCCTCCCCGAACCCTCCGGAGAGCTCCAGGACCCCCAGTTAGTTCGCAAATTGCATTAAAAAACTTTTTCGAGTCTGGGATTGCTGCCACCGCCGCCATGCTATCCCCGCCCTTTAAGGGGGCAGGGGGAAGCTTTTGGTTACAATGGTGGGTCACAACCTACCACTTTGAGAAGCACTGCTTTAAGCTAAGCAACTTCCCCTACTAGGAACATTAGCACATTTGCTGAGCATATATACTCTGGGTGGCTTAGCTCACATGTTGTCGTTCCACCAACACTTACCTCCCTCCATGCCTGTATGGTCGCTTTAAACAAACCAGGACATATTGTGTCCCACACTTGGTGCTTGGTGTAAAGGGACTGTGCAGGAAAGAAGTGAAGAGTGGGAGACAGGGGTCTGGATTGCTGCCTTCTGCATGGTTTTGCGGGAGGTGTGGCAACGGCGGGGCGGTGGTGGGTGGTGGATCCCCTTGCACTGTTGCTGCACAGGCTGCAGAAGTGAGGTTTGAATCCAGGTCTTTCAGCTTTCTGTACACTCAGTGGCGTTCCTGTGGTAGGGGCTCGACAGTAAGTCGCGCCCCGTCCTGCTACCGCGTTCACAAACCGGAGCGAGGAGGCCCCGCCCCTCGCCGTCGGAGCCATTCCGCGGAGCAAAGCCTAACGGGCAGGGTCTCCTGCCCATCCGGCTTCGCTCCGCGGAATGGCTCCGACGGTGAGGGGCGGGGCCTCCTCGCTCCAGTTTGTGAACACGGTAGCAGGGCGGGGTGCGACTTACTGTCGAGCCCCTACCGTAGGAACGCCACTGTGTACACTGAACCAGACTGCTTTCCATACATATGATAAGCAAGACGGGAAGAGATAAAAAGTGAGTGAAAATGACACCTACGTACACTTTTCAGAAAAGTTCCCTATAACCTTTGCCTTAGAAGCTACTTACAACAATAGCAGATCCTGCATTTTCGCGTGGAAATGTGATTTTTCAAGTTGATAATAGTGTCACTCTATGTAAACAAAGTTAATTCCACTTCCTGCTATGCAGGGCTCAGACTCATTACCAAAACCACAAGCAACACAATATAAAATATTTGCTGTCGAAGAGCTAAAAACATAGGTAGAAATGGTTTCTTAGTGTTCCCCTCCCTTCGCAATGTTGCTTAGTGGACATTAATTATCACATCAGGCTATTTGAACCCATTGTGTGCCTTCAGATTTCGCCTATTGTTCCCTTCACATTAAATGTGCCCTCGGTGTAATAATTAATTCCCATTGTTTCTTATTCTAAAATATACAGCAATTCCACAGTCTTGGTGTGCTGCAAAAAAGGGCAAAAGAAAGAGCAGCTCTGCCTAAGGAAAAAATGCAGGGATTTCACTTCATCACAAGCGTCAATGTGGCTCTAAGTACTACCACTACTACCACAATATCCTATCACCTGGCTCTGTGCGATGAAAGTGACATTCTCTTCTAGATCATAGGTTCTCAACCTTTGTAGGCCCGGGTATCCCCTATCACGATCCAATTTTCTGAAGTAACCCCTGCTAATTAATTGCTAATTAATTGAATTAATAAATTAATTAGAATTTAAATGTGAAAAAATGCCTTACTTAACTCTCTCTCTCTCTCTCTCTCTGTGAGAGAGACAGACAGACAGAAAGACAGACAGGGGGGTTGCATTTAAGTTCTAATTAACAAATAATTACCTACTGATTGTTGCTGATAAGGGGCAGGCTCTGGTGTACCCCCTGCCGTTGGTCCGCATACCCCTAGGTGTACTCGTACCACAGGTTGAGAACCCCTGTTCTAGATCACTCAGAGCCAATTTATGAGAGCTGTGTGAAGTTCAAAAAGTACTTTCCCATTCAGGGCTCCGCATGTCCTGGCATCTGAAGATGAAACTAGATGCGACTTTAATCCCGCCATTGGTCCTGGAATTCTTGCTTTAACTCTAGCAACTCCCCTGCCATGGTCCTGATTCAGATTCTTCTCTGCACACGTTATTTGCCCTGGCATAAATTCTCCAATCTGAGTCAACTTCAGCTTATTTTCCACAGCACGCCGCACATGTAGTCCCTCATCTGGACTGGCACTGCAGAGGCTGGGGCGAAAGCCCTCTCTCCCCCTTGTGGTTCTGAACCATATCCACCTCCACGTGTGAAAGTCACAGAAAAAACCAAGCATGCAGGGCTAGTGATGTGATTAACATCATGTCTAGTTTGGTCCTTATTTAAATGGCCTTTAACCCTTTTTCTGTACACTGTTCATGGGCTAGCAATCTGTCACCTAGAAGGAAGTGGTGCTGGAGCAGATATTTGGTTTAAGAACCATTTACATGAAATAACACACTATAGAGTTCCATAGAACCCAGCACAGGTAAGTGCTTTCCATACGCCTTCCATCTTGTATTAATTAGCCTGTGTTCACAGCTGAGGCTGGTTCTGAATGGACTGCAAAAACAGATCCCCTTTCAGTCCCACAAGAATAGCCTGGCTGGATCCAGGAAAGGGGCATCTTTCCCAGCATTTTTTCCCCTAACATTTTTTTTCTGGAAGCTCACGAGCAGGGAATGAAGATGATAGCCTTGTTTGTTCCCCACTTTTTTTTCCATGCGGGAGTCTCCTATCCAGGCACTTAATTTCAGCAGGGCTGTTGTTTCACAAGCTTTCAGGCCAGACCCTCTGACCCAGCCTTCTCTGTTGTTTTTCCCCAGTGCCTGAGATTCGGAAATATATGTGCCCTGAGAATGGATGTCCCATTTAGTTATTGTGGCAATTAATACACTTGCCCTCCATGAACTGGTATAAACATTTAGTTTTGAGGGGCCATCATCATACCTTATAGTAGTGAACTCCCAAAGATAACTGCCCTTTTTGTCTGTCCTGAACGTTTTCCCAATCAACTCCATTGGGTAACCCCAAGCCTACAGAGAGGGTGATCTCTAGAGTTCTCCAGATGTGACAGAAAACGTTCTCTCCAGGGGCATCACTAGGGGGTGCGGGAGGTTCATACTGCACTAGGTGCAGGGAGGAGTGACACCAAAATGATTTTCTATTCTATTTGTTACTGGTGGTGCGAAAACACAGCACAAGTAGATATGGGCATTTCTCAGTAGGCCTCCATATCATGTGGTCTGGTATGGAGGAGGTCCATGGGGGTGACCTCTATCTAGGCTTACCAGATCTCCAACCGGGACAGAGTGCTAGACCTTTAGGAGAAGGAATGTGGGCAGGTGTAGCTTTTTAAACCTTAGAGCAAAATCCTAGGCATGCCTACTCAGAAGCAAGCCCCACTGAACACAATGGGCCTTGCTTCTGAGTAGACATGCCTAGGATTGTGCTCTAAGGCTTAACTAGCTACACCTGCCCACATTCCTTCTCCTAAAGGTCTAGCACTCTGTCCCGGTTGGACTGGTAAGCCTACCTCTATCTACTCTCCTTAAACCATAATGTTATAAGTCTCTATCCTCATTGACTTCATAGGAGAATTTTTTCTCTCCAGGGATGTTGTCCTATGGTTAGGCTTCCCCTTTAAGATAGTTTAACTGTAGCACCTGGCAACTCTCACAGATCATTCCAAACATGCAGCCGTCAGCCTAGTAAGATAATTTGTAAGCCCTAACAACAGTGTTGTGCATCCTTTCCTCATTTGAAATGACCTTTACGGAATAATAATGTCTACCTTGTTGAGTCTTAATTGCCTAATTAGAGGAGCATTTTTTCAGTTAGACAAACATTTAAAAATTCCTACTCTTTTAATTGTGCCTAGTGTATTTTCTTGCATTTGAATCTCAATCAGCTTCAATAGGACTCTTAAAAGACTTCAAGAAAAAAGCAAACTCTGAAAAAGTTATTTTGCTTACAGAGATTTTTTTTTGCAGATGGAAAACTGAAACATTTTTCTTAGTTATAGAGTATAACCTCTGGCCCAACTCACAGAATCAATATATTTGGAAACATAACATGTAAGTCACCAAATATTAGTTGTGAAATCGTTTTTGATTTGTGCTCTAGTCCAGCAGGACACAGAGCAAATGGAACCCTTCCACCCACAAATGCTCCACAGTTATGTTGACAGTTATGTCAACAGAGCCATCCATGCTCACACATCGCTAGGCATATTTGGACCAGCCTTTTCTACTGATGTGAACAGGGCAGGAGACATAAGCAGAAGTATATCATAGTATGTTTGGATTGGGTACACTCTTGCCCCGTTCATGCAATATATCTGGGGAAATGAACACACAGATGGGGAGAACAAGATGGCAGGGATGTGGATCAAGTCTCTGACTCCAAGTCTTGAGTCAAGTCCCAAGTCTTTGCCCCCAAGTCCCAAGTCTTTGGTTGCGAGTTGCGAGTCCCTATCTATTTAATGGGGAAAATGGGTTTAAACCTGGATAAAATTCGACTTGTCATAAAAGGCTCCAAGTCTCGAGTCAAGTCTTTCGAGTCTTTTACAATCGCCGAGTCAAGTCCAAGTCAAGTCATTGACGCAATTTGAGTCTGACTCAAGTCCGAGTCAATAGACTCAAGTCTACATCACTGCAAGATGGTGTCCACTTATCACTCCTCCCTATGCATAGTCTGATCTGAAACTCTGAACAGAGCCTGTGCACATCTATTTTCATGAGCAGCACCAGCATTTTTGTGCAAGCATAGGCTCTTTAGATCAATGCAGGGATGGGGGCAGGACCAGCAGGTGTTGGTCCATGCTTCATTCATGCATCCATAGGACCACCCCCAACTTGTTCCGCCCATCCCCGCTTCCTTCCCACCTTCTGCGCGATCCTACCTGGGGCAGTGGGCATCCAGAGTCTTCTGCTGTGTGGAGCCAGCCACCCGCCACTTCCTACAGCGTCCAGCCTGCACACTCTGGTGTTACACTCGTTCAGTCAGCACTAACCACAGTTAGGATTGCGCTAGCTGCAATTAGGATTGCGCCATGAGACACATAATCACTTGGGGGACATATTTTCTGGTTGTGATAAAATGTGTTTGCTATGAAATGGCCAAGATGCTGATTTCAGGTGATTTTTAAAAAAAATAACGTGGAATGGCATGATAAATTGAAAGCTTGCTGTTTGGGCAGTAAGTATCAATACCTACCTAAATAAATAATACATTTTTACCTGCTCCCCACATTCAGCGTGTTCAGCAGACATTCTTCTATGATTAGAAGTACTGCTAAGAATGAAAGTGCATGGAATCATCTTATTTTGTAATTTAGCTTTGCAGGTAGGATATAAATTGTTATTGATTGTTATGGGTAGTTATTTTTAACACAGATCCGTAAAAGGCCTTTAAAATTTTTTTTTCAACTGTGTATCTTTAACTGTGGAAATTCCCATAGGAAGATTTTGCTATGAAGACCATTTAACTGAAGTCCTAAGCGCATTTTTGTAAATATGTTCCATTAAAATAAATGGGACAGAACTTGTGCGGTCAGGATGGGGGATTCAAATGTGTAAACCAAATAGGAATTCTTGGGTGGTGGTGGTAATATATTACGGTTATAGATTTTGTACTCGGCTTCGTTTTGACATCTAAAAAGCAATTTTGTTACCTTATTACTGTTGTATTAATTCATTGACTGGTTGCTTAATAACATGTGATTAAAACTAGAGGTGGAAAATCCAGAGGGCCGGTTAAGCAACTTAGAAATTGGACCTGGCAACTGATATCAAGTTGTTGAAGATAGTGGGAAACCGGCATTTACGGCCTGGAGGAGCAATGCCTTAGTGGTCAAGCATATGCATATGCTTTGTATACAGCAGGTTCTCACTTTTAACTCTCAGCATCATCTGTGGTAAGTTCTTTAGAGCGCAATCCTGTATAAGTATCCGGTGGGCAGCCCAGGGCCCCCAAAGGATCCTATCCCCATTCTGGGCCGATCGTGAACAACCCGGAGGTCTACTCGGGGAAAGGGGATGTTCGTCCCCTTCCCCCGGTGTAGCGCAGGGAGTCCCCAATGGGCCTCCTCAGATTTCTGCCAGCTATTTAGCTGAGGCAAGTTTGAGGAGGCTGTGTAACGGCCGCACCAGCCCGGGAAGGGGACGAGGATATCACGGCCGCCATCCCCCCCCCCCGGGACCAGCTCAGCCAACGGCCGGCCTTTCTCACCATCTGGACCATCCCCACGCCTGCCGGTGTACTCCTTACCTGTATCAGGCGGCTGCAGGGACGATCCGGTGGTGGAGTAAGGGCTGCCGGCCTCCACACCGGCAGAGCCTTTCTCCAAAGTAGTTGCAAACATGCTTAACGGCATGTTTGCGACACTTTAGAACGGCGGCGCGCACGCTCCGCCATTCTAAAGTTAGTAGGCCTTGCGCTGCTAGTGAGAGAAAATGCAGCGGATATGTTCCCTCTCTGAAAATCAATCCCTTGAAGTGGTTATTTGCCCATAAAGTGACTATTTGCTGCGCTATGACCCATGGATAAGTCGAGGGTAACACTTAATGGTGTATGAAATTCTTTCAATTCTTGAAAACTACCAGTGATTGTTCTGAGGCAGCAACAGAAATTCTCCAAACAGGAACAAAGCAAGCTATTTTACCTTGTTCTGAAGCAGCAGAGAAACAGAGCTCTTCTCCATACAGGAAGAAAGGTTAAGGAGCTTATGGGAGTTGTAGGCTTTGTCAGAAGTACAGTACTCTACTTCCCTAGCAGCAGCCCTCACAAAGACTACAACTCCCATAAGCACCTTTCTTCCTGTTTGGAGAAGAGCTCCAATTCTCTGCTGCTTCAGAACAAGGTAAAATTGCTCCATTTTCTTACCTACCCCGTGCATTCCGCATCTCAGCTTGGTCCCCCCCCCAACCAAGCAACTGTTCTTAGAAGCCCCTTATATAAGTGGAGCCAGAAATGAAGACGTCTCAAATGAAGAAGCATTCCAGTTTCTCTGAACACCTGTCTCTGCATTTACGAGTGGGATCTTAAAACAGAAGGGTTTCAAGCAGAGGTGATGTCAGGGGTCAGCCAGGTTGGGCACTGGCCTGGCCAAGGACTCACGCTCATCAGAGCGGAAGGCCCAGTGGTAGTGATAGTACCCAATGCACCACAAAAGGTGGGGAGGGAGGGTGCCATGGTGGCGGGGGCGGCGGCACTGTGCAGAGCTTTCAGCAAAATCTTATGCATGTCTACTCAGAAGTAAGTCCCATTGTGTCCAATGGAGCTTACTCCCAGGAAAGTGTGCATAGGATTGCAGCCTTTGTTACAGGGCCCTCAGCAACCTGCACCAGCACTGATTACAGTGCATAGACCTGAACAAAATGCTACACTCTCTCTATTTCCCTGAACAGTGGCGTAGCTAGCCACTAGGGGGTGGGGGCTTCATCGCGTGCTGCCAAGGGCAAGAGTCCATAATACACCCCCGGCGACGTCACTTTCCCCGCCCCCTCCGGCGGCAAAGTTCCGTTCACGGCCTTTTCCGGCCGAAAAACACACACACACATAGTGTTTTCCGGGCGGAAAAGGCCACTAACAGGCCGGGTGGGAGGGCAACACTTGCGTGGTTGTGGCGCCGTAAAAAGCTGCCACGCTGCCACCGTTTTTTGCCACGCTGCCACCGTTTTTGCCATGCACCCCCTCCATTTGCTGTGTCCCCTAGCCCCCCCCCCATTCCTACACCTCTGTCCCTGAGCAGTGAAAGATTCCGGGGCCAACATTACCCTGATTGGGCTTCTTTTGGATGAGAGGAGGCACTGGAGGATTATGTGTTTTCCCAGACTTACACATATTCAAACCGAGCATGGACAGAGGCAAACAGCATGTGCAGTCCTGCAAGACAGCAGATCCTTCACCTCCCATCAGATCACCAGAGAAAACCCCCATGCCTTCAGCCCCCTGCCTCTGTTCCAAGCTGTAAACTGCTGTTTCTTCACATTTACCCACCTTACATCAGTCCCGTCTCTCAGCTGAAGGGAGGGTGTCACCTTCTCTAAACCCTGATGGCTTTCCCTATCTATCCCAAACACTCCAGAGAAATCTCCTAACAGTCCCCACAGAGAAGCATTTACTGACCATAAAGGAACATTAACAAACATTTGCCACATCTTAGATCCTGATCAGGCATAGCTTTAAGGCAAATGCATAACATGGATTATAGTGAGTTATATACTAGAAAAATGCCTATTATGCCTGTTTATGCCCAGCACTATAAGAACAGATTTTACTTTTTTGGACTCCAAGATCACTGCAGACGGAGACAGCAGCCATGAAATTAAAAGACGCTTACTCCTTGGAAGGAAAGCTATGGCAAACTTAAACAGCATAATAAAAAGCAGAGATATCACCATGCCAACAAAAGTTCGTATAGTCAGGGCGATGGTGTTCCCAGTAGCAATGTATGGTTGCGAGAGTTGGACCATAAGGAAGGCTGAGCGCCGAAGAATAGATGCTTTTGAACTGTGGTGCTGGAGAAGACTCCTGAGAGTCCCTTGGACTGCTAGGAGATCAAATCAGTCAGTCCTAAATGAAATCAACCCTGACTGTTCCCTGGAAAGACAGGTACTGAGGCTGAAACTCAAATATTTTGGCCACCTAATGCGAAGAGAGGACTCTCTGGAGAAGACTCTGATGCTGGGAAAGATTGAAGGCAAAAGGAGAAGGGGAAGGCAAGGGATGAGATGGTTAGACAGCATCACCGATGCAACGAACATGAAAATGAGCGAACTCAGGAAGATAGTGGAGGACAGGAAGGCCGGCGGGATATGGTTCATGGGATCACGAAGGGTCGGACACGACTTAACGACTGAACAACAACAAATTTAGGCTTTAGATTCCCCCCCCCCACCTATTCAATCTAATGACAGATCAACCTAGTTTTAGAATTCTTTATTGCCTCTATAACTGATGAAACTTCTCCAAGGAAAATACAGCCTTGCTATTTTGTGTGTGTGTGTGTGTGTGTGTGTGTGTGTGTGTGTGTGTGTGTGTGTGTGTGTTTTGAGCTAGGAATGAAACAATGAAAATATAGCAATTGGCTTTTTGACTGGATCAACTTTAGTCAACATTTCCTACACACAGCAAACTCTGGAAGGAATATTTGCAAAAGTTCATCACGGAAAGGAATATCTTTATTTTGTTTAGTCTCTGGTTTCTTGGCCTAAGGGAACCTTGCTGAGCAGCTTGCATGTGAATTGGCAATCCCCACATGCCAGGGCTGTTTCCGTTACTCTTTCTGCCGCAGAAAAGGCTGCTCTGAAAGTGGCTGCTGCTGGCTCTGAATCCTCTTTTTGCAAACATGCAGTTTAGTGTCTAAGCTCTGATTAAATATTTGATCAAGATTAGGAGTGCCGTGACCCATCAGTTGCATGCCTGGTGATTCTTCAACGTTCATTTACTTTGTTCCTGATTGTCATACAAGAACATGCAGATTTGTACTCACAAGATCAGGCAGCGTAGTCACGTGAAGAGGTCTTTTGAATGAAGCCGTTACTTGGCTACCTTTAATCGAGTACTGGATAAAACAATCATGCAAAGTAATTACACTCCTAGATGATGATGATGATGATGATGATGATGATATTTATAGTATATACCACTTTTCAACAAAAATAATTCACAAAGTGGTTTACCTAGCTAAATAAATAAACAAATGCTTCCCTGTTCCCAAAGGGCTCACAATCTTTAAAAAAAAAAGACACAAAAGAGACACCAGCAACAGTCACTGTAAAAGACACCATGCTGGGGTGAAGAGGCTCTCCCGCCACTAAATATAAGAGGACTCCACTTTAAAAGGTACCTCTTTGCTAGAGGCATCCGGGCGGCGCTTGCACACCAATTACTTCCGGACCACCCCGCTCTTGTGCCAGCTTTGGCGTGATCTCAGGCAATCCGGAGGCCCAGCCAGTTGTTCTGCCAGCCCACCCAAAGCTCAAGCTTACCTGACAGGTTAAGCCACTTCCTGCCGCGACTGCAGGCACTTGTGGAGGTGTGCAGGTGAATGGGGCCTTGGTCGGTGTACCGCGTCTCCAGACCACCCAGGCAACAGGAAAAGCCGCAATAGGCCCTGTGGCTCAGCGGCCAACCAAGGCCCCATTTGCCTGCCCGCCTCCACAAGCATCTGCAGTCGAGGCAGGAAGCCCAGGAGCCAGGGCGCGGTACACAGCCCCATTGGGTAAACTTGGGCACTGGGTGGGCTGGCGCAAAAGCATCTGCAGCAGCGGACTTCTCCTGTCGTGTCTCCCCCACAACTTGGTGGTGCTGGGGGTTGCCCGCACCCCTGCCCCAGCCTAGTGATGCCTGTGCTCTTTGCCTAATTTACAATCATTTACAATTTATAATCACAGTTTGAGAAGCCCCACACTAGAGTATACAAAGATGTGTGCGTGGGCAAGAACTGTATACAGGTTGAGTATCCCTTATCCAGACTGCTTGGGACAGGAAGTTGTCTAGATTTCGGATTTGTCTGGATTTTGGAATATTTGCAAAATATAATGAGATATCTTGGGGATGGGACCCAAGTCTAAACTTGAAATTCATTTATGTCTCATATACACTTTATACGTTACACATATAGCCTGAATGTAATTTTATACAATATTTTTTTAAATAATTTGTGCCCAGCATACCTTGCGCTATGCCAGCAAGGTGCTGGAAAGTTTTAAAAAAAAATCATAGCCCCCCCCCCATCTGGATTTCAGAATAGTCTGGATTTCGGATGTCCGGATAAGGGGTAATCAACCTGTATTACCACATCCCCCAATACTGTACTTTGTGACTATAGTATAGCCCCGCCCTGCACACACTTCCTAAGCCCTGATCCGGACTCATTCAGCATTTGTCTGAACTAACAAATACTGTACCCTCAAAGGATTTCTCCCTGTAATCAGGAATGCTGATTGCCCAACATTCCCAATCATGGGGAGAAAATACCCCAGGTGCCGCATTTGGTGGTGGGCAGGCAGGCAGCGGAGCTTTTGGAGCCCACCAGCTCAGGGATGGGCATGTCATTTCTGAACAGGGCTTACGTATGCTCAGACATTAGTTACCTTTATCACTTGAGAAAAACATGAGAGCTATAAAACTGGAAGTACAAAAAAGCAGTAATCTTCGCGTCCATTCATTGATTTCTCTTCTAATTATTGCCTCAGCCTCCCCATATGTGAAATGGGATTTTTATGCAAGCTGCACAAATAGTCCATTAAAGGACCTTCATTCATATTTTGCAAAGGGACCAGAGTTGCTCCCCCCCCTTACACCAGGTTTCAAAAAAGGCCTCCAGAAAAACCTTTGTTGCACTTTTAACACTACAGCACCACTTACTGGTTTGACTGGAGAAATTAAATTTAGCAAACTCTTTGAGTTCTCCTGGCTCTCACTTCTGTTGAGACAACAGCAGATTTCAGAGAGCAGGAAGGAGATGCTTCCTATTTCAGCTTAAGGTATTATGTTACAGTCCCTGCGAATTTAAGTCTTTAACTGTTCTGCTACTCAAGGGTCAAAAATACAGAATAGACTAAGGCTGCAATCCTAAACACACTTACCTGGAGTAAGCTTCATTGAATAAAATGGGACTTCCTTCTGAGTAAAGACCTATAGGTTTGTTGTGCGGTAAATAAATTTCAACTGGATGGTTTGTGGGGTTGGGCCGTGGAGCGCAGGATAGACTCTCCTTATAAATAGGCTTACCAAATTTTCCGGGACCCCAAGGGGAGCGGAAGTGACATCACGGGGGCGAGTCAAGGAACCGTGATGTCATAGGGGCATGTCCATGGATGCGGGACAGGTGAAGTCACGGGGCGTGACCAGCCAGCTCAACATTAAATAAATACAGTATTGTACCTTTCCCCCTGTGCCTCTGAGCACGTGCAGAGTGCCTCCGCTGTTTTCATCCTGGCCAGCCAGCTGCATTGCGGCAGCCAGTACTGGCAGCTGCAACGCAGCTGGCTGGCTGGGACGAAAACAGCAGTGGCACTCTGCACGTGCTCAGAGGCACAGGGGGAAAGGTACAATACTGTATTTAATGTTGAGCTGGCTGGACATGCAGCCAGGGCAGTCTCGGACGGCCGGGACTAGAGGAGATCGGCCGGATCTGGTCGGGATTGTCCTGGCCAGATCTGGTACTATGGTAAGCCTATTTATAAAGATGTACTAGTAATAAAAAGCTTTGTAGCTTTTGTTGATCTCTACCAACAGCAGAAAAAAAAGGCTTGTGCGAGATGTTTATAATGAAGATAGCATTGTGAGGAATGCATAATGTGGCAATGTTTGCACACAATTGCCTTTTTCCCCCTTATACAGTAGCAAACAGCCACACTCTGCGCATTCCAGGCAGCTCAGCCTGGATCTCCACCATTGGCTCTTGCAGGTCTCGCATGAGATGACTGAATGGTCCCAGCAGGGCAGATTGGACCTTTTCAAGCAGGAAATACTGTATGTGTGAAGCAAGAAAAACAGAGACATCAACTTTTTATTTAGGGCCATTTTCCCAATCCAGTCTTCCCTGAAGTTGCCCCAGTGGAAACAGCTTTGGTGGGGCTGTGTGGATTGGGGAAACAGTGCAGGGGAAAGGGTGAACAGTCCTTCCCTGGTGCTGCACGCCCTGATCCGAATGCCCCCCCCCCCACACACACACACAGTGTCATTATCCCTGGAAAAATGCAGGAGATTCAGAGCGCAATCCTGTGTAAATATCCGGCGGGTGGCCCAGGAAGGGGATGGGGATATGGCGGCCTCCATCCCCGCCCCCCCCCCGGGCTGGCTCAGCCAATGCCCCCCTCCCTCGCCGCCTGGATTGGCCCCACGCCAGCCAGTGCACCCCTTACCTGTATCTGGCGGCTGCATAGACAATCCGGCGACGGAGTAAGGGCGGCCGAATCCTTACGGTGGATTGCACTGCCCAATACATATAACTATAAAATACTTAAAAAATAAATACAAAATACATATATAGCACAATATTAACAAGCCAACAGCAGTGTGTGTGTGTGTGTGTGTGTGTGTGTGTGTGTGTGTGTGTGTGTGTGTGTGTGTGTGTGTGTGTTACACTTTATTATATTATGTATATAACCTTGGGATCATCTCAGAAATCCTACTGATTTCAATTGGACTTACTCACAAGTAAGTGTAACTAGGATTGTGGCCCCATTCAGCATTTTGCAATGGATTATACGACCACTGAGTATAATTCTCATTCTAATGCATAGTAGTTTTAGCTGCTGTCTTCAGAAGCAGGTGGATTGCACCATTCATCTTCACAACAATGAATGGGAGGTATGCATTTAGCATAATTTATTTTTATTTTACCACCCTTCCTCCATGGAGCTCAGGGTGGCGTACATAATTCCTCCCTTCCTGTTATCCTCACAACAACCCTGCGAGGTAGGTGAGGCTGAAAGATAGCGACTGAGATAGTGATTGGCCCATGGTCACCCTGGAAGCTTCGATGGCTGAGCAGGGATTTGAACCTGGATTTTCTAGGTCTAAGTCCAACTCTCAAACCACTACACCATCCTTGCAGGACTTCCAAAATTTGATTTTCTCTGTAACTATAAATGGGAGGAAAAAATACTTCATAGAATCAGTACCAACTAGGGAAGGCATTGAGATCTGCTGTTGTGCTAGTCCTGCTATTCCATTTCAGCTAGCAGTGAGCGTGGTATGGGTCAATGCAGAGTGGGTTGAGGGCAGGACAGGGCCGAAAACCTTTGCATTTTCTGATGCAAGGAGGTGTGTCAAGAGACCTCTTTCTGGCACATTGCTTCTGACTTCAGCTGTGGTGTGATATCCCAGAGGTGGGTTCAACCATACCCTAAACGCAAGAAGCTAGGAAGCTAGGTTATGCTGATGTCAGACCAATTGTCCATCTAGCACGGAACTGTGTACTCGACTGAAAACAGCAGGAAGTTATCTTCCCCAGCCCGCTGAGATGTGTGTGTGTGTGTGTCTAAACTGGAGATTGAACTTCAGCATGCAATTTACCACTGCACCAAGGCCCCTCTCTTGTGACGCTGTAATCAGTGCCAAGACACGCTTTTGAATCTCAGGAAATTTGTATTGGGTATTCATTTCCCTGATTTAGATACAAACTACGTTGTACCTATCTGGGTAAATCAGCACCATTAGCCACTTGTACTTGTCAAGTGTGTGCTGCACAAATGCATCATTTTTTTAATTCTCTTTCTTTATCATTGATGCACACGCAGGTTCCCCACATTGGGAAAGGGCAACTATCACCAGCTTGCGAATGCCTGCTCTGCTTAATTTGGTAGCTTCATCCATTTCTGGTGGCTCCCATCCGGCAATTTTTATGCTCCCAGTGATAAGTGGGATCTGAGTTCCTTGGCGGGGAGGGGGAGACCACCTTGCCCAGGATGGAGGTGTGCACACAAAGCAACCTAGCTTAAATTCTCTTCCTCTCCCACCTTACTTCCTAGCTTCGTTGATACTGACCACGCATGTTTCACCACAGCTATGCACATAGCTACACATTCAGCATATTAAAAGCACATGAAGTCTGGCTTTCTTGGTGGTACTAGCAACCCTATTCATCATCCAGAGTTTTAATCCCACATCGCTTCTTCATTTTCCACCCACCCTTTTTCCGGAAAAGAAACGGTCAGTTTATAACCACTGCAAGCTGATCTCCATTTCTTCATTCTCTGTGGGGGGAGAAAGAGAGAGAGACAGAGAGGGGGGGGGAAGCCTGAGTACTCTTCAGACAGAAAAATGTCTCGCCTAATGTCAACAAATGGCCTTCCCTTTTAAAAAATGAGCTCCACATTTTCAAGTGGCGCTTCCTCTGTCATCACCATGGCTGCCTTAAACTTTTGAACCCTGTCAGCGACTGTGTATGTGGCTCCGGCAGGGCCGGGGGGGGGGGAGAGATGAGTGGGCAGCGCTGGAAGGGGAGGCCCACCCCTTTCACCACCAAAAAATAAAAATAAAAAGGCAGAGTTGAGGAATTCTCCCGGGGACGATTGAGCACTATCAAACCCAACTGCAGTAATACTTTACTGTCGGCTGCAGATATTGAGCCCTCGTTGCAGTAATTGTCACGGTGACAGAGCTGGGAACACTTGCTGTAATTAGGACAGTTGTTTTGTCATGTGTAACGATCTGAAGAGAAGCAAGGAAAAGAGGCGAATGAGCACTAATCTGCTGGTAGTGTAGCAGAGGAGAACCAGGCGCGCGCATACAAAAACAGCACAAGAGCGCAACTCCGACAAGAGCCAGCATTTTCAGGAGGTGCATAAATAAATGTTAAAGAGAACTTCTGCCTCTTCAGTACTGGGTAGATTTTTCATGGCAGGAGCTTATTGGAAGCAAACTCAATAATGTCTGTGGCTAAGAAAACCGTCATTACACTGGAGAGTCTTTAGGAGCTTCTTATTCTCAAGTTGTCACTCAGAACAATACAGGGCCCGAGCCACGGGGAAGTTCTCCTGCCAATGCTCTATTGACACAAACTCGGGCAGGAGAGCTTTTTTTAAAAAATGAATTATTCTCTGCAATTTGTGGCACCAAGTGGCATATAAAATATTAAAATCATAACCCCAAATGCAGCAAATACAATGGCATCACAGCACGGACAGCGCAAACCTCCCTAAGTCCTAGAGCGGTCGAAGCCGTCGCAAACGTGCTGTAAAGCACGTTTGCGACGACTCACGGAGGCCGGCAGCCCTCACTCCGTCACCCTCCAGATGATGCAGGGATATTGGCGGCATGCTCTGCCGATATCCTTTGCCCGTTCCCAGCCCAGTTCAGCCTTACTCCGCCACCGCTTCAGAGCTCCGCTTCAGAGCTGGTGTACATCCGAGGAGGCCCGTAGACTCTGGGCAGCCCTACACTTGGGGAAGGGGGTGAACACTTCTCCCGAGGTGTTCCCGTACCATGCCGATGCAACCTAGGAACGGGCTCATGATACAGCTCTCACGATCCATCAGCATAAGTGCCGGGCTACTGAACCTCCTCTGCCTCCCATTGTTGCCAGTAAGTCAGTGGCAGGGAAGGATCAGGGGAGGATTGCGGGTGAATCAGGGCAGGGAGTGGGCTGGGCCAGAGGTTGGGGGCATGAGGGGGAGGATCTCAGCAGCAGTCATGCACGCCAAGATTCTCTCCCTCCTTTCCAACCTGGACCCACTCCCAGGGGTCTCCTCAGACTTATGCCAGCAAAACAGCTGGCATAGATCCAAGGAGACCCATTGGAGACCAGGCAGCCTATGGAGAGGTAAGTAAAAAAAAGTTTACTTACCTCTCCTGGGCCCTCTGGTGCCCTCCCACCCATAACGTTCAGTGAGTGCTCCATTGGCGGCACTTCATGCTGTAGGCTGATGGGGGATAGGATTGGGCCGTCAGGCTATAACCTTATACACATGTACCTGGAAGTAATTCTCATTGAAATCTATGAAATCTATGAGTAGACATGCCTAGGAGTGTGCTGTAAGTTTGCTTTAATCGGGTGACAGCCCTATATAAAACTGATTAGTAAGAGCAATAACAATACAACAATCAATGAAACAAAAGGAAACAGCAGGATAAACAGTAAAAGGAAGAACTCAACAGATCTAAAACAAGAAGCAATTTAAAAACTCACTGTTATAAGATGAACATTAAACATCTGGCAAATAAACGTCTTGAGCAGTAGGGCTGGCGCCCATTGAACAATCCTGGAAAATGTGTTCCAAAGCCAGGATGCCATTAGTTGCCACCCAGTTGAGCACCAATGGCTGGCGCACCTGGGGCTATGCCTCTGAGAATAATCTTAGAGGAGGTGCAGATTAATAGGAGAGCAAGCAGCCCTAGTCCCAAGCCATAGGTGGTTGTATATGTTAAACTAAGCACTTTGATTTTTGCCCAGACATGCAAAAGCAGCCTGCAAAGACTTTCTAAAACTGGCAAGATATGTTCTGACCATCCAGAACACAATCCGTGGATGGAAAAACCATGGATAAAAAATGTCCGACTGTAAATGCAATGTTGTTCAGTCGTTAATTCATGTCCGACCCTTCGTGATCCCATGAACCATATCCCGCCAGACCTTCCTGTCCTCCACTATCTTCCTGAGTTCGCTCATTTTCATGTTTGTTGCATCAGTGATGCTGTCTAACCATCTCATCCTTTGCCTTCCCCTTCTCCTTTTACCTTTAATCTTTCCCAGCACCAAAGTCTTCTCCAGAGAGTCCTCTCTTCGCATTAGGCGACCAAAATATTTGAGCTTCAGCCTCAATACAGAGCTTCACACTATCCTTCCAGGGAACAGTCAGGGTTGATTTCATTTAGGATTGACTGATTTGATCTCCTAGCAGTCCAAGGGACTCTCAGGAGTCTTCTCCAGCACCACAGTTCGAAAGCATCTATTCTTCGGCGCTCAGCCTTCCTTATGGTCCAACTCTCGCAACCATACATTGCTACTGGGAACACCATGGCCCTGACTATACGAACTTTTGTTGGCATGGTGATATCTCTGCTTTTTATTATGCTGTCTAAGTTTACCATAGCTTTCCTTCCAAGGAGTAAGCGTCTTTTAATTTCATGGCTGCTGTCTCCGTCTGCAGTGATCTTGGAACCCAAAAAAGTAAAATCTATTACTGCTTCCATTTCTGCCCCTTCTATTTGCCAGGAATTGATGGAACCAGATGCTATGATCTTAGTTTTATTAATGTTGAGTTTCAAGCCAACTTTTGCACTCTCCTCTTTCACTCTCATCAAGAGGCTCTTTAGTTCTTCTTCACTTTCTGCCATTAGGGTGGTATCGTCTGCATATCTGAGGTTGTTGATATTTCTCCCGGCAATACTATGGTATTTATTAGTATTGGGTACGTAAATATTGCTGCACTCTACATAATGGTATATACCAGGGGTGGCCAAACTTGCTTAATGTAAGAGCCACATACAATAAACTTCAGAAGTTTGAGAGCCGCAATATTTAAGAAGCATTTAAATTCATAAATATATTTACTCTCACCATGAACGTTAAACTTACGTTTTAATCCAGTGGACTCTCAAGTTTATACCTGGTAAATAATTATAAAACTTGAAAATGTCTTATTTACCTTTTATATTAATTGTGATGCAAAAAGGAGCTCAGCGAACATATTTCCAAGAGCCGCAGATTATATGGCAAAGAGCCGCATGTGGCTCAGGAGCCGCAGTTTGGCCACCCCTGGTATAATATACCTAATGGGTATGAATACACACAAGTGAGAATATCTGAAGGCAGTGCCTTTGGACAACAAAATTACCCAAATATACAGTTTAGAGGAATATTTTCTTCCACAAGGAATACTGATTAGGAGTACTGTATATGAAAAAGAAAAAGTACGATATTTCCCCAGTTTTTCCCCCACCTTCCTGTTTTAATATGGATCAGGGATCCTTGTGTCTTCTTTATCTGTGGACTAGCTGGGCATTCTCTTTTACAGGCACTGGTGTTGGTTTAATAGTACCTTGTAAAATATCCAAAGATTGCCCTTTAGGAGAATGGAAAGAGTGAGGGGAGCTTGCATGGTAACAATAGCCGAGCAATTTGCTCCCTTTGTCACAAATGGATGTTTTTTGTGGGGCAGAAAGACTTGCAATAAATGAGCCTGGAAAGCCTTCCAAAAGCAATTGTACTCCTTAATACAATTGCAATCTGCATTGGCCTTTGAGTGGTTAAGGTCTAAAGGCGGAGACCCATAAAAGCCCACACTTCAGATAGAACAATGTAAGACAGTTACCTCTTTGAATAGCCCTGAGCTCGCATCCAGAATGCCTGCTTCTAAACAAAGGCTTTGTGATTGTTTGGAGTCCTGCAGTCCTGTGAAATAAGAGAGCAAAGATGGGGTTCTGATTGGCAGCTGAAATTGAATTAAAATGTGAGCTGCAGACAAAAGATTATCAGTTCTAATCCATTAGTTTCCGACAAATCTTGGAACCAGGGAATTGGATAGGGCCAAAAAGCCATCAAGTCCAACATGTGGCAGTGAGGGATGGGCAGGGCCTGTCTTAGTGCCCAACTGGATGTGAAGTTAAATGTGCCATAATCTAGTTGGCCCTACATACTTTAAAAGAAGTTGCTGCATAGGTAGGCTTACCAGATTTCTCCCCCCCCAAGGGGGATGGAAGTGACATCACAAGAAGGCGGGTCAAAAACTGTGATGTCACTTCCGCCGGAAGTGGGCGTGTCCACCGGAAGTGGGCGTGTCCACTGTGAAATAAATACAGTATTTTGCCTTTTTTCCGTGCCTCTGAGCACGTGCAGATTGCCGCCACTGTTTTTGTCCCAGCCAGCCAGGTGCATTGTAATGGCCAGTGCTGGCCATCACAACGCAGCCAGCTGGCTGGGATGAAAACAGCAGTGGCACTCTGCACGTGCTCAGAGGCACGTGAAAAAAGGTAAAATACTGTATTTTATTTTCCTGTGCTAAATACTGTGCTCTTTTATTTGTGTATTTTATTTTATTTGTGTTTGTTGTGTATGTGTGTGTATTGTGTGTGAATTCATTTACTAGTCCCGCCCTGGCCTGCCGGCTGCATCACGGCAGGCCGGAGCTCTTCTGAGACTGTGCTGCCTGCTGCAGCACGTCTCCGTCCTTATCTTCCTAGTCTCACGCGCCTGCGCGAGACTGGAAGCACTCGGAAGATGTCCGAGTTCACTTGGACAACTTCGGAGACATTCCAGCCTCGTGCGCATGCGCGCAAAGCTGGAACGTCTCGGAAGATGTCCGAGTGAACTTCGGACATCTTCCGAGTGCTTCCAGTCTCGCGCAAACGCGCGAGACTAGGAAGATTAGGGACGGAGACGTGCTGCAGCAGGCAGCACAGTCTCAGAAGTGCTCCGGCCGGCCGCGATGTAGCCGGCCGGCCGGGGCCGGGACTAAACTACAGTTCGGGGGGGACAGGGGGACAAAAGGGGCTTGCCGGGACTTTCCTGGTCATTTCCGGGATGATGGTAAGCCTATGCATAGGGACCCAATCGGGATTGGAATCATCATGGTGCAGAAGTCCCTACCCTTTAACCCTTTAACCGAGTGGTTCCCAAACGGTGGGGGGGGGCATGGCTCCCAGGGGAGCCACGAAGTGCCACAGAATCCTCTCGGAAAACAGTGCAATGCCAATTGGCAGGCATCAACATAATGTAATGGGGAGCAGCGGCCAATAGTCACCAATGGTCAAGGGAGCTGCAGGTCGAAACAGTTTGGAAAACACTGCTTTAACCTGTGGAAAATTCCCTTGAAAGTGCCATTTGCTGCAGAAAGCATATAACAACTTGAGAAGGGCAGACTTTTGGGCAGGAAATAGCATGGACATAAACACCCGCTGCGCCAACACCTCGGTCCCTATTCAGATCACACACACACCCGAATACAGTTGTTATTGTAATGTAAAAAGAAGCCTGTAACAAGGCAGTTTGGTCTTCTTTGCTCCTTTGCCTATTTGCCACCTGAAAGTAACAAATACCTTAGCCTACACAAGCCCACCCATGGCATCTGCGCACATGTTCCTCCTCCACATTCTCATCGATAAAATTGACAACAGCAACAAGAGCATTGACAACAGCAACTAGAACATGCATCCTAGGATGTGAGCATGGGTTTCCGTGTTGGAGGCCCTATCATCCGCCACAGTTTCTAGTGGTGACCTTTTAGAGATGGATTAAGGCTGCAATGATGGTGGAGATGCCAATAAGAAAGTTGTGTATGAGTGGGTATTATTAATTATTACCTAGAAATTTACGTGTATTTGTGTGCTCTTACTTATGTAGTAATGTGTGCTCTTACTTATTTACTTTCTGAAAATGCCATGGCTGGCCCAACCATGAAGGGGATGATGTGGCTCACATTGAGCGGTGGGTGGCAGGGGGAGTGGCGGACTCAAAGTGCCCTTCAATCAGTGCACTTCCTTATTTGTTTAAGGGGCCTATGCAAGGAAGGAGGTAAGAGGAAGCTGATTACCACTGCCCGCACCTGAAAAACCACACGGAACACTGCAATCCACTTCCCTGTCTATTCACCACTCTCCTTCTTCACATGGTCCCTTTAAATAAAACAGGAAGTGCAGAACCTGCTGGGTGATTCCAGCAAGTCCCACACTTCCTGTTTTATTGAAAAGGATTGTGAGCAAAGGAGATAAGGGGCTGGATTGCCATGTTCTGTCGGGGTTGTGAGGTATGCGCAGGATCGCATTGAGCTAGCCTTGGTATACGCACACACACATCCATACACCGCTACCATCATTGCAACCAGCTTTTGAGTGAGAGAGTAACAGATAGCGGCCATTCGGAATGGCTTTGCTGTCACTGGTAGTAAACTGTCCCAAATCTGTTCATTATACTGCGTCCCAAGTTACCACCTGTATCAGTGCTTGCATGCCAATTGACCCTTCAGAGGACCATCCAACAACAGCCTTCCATCAGGCTGACCACAGCACAATCTATCACAATGCACCATGAGCACATTAAGCACATTCCAGCAATGAGCTTGCAGAACAATGGCAATGCCTCTTGACAACATCTTTGAAATACACACAATGACCACTCCCATCATTGCTACCAGCCGGCACCCAGCAAAACAACAATTTTCTTGAACATTCATATTGATATACCGTACTGTACAGGGAATACACCTGTTGGGTTTACGGTAAAAGGTCCTTTAAAAAGGATAATGTGGTACAATTTATTTATTTATATATTTATTTAAAAGATGTATAACTCGACCCTCCTCTTGCAAACAAGGCGTCCAAGGCAGCATACAGTATAAAGATACATAAATAAATTGTATCAAAACGCAATAAAAAATAAAAAATAAAACGCCACAATAGTGTAGTGGTTTGGGAGTCGGACTTAGACCTGGAAGATCCAGGTTCAAATCCCTGCTCAGCCACGAAGCTTCCTGGGTGACCTTGGGCCAGTCACTATCTCTCAGCCCCACCTACCTCACAGGGTTGTTGTGTGAGGACAAAACGTAGGGGAGGAAATATGTACACCACTCTGAGCTCCTTGGAGGAAGGGCGGTATAAAAATGTGAAAAATAAATAAATAAATAAATAAATAGACTAGAATACAATATAAGATGCCATAAAAGCAGCAAAATAAAACGCAGAATGGAGCAGCACAATACATATAATAATCTGCAATATCATAAAAGCAGCATTTTGTTTTGTTTTGTTTTGATCATGTTGCTCTGGTTAACTCTTCCCTTGTTGTCTAAATGTCTATATTTTTTGCTCCAATGAAGTAGCATCCAATTAACAAATGGATTAATCACCCTTCTCTCTTTTACCTTTCCTAATCAAATTTCTAATGTTCTTGTCAATGCAGTATCTAAGTGTGGCAGCCACTGGGAAGTAGTTTCTAGCTACAGGACCTTACAGTGTAAGGTCTTACAGGACCTTACACTTCCTTCCTCCACCGCATGTTTACCCTGTGAAAAGGTTGCTCTGCAATATCTGTACTTTGCTTCTCATGGCTATTCCATTCAGTGGTACAGTACTGGAAATAGGGGAAATTACTGAATAAACTTGCTTTTATACCAGCTAGCTACAGAGAGGGATAAGTAGACTTGCCATCTGTACCGGAATTTCTGGGACCGTCCCGGAACCTGGGCTTGGGTCCCAGATCGGTTCCGGACCGTACTGCCTCATGCCCTCACGGGATTTAGGTGCCGCCATCTTGGATTTCGCAACATCCAAGATAGCCAAAAGGGGAAAAAAGTAAGTTTTATCTCAGTTTAAAAGCGGTGGCGGTGGCAGCAGAGGCTGCGGGGGCATGGCTGGCGACACGGGCACGACAGGCAGCGGTGACGGCACGGGCACGACGGGCGGCGACACGGCCACGACGGGCGGCGACAAGGACAACGGAGACAATGGCACAATGGGCGGCAACTGCACGATGGGGGCAAAATGGCGGCAACAATGGCACGACAGGCGGCACAGCAACGGAGGACAGCACTGGATGGCGGCACAACAATGGGCGGCACGGCGACGGGGGACAGCAATGGCGGTAGTGGCAGAACAGGCAAATCTATTTAATTAATTTAATTATTGGCTAAAAATAAATAATTAAAAATTAATACATGCACCCTCCAAGCCCAGAACCGGTGCCTAGGGTGAAGAGAGAGACAATGCTCCTTTCCTTCCTCCTCAGTCTAGCTCCTAATTCTAGCACCTGTACAGCAAGCAAAGTGATGATCACGTAGGCACCCCAGCCATACCTCTACTGCTCTGTTTCCCCTGCAATAGAGTATGCTATGGTGGGAGTAGGAGGGAACATTACAGTCAAGGGACAGGGCGGTGATGGGGACATACATGGAGAAGGGCGGATCAGGCCCGGGAGGGGGTGGATTTGGTGGCAGCGCAGTGCCCTTCCCGGGCGTGATCTGCCTTCACAGATGAACTTGGACTTGTGCCAGTGATTGAGCTGGCGCAGGTCCGAGTTGACCCATAGTGGCTGCTGGAGGTTACCCTGGGGCAAGGGAACTAATATTCCCCTATGCTAAGGAGGTCTCTAGTGACCAAAAATCCCCTGCGTTAGGATTTAGTTAGGATTGGGCCCCACACAGGGGATTTTCTGTGTCTGTACAGGACTGTCATGATTTTGCCACCATACCAGAGAATACTTCCAACAGTTTTCCTTCTATCATATGGTTGCTGCAGGTAGCCTATTAACTGTGGAACATCGCAATTCTCATTGGTGATCCTTTTTTAATAAATGCAATCATAAGGTGACCCACTGGGTTTATTTGTTTTTTAAATACCTGTTTTAATTGTTTTTATTGTATTGTATGTTATTATGTGTTTTAACATGTTGTAATTGTAAGCCGCCTTGATTGCCCTTATCGGGAGAAAGGCGGGGTAAAAAAAATCTTTAAATAAATAAATAAAATAATCCTCTGAGGGACCGTAGAGAATGAGATCCACCTGAATAACTATCTGCTGTCTTCTCTATTGACCAAAGAGAATGGAAACAACATTTTGGGATATTTGCTGCAAATGTACTCGTAGGTAAATATGATCCTTGGAAACCTATATAATACAGCCACCATCTGGTAAAAAGGGACACCTGCACAACTAGATTGAGCATAATGGACAACGTTATGGGAACTTTAGGAAAACTAGGACAGTCCATTGTCTGTGAATTAGCTGCTTTCTGAAAACCCCTTCGAGTTTGATTACTGGGCTCTGTTTTCATTCTGCTTTGACTTTTTGCCTTTTCCTTCTTAAGGGCTGCTTCACACGTTGTAATTTTCCAACTCAGATAATATCCATGTAGGAGAAATCCAAGTTTAGTTTCAGTGCGTTTATTGTAGCGCAATGAGGTGCGATATGTCACAAGTACACTGCTTGTGTGGCTGATATGTGCTACCATGCAGCATAAACACTTTCTATCCTATTCATAGTGGATAGGATGAAAAACGTACGGTTGCTTTTCACCAGAGCAGGCGTGAAAGGGGACTGGGTGACAGGACTGGGGGGAGAATAGATGGCTGTCTTTTTTCCTGCTGCAGTGGGGGGATTCGAAGGACTGTGTCTGGTGTCCGGTTTGCGAGCTGGCAGCCCTAAGTACTTATTGTCCCAAGTATAAGACGCACCTGATTATAAGACGCACCCTTAAAGTTTGGTGCTATTAAAAAAAAATAATTAAATCATTGGCATTAAATTGCAACAGCCTGATTATAAGACGCACCCCTAGTTTAAAAACTTAAATTAGGAGAAAAAAGTGAGTCTTATACTCAGACCAATACGGTACTTCTGATAATGTGAGTGTCAAGAGGCATCAACAACCACAAAAAATTACAGTATATTGTGCAACTACTACTGCTTGTTAATAGTGCATGAATCATTGCTTGCCTCAAACCCTCCCTATTCTTTATAACCCGGCAAAAGTTCTTTGTTTTTAAATGCCACTTCTCCGACAATATCACGTTAGTCAAAAAGTGACCCATTCTGTCGCTTGAGAGAACCAGCAATTAACATGCTGCCTAATCAGCTTATTAATGGGTTTGGGTTTTAATTGCTATAATATTTTCATCAGAAACAAACTCTGGCTCCAACGTGCATTAAGCGTGACAGGTAGATTCTGGGAAAGAGGAACCCTTGCTTTTTCTTTCCCCTTTCAAATCTCACATTGAAGCATATGCTGTAAATCCATAATCCCCTTACACCGACGTTATGGAAAAGCAAAATGACATTTTGTGTGATGAATTTGGAATTATTCCTTTGGACAGAGGCAATTGGGCAATTTAGCTATATGATTTTTATTGAGTTTTATAGACTTCTATGGCAACCTGCCAACGCCTAACAAACTGTCAGTGCTTCAGGGAGGAAGATGGATAGACAATCTATATAATCCCTGGTCCTTCAGGCAGGTAAGGCATGTGGTCCAAGGGATGGGGGTGGGGGTTGGTCACAGGGAGGAGGTTACTACAGCACAGAGCTAGTAATTATTATGATTGTTTTACATTTATATAGCACCCATAATCCTATCCCAGTTCTGGGCCGATCATGATCAGCCCAGAGGTCTCCTTGGGGGAAGGGGATATTCGTCCCCTTCCCCAGGTGTAGCACAGGGGGGCCCCAATGGGCCTCCTTGGATTTCTGCCAGCTCTTGAGCTGGCGTATGTCCAAGGAGGTCGTGTAATGGCAGGGCAGGGCCGGAAACGGGACCAGCTCCCGGGCCAACTCGGCCAACCGCCACCCTCCCTCACCATCCAGCCCGCCCTTGCCCCCGCCGGCAGATGCCTTACCTTCCCCGGCGGTGGCTTTGGTCAACCCAGCACTGGACTAAGGGCTGCCGTCCTCCACGCCGGCAGCCCTTACTTTAGAGTCGTTGCAAACGTTCTTTATGGTACATTTGTGACGGCTTAGAGCAGCAGAGCACTCTGTATCACGTACACTCAGCCTACATCTCTGGTAAATCGGTGACCCTATTTTGTCTTTATCTTGCCTTTTGAGATATTGAAGATTTCAGAATAAATAAAAGTGAGCCTACGTTACTCTTCTTGGGTTTCTTAGGGAAGAAAACAACACAAGAACTCTTAGCATTTTACAATTACATGTTGCTACATTGTAACCAAGAGGGAATCCTTCAAATAAGCACCCTTTCAAATGGACCAATCCTATCCGGGCCTTGAGCTGATGGAATTTGTGTTTGATCATCGCAAGGCCTGGGCCTCTGGCACAGCTGCCGCAGTGATGGCGCACAGGCCAGGGCCGCCAGCACAAATGGCTAAGAGCCCCAGGTGTGTGTCAATGGAGCCCCCAGCCCCCACCGGAGCAGGTAGGTCAGCAGAGAGGGCATTCCAGGGGAAGATCAGGGCAGGGATAGGGACTGGCCAGGGGTATGTCGAGGGTGGGTTGGGGGCGAATAGCATTGTCAGCAACTCCACTAATATCCTATGCCCCCAGCCCGCTCTCGACACACACCCTGGACCCACTCAGATTTATGCCAGCCATAGAGCTGGTGCAGATCTGAGTAGGCCCATTGGGGACCATGGCCCTGTGGAGTAGGTAAGTAAAAAAAGCTTTTTATTACCTCTTCGTCGCTGCCTGGTCCCTGGCCAGCCCATAGTATGAAACTGATGCTGCACCAGCTCAGCTGCACACTCTGGGTCACCTCAGGATAGGATTGGGCTGGTCGGGTGACTACATTTCACCTGGGGACTCCCCTTCTACCTTGGGATCCGCCACTGAATTGTATGATAATGAGGCAGCTGCGACTTCTCCTGGTCTTCCCACCTGCAGCTCTTCCTTCCCTTCACGAAATGGAGAGGCAGTGGATGAGGGTCTTGGGAGACGGAAGCAGGTGAGTAGAGACACTGCCTTGTCTCCCAATTTTGCATGGGGTTTAAAGGTACAGGAGCAACCTCTGGGTTGCAGCCTGGCAAGATTGCTTCTTCCCTATGCTAATTTTCTGGCAGGAGGCACATGTCACATCAGAAAATCCTGCGAAGGCAGTGTGACTTCCAGTCTAGAAATGTGATGTTGTCTGCCTAGAACTTGGGCCTAGATAGACTCCATGCAGGCACCCTTTTGCAAAGCTTGTCAGTTTCTCAGAAGGCCTTCTGGCTCTGAGCCAGCAAAGAGAACTAACATAATGGTAAACTTTGTTTGCTCTGTGATTTAAGTGCTTCTTTTCCCTTTGAAATGATAACAATCTCTTTTTTCTAGCTCCAGTGAAAACAGAGATTTCACAGAGCTGTAAGGCCAACCATGTGTGCTGATGCAGGCTCTGTCTCTTACTACTTTGCTGGCATTTCTTTGACTTTACAGGAATCCGTTACATTAAAATAGAATCCTGAGGGTATCACAAGCTTTGCTCTTCAGCTACGGGGAGAAACATTTGCCTATGTTATGTTTTCAGGCATGGATTTACAAAAGCTGCAATAAACCAAGGGGAGACTCATTAAAGACACTGGACTTTTCCCTTCCATAGTACCTGATTCTCCAGTTGCCTGTTGCTCTGAATATCATTGATACACTTGTATTATAGGAGAGCAGGGGATGGGAAGGGGGGAGTAGGAAAGGAACTGCGATTCACAGCTCTGCTTTTCGTTCTCTTTATTAAATTGCATTTGTGCAAAATGGAAAACAGAGATACATAGATTTGCACTATGCAGTTAACTGGATTGCATAATAGGTACGTACAATCATTGTGAGTTCTAAAAAAAAAAAAAACCTCACTTGCAGAACTGAATGCATTCCTATATAGCTGACTCTGTCTTTTTTGACCAAGCAGAAATCTGTCTTTCGGTAAGAGGTCTAATCCTCCACCATGAATACCCTGAAAGATCTGACACTGATATCAACAGGGAAGGGACCAAAAGGTGCTCAGACATCTGTCAGTGAGTTTTGTATGTGTAAGAATCTTGGGTCAGTTCCTGGTATCTGAGTGTAAAGGACCTGGGAAAGCGGGGGGGGGGGATCACTGCTTAGGTCTTGGAGAACTGCTGCCAGTCATAATAAATATCCAGGGTTGAATGGCCCACTGATCTAGCTCAATATAAGGGAGCAAATTGATCAATCACATACAATAAGCAGCTAGCACTGTCTGTCTGTCTGTTTCCATTGAAAACTAGTGCTGCACTGAATTTTCGCGAGCCGTGATTTTTCACTCCAAATTTGCTGTTGGGAGGGGCGCAAAAACATTTGCCAAAAAACTTCTAGTTTACATGCTAAGGCTTTCGTGGTCAGAATTGTTAAAATGTCTAGTATTCTGCTGGGTATAAAGACCACGGTCAACAATGTAGGTTTGTCCGAACGTTTGTCCTAGTGTTTTAGGTGATTTTGTCCTTTGACAATGCCCTCAACATGGGAGGGCAAAACGTTAGGACAAACCAACATCGTTGACCGTGGTCTTTATACCCTGCAGAATACTAGACATTTTAACTTCTAGTTTGCCATTCTTTTGTGCATTTTGTCACACCTGTTTGCTGCTCTAGTCAGTGGCATCGTCAGCAGAGGGGGCCTTGAGGCGGTGGGGCCCCGGGAGGCAGGATCAGGTCCCAGGCGGCAGGCAGGCAGGGGGTGTCACAGCAGCCATGAATAACAGCTGCAGCCGTTATGTCACTTCCGGTACGGGGGGGGGCGGTCATAGAAACACCACTGGCTCTAGTTTCTGCAATCTGCTGCTGGGATGGAGAGAGGAGGGAAAAAAACTCATTCCCATTGCTGAGACCACCACGCTAACCCTCACATTGAGATGTGCATCCAAATTCGCCACAAACACAGAGGTTGCTTCTTTTCACTGCATTGTTCAACTGGACGTGCATTTGGATGAGCATTCCAAAGCAAAGGGGTGTCAACCTGGTAAGCTTTGCAACAAAGACGAGACAAGAATTCACTTTTCCCCCAAGACCCAGCCCCTTATAAATAGTTTTGCACCCTTTTGCACAGAGATGGGAACATTGCTAGAAAGGAAGGGAGAGTGTATGATCCATGTCCTGAAATTGGGCTCAGCACCATTTGACACCACCTGACCACATCCAATCACAAAAGCCAAGCGTAGGTAGACAGAGCTTTTTTGGCTTAATTGCCCGTCTCAACACTCTGTCCATTCAGCCGTGCAGACCCTGTAAGCAAGTGGCAAGTTTGGAAACCTGAGGTTTTGAAAAAATGTAATGACTGGTTCATCATCATCTCTATCTAGCTATCTGTCTGTCTTTCATGATTTTGTTGTTTGCTGTACATATCTTAACTTGAGACAGCAGCTAATGTTACATCCCTTCCTTACTCACCTCTTCCCTCTCCCATTGCAGAACGTCCCTCTCACACCGTTTTAAAGCAAGTTGTGAAAAGGCATCTAAGACCTGCACTTTGATATACAAAATAATTTCCCCAAATTAGGGTTTGTCAAATGTAGGTTTCTAAATCTCATCACCCCCGCCCATCCTCCTCCTTCAAGGTTGATTATACCTTCCAACTGGAGCCAAAATAACATTGATCCACCCTTTCCCCTCCTCCTCCCTCCTCCTTTGTTTTCCCCAGCCTTCATTTCTTCAAAAGCTCACATCTACTTCTGTTTCCATGTTAGCTTTCCGCCCATCTTACACAGTCGTATGATCCCAAGAAATATCCAGAGGGGGGTTCCCTTGATTGCCGTCTTTTCTGGCGTTCGGTGGACATCCACGGCAACTACCTGGACCAGTGTCTAGAGAGAAAACGAGTCAGAAAGAGAGAGGACCTGTGTGATGGAAGAGAAGTGGTAGGAGCCAGCAAATGGTTAATGGTTTAATACTTTACAAAAAAAGTCAAGACAGACTTGTGATTCTTGATGTTAATGAAGGTGTCACACATTGTCTAGAGAAAGTTGTGCCTGGCAATCTTCCTTTTTTCGGATGCCTACACCACTGACATTTCATCTCACATTCAAAGAGCACTACCTTAATGAAATGCATAATTAACATATTCTAATTGTGCTGAGCGCTGTGATGATTTTGACAGAACTCACTTTCCATGTCTAATTTGATGCTAATTTAATCTGTTCCTCTCCCGCTGACATGACCTTTCTTGATTGAGTTTCACTGAGGAAAAAAAATTTTGATGGATTGATTTATCAGCATTGCGGAGACAACAAAGGCTTAGGGTTCATGACAGAAAATGGGACGAGAATGGCCCTTCAAGCCTGTTCGCTCTGAACTTTCTAGATGTAATGTCCTCTTCCCAGAGACTGCTTGTCTGATCCTCTGATGGAATTTGAGAAATGTGACATACGTATATGGGTTTGATCTCGGCAATAAATACAGTAAATATCTTATTGTGCCTGTGAATCCTTTGAAAGGCAAACTTCTTCCGCTCTTTTTTTTGTTCTCTGGGAAACTCCATAGGCTGATGATTTACAAAAACAAGCTGATCAAGTGTAGATTTGCCATAAGCTGTATCAGTGCTCCCTGTGCTCTTTATTTTGGTGTCCTTTGACTTCTTCTGGATGTGGTTAGATGACTTCAAGTTGTGTTGGCTCTGTACCTCTCTGGTGTGGCAGAACACTGAATATACACACACCTGGAATAAAAGTGTTGAGGCTGCCTTTTCTTCATCAACTTTGGGCTTTCTGTGGTATTAGGAGGGCTGTGACGTGCCTCACAATTCTGTGATTCCAGCTGTGCAACTTGGGTGCCAAATTCAAGATTCAAACATCTCAGTTTTTATTTTTGAAAAGATAAAAGGCACAATCTGAAACATGTTGGGCCAATGAAAACGTTTTGTTAATACATCTTTCTTTATTGCACAAGTAAAATGCTTGTTTCCCATTTCATTTTTCTGTATGGGGGGGGGGCACTGCCCCTGCTTTCTTTTTCTGCTGCCCTGAATAGTTTTATGCCACTCCCCATGACTACTGGAAATTTGCATAATTTATACAGGTGGCAGCATTCAGCTTTTCAGGGGCACACCTTCCACTCCATCACTACTTGTATGTCTTGCCTTACATCAGGGAAGAACTGTAATGTCTAGATTAGCATAAAATGAAATTGTTACTATGAGAGTTCAAAAAAATTCAGAGTAGGAAATGCAATGCCTGGATGCAATTGTATTGAAGGTGATAACTTGGGATGTCTGCTCACATACATAGATTGGAATAAGGCTTTGATGGTTTTGGTAAGTCAGGGCTGTTTCATACACCGCATGTTTTTTAAAAGTGCACACCTAATATCCTTTAAATGTACACTTGAAGATAATATAGATATGCTCATTAGAGTAGAATGCCTATGGATCATTGTTAGGTGTCTTTTAAGTGGCAAACCTGGGTTTGCCAATACATAATGTGCGAAATGGCCAGTAGTCACTGCTCTTTGGAATATTCATGCTCTTCACCATAATACAGGTGCATGCTACATGAGCTTTTTGAAAGCCCTTGGTTGCACTTAGAGCACATTCATCCATAACAGTCTACACACTTAGAGGCCTCTCTTTCAGAGGCGTCGACGGAGCGTGGCGGGTGGGGCGGACCGCCCGGGGGTGACACGCGTCATGGGTCATGGTGACACGCGCCTCGGCCTCGGAGCTTCCAGAGTCCGGAGGCTCCGAGGCCCGAGAGCCAGCCTCGGAGCGTCCAGCTCCGCCGACGCTCCAGGGCCTTCTGAAGGCCCGCTGCTTGAAAACGTAATTCTTACGTTTTTGCGCGTGCGCAGTACTTTTCTGAGGGCAAAGGGGCAGCCTTTTGCCCTCAGAAAATGTACTGCGCATGCACGAAAAACGTAAAACTTTACGTTTTCAAGCCTCAGACCTTCAGAAGGCCCTGGAGCGCCAGCGGAGCCGGACGCTCCGAGGCCGGCTCCCCGGTGGGCTCCCCGGCCTTCAGGTAAGGGGGTGTTTGGGGGGGTTCACCTAGGGCGGGGGGGTGACGCGCACCCCCCGCCCTAGGGTGTGGCGCGTCTAGTGACGCTACTGCTCTCTTTTGCACTTGTTTGCAGGAACTCACTGGGTTGCCCCAGGCAAACCACTCTCTCAGCCTCAGCCCACCATTTGCAATATGGTGATAATAATAAAGGAGAGGAATCACAGCTCAGTGGAAGAATACATGCTTTACATGCAGAAGGTCCGAGGTTCACTGTCCTCAGCTAAAAGATTTAATGTAGCAGGTAAAGGGAAAGCTCTCTGCCTGAAAAGCTGGGGACACTCCAGAGGCATTTCTATGGTAGGGGCGGTACTGTAAGTTGCACCCCGTCCTAGTCCCCGTTTACAACCAGGAATGAGGAGGCCCCGCCCCTCACCGTCGGAGCCATTCCGTGCAGTGAAGGCAATGGGTAGGGAGTCTCCTGCCAGTTGCCTTCACCACACGGAATGGCTCCGACGGTGAGGGGGCGGGGCCTCCTCGTTCCTGGTTGTAAACAGGGACTAGGACGTGACGCAACTTACAGTACCGCCCCCACCGTAGAAACGCCTCTGGGACACTCTGCCAGCTGGAAAACACAAGCTGGAAAGCACGCTTGCATTTAATAAGGGACAACTGCTTGTACATCCATTTTGTCCTAAAACTCCCATCAAAGATGCATCTAAAACAAGGGTGGGGAACCGGCAGCCCGCAGGCCGGATCCGGACCCTGGAGCGATCCGGTCTGGCCCCCGTGAGCCTGGACCCGATTCCATCAGGTCCGGCCCGCGCAGGCTTGGACCGAAGGCTCCGGAGGCCGCGCTCACCTCACCCGACTCCTTTTCAAAGCCGGCTGTTATAGACATGCGCAGAAACAGCCGGGTTGAGAAGGGGTCACGCGACTCCTTCTCAACCCGGCTGTTTCTGCACATGTCTATAACAGCTGACTTTGAAAAGGAGTTGGGCGAGGGGGCAGCGGCGAGATCTTAAAAGCACCGGTCATAAAATCAGCAATAAAAGCAACTACTACAAGGCTTGGACGCCTTAGAACACCCCCCCCCCAAAAAAATAACCCTCAGAAAATCCACCGGAGGGCATCTACTGTAGTTTACACGTAGAAAGTCCCATCTTTATTTTCTGTCGGGCTGAGATGGATCCTTGCCTGAAACCCTGGAAAGCCACTAGCAGTCAGTGTGACAGTACTGACCTACATGGCCAGTGGTCCGACTTGCAATAAGGGGGTTTTATGTTCATAAAACATGCAGAGGCATCACTACAGTGGGGGCGGTACTGTAAGTTCTGCGCCATCCTAGTCCCCGTTTACTCCCCGATACAAGGTGGCCCCACCCCCTCGCCGTCGGAGCCATTCAGTGTGGTGAAGGCAACGGGCAGGGAGTCTCCTGCCCATTGCCTTCACCGCACTGAATGGCTCCGACGGCGAGGGGGCGGGGCCACTTCGTACCGGGGAGTAAACGGGACTAGGACGGCATGGAACTTACATTACTGCCCCCCACCCTAGCAACGCCTCTGAAAACATGAGGGCCTTAACCTGCTGTCGAAGTGTTGAAAGCACTGGTGCTTCCCTCCCCTGTCTGGAAAAGGTGTTCTGTAAGTGAGGCATCACTGCTGATGTGAAAAGAGCTCCCCCTGGTCACCATGTGCATCTTTTCTGCCAGTGTAGGCACTCAGAGGAGGATTTCCTGCATACATATCCCTTTTCATACATGGCAACCCTCCCATCCCATTGAAATGAATGGGATGATCTCATGCATGGTGGAGCTCTGCGTGCTCATTGGCGTATTTATGGGGCTGTGGATGGGATGATGGTGTCATGTCGAGGAGATCTTTCTGGGACATTTTCTTTCGTGACCGTGGGGTTGATTACAGCTATTTTCTTGTTGCAGCCAATTGGAATGATGAGGATTGGAATTGAATTTGCAGTCATGCTTGTTCATCAAATGTTCCTTTTCATTAGAACAGTTCACGTCAGTGAAATCCTGGGCACTTTTGATAAGACAGCAAGCAAGAAATAAAGCTGTTAGGAAATGACTTGCTCATAAGTTCTAGCAATAATTTTTGGCCTTAGTATATTACTTGGTGTTTTTCATTGTCATTCGAAAATGAAAATGTATCATTTCAATTGTCGTCCCATTAGAACAGAAGTAAGGCATGCCACTCTTTGTGGTTGATATACAAATTGCGGCAGAATAAATCTGTGAACTTCTGATCCTCCTGGAGTCACAGAGGTAGGAAGTAGTGTGTGTGTGTGTGTGTGTGCGCGCGCGCGCGTGTGTGTGTGTGCGCGCGCGCACACACACAAGGAAGTAATAGCATTCCAAGCAAATGGCTATTAATTTGAATGATTGAATATTCAGCAAGGAGGCTTTTCTTATCAAGGTTTCTACAGAAGGGAAAGTGAAAATTAGTAGAGAAAATGCTGAGTGTAAACAAAACTTGAAAGCAGCAAGCTAGGAGAGTTGATGAGAGAAGCAGCGTGAATTGCAAATGCTTCACACGAAAAAGTTAACAGCACTTCCTGTTCATGAAGAATACCAGTCATTTCACACAACTCATTGTTTAGGTGGTGGAAGATCTACCATGAAGTGATTTTTGCCCTCAATGTTCATGTGGTAAAGAGGGTTTGGGAGCAGCATCGTCTCATTACATGATTGTTCTGACTGAGACCTTGCAAGAGATGGTGAGGTCAGACCAGACCAAGCCCTCTTGGTGCCTGGGGAGGCATGAAAATTCCCCCCCCCCTTTACCTAGTGATGTTCTACCTCTCCCAGGATTGAAAAAAGGAAGAGGGGGGATGGAGCAGAAAGAGGAGTATGGACAAGAGGAAAGGGATGCTCTCTATTCCCTTCTTCTTTTTCCAAATCCAGGAAGCAAGAGGACAAGGAACAGTGGGCGGACAGAGAGGGGCGCCCCCTTGAAAGGGCTGAGAGAAGGTGGCTCGTCAAAGGTCACCTAGATGTTAGAGGCAAGTTTTGAACCAGGAAAGTCCTTATTTCCAGTTCCATCTCTGCATCTACACCATCTATGGTATACCAGCTCTCAGCCATGATAGCTAAGTGGAGCTTCTATGTTCAGAGGTAGTGTACCTCTGAATGCCCATTGCTGGGGCAGCATGGAAAGGCTATTATTTCATGCCCTGCTTGTGGGCTTTTCAGAAGTATATGGCTGGCCACTGTGGTAAGCAGGACTTTGGACCAGATCAACCTTTGTAGCAGACCACAAGGAGGGCTCTTCCAGGAGGGCTCTTCTTTTGTATTATGGAAACAACTAGAATGAAAGGATGTACATGATGAAAGAACGTTAGACAACAGCTAGACAGAGGTTATATGACCAACAAGGAAACAAGAGTTAGTTTTGAGCACCAGAAGTTCAGAACGTTTTAAGGTTTTGAACTTCCTTGGTAATCATGAGAATTAGAGGTATTCTTTCCTTCTTCTTTTGTTTAAAGCTATGATTGGTATGAAACCAAATGCTGCACCCAAGACCGCAGTGTGCATGCACTGCATACACAGCCTAAAATACACACATACTATGGAGTGTGCACGCAGATGTGGATTGCAAACCCAAAGGCTTTCATCAGTTCCAGTCCAGCTCAAGTCAAACCATACCTGAGGCAGTACTTTCCATTGCCATGGCAGGTTTTTTTTAAAATTTACGGTGTCTATGTGCACTAACATGCACGTGTGCACGCACGCACACACACACACACACACACACACACACACACACACACACACACACACACACACACACACACACCTTGATAGTCTCCTCCAGCTTCTCCTGCTACTACTGCCCTGCCAGCCTCCTTCTCCTTGTCTGGCTCAGCTTCCAGCCCAGCATATTTGAAAATGTTGGCAGCACTGCCTAGAGAGTGAGGAAGAGGAAGTGTCTGTAGCGGAGGACAGTGAGGTGGGACTCTTGGTCATCCCAGTCTCGTCTCCTCCAGACACCTCTTCTGCTCGCTCATTCCCCTGCTAGAGCTCCACCTTCCACCCATCCCACCGTCTGAAGTGGCCACTTCACCCCATCTCATGTCAGTTCTGCACCAATTGTTTTAAAACTAGTTTCTTTGCAAAGGGTGACTTTGGAGCATCTTATGAAAGATCTAGGCTGAGGGTCCCAATCTGTCAACCCAACCAAGGGTAATGATGACACAACATTAAAATAGATGTATTTTCTCTTTCCAAGCTTAAAACACTGTCTGACATTTGGGAAGATGGGACTTGAGGAGTGACGATGGTGCTACATTATAGGAGATGCATTTTCATTTTCCAAGCTTAAAAGACTGCCTGACATTTGGCAAGATGGGACTTCCCTGATGATCAGTTTAACATCCGATAGCAGAAAGATGGTTCCCTGTTTTTCTTACAACCGACTTTTGAGATAGCATTCTCAGTTTGAATGTGCCCAGGGTCTTACTAAGTGCTTGTTCACACAATCACTTTATCTTAAGATGTGAACTCCTTAACTTGTTCAAAAATCAGGTTTCTTTACAAGATAAAGAGATAAGTCAAAGGTAAAGGGTCTCATTGTTTCTTTTCCTCTGTTCTGGGTAACTTACTGCAAAAATAACCTGAACATCAGGTGTGTCTGGGGGTGAAAGTGCATTTCCTTTGTTCATTCAGCCCATTGAAGCAGGGATTGGTCCCTGAAGTGGTGATTTTGCTGTGGAAGCAAATTCCCATTTCAGAGGGGCAGTTTCCAGGATAAAAATAGCATACAAGGAAAGAACATAAGAAGAGCCCTGCTAGATCAGGCCAAAGGCCCATCTAGTCCAGCTTCCTATATCACACAGTGGCCCTACCAGATGCCTCAGGGAGCACATAAGACAACAAGATACCTGTATCCTGTCGCCACTCCCTTGCACCTGGCACAGAGAAAACCTACTCCTACAACCAGGAGGTTGCTTATTCAAACGTCCCCCTCCCTACAGTCCAACCAGGATTGTCACGCCGGGTGGCTGTTTTTAAGGAGAAAAGGGCACATGAATTTGGAAGCATGCCTCAGCAGTACATCTTTGCATGCTTGTGTAGTTGTTTGGCCCTAACATAAAACCCTCTCAAGTGCTTCCAAATCACATGCCTGTTTCCAACCAATGATGACTCCAATGATTGACAACATGTCAGGCAGCTCATCATACATGACTCTTACACATGGGGAGGGGGGAGCAGAAACTGATTTCAGAAGAAAAAGGACAATTTGTTCGAGGCAATCCCTAATGATAATTCACTGGTAGGGGAGAATAGCCAGACCCAGGTCAAACTAAAGGGTACATTCATCCTTGGCTTATGAAGAGCATATGTCTAAACCGTCTCCTCGGAAAGATCCATTCTCTCAGGATGCACAGAGCCACATTCATGGCCGTGAAACAAAAACAAAACAACATTCAGAAAAATGATGAGGCAGCAGAACTTCAGAAACATGAAACTCTTTCACTTGTCTTAACAGACATCTGCATATCTTTGAAGGGTTTTAAATAGAAACGCTCCATGTCAAGTTTGTCAACCAGCTGAGTCTTCTTCTCGTTGTTGTTGTTTTCATCAATTAAACCCCCAGTCCTAGGCCTGCCTACTTGATAGTGGGTGCTGATTTACACAATACTAACTGCTTGTGTCTAGAGCTGAAACTAGGGATGTGGCGCGCTGGCTGAAGGCCCAATCGTATCCAGCTTTCCAGCGCCGATGCAGCCACAATGCACCCCCAAGGTAAGGGAACCAATGCTCCCTTCCCTTGAGGTGGCCTCCATGACTGCCCCACCACCACAGGATGCAGCACATGCCCCATTGGCAAGGTTGCATCATTGCTGGAAAGTTGGATACGATTGGACCCTAAGAAACTTCACTTGTTTTATAGAAGCTCATTTGGCTTCCCTCAAACATCCTCAAATGCTTTCATTTGAAGTTCACTTTTTTCAAAACTTCAGTGCCAAACCTACTGAAAAGCTCTTTTCTGTGCCAGTGATCCATACCGGGGGTGTGGGGGGGAGCAGTGTTGAAGAAATGCCTCTCTACTGCATGTATCAAGATACATGCATGGAGTGCCCTAGGGCAGGGGCTCTCAACCCCTTCCTGGCTGAGTACCACCTCCGGCGCCACTCTCCTGCTGAGTACCACCAGAAATGACTGGCAATGACATCATCGCCAGTTACATCCAGGTTTTCAGAGGCCAGAAAACGCAGTTAGGAGGCTCTGAGTGGGTGTGAGAGCCCTTCTCAGTGTTCCCGGCCAAAGGCAGGAGCCTCTGGGGAGCGAAAACACGCCAACTGAAGGCGCCACGTCAAAGTGGGATTCCGGTGGTCTGAATTCCACCAGTTGTCAGCCGAAGTACCACTGGTGGTACTAGTACCACTGCTTGAGAAACCCTGTCCTAGGGTAAAGAGAGGAAGGTTAGGAACCCCTCATACAGCAGCTTTTTTCCTTGCTTTTATTTTACTCCAGCTACGCATTAGTCCCCTTGACCATGTTAACAAATCAGACGCTAAAGCAAGTTATCTCTAAACTATCACTGGCTGTTCTCTCTCAGCCAGAAAATGCCCATCGTTATGACAGGAGGTGTGTAGATGTTGTGACGAGGGCTTCTGCGTTGCGGTTGCGCAGACCTCTCCTGTGACCTGTATGCGGAAACAGAATGCAGCTGCCTGCAGGATCTCTGTCAGCGAGAGTCAGGCTACCTAAGTTGGAGGGCAGAGATTGCTGCCACTTCAGCGGGGTCCCCAGTGGGCAACCATTCACTGCTGTGAGAGATAAAGGGGTGGCCTCAGGGATCCCGTAGGACAGAGTCTAAATCTGCTGCATGTCCCTAACTCCATTGTGAATCAATACTGCTCCTGTCTGCGTAGCCCAGCCCAGTCAGCTGTATAACCGCTTCCTGCGTTATACTACTGTATAATCTTGGTCACACTAGAGTGTGACAGAATTTTGAGAACTAGCTTGTATATGCATGAAAGAAAGAAAAATACCATTGTTGCAACTGTAAGTTCCCTTTCTCTACTATTATTTTTTTAATCACTTTGAACATCTTAATCATTTCTTAATGTGCATAGCTCTGTGTGGCCCTTATTTCATTTTACTTTTTTTCCATAACCCATTGTGCGAAGTGATTATTACTCGTCCTCGTTTGCATGTAGGGGAATTGACGCTCAGAGAAACTGACTTGCACAAGATTATCTTCTGAGTGCCTGAGCAGTTCTCTGCCCTGTACTGTATCCACTAGTTCACAGTGGCTCTGGTGAGGCCGACCAGGAGATACTAGTAACAATTAGTCTATGTAATAAGCTGTCTGTTCCCAGCCGCCACGTTTTTGGCAGGGATTTTTTTCAGTTGCGCTTCTCTGGGCAAAGGAGACGTGAACAAAACTGACCCCAGTCTAAGTATCCAAGGCTTTGGCCTTCTCTCGCCAAGAACGGTGCCCTGGAATTGGAGGCCGGGCTGTGTTTACTGGCCCCTTCATAACACTGTCAACCGTCGGCAAGTTGGTAAACGAGAAGACGTCCTTAAGGCTGTCAGAATCTCCTGCACTGTTGCACTCCCCCAGATGATATGCTAACTCCGCTACCATTTTGCTGGCAAGTTTGAGTTGAGATGATGGGTCAAACAGGAATGACACTACTCCAGTTGGCTGACTCCTTTGGGAGGGAGGAATTGATGCTAGCATTCTTTCATTCTATTCTTCAGTGGGTAAAATATAGATTTTTCTCCTCCCCTTTCGTTTCTTTTAATGTGAAAGACAATTTTATTGAAGTTCTTTCCCAACCAAGTGTCTTTACATTTCCTTCTCATTGGCTTTCTTTTCCCCTCCTTTCTCCCCATTTTATCTGTTCTTTATATTATTATAAGTCTTGGAACATAACCCCGGCAAAATTAAGCATTTTTAAGTCCCATTATTTCGAAAGGAGAGTTAAGCACAGGCTGCTTAATTCCTGCTGGCTTGTGTGTACGCGCATCTGTGTTTAACCTGTTCAGTTGGCTTCTGGTGGCTGGGGAAAGGATTGGCACAACATGGGGCTTGTTTTTATAGATTTAAGATGTAAGAAGGTTAAGGCTTGAAACCTTCAAGGTATGATAGAGTTCTATATACCAGGAAGCTCTAATGTTCCAGCCCCACTGAAATGAATATTTATTTATTTATTTTAGTATAACAATTCATAACAATTTATACCCTGCCTTATCCGATGCCACAGCAAATGCCCAAGGCGGCTTACAACCTCAAATTCTCAAGTAGCAGAATCCCTTTACCAGAGGCTGGGCAGGGGTGTGCGCGTTTTGATGCTTTCAGATTCTTCAGTATTATGCTGGTGTGCGGCAGATTCGCAAGCAAGTTTTCGTGACCCCATAAAGCTGGAGTTACGTGTTGGATCTGCAGCCAGAGTCACCAGTCAGCATCATCCAGCAGCTGCCCAAGGACCAGGGTCTCAGAAGGACCCACTGCTGATCCCGGAGACATTCTCTGTGCCTGTAGCCTTTTGGTGGTGAGAGTGACTCTGTTATCGCCTCCTCTCTCCCATCCCCTCAGCCAAAGGAAACCCCATCATGAACTTTGGAGGAACACATACCCTGGTAGGAAGGGGCTCTAGAGCAGGGGTTCCCAATCTTTGGAGGCCCGCGTACCCCCTACATGGGCCTCTGCGTACCATCGGAGGCCCACGTACCCCCGTGTACCCCCCTAGTCTAGAGTCTAGAGGGAAGGTTGCCAAACGTCCTGTGAACCCTGGAACTTGTCCCCCTCTGCAGGCATTGACAAATACATGACACAGTAACTGTGCAGGTATAATCTGCATATTAACACCAAATGCTTATCTGCCAGGTGAAACAGCTTGTTTTCAGTCATGGCAACATAGTCTAAGCCAGTTTCAGTCTTGTGGTTTTTCTGAATGTGCGAAGCTTCCTCTTTTCCGTTTCCCATACAGCTGCTGAGAGCGACCTAAGAATCTTTCATGTCAACCTGAAAATCGGTTCCATAATATTTTCAGTTTCTTTGCCACGTTCTGCTAAGAGTGCTTTCAGGTTCCCCTGTAGCTAGCAATTTTTGCAACCTGGCACCTCCAGCTAGCAATAGGCATCACTGCCACAGGGCGCAAGCTTGTGCCAGTGCAGTGACAGCAGCAGCTGGTGGTTGGCAGGTGGAGCAAGTCCACCCTGCTATGCGAACTCTCCGGTGAATCCTATGATTGAATATGGTACTGCCTAAAACGGGATAAATTAGGCTGCCTCAACAGAGCTGGCTCCAGGATAGCCAAACGCTGTTGGAATGCTCCATGAGCAACTCCCATCTGATTGCACTACTAGCAGGTTCCTCTCTCTCCAGTTTGGGGTTAAGAACAGCTTGCACTGCATACAAGCAGGCATTTATTATAGTATAGCCCTGTGTCAAGGTGGCTCACAAAATTCAGAATCATAAAACTGAAGCAGTGGGAAGGTTTAGCTCAATGGAAGAGCATCGATTTGGCCCCAGGTCCAGTTCCTGGCAGCTTCTCCAAATAGGATTGGGAAAGGCCCTTGTCTGAACCCCTATCAGTTGCTGTCATTGAAGACAATATACTGGGCTAGATCAGAGGCCTAGCTACCCCCCGTGACAGCCGCCGTGACATCACTCACCCCGCCCCCGAGTGATATCACATGGTGCAGAAATGTTCTTGGAGGCTGGGCAGGGGGCGGGGGCAACATTTCACACTGCCGCTGCCCGCACAGAGGCTTCTGCAGATGCAAAAGCCTTTTGCCACAAGTGCGGGGGCTTTAATACCCCCTAACCACGCACCCGGGGCAATCCGCCCCCTCCCCTCCCCCTAGCAATGCCACTGGGCTAGATGGACCAGTGGTCTATCTCAATGTAAGATAACTCTATATGTTCATTGTGTAGAATTCACAGCTAATTAAAAATAAAACATAACAGAAAAAAGCAGCAGTCAGCTAAAAATACCACAAGCAAGTGTAGTTCCAACAAGATATATCTTGCATTGTTTCTGGGGTCTCCTTGGAGAACGTATTCCAGAATCTCTGAAACAGCTGAAAAGTTAGTTGAGAACAGCTGAAAAGTTAGTTGTCCTTGATCTTATCTGCCTAGCGGAAGGGATGTGAAGCAAACATGGTATGATGCTACATCCAGAACCCTATGAATACCCCAGCAGGCATACCCCAGCTGTCCTGTTCTGCAGCCTGCGTCTCTCCACTTAGCGGAGTGGCCAAATCTGCACAGTCATTCTTTGGAGAGCGGAATGCAATGCTGCTTCCTCCATTGACATGAATGGGTCCTGCTAGGCACACCATAGCCATGTATAGCCATCAAAGCCCCTGTGTCAGCAAGGCACTTCCAGACTGAGACAGGAGAAACGTGGTGCGCCAGATGTGCTGTCTCATAGGCCAGTAGCACAGAGATCCAGAGTAAGAGACCCGGGCAGCACATGGCGAGGCAAGAACTATCACAACTGTCAGTCAGAACAATGCTCCATCACTCTTACTGCCCGATCCTGCCTAAGATGCGGCGGCTGTCTGAAACGGCTGGCTGCTGCATCCTAGCCAGGTTGCGGGCTGTGCTGGTGCCCGCACCGTTCGTTCCCTTCCCCTGGTGTAAGCCCCAGAAGCCCCAATGGGCCTCCTCAGATGTGCGCCAGCTCTTTAGCTGGTGCACAACCGGGGAGACCATGTAAGGCTGGCCCGGCCCGGGAAGGGGCTTAGGATATCGACACCTATGATTGTGTTGCACACTAGTGCCAGCCAGAGTTTCTCTGTGCCCATTGAAGATGCTGTGTTCTTACTTAATTAAGCACTGCCAGCCTCACTCTGTTTTTTGTCAAATTGATCCAAGAAGGGAACAAAAAGGACTGAATGTACCTTCTTTAAAAAACAAATGAACAATAGATTTTAATTTTTCTTGCATTGAACAAAGTAAACTTATTTATTTACAGATTGCTTTAACAAATGGCTCTTAAAAATTCTACTGTCTTATTATTCACATGTAGATCATTTCAATAAGAATGGAAAACAGCTAAAGATAAATTCATTCTTATGAAAATGAAAAGGTTGTGGGAAATTGTGCAATTACACCTAGGACTGAATATTCTTCATTTTAAGTGTGTGTGTGTGTGTGTGTGTGTGTGTGTGTGTGAGAGAGAGAGAGAGAGAGAGAGAGAGAGAGAGAGAGAGAGAGAGAGCACAAACTATTTGCTATTTCTTCTCTTGGGGTCATCTTTCAAGAGGTCCCATCTTTGCACAGACAATTCTCTCAACTGGAGTAAGCGGTAAATGCTTCAAGATTTGACTCCTGCTGCGTCTATCCTGCATTTAATGTGTTCCTTCTAATAAGGTTTACATAAGGTTGTATAATGAGCAGGTATGCAGGAGGGTTTTAAAAAGGCAAATGACTTTTATCTTTGAGCAATGCGGAACACTAAAGTAAGGCTCATCTTCCTGGCATATAAATGATGATGTTGTATGTATTAAATTGTCTTTTGCATTCTTGTTTAGATAATGGCAGCAGATTTGCATCTGTTGCATAAAATACACTGTTAATAGCTTCTTTAAAAAAAGGGAAGAACATAAAAAGAAGCCCAAATTGATTATGGCTTCCACCTTTAGTCATTTCTAAGTTTAAGTGTTAGTATGCCCATATCTTCAGATACAGATTACAGTTGTGGTTCTACATACAGAGTCTAGTATTTATTTCTTTAATTTATAACGTGTTTTAACTCCATTGTGCAAAAAGATTCAAAACAATGCACATCTAGTCGCTTTTCAACAAAGAGTGGCTTGTCTCTTCAGCAGTAGAAATTGCTATTTTGTTGTTGTTCAGTCGTTAAGTCGTGTCCGACCCTTCGTGATCCCATGAACCATATCCCGCCAGGCCTTCCTATCCTCCTCTATCCTCCTGAGTTTGCTCATTTTCATGTTCGTTGCATCGGTGATGCTGTCTAACCATCTCATCCTTTGCCTTCCCCTTCTCCTTTTGCCTTCAATTTTTCCCAGCATCAAAGTCTTCTCCAGAGAGTCCTCTCTTCGCATTAGGTGGCCAAAATATTTGAGCTTCAGCCTCAGTACCTGTCCTTCCAGGGAACAGTCAGGGTTGATTTCATTTAGGACTGACTGATTTGATCTCCTAGCAGTCCAAGGGACTCTCAGGAGTCTTCTCCAGCACCACAGTTCGAGAGCATCTATTCTTTGGCGCTCAGCCTTCCTTATGGTCCAACTCTCGCAACCATACATTGCTATAGCAAATAATTAAAACCCAAACCCTCGGTGCCCCAGTGGCTGATAGAAAGGGGAAGAGATGGCAGGTCATTTAAATTTGAAGAACTAGTGGGAGGGGTTGAGGAGCAGTGCAGCCTCAACAGTCTCCAACTGAAAGCAGGGAAGTTATCAGATTTGCGAAAGAGCAATTTTCAGCTACTAAAATTGCCCACAGACAAGCTGTTTAGGAAAGGTTAATACTTGGTTCATTCTGCCGAAGCTGAAACTTCACACTTTCTTGAGAAAGAAACATTGCAAAATCCCTCATCTTCTTAACTGATGTGGCCTTGGCAGCCGACTCAACTGACAAGCTCATGTATTTGTATAACAAGCAATGCTAAGTATTTTTTCGGCCTAGTGTTTAGAAACACAGAGGGAGGGGGGGGGAAATGAATAAATATGGAAATCAAATGTAAAAACTTCTTGCACTTTTAACTGGCTTCCCGGGGGGGAATTCTTTCCTGTGTTCTCTCCTCTTCCTTCCACTCAGTGAAATGACTGCCAGTCATTAAGCGGAGCTGTAAGGAGCTCACTGTACAGTAATTGAACACCAATGGGCCCACCTTCATTTGCATTTCCCATTTTTTGATTGGCAGCTGTACATACGATGCCATATCAGTTGAAAGTATGTTGTGAGCTGGCACTAATGATCCAGTGGCTCCAGGGAAACCTGCCATATTGTAATTTGGCTATCAGGCATGAAAGAAATAATTCTAAGTGCCAGCAACGTGAATCTGAATAAATGTTTCAGTGCTGTGGGTTGCCAAGGGTGACACTTCTGATTTACTATAAACGAATGCCCTGTTGCCTTTGGGGTTGGGGGAGTTCGCATTGTATCTGAGATGTGTGTATAAAACATTAGTATTAGAAAATGGCTTCTGCGCGGGATGGGAAACAGAGGCCGGATCCCAGAAGGCAAGCGAATGTTTACAGCTAACGGCTGGATGAAAGGATTTTTTTTTCCCTACCTACTGCAATGACAGGCAAAATAGGATTTGCTTTTTTCCCCCGAGATGGAGAATAATGGTAGTGTTAACTCAGGCTCCATTCCCCGCACCCCTCCCCCAAATGAAATGCTTTTTTTTTTTTTTTTGCAAAAATAAAATCACATCTGGTTTGTCCAACTGATTTAGGAAGGCGATGGATTCCTTTGTTTAGAGGGGTGGCTGCTTAGGAGGAGAGTGGGAGCTTTCTTGACGCTCTGGTATGGCCATTCTGTAGGGTTGCCAAACTTTGAGTGCAAAAAGGGCCCAGAGCAGCACCAGGATTAGGCCAGGGGGAGGGGGTGGAACCTAGCAGTGACTCCGGGAGGGGTGGAGCTGACAGCAAATGCTTGGCGGGGGCCTGGCAATATGGTGGGTTGATTCTTTACTTGCACTCTAGGGTGGGGTGAAGGAGCTCTACAGAAAAATGGGTGTGAGAGCAGTCTCTCTCTCTCTCTCTCTCTCTCTCTCTCTCTCTCTCTCTCTCTCTTACACACACACACACACACACACACACACACACACACACACACACACACACACACCAAAGCTGGCACTGCTGTGTTGCCACATTGCTCTGCCACCAGGAGGGTTGCCATCTCTGACTGCCTCTCCAAGAGGGTTGCCTCTCCTTTTTTCCTCAGCATAGTGTAACGTTGGAAATTCCTAGAGACCCTGTTAAAATCAACAGGATTGTTTTCAGTAGGCTGAACCTGATTCCTGGAGACTCCAGGCCAACTCTAGAGGGTTGACAACTCTAGCATGAAAATGACTTTTGCTTAATTTTTTTTTAATCAGCAGCTAGCCCAAAATTCTGGCAACTGAACTGACCCAGAGGCCAAATACTAGCTAGATAGATTTTTATGGTAAACTGGTAACCCCTTTCATGTCATGATTACTGGACTTGCGGTAAGCTTAAATTGATGCCCAGGCAGTTTTGCTCATTTATCACATTGCATAGTGCACTTGCTTATGGCTTATTGTGCTGTAGTGACGTGTGTTGCACCTGAAGTCTTCCTAGTTCTGGACTTTAAAAAACTATCAGTCCTTGTTTGTTGTTGTTGTTCAGTCATTAAGTCGTGTCCGACCCTTCGTGATCCCATGAACCATATCCTGCCAGGCCTTCCTGTCCTCCACTATCTTCCTGAGTTCGCTCATTTTCATGTTCGTTGCATCGGTGATGCTGTCTAACCATCTCATCCTTTGCCTTCCCCTTCTCCTTTTGCCTTCAATCTTTCCCAGCATCAGAGTCTTCTCCAGAGAGTCCTCTCTTCGCATTAGGTGGCCAAAATATTTGAGCTTCAGCCTCAGTACCTGTCCTTCCAGGGAACAGTCAGGGTTGATTTCATTTAGGGCTGTTGTGCTATGCTTCTTCTGTGGTTGGTCACTACGGTGATGTGCTATAAAGCCGTATTGGTGGACGCACAGCACAGGGTCTTTTTAATCATGGAACCACACTTGTGGAACTTCTTCCTGAGAGAAGCCTGCCAAGTTTATAAAGATAAATTCTGAAGGCATTGTTTGTTCTGTTTGATGCTTCACTGATGCTGATTTTTCGACTCCAAATTATTTGATTCGGTTGTATGTAGGTGTATTCTTTGCTTTTATGTTTTGCTTATATTTTAGTACTTAAACCCATCTGAATTCCCAGTGGGGAAATGCAGGATATAAATTTCCATATAAAAATAGGGGGGGGGGGACAAATTGCAAAAATACTAAAACCTTTACAAATGCCTTAAAAATGTGCAGCAGGATATTTTACTTTCTAATTTCATTTTCAGCAGCTTAAGATCCCTCAAAAGGTGAAAATGAAAAGTCAGTCATCTCCAGGAATGTGAAAATTGGAAGACAAAGTAGAAGGAACATCTTCCTGACATCCCCGGCATTCCCTTTGTTATCCTTTTTAAAACGCACATGCGTACGCTTGAAAACACAAACCTGGTTTTTCATTAAAGTGAATGCATAATTATACATGCCAAATGCAGGCAATCTGCTTATGTCAGCAGTTCCACCATTGCCTGGTCTTATAGTCACCGTTGCTGATGTAGCAGGAGAGCATGCACATTGATGGTGCCAGGTAAATTAATAAATAATCCAGATGTGCAACTTCTCGTGTCTGTCCAAGCACCTGTGTCTCAGCGCGCCAACCTAAAGTGTGAGGAACTGCACTGGTGGTTAATGTTGCAAAAGCATTATAAAAATGTTTTAGTTAGCGATGAAAGAGGTTTGCATGCTAAAATGGGTATACAGTCATTTTTAGGGCCAAACAGTAGTCACAATGCAGGAAATCGATGACTAAGATTTCCTGCATGTTTTTAAAAAGTTGGTAGGAGCAGTAGGGGTGGGGGGGTGGTTTGAGGTCAGATTGGGACTTTAGTGCTGTAGGAAGGAAATTAATCTGTTTATATGCTGCTTTTAGCCTTGCAGCAAAAAATACAGGCATGCATATGGTGCCTGTATGTTTTGCCCTCTATGAGGGGGCAGTGATTTTATCAGGAAAATGGTACAAGATGAAAGGACTAATCATCTATCTCCCCCCTACTCTTCCCCCCCCCCCCCCCGTGTCAAGGTGCCAATCCAGATGCCCTTAAAACCACATGCAATCCTTCCTGGTCACAGATTTCCCACATCGTGTCTAGTTTGGCTCTTAGACACATCAAAAGTTCAGACTGATGATGGACATCTGAGAGTGTTCTTCACAAGTGGACCTTGAGCTCTGCCTTTTTAAACTGAAGGAAAGAGCCCCAATGAGTAGGACATGCATTTGATTTAAGAGTGACTCTCTTTCTTTCAATATTGAATCAATCATATTCAGAGAAGTGATGCTCTGAAGACCAGACAATGCCAACTTGTGAGTCAAAAAAAAAAAAAATCTCCAAAGCTCTAATAAGTGGGCGGTGCCAGGAATAGGTCAGTGGGTGGAGCCAGGGACTGTGTTTTGACTGGTAGGTGAGCAGCAGAACCTGGTGAGCGTTTTTTCCTGGATCAGGGCTGAGCCTGTTGGTTTTTGGTGGGCAGGGTATGGGGCCAGATGGGCTTGGGCAGGGCAGGAGACACGGATTCCAGCAGTTTTTGGTGTGCCCATTGGATCAAGGTGTACAGTCAATAGGGAAAAAATGTAACTTGCTCACACTTATGTAGCCCATACAACTTACACATGCTGGTTTATTCAACAATACACCTGAACTCGAGGCAAAAATACCAAAAAACATAATGACTGGAAACCCTACTCAAAAGTAATCTTGCTGTTGAAAGGTATCAGACATGCCAGTTTTCAGAAATACATACATTTATTCTTTCTACTTATAACTCCCATCCAAATTGTGAGCAAATCCCATGTTACATTTTTAACAGACCCTTTCTGTACATATTATACCCAGGCCTGCCCATGTACAGTAGATTACTTCTAAGTAGGTCTCCCTGAGTTGAAGGGAAGTTAGTTCCAACTAGATGCGCCTAGAATTGCAGCCTCACTTTGCAATACAATAAAATAATTAACGCAAGAAAAAAGGTGTGTGGGATGCAATTGCACATGCGGTTCCAAATGCTTGGGTTTGTATCGGACATATAACGACAAATGCACAGAGGCAAGCTAAATATGCAAAAATATAGCACTTTAACCTACTAACGTGACCACTTGCAAAAGCTTTAGCACAACATTGAAAATCGCTAATGGAGCACTGTGCAGATATTCATGATACAAACAGCCAGGAATCATGCATAATGGAACAGTGCAACCGCTAACAGCAGATTCACACAAGATAATTTAAACTTGTTTGTATGGAAATGAAGCGCTGATCTTTGAAGTGGTCTTTAATGAGATGCTGCTTGATCCTCCCTGTATCCAGAGAGACTGCTCCATTTTCCTTTTTTTACGTCCCTCACATCCACACGTGTTTGCAAGGCACAGAAAGAAGGCTTATTTAAATTACGGGATGCAATTTGCATCTACACACTAGTGCATGTGAAGTGGGTGTGACTAATACCTGATGAATATTTCCAAAGCTCGTATTAAAATCACACACACACACAATACCTATGCATTGCCTTTCACTGTACCTTCCCATTCTATCCATCCAAGAGGCATAGGAGTCTGGCAGACTGTACTTCTTGACTACTGGCAAAACTCTCTGATGGCTGGGACAAGTAAAGCACAAAAGACATGTGAAAACATTGCTTAATTTCCCCCCCTAAAATAACTGCAGGGAGATGTGGAGTATTTCCAAAGCTTGTATTAAAATCACAAAGGAGGTGGTTCATCCCTTTCTCCAGTGTCATTTCCCCTTTCCTTAAAAACAAGCAAACAAAAAACATCCCAAACTGCTATTTATCCTGGAAGAAGAAGAAAAATTGTGTGTGTGTGTGTGTGTGTGTGTGTGTGTGTGTGTGTGTGTGTGTGTGTGTGTGTGTGTGTGTTGTGTGTTTCATTGGGAAAACTGTAAAGTAAGAATGGGTTAAACTCCTTTCCCATGCACCACAATTCTGATCTGGATCCACCACCACCACCCCAGACACACTGCTACTCTTAAAAAAAAGATGGAAATACAATAACACATTTCTCACCTCGTCTAGTTTGGTCCTAAGTCTCCCTGGATTTGAGGGGTCCTGTGGTCCTCGGGTGGACAGGAGGAGCCTGGCTTCACTCTGGAGAAGGGTCTTCTCCCCAGCAGAAATGGTGCAGATAATATCAGTGTCCTGGCAAAGATTCTGGGACTGCCAGTCCCTGTGCCCAGCATTTGAGGACATTCTGTTTTAGAGGGAGAACCTGCCACCACTATCTCAACTGCTGTCTTTTCCTTCTTTTTCCTTTCCCAGCTCCAGGGGCGTCGGCTGATATGGGGCGGTGGGCACTTATCTTGCATATGGGGCGTTCCAGGACGTTCCAGCGACGATCTTCTTCCTGCGCACGGGCACAGCTTCTCCCTGCGCCCGGGCGCGGACTCCGTACTGCCCCCAGCAGCGCTTTCCGGAGTTTGCGCATGCCCAGAACGTCCCTGGAAACTCCGTGGGTCTGCGCATGCGCAAACTCCAGAAACCGCTGCTGGGGGCGTGACAGAGTCCGCACCCGGGCGCAGGGAGAAGCTGTGCCCGGGCGCAGGAAGATGATCGTCGCTGGAAGGATCGTCACCCATATGCAAGATAAGTGCCTGCAAAGCAAACATACACTTTAACATGCCGTTTTAACACTTAAAATCGCCCGAACACATTAAAAAAACCCAAAAAACCCTGTCAAAAATAGGTTTCGAAACCGAAACCTAAATTTTTTGACAGTTTTATTGGGGGCGTCAGGGGGGCGGCCCCAGACACGGGGGCGCCTGGCGACGCCACTGCCCAGCTCAAAAGGCACAGTAAGCACAGTACTTGGCTTTGGGGAAAGGGGAACTACGGGACAAAGATTTTTGAAGGTGTTCACTTGAAGGTGTAAACAGGCCAAACAGGCCATTGGCGGGATGCTTGTGCACCCCTAACCTGTGCCTCCCGCTGGCTGTGTACGAAACCTCAGATCAGGAAGGAGAGAGTTTGACACCATTGACTCTTCCTCTTCCACCAGCCATCACCTCTTTGGACAGATGGAAACCATCTGCTTCCATTCCAGTCTCCACCCTCCACATAATCCTGGGGGGTGTCCCTCGCCTGCCTAACGGGTCTTGTGCGCCACAAGGTCTAACCTGCAGTAAGGTTAGCCCTTCTCTGCCCAAGTTCTCATCACGTTTCCAGGCTGAAAATCTCACTAGGAAATTTAGCGATGGCCGGCCAGTTCACCTTGGCTGGCAGGAAGCAGCTTGCCCACGACTTTCCTGGCATTCACAGTGAGTCCCCTGCTGCTCTGCTTTCCTGTTACTTTGGTTCTCATGCTCCTCCCCCTCTAAGTCCCCCTTTCACATTTAGCTAAATGAAGCCATCGTAGAATGCTACAAGCTTGCAGGCTTGTTCCTATAAGAGAAACTGTTTGCCATATCATCATTATGCACTGAAACCAGAGACAGTCTAGTAGTTAGTATGTACTAAATCAGTGAGTAGTATGGATCGCAGAAAGTCCACGAGCTCTGGTTTTCTGGAAGTTTGTTAGTGAAAACGTTTCATAAGGATTGCAGAATGAATGAACGAGAAACAGAGATGCATCAAAGCAAAAAAAAAAAAGAAGTTTGCAATGCTACAGCCTTTTAGAGTAAGATCCTAAGAACGTAAGGTGAAGCACAGCTAGGCATTTCTGCCCCTTACAACCCCTGACAGACAACTTGGTATTGTCAATTAGACTTAATTGTCAGGGGTCACTTTTACCTTTCATGTGGTGTTTATTGTTTTTGCATAAGAGCCACTAGGTGGCACTGTGCAGGGAGCCTTGACTTTTGAGCAATGGAATAACAGTCAGTTGCCGTTTGGGATATACAGTAAAGTATTCCAGGTAATGAAACATTCATGGTAGGTGATGATAGGACGCAGGACGGGTGGGTGGCCCAAATGTTCACACCGCCAACCAACCGCTGTTCGCAAGACTGCTGCCTATCCCGCCACCCATGCTGCAGGGTTGTTGCCCACCCACTCCGCCGCTTTGTCACCTCCTTGCAAGCTGCCCGGGGGGGCTGCCCCCCTTTCAACGCTTCTGCCCTACTGCGCCAGACCAAAGGTCCTCCTAGTCCGGTTTCCTATTTCCACAGTGGCTAGGAAGCACACAAAACAGGCCGTGGAGGCAATAAGCCCTCTCTTGCTGCTCGGCCCTAGCAACTGGTATTCAGTGAATGCAGTGACGTTAGTTGTTGCAGCTCATAGCCGTCATCAGTAGATGTATCATCCTTGGGCTTGGCACGGCCAAGGGGGCAGCACTAGAGGCAGGCCGGAATCAAAGAGGGCAGGAGCACCATGTCAGCTTTCACTGCTAAAGGCAAGGTTAAAAAGTTCATTCGGATATTATTCAAGATAAAAAAATGCTACTACAAAAAAGAAATGCATTTCAACGACCTTTGTGGTGGCACTGTTATCAAAGCAGGTCAAAGAGGGGCTCTTTTTTGAAGCAATGACAATAGTACGGGGTGCATGCCCAGCAGATGGAGCCACTTATTAAGTGTTTATTGATAGTCACAGATCCTGAGAAACAATGACATATTGTCTGAAGGCCAAACTAAGCGTTGCGTGGGATTGATTGAAATGCCCAATGCCCTTGTCTTGTTTCAAAAGCATCCACAAAAGGGGCATGTGTGAGATCCTGATTTAGATCAGGGCTGCTGCATGGGGGGGGGTCCTAAAGCTTTCCCCCTGCACCATGGCATCATCCAAATACCTCCCCCCCCCCCAGTAAAATTGTGTCCATAATTTTTTCCTCCATGGCTAATAACAGCTTGAGAGCAATTCCGGTTGAGGATTCAGTATGGGCTTAACCCTTTCCCTCCCCACACTAGTTCAAATTACTGCTGACCCCCAAGGCTGCTTTTTAAGAAAGAAGTTGGGAATTCCAACTATAGAAAACCCATGTTGTGTCTAGTTTGTCCCTAAAATGAGATGAGTGGGGGAGCAGCTGACTCCCCCTTCCGAAATGGCACCCCATGTACAGTCAGAGAAAGACTTTCAGTAGTGACACAGAGGAGCCAACTCAAAATTGTGCTGCTACAATCTGCACGTTTTTTAATGTGTGAGCACCCTCCATTTTCCATCGTTATTTGATCTGATGACATTTTATCCTACCCTTCCCTCAAGGGAGCATAATGGCTCCCTGCCTTCCTGTTGTTTCCGTACAAGAGCCCTGTGAGGTGGCCTAGGCTGAGAGGTGGTGATGGGTCCAAGGGAACCGAATCGGTTTAATGGCTGGGTGGGGCTCTGAACCAGGTCTCCCCAGTCAGAATCCAACCACCCAACCCCATTTCCAGGACTGAGATGCTCACAGCCCTCTGCTATTATTGGGCAAAGAGAAACGGTCAGAAGTCTCCCCTGAGGGAGTCGCCCCAGCCGAACCAATCTGTTTCCGTAGCTTTACTGAGGAACAATAATCTTGTAATAAACCTGCGTACATCGGAGGCACATGGGATAATTATCTGTTAATGTCTGCCCGAGAAACACAAATAATGAGAACTGTACGTTACCTGATAATTAATCTTTGAACTGGCTCGGTAACTTCTAGTACAATTACCAAGGAATATGCAAGAAAATGTCATTCGGGTTTTAGTCTCCCTGCTGTAGCTGGGAGATTTACACGGGTATCTCTCATTAAGGCTAATAGGTGCTATGTTTGTAAATCCCCAAGTAAGGAAAGACAAGAGGGGCCTTTGCATTCCTCTGGCACTGGCCATATAATTACGAGGCACCCTTGGAAATTGCAGGAACGAACACCAAAGAGCCCTGTAAGGTCGTTCTGCTCATCCGGAAGTGGCAGTGCCTCTTCAGCAAAGAGGGGCCCGCTAGCCTTTTAATTGTGAGCTTGCTACAAAGTGTAGGTCATCTGCGAGGCTTGTTCCAAAACTATCCTTTTGCTGAGGAAAAGAGGATGGCTTGTATTAAGATCAAATATAGAAGGTATTTATGAAGTTCTTACATGGCCACTTGGCTGTGCCATAAGATAGATGGGCAGCCCAATTCTGTCTAGGACCGCCGCAGTGTGCAAAAGCACACTGCGCCGTATCCTATCCAGGATCGGGCCAGTGCAGTAACAGTCCAGCAGCCCAAATGGGTCTCCTTGGATGTGCGTCGGCAAAATGGTTGGTGCAAATCCAGGAGGCCCCGTGTAATGCCAGCCAGGCCCAGGAAGGGGGATAGGATTTGGTGGAGTGAGCCGCCGAGTATCCCTCCTCCTTCTCTGGCCTGGCCACCCAATCCCTCATCCCGTTCGTCCCTCCCCACGCCGCCTGGCGCAGTCCTTACCTGCGTCCAGCCTCTACGGTGTTAAAAAATGTGCACATTTGCGACACCCTGTACCGGCAGAACGATCGTTCCGCCTGTCCTGTCTCAGACAGGATTGCACTGTAAGACAGTTATGAAGTTATGGAATGGCCATTTGATATAGATAGGACAGTTTGCATTATGATCAAAGATAGAATTGAAACTCGTATGAAATTATTGCATGGTTGTCTGGTAGATATAGGAAATTTTGCATTAACATCATGGGTAGAAAAAGTCCTTTGTGAAATAATTGCAGGGCTTCTTAATATAGTCTCTGACACTTTCAGCATCATTTGTTGTGGGCTGCAGGCATGTGATTATGGGTGTAGAAGAATTGTCAGGAATCTCACAAAACATTTATAGAACACCAGTCTCTCTAATGCTTTATTTGTTTGTTTGGATTGATCACAAAGTGTATATCATGGATACATTTGAAGTGGTAAATAGTGACAATTTTATATTTTGAATGTTGGAAGAGGAGACTGATCCTGATCTCCTAAAAGAACTTGACTTTTTTTTTTCAATCTAAGTAATTGACGGGCGATAGAAGGTATATATGGTCTGCACAGGACTACTTAGTTAATTACAGCGCAATCCTGTCGGTGGAGCAATCATGTTGCAAATGTGCCAGAAAGCATGTTGCGGCACCCAATGAGTAAGAGGTGCCAGTGGAGAGGCCTGCGCTGATCCACTGGCACTGCAGAGTAGTGGAGTGCCGCAGCAGAGAGGTAAGTCCCTGCGGCACAGTGGAGGGGCTGGGGGAGGGTGGGGGTGTTCCTGGGGGCCAGGTTGGTCTGCCGGCCCCAGGAGGGGGAAGGGATCGGCGGCAGTGTGCCGAATGATCCAACCACTCTTGACACAGAGACACGACTGAGTTGCCAGCCTTTGGATGCAGCTGTTGCTTCTACAATGCATTCTGAAGAACACTGTCATTCAAAATGGTGGCCCTTAAAAGCTGTGCTTACAAAACAGACTGAGGCTCGAGTGCAGTACCAGTGTCAAATAAGACAAAAGAACGAGTGATACTACAAACCCTCTGCTGTTGATTCTGGCTTACGTCTGTTTTCTTTCCAAAGTCAGAACGCACTTGACAAGAAACTGCGGAGGACTGATGTTGCCTGAACTTTGGACTTTGTTTCCAGCTGACAGCGTTGCTATACAGTCCTCCGCTAAGAGCGAGCACATGTGCGCGACTGTGCACTCCTCACCCAAAGATGGCTGCTGGCTTCCTCCTCTCAAATCAGCTTGTGAAATGGCTGGAATTATTTAGGACTTGCACTGCCTGGTGCTGGTACAGTTACAGCAAATAAAACATTTTCATATGAGCAGTCGCTCCATGTTTACTGTATCATATTGCTAGAAGCTGACTCTGTGCCAAATGCTCTAACAGAAGGGAGCATATGAACTCCAGAATGATGACATTAATAAGGAAATTACAAAAGGCCCAACAAATGGCATTTATGTTAAATCAATAATGCTCTGTTTGTTGTTTTTTTTAATTCTAATCTTTCTTTGGGAAAAAATTATCTTTCCAAACAGTTGGCAATTCCCGTTCTTGTTCTTCTTCCTGAACATAATTAAAAGCATGTTGTGGCGCCTACTTAAGACATCAACTTTCCCAAGCCTGTCTTGTCCACTGCATTTTAAACAAAGACACTTGTTTTGGCATTGTGCCCTTAATTAATCATTGGAGGCTTTATTGCTGCACAAAAATATGTCTTTGTTTAATCGTTCATCGCCAGCCCAGTTTCTGCAGAACTTAATCATCTTACAGTACCAGATTCAAATCAGCTTAAGGTAGAACTAGAATTTAAAAAAAGAAAGAAAGAAAAAATGGCTTTCAGTGTATCATTGTGATGAAGACGTATAAGAATGTCATGAATCAGTCATGATTTCAGTCTCTAGACTTTAATTGACTGGCTGCCCTTGGGCATTTAATGCAATTAAAGCAATAGATTTTGTAGTAACCATGCATCTTGCTACAATATGGGCCAGTCTGATGTGCACACCGCAAACTGATATTGAATGTGGGGGGTCAGCTGTTCTTCCAGATCATGGGGAAAGTACATAACGTATGTGATGCTGTATATATAGAACTTGCTGTTGTGGAGTGCCAGCAGGAACTCTTAAAAGTGAGACTTGAGGCCCAATCCTATGGATGTCTAATCAGAAGTAAGTCCCATTATAGTAAATAGGGTTCTCTCCCAGGTAAGTTTACATAAGATTGCATTCTAGGCCAGCAGAATACTCCTAACTAAATGCAGGGTTTGTTGGTGAGGTTTGGAATCGGATGACAGATCAGTAGCACATCTGTGCAATTAGGGCTGGAGGTAAGTTCTGAAGGCACTTCACTTGGAGAGGCATTGCCTTTTGAAGGCAAGGTAGGTCCACTCCTTTTCAGAAGCCGCTCTGCCCCTTTGGCCCAATATAAGTCACGGAATGGACACCTAGTCTGTGACCAACCAGGGCACTCCAAAATCCAGCCTGGAACACCCGACCTGGAATGGCTCAATCTCAAACAAAGCACCACCCAGCGCAGTCAACGTAGAAAGTCATTCCGTGACGTTGCTTGTCAGTGGCCAGCTCTGCACTGTAGACATGCTGCAGGCCAGGTCAATTTGACCCAATGTTGCATGTGCACCATTTTTGTGGGAAATCTGAAGTCTCATGGGAATTGCTCTTGGAATGAAACAAATCCTAGGCAGCGTTTGTTGAAGAGCAACTCCAAGGCTTTGCCAATAAATTTAAAACTTAACATTCAGAAAGAAAAGCAATAATGACATGCATTTGCGGTACAATTATTTCCTACTGCATGATTTTCTTTTCTCAAATTTTATTTCAGAGAAGTGTGTAAGTGTTCTACATCTGATTTTCCTTTTAATCAGCTATAAACAACTATAAAGTGTTATGCTGCCAGTAAATGTACAGTGGGAGTCAATGCAGGCAAGGCAAGGATACCTTTTAAAATATTCCATTCTTCTGATCCCTATTTTGCAATAAGGATATGATAACGGTAAACAACTCAATTCTCAAGTGAAAGAGGAATGTAGAAAGCTAGGGGCTGTAGACGGATTCACATCTCTATCTTCCTTCAATGGCTTTTTTCAATTACTAGAAAGGCCAATCTGTGCTATTGTAGTGGCATTGTAGACTCCACATAGTTTTGCACAATCCAGTTGTGTTCCACATGAACTAACCATCTAAGACCATTCACACATATATGTACATCACGCGATCTATCTTTCCCAACTTCAATCACTGGCGTCACTTATATGTACATCACGCGATCTATCTTTCTCAACTTCAATCACTGGCGTCACTAGGGTGTGCGCCACCCTAAAGCGAGGGCGCGCGCGCTGCCCTAATGATCGCAAATTCGCAGGACCACCGGCCAAGGAGGATGTCATCTGAGCCGGCAGCAGCGGGGCCCGGGGGAAGTCTTACCCCCAGGCCCTGCTGCTGCCAGCTCCGAAGACATCCTCCCCGGCTGGCGATACGAGGCCTTCTGACGAGGCCCAATGCAGCGACACGGTACTTATTAGGTTTTTCGCGCCTGCGCAGAACGTTTCTGAGGGCAAGGACTGCCCTTTTGCCCTCAGAAACGTTCTGCGCAGGAGCGAAAAACCTAATAAATACCGTGTCGCCGCATTGGGCCTCGTCAGAAGGCCGCAGACAGCCGCCCGGGGCGGACGCTCCGAGGCCTTCTCCCGGCCTCGGAGCCTCCGGAAGGGTGACGCACAGCACGCGCGCAGGTGCGCACGTCACCCTTTGCGCGCATCACCCCACGGCGGCCCGCCACGCCACGCTCCAGTGACGCGGGTGACTTCAATATTTAATTATTCTTAGCTAAATGTGTGGGGTCAGCGGGTGGTGCAGTGGGTTAAACCTCTGAACCATGAGCTGTCGATCAACAGGAGGCGTCTTCGGACAACGCTGGCTCTTCGGCTTTGAAATGGGGATGAGCACCACACCCTAGAGTCGGACACGGCTGGACTTAATTGTCAGGGGTCACCTTTACCTTTTAAATGTGTTTAAGTTTACTTTGGGCTATGTGAAAGTTCTGTTTTGGCACAATCCTATCCTTCCACTCCCCCTGCCAGTGCAGCTGCACTGAGAAGGCGTATGCGGTATCCAGCGGAGGGTATACTGTGGAAGAGAAAAGATTTAAGGCTTTTAAGATTTAAATCCCTTTCTCCTCCATAAACCTCCCACCCCGCAATAGGTCTCTTCAGACCTCTGACATTTCTTTAACCGGTGCAAGTCCGAAGGAAGAAAGGGGCCGGGAGGCAGCAAAAAAGGATAGGATCCGGCGCGCACCATTACCACTGGATCCATCAGCCCCCTCCATCAGCCTCCCTGCCCAGTTTCGCCCCCTCCCCCACTTTCTCCTGCTTCCCGATCTGGCTTACCTGCTCCAGTGGGTGGCCAGCACTGGGACGATGTGCGTAGGAAGTTTCCAGCCTTTCCACTGGCACTCCGGCAGCACGTGCTGCAGGAGCGCATTTAATGGCTGCCTACACTAGTTCCGTCAGCAGGGCAGCCTATTAGAATTGGGCTGCCTGTCTCTCTTCATCTGTGATGACTCATTCACACATGCAAACCATCACGTGATCTGCACTGTAGACATGCTGCAGGCGGCCAGGTCAATTTGACCTACTCAGCTACAGGAACTTCCTGTTAACGTCGGAGCCTCTCTAGCACTGAGGCTGCTGGCTCTACTGAGTCACAAGCTGTGCTATAAGCAAGAGCAATGTAAATAAGGTAATGGGCACGGGGGGAGAAATTTGGCATCCGTGGACAAATGAATCAGCGGATGCCCAATCAGCGCCCCCCCCCCCTATGTATATTCGTTGGCCCAATCCTATCCTCCCCCCCCGCTGGTTCCGAAAAGGCAATGCACTGTATCCAGTGGGGGGAGGGGGATCGGAATGGGAGGCTTCGGAAAAGAGGGGATTTAAATCCCCTTTCCCCTCTATAAGCCTCCCACCCCACAATGGGTCTCCTCGGACCTATGCCAGCTCTTTAGCTGGCACACATACATGGAGAGAAAGAGGGCAGGGAGGCTGCAAAAAGGAGGATAAGATGCAGCACACGGCATCTCCACTGGATCCACCCCCTCCCGCAGCCTGCCCGCTCCCCATTCCTCCCCCTCCTTGCCCTGTTTTGCCCCCTCCTCACCCTTGTTTCACCCTCCCCCACCCCCTCCTGCCTCACATGCTGGCTTACGCTTACCTGCTCCGGCACACGACATGCGCAGGAAGGCTCCGGCCTTCCCTCTAGCACTCCAGGAGCGCACGTTTATGGCTGCCTTATGGGGCAGCCCCAAAGGATTGGGCAGTGTATTTGGCCTATTTTTAGGATCTTGAATATTTTCTATATAACAATCACACACACACACACACACACACACACACACACACACGTCATTAAGCCTTTTCTAAAGTTGAGATTTATTGCCTGCTGTACTTATTGAATAAATTTTTGCATGAGCCTAATTCTCCCAATTTTTTCCGATCACTCTTCTTTGCAAGGTTATTTAGGAGACTTCTATTTTAATACTATACAGCCCCTTGTTGTTGCTGTGTAGAATTTTTTCTCGAAGAATCAGGAAGCAGGATCGTTTGGTTCAAAAAGATGCAGCAACAAAGGTTTGGGGCCCAACTGTGGCGTAGCCTGGAGAAATTATTTGCAAAAATTGGCATCCACGTATCTCTTCCAGCCTCTTTCATCACAGTAGGCTACAGGGAAGCTTTAGCGAGAGCTGTTCTGATCTGAATCTTCCAGCCTGCCAATGCCAGCTAACAGTCGCACAGTGTGTGGACAGTGAAACAAGGTCACTCAAGCAGTTTCGTGCTGTCGTTTCCTCAAGGGACACCACTTAAAATTATATGACGGGTCCTCTGGCTGGATCACTAGGGTTGCCTTTCTTGGCTGCTCGGCTGCTGTAAAAGTTAAACCTTCTGTCACAGAAGCTAGTCAAGGGACATTTGAATATTTGCTGTCACAATTGTTCTAAACAATTCAAATATGCCGTCAAATTCCACACGTGTGATGTTGGTCTTTTGTTTCTGTGGTCCCCCCCCCTTCTTCTCTTTTTAAGGGTCTTGCAGAAGCTTGAACTACCGTATTTCTTCGAGTCTAAGGCGCCATCGATTCTAAGGCGCACCTTTACTTTCAGTACCACCAGCAGGGAAAAAAAAATCCACCGATTGTAAGACTCACCTCCCTTCATTGAATCTACTCGCTCAGCACCAACTCTCCCCAGCATGTCCCGCACTGCAGCTGACAATGACTGAGTGCCTTTGCTTAGCATTTCTGGCCCTGCCAGAAAGTGCCATTTCCTTCATTACCTGGGCTTGGGGGAGCTTCAGGGAGGCCTGCGCAACCCTTTACGAAAATCGGAAATGGCCGAAAATCACAATTTTTCGCCAAACTGAAGATCAGGGAGGCCTGCAGAGGGTCGCGCAGGCCTCCCTGAAGCTCCCCCAAACCCCGGTAAGTAAGAAGATAGCATTTTGGGGTGCTTTTTGGAGACCGATTCCAAGATGCACCCCATTTTTTGAAATGCTTAATTGGAAAAAAAACATGCGTCTTACAATTGAAGAAATACAGTAGGTTTTTCTCCAATTAATTTTTTCCCAAAGATTTGATCATTCATTGACACAATAGTTTTCTAGAACTGACTGTCCCTGGGGTAGCAGGATTAATGTCCTCATGGCAGAGATTCTCTTAAGAGGAGGATGCTGTTGGAAGCATGCTAAAATAACTTCTAAACAAATGCATTTTATTTATCTATGCAATCAATTGCCACATTAAAACAATGCACCATTTAAAAAATGAAGTGCTAATTGCTCTGAGTGGTAATGGGATTTTGCCAAAGCCAGAGTGCTAAGGAATGCAAGTGGAACATTTGTTTGAATGGGGTGGAAGATGTTCAGAGACATCTGTGATTCGGGCTGAAGCATACATGATAAGATGTTGCATGCGCACTGAAGAGATTTATTCTTTATTATTATTTATTTGAGTTTAAAAAGGATATTCCACCTTTCTCTGCAATAGACCCAAGGTGGCTTACAATCATTAGTTTAAACAACAATTATCCAGCCCGCCCGCCCCCCCAAAAGATAAAAGCAGCCATTAAACAAGAAGACACAGAAGAAGCGAAACAGAATTACAATGAGAGAGGAAATCATAGTCTGCTGAAATAACCAAATCTTCAGTTTATGCCAAAACACTGACAGGAAGAGAGCCAGATACACTTCATGCAGTTAAGATTGTCAACTTCGACTGAAGCTATTCCTGGAGGGTTTTTTTCCCCCCCAACATGATGGAAAGTTGGAAATTCTTGGAGGCCCCGTTAAAATCTCTAGGATTGTTTTCATAGTCAACTGAAGACTGATGATACTGATTCCAGGAAACTCCAGGCCTGTATTGGAAGATTGGCAACTCTACGTGCACCTACATTCCACATGGTGGGTTCACCACAGAGAACATCACCCCACATGTCACCAGCAAAACATCAGAAGATGGCAGAAAACAAAGGAAGGCCTCCCCACAGACTCATAGGGAGGGAGCGCTTACGCTCCTGACAGCCCACTCCTATGTAACTCTTGCATCAGTGTAACAGTAGATAGCCCGGTGCAAGAGCACTTATGCCAGTGTAACCTGCTGTATGTCGATAGTCACAGGACGGACACCGGCGTAACCCCCCTCGAACGCCTCACATGCACAGTTCGGACGCAGAACGGATGCCGCCGCAACTCAGCCGGCACAGGGGGCATTCTGACGCCCCCAGAATGCCCCCTGTGCCGGCAGAGTTGCGCTGGCATCCATTCTGCATCCAAACTGCGCATGTGAGGCATCCGAGGGGGGTTATGCTTACCTGCTGCGTCCTGCGTCCGTTGGCGTACAGCAAGTTACACTGGCATAAGTGCTCTTGCACTGGGGATCTTGCACTGGTGCAAGAGTTACACAGGATTGCGCCCTCAGGCTTTTAAAGATAAAGAGATGACACCTTGTTGTTTTTGCTGTAACTGTAAATGTAGGTAGTGAATGATGTCCACATTTGGGGGGGGGGAGAGAGATTGCAGCTGCTTTTGTCTTGTTATTGCTATGAGCATTGAAAAAGTAAAAGTACCCGTCTGAATTTTGCTATGCTGACATAGGTATGGGCCGCTAAGGCTTTTCAGCTGAGCAGAGAGTACATAGGCCTTCTCCTCCCCCTGGCTCAGCTAGATGCTGAACCAAGACGGCTCAGCCTCACCTTTGTTTGTTTGTTTGTTTGTATCCTACCTTTTGATGCAAACTCCACACAAGGTGGCCAAGAACAACAAGAATAAAAACAACGCGATAATCAAAAGAGTCCAGTGATAAACAGCAGTAATAAAAACAGAGAGCAGCCAGAACAAATCAGAGCAGACACAGATACAGCATGAAGCCCCACAGAATAGAACAGTCTTGACGTCCCAGTTGAAAGCAGGAAGGGCAGCAGTCTGGTGAACTCCCCTGAGGACAGAGCCCAAATGAGTGGTGCCACCACTGAAAATGTCCTTTCCCTGGTTCCCACAGGGTGAATTAAAGGTGGGCCAGATTGCTTACAAGGCTGACCACAAAGCAGGGCCCATGATGAGAGGGGGGTAAAGAGGGTAAATTGTACCTGGGCCCTGGGTCAAAAAGGGAGCCCAGGAGCCAAAGGAGGGACCCCAGAAATTTCCTGAGATCTCAGCTGGCCTCATGGAGAGTGAAAGACGGTCGACTGGGCGAGTAGACCTGTGCACTGCATCGGGAAGCCTGGTAGACCTGGGCTCTAGAGTCTTTTCCGGCTCTTGCTGCCCTCCCCCACCCTGTTTTGCCCCCTCCCCCTTTGAGAAGGGGTGCAAAAGAAACTTTGTACTCCCTGATAAAATTCCTCTTGGAGGCCCTACCAAGATGTTTGGGGGCATCCCAGAAGCGTCTGGTTGGCCACCGTGCCAAGCAGGATGCCGGACTAGATCGATGTTGGTCTGCTCCAGCAGGCCTCTCAAGTTCGTATTAACTGTGATCGTTAGGAATGGGACTCCCCTGCTCAGAGGCTGGAGATGCACAACTGGAGAGGACTGTTGATGTCATGCCCTGCTTAGCCATCCTTAACATAATCTGGTCCCACACTATATGGGCCTCTAAAGATTAATATATCAGTGAAAACTGGAAGCACCCGGAGATCGCCTCAAAACAGCGATCCAAAGCTTGGGGAGGCCTGCACAGGGTCGTGCAGGCCTCCCCAAAGCTCCCCCAAGCACCAGTAAGTGCAGCGGGGGTGATTTTGGGCAATTTGACGGCGGTGGCCATCCCTGGGATCACCGCCGCCGCTGCCGCCATGCTGTCCCAGCCCCTTAAGGGTTCAGGGGGCAGCAAAATTTCTCAATGGTGGGTCGCGACCCACAGTTTGAGAACTGCTGGCTTAGAGCACCTCAACACTCTGGCTCATTACTCTCCTCTCCTCCTCTTCCACTCTAACCCCCTCTTCCTTTTCCTGTCCAGGGAGTGGGAGAAGAAGGAGCAGTGTAGGTGATTGGGCAGAGAGAGGAAGGCACCCCCTGCCAATCTACTGCCTGAGGCAGCTGGCTCAACTGACTTCATGGATGGACCACCCTTGAAGTTGTTCTTTTTCCGGAACGTTGAGGAAGCCCAGACCATAGACCTGCAACGGAACATTGTACCCACCCTGCTTACCAAGTTTGTGTTTGAAAAGAGATGACAGACCCAGCCTTAGGACAACCAACCACATTCCTTACAGAGATGCATAGATTTGCAGGATAACTTCTTGCAGGCATTCATTTTTTTCTCTCTTACATGCTTCTACAGCTACATGTGGGCTGTTGCTTTTTTAAAAAATCGCCATTTCTGGCTTTCAAGTCCTTGGGAATTGTAGCACCATCCCACGAAGAAGGTCATTGGGGGCGTCTTAGATGTAAGAGAATTCTGAAGATGGATTAACAGAAAAGACAAATGATGATTTTTATTCCAACAGAAGTTTCAGTGTGCTTCCTTTGCTGGGGTAGGGTTAATAAACTACACTTGACACAGAATATTGCAAGTTCCTGAAAAACAGCTTTGCTTTAAAGTTCAGTGAAGGATCAAAAAGAGTGAATTCTCTATTATTATTTTTTTAAGCTCTGAAAAAGGAAAGCGTGTGTGTTTTTTTCCGGGAAACTGCATCTTTGCCTTTTGTCTTTTTCTTCTCTTTGTGGTCCAGAGACAGTACGTTGACTGACTCTTTCAGAAAAGAGATCAGTGAAATTGTCAGTTGATTACTTCTCCTTGATTAGCATTTATAAGAGCCCTGTGATACATTATTTGCATTCCTATTTAGCCGTGATTTTGTGGGGCAGCAATGATTAAACTTGTCATGGGGTCTGATTGACAGGGTCAGATCTTCACTTTCTACTCTTTTGAAATTAAAAACAAATGTGTCAGCTCTCTTCATGGGCCGTAGCACTGTGAAGCTTGCTCGCCTTGTCATCACAGATAGGTCAGGAATGTTTTAATTTTAGGGATGGATTCTGCTTGTCAGTGTAGGATGTGATGGCGTGTAGTTCTGGAGATGAGATGTGAAGGGTGTAAAACAAAGAATGGGAAGAACAAAGACAAAGACGCTCACATTATTAGACAGATTTAATTAGTCTGAATGGATATTATGCTAGATGAAGCAGCGAGCTGTGAAATTAACCCTTGATTACGGATCGGCGGATCATGCTAGTAAGGAGATTCAAAACCTTTGTGAATAAAAGAGAAGGTGTGATTCTATCCTGACCCCCCTCCTTCGCTCTCACAACTCCTGTTCGGATCCAAAGGGAGAGCAAACTTTGATGAAAATAACCCTTGATGTTAACATTTTGAAAGCTGGTGAAGTTGTTCTTTCTCCGGAACATCGAGGAAGCCCAGACCATAGACCTGCAACTGAACATTGTACAAATGGGCAAGCGTAGCCATTGCTACATATAGTTCAACTCAGACCATGCCTATTCGAATCTATGCGCAATCATTACAATATATTGAGAAGTCAGGTGTAAGTTTAAGATGCAGAGAGCAATGCAGATCCATTAGCTTCACGAGAGGGTTGTGTTTGACTGACGTAAGATGTGGAATAGACTTTATGACCAGTCTTAATTTCACTTGCCTGGGTATTTCCTCTCTTTAAACCAGAAGCACTTTTTCTTTTTATTTAGGAAATAAAGTTTCAGGGCGCATGTGGAGAACTAAAACGTTATTAAGCCATAAAACAATATTGCTTGGAGGAGGTCAATAAATGTCCAGGAGAGACTAAAGTAGAGGACATTATCAGATGATGAAGTATTATTGTTAAGAGGTTAGCCAAGAGGTATTGGTCAAGCAAGCAACATGGAGCAGACATGGTGCAGAAGACTTGCTTTTCAGCTAAATATACAGGACCAGATTCAGCCTATAAAATGGCAGAAGGCTAAAGACTGTTTCCTCGGACGGTTTTCTGCTGATGAGGGTTAACATGGTGTGACTAGAGGAGGACAAGAAAGAAGAGAAAAAAGTCTGATTCAGATTACAGTATATTCTCCCCTCCCAACTGACCCTACCTACTTCAAAGTATGTTTAGCAGTCAGTGTAGAAAGGTAGTTCGGACAAACTGGGGCAAATTGTGAATACAGGAACTGGCCCCAACTCACTCAGAAAAGAGAGGAGAGGTCAGGATATGTGTGCGCTATGTGCACACGCATCTTTTATTGTGTGGGTCCAGTTAAGTGGGGAAAATATCCAAACCAGGAGATCCAATATGATAAACTTGGCCATTTTATAAGGTGCAAGGTTAAGCAAGCTTTTGAAAATTTGCCTCTCACCAGATTGTAGGTCTGGTGGCGGAAAATACAGTACAGTAATCATGTCTCTCTCCCACTCCCTCTCCCTCCTATCTCAGAGAGAGAGAGAGAGAGAGAGAGAGAGAGAGAGAGAGAGAGAGAGAGAGAGAGAGAGAGATGCTATTTGTCAAGTAACTGACAGTTACTGTACACATAGCAAATAATCAGTAGCATAGCAAGGGCGAGGGGGGGCAGGCCACCCCAGGCAGCAACCATGGGGGTGACAGTATCGCCACAGCACGGGGTGTGTGACAATATCACCGCCCAAGTCTGCAGCACTGTACTTCCGTAACAAGGCCTGGGGCAGCTGAATAATGGCGAGCAGGGCTCCAGTTCAGTGTTTGTTTTTTCGCTGAAGGACCCGCCCGCCCTTGGCTCCGTTTGGTTCCAAATCCCCTACAAATTCCGACATTCCGGAAGGAATTGGCGGTGTCACGATGACATGACGATGCCACCGCACCACCATATTATGACACCGCTGCGACACCACAGCAACACTGCTGCAAAGAGTTGCTATTTTAAAAAACAGCAGGAGAAACAATTATGGATCTTCCAGCATCACATCAGGCTTCACTAGGATTTGCGTCACCCGGTGCAAGAGCTCATCACGTCACTTCCGATGATCCACAGAAAATCTGAGGAGACAGGAAGTGTGAGGGACTTGCACTTCCTCCCTCTGTGCTTCCATGTCTTCCACAGGTGGGAGACGTGTGCCCTGTCCCTGCAGCAGGAGAACACATGCATAACACACATCTGGACATAACACACATCTGGACATGTGAAATGTGAATTTCTATTTCTTTAGTCCCAGAAACATAGGGAAAAGAAGCATATTAACTCATAATTCCTTTCTCACTGCTTCCTGGGAATGTCCAAATGGCTCTTAGTTATGGATGGGACTCAGAAGATCAATTGAGAGAGGTTCCCATTGTGACTCTCCAGTGTCTGCTGCTTAATTTGAAGAAAACCACTTCAACTTTCCTGTGGCTTTCAGTGTTACCATCAGGGGAAACAAGCTAGAAGTGAAAATTAACTCCCTGCAAAAATGCACCATGGGACTTTTCAGGGGATACATCTTTGAGTGCAAAACTTAATATGGTATGAATTTAGTTACTTACTTTGAAGTAAATGGGTTGGAAGAATTTACTCTAGCTGAATAACTAACAGGTTTTCAGTTTGGGCTATAGTTCAAATATTGGAATACTTCAGTAACAGCAAATGTCAGTCTCACTGAAGTGAATAGGACTAGAACAGGGTTTCTGAACCAGTGGTACTAGTACCACCAGTGGTACTTCAGCCGACTGCTGGTGGTACTTGGACCGCCGAACCACTGTAACCCTGCTCCAATGCGGTGCTTTCAGCGGCATGCTTTTGCTCCTGAGCGGCTCCTGCCTTTGGCTTAGCCTCTCGGGAACACTAAGAAGGGCCCTCTCACCCACCCAGCGCCTCCTACCTGCATTTTCTGGTCTCCAAAAACCTGAAAACCTGGAAGTAACTGGCCATGATGTCATCACCAGTCACTTCCGGTGGTACACAGCAGGAGAGTGGCGCCGGAGATGATACTCGGCCAGGAAGGGGTTAAGAACCCCTGGACTAGAACATATTAAACCACAATACTAACCTTTTGTACTTAGTTGAAAAGATGCAGTTTTCTGAGCAACAGAAGGCCTTCATCAACAGTTTCCTCCACACTAATCCCTTTCACTGATTTTTTTCATCCTTTGTTCAGTTGCTTTTTACAAGGCATCTACATGATATCCTTGTCAAATTGCTGCAATCCTGTGTTTTCTGTGCTGCTTTTTTTTTCCAGACCTGATTTGTGGCACTGTGCTTTTTGCCATTAAATGCAAATTCAGCACCACCCTGTCCAGTATGGATAGACAAAACACTACTTAGGCTTTTAAAGAGAAATAGCCTTTTAATTGGATGCTTCCTATTTGCAGGTTTAGTCCAGTGTATTGCTTCTCTGTTCAGCACAGCTAGTGGATTAGTGCTAAGTTGCTCCTTAATCATCCCTATTTCAGCTTTTGTTCCCCAGGGGCTGGGGGGGGGGTGTTGTACAATTACATATTTTCTTCCATTCTATTTTTCTATCTTCTATTAAGAGATAGTTATAATAGATGTTAGCTGAAATGAAACCAGTAATTTAAATGCACACACTCACACTCATGGGGAACAAAAGAGGAAATTCAACATTAATCCCCCACCTTTGCTGAACGGCAAAGTACAGCAGCATCCTGAAAGGAAGGCTTACAACAGGAAAAGATCTCTGCTGAATGGAACCTGCTTGTGAGTAGGCATCATAGAAGGCATTTGATTATGGGGAAGGACATTTCTGGCGAATATAAAGACTCTCTGTTTTAATTCCACTTCTCCCTAATTGTGGGAAAGCAAAGTCTCAGCAACGCTAAAGGGCCCTAGGGTGGAAGCAAAGTATCTCAGTCCGGAGCAACTAGTGGGGACCTCCAGTGTGGATGTATGCTGCACACCAGTTGCTTCCTTCAAAAGGCTTGTGCAGCCAGTTCACTAGGACTGTGATATGTATTGCGATGCAGGTGAACATGTGCATCTTCTGAATGCATAGGAGCATCAGCAAAATGTGTAAGAGATTGCTCGGGCAGCATGCAGGGGATTTCTCTTGCCAGACCAAAACTGTGAACTGAGCCTTAATTATTTGTTATTTATTTATGACAGTTTTAACCCATCCTTCCTCCAAGGAGGTCTGGGTGGTGTTCTGGATTCCCTCCCACTACCCTTTTATCCTCACAACGACTCTGTGAAGTATGCCACTTGCATTGCCTAGTGGCTAAGCGAGCTTTGAATCAGGACTCTCCCAGTTCAAATCTTGCCTCTGCCATGAATTCTCACTAGGTGGCCCGAGGCACATCACTCGCTGGAGACTCAGTTCTCCAGCTGTAAAATGGGGATATAATACTTTCTTTGCAGGGTTTTGCCATGGGGGGGGCAAACAGCCACTTTAGGGGTGGTGTGATTTTTGGCATGAAAATGGCATGGGTGGAAAGTGTTAACCATTCCCTTAACACAAGCCACATTCCTGAGCCAGATTGCCTTTCCACCGCTAATTTTCACAGCTTCTGGTCCACTTTCGCATTAAGTTCATTTTCTAACTATGGGATTAATGTCAAATGGAGTTTGGAGTAAGGGGTTCAGCATCTGAGAAGCTCACAAGGAAGACATGAAGGGGAAAGTCCCCTGTGGTTGTTTCCCCAGCAGTGTCTGATATTCAGAGGTATCCTGCCTCTGAACATGGAGGTTTCATTTAGATACCACCTTGTAATTGAGATCAATTAGCCATTCTTTAATCACCATTGAAATGACTGCATATGCAGTACAGAACTACAGTACTAATGACTGCTGAATTTAACATGGGAGTAAAGTCCGGTTATTGAAAGCATGAGTGTAAATGCACAATGTCTCCTAACGTTCAGGAAATTCAATTTATTATGCAGAATTGTTCCTTCCCTAGGATTCGAGTTTAGTTCATTGTTTCTCACCATTGATTATGTTCAGAGCACTCTATCCTTTATATTTTTCTAGCTGCTCCACCCCTTCTTCCCCCCCCCCCCCGCCCCCTGAATGGAATTGTTCCTATGGTAGCTTAGTGTGTCAGCTTGTAAGTCTATAAAACAGTTTTCTACCAGCTGGAGGTCTAACATGCTACATGAATACATAACAGTGCCTAACCAAGAAGGTTTGTAATTCAGTAATTAGCTGTAATTAATGAACACAAAGTGAAGACTCATTTACAGTTTAAATTATCACATTAGCTCCTGTCACCCTCTATGTACACAAAACAGCAGGAATTCAATTATTTTTATTCTTTGGAGCTAATTTAAAATTTAAGGAATGCCATTACATGAAATAATAGGTAGAAAATGTAATAGAAATCACTGGGAACAGTTGGCCGTCCATGGAATTGGGGGTGGGGGGTGGGGGGAATGCTCTCAGTGATGATTTGGAAATGTTTGCATGGTCTTTTTGTTTTGTGTTGTTAGAGGCAAGCAGCTGAAGGGTTGGAGTCTAGCCTCTTGTTGGCGTATTTAAAATGAAAACGACTTTGGAGGCTGCTGAGTCTTTGTTGCAAGACGAGTCGTTAGGCATAATTGTAAAAGCAGTTGATACAGATAATGCTGTTGATAGTAACATGATGACAGCAGGGAAATGCTCTCAACATTATATTTAATGGGACTGAGTCGGTGGTATCTGCAGCCGATTCACCCATCTTGACTAGCGAAACTTCAATCTAGCAGACCTTAAGTGACTGTCACTTTGCAATCTGCCTATACTTTTGTGCACCCGTCTGGACGGAAAAAGTGCTTTTCCTTTTCCTTTTTTTTTTTTTGCTTTGCTTTTTAGCATGTCAGCTTGCATATCCCCCTGTGGTTGTTGCAGCCATTTCCCCCAAGAGTTCAATTTTTAAAATTTCCAAACATACTCGCTATTAGTTCAGGAGCTCCCACACGTCTGAATTATCACCCCATTTTCTACCGCCTTTCTTTCAAACCCAATTGCTTCCTTATTTATTTGGTTGTTTGTTTTGTACTCTGAACTGCCCGCTATGTGGCCCAGTTTTTCAGAGGCGATTGGCTGCTGAGTTGTGTGTTTTATGTAGACAGAGGGAAGGTAGTGATAAGGCCAAGAGAGGGGGATTCTATTAGGGAAATGTTGCCGTAATTAATGAAACCTGCCAGTAATTGGGAAGGTGTAAGACTCTGTAATATTGTAATAAAAGCCATCCGTTCCATGCAGCATTCTCTTCCCCCAACCTCGAAATTCCCTCTCGAACAATCCCTCATCATCTCTGTGATCTCAGACACTTAGCCATGCAAATCTTCCTGACAAGCCTCTATGTCTTTGTCTTCCTAATTGGACAGTATAGAGTTGTTTATGGATATTGAAGACATTTAGACCTCGGCTGGAGGTTGTTCAGAAATCGTTAGCAAAGTTGCCTGAACAGCATTGTCAAATATTTATTCCCTGTTTCGATAGCTGCCCAGCCATATTTTTGTGATAAAATTAGCAATAGATTGTCTAATCCTGGCCTGGACAAGTGATTAATTCTTTTTATACACACATGCGCACACTCTCCGATATCACCAGACCTTATCTTGTTATCGATAACTTACTGTACAAAATGTGTTATGATTTTTTTTGTTTTGAATTTATCTCCAGTGCAACTCTGAGAGATAACTCTTGGATGAGAAGACACAATTTGCTTAACTATTCAGTGAACTTTATTGTAGAGGAGAAATTTGAATTTGGGCCTCCTATTTTAATATTGAACATTAGATTCCCTTCAGCCCTAGTACCCCCCATTTTCTTTGGGGGTGGGGGAAGCTGGACACTGAGGAACATGATTTATTTATTTTAAAAAATTCTATCCTGCCTTTCCACCCCTGCAGGGGTCCACCAGGCCCTTAATAGCATCTTCTACACCATGGAGAATATTCATGTCGAAACAAAGCCAAATATTTTCCCCAGAAATTAGCTTGTTGCTGGATTCCAGAATAGAAATGCTTGCGGTCCTTGAGAACTACTGGGCTCATTCTTCGCAGCCCTTCCCTTACGATTTGCTTGTAGCTCTCAGTGATGGCTTCCCCCCCCCTTGCCTCTGGCTTTAGAATGTGTATTATTATAAACATCCTCGTTGGATAGGTAAATTGGCCAAATCAGGTCTTTTATATGTGTCAGGTGAAGAAGCTTGGTGAGTAGCTTTTTGTGGCTGATGGCTACTAGCTAGCTATGAACAAGCCCCATGCACTTGGGTAAGATGTTGTCAGATTTACATCTCTTAAATGATGCAGTTAGAATAATGTGTAGTTTGTCCCTCAGTGGCTGCATTGTTTGTTTTTTAAGTCTGAAAAAAAAAGAGTCACGGAAAAGCATGTAACACAGATTTGCCCTGAATGCTACCCTGATTTAAAAAAAATAAAAAATCTCAAATTTTTAACAGTGGCACAAATGTAGTTTTTCTGTGAGATTCATGTTGATACAAAGCCAAGATTCTCGTGTGTAAGATGAGCTCTTTGGGTTTTTTCTTGCCAAAGGGGTGGTGGTGGAAAAAAAACTTATCTGTTTCCCAGTGGTTTGTTAGGCAAATCAAAACCCTATAACCCAAGACAAGCACTTACCTTGCTTCAATCTTAGATTTGATTGCATGATCAAGGGGTTAATCAAAGGCCTGAAGCAAATTGAAAGAATGGAAAATAACTCCTAGATAATTAGGGATTCTTGACTTGCCAGCATCTTATCTCAGAGCTGTGACAGAACAGCGGTAATAAGCAGGGAAGGGAAGACAGGAAGTGCCATTCACTTGCACTTCCTGAGCCACCCTTCTCCGCCACATCTGAATGAAAACGTTCAACTCTACTCCTGCACATGGAGATATATATACAAACTCCTGATGTGATGTGAGTGCCTTACACATCACAGAGAGATGCACAGAGAGATCTCTTGCTCTTGAACAAAACAGAGAAGCGCAGAGGCGTTCCTACGGTGGCGGTGGTACTGTAAGTTGCACCCTGTCCTAGTCCCCGTTTCCAAGCCGGCAGGAGGTGGCCCCGCCACCTCGCCGTCAGAGCCATTCCATGCAGAGAAAGGCAACGGGCAGGAGACTCCCTGCCCGTTGCCTTCTCCGCACGGAATGGCTCCGATGACGAGGAGGCGGGGCCACTTCCTGTCGGTTTGGAAACGGGGACTAGGACAGGGCACAACTTACAGTACCGCCCCCACCGTAGGAACGCCTCTGGAGAAGGGGGGAGAGGAAAGTGCAAGTCAGAACCTAATAATGATACCCAATATTTTCTAAAGCACCATTACCCTACAGCAGTGGTTCTCCGTCGCTGCTCTAAGTGGCAGCGGGGCCTTCCCAGGGATCGTGATGACGCATTCGAGATCGCGCCGTCACTGCCACCGCCGCGGACGAAAAGGTCCGTTTTACCTGCATTGGTGGGTAGTGGATGTCTGGCGGGGGGTGTGGGGAGCCTGCGGACCCCTTCGCAGGCCTCCCCAAGCGTCGGAGCACGCCCCTTAAGGGTGTAGCAACCCTTTGTTCCCGGCTGGGGCGACGCCCCAGTTCGAGTAACACTGCCCTACAGGTATCACTGGACTGAAGATGAAAAATGTCTTACTCCAACCAACAGCTAGGGGGAAAAGTCTTTTCAGTCCTATTTGGATGGCAGCAATACTATGCGCATAATGTGACCTCTATGCCAAACTACTCTCCATGCATGATTCAAATACCTGTTTAAATTAGTATTTAAATTGTGCATGGAAGAGCAACTCAGATGAATCAGTCACCCCAACGTGATTAGGCAGTGATCCCGCCGGGCAATGATCCCTGGGAGCTGGGAGGCTCCCTAATTGTGTGGAGAGGAGCCTGGTAGAACAAATGTAATCCAAACCAGCACCAGTATTCCTTACTTTTTGCTGGAATTTCCAGTCCACAGGCAGGAGAATCCAACAGGCTGTGGCAGCAAGAGGGATGGACAAGCACCATGATGATGATGAATCAGCGACACTGGGATCCTAAGCAACAACAGTGGCAGTGTGTGCTGCTGATAAGGTTGACAAGATCCAGCACAAAATGTGAATAAATGAGCTCAGCACCTGGTCTCCAGATTACCCTGAAGAACCTAGATCCCAAGGGCAGGAAATGGTCTTTAAAGTGCATTTACCACTTGTGTCTAATTAACAGACATACATGTCCTACAGCTTTAAATGCTATAAATACAATATATTATTTTTCACATTTTTATACCGCCCTTCCTCCAAGGAGCTCAGAGTGGTGTATGTATTTCCTCCCCTCCTTTTTGTCCTCACAACAACCCTGTGAGGTAGGTGGGGCTGAGAAATAGTGACTGGCCCAAGGTCACCCAGGAAGCTTCATGGCTGAGTCCCAAACCACTCCCAAACCACTACACCATCCTGGCTATGTAATATATGTATTTCTACAATCAATATTGAGCTACAGATACCGCTTACTGAAAATGTAAGGAGCTTTCAACAAAGAAACTTAAAGAAGCTGATGGACACCAATCAATCCTCCCATTTTTTCAAATAGTCAAGACCCTTCACAGGGTAGCTAGGGGTGGCGGAAGGGGCTTATAATGTCCCAGGTTTGTAGCAGATCTGGAGCGATGATGCTTGGGTGCTGAGTGGGAGAACCAGTCATGGGTCACCCAGGTCACATCTGGTTTGGCCCGGCGGGAGAGACAGCCTCGTGCTGATGAGAAGCCAGCTGAGGTTTGACTGACTGCCCTTTAATCAGGTGGACCAGAGGATGGAACCCCTTCCCTTAGGACCACAGGAGGAGGCCGTCATCGGAGCCATAAAATCACACATGGGGGACTGTTAGTTCAGAAGCGTTGCTTGGCCAGGAAAGTTCTTGGCTGCCTCATGGTGACGGTGGGTGGTGGCCTTTCTCGTGCCCCTGCAAATTGGCTGCCTCTTGAAAGTAGCGGCAGGCCGTTTTCTCTGGCAAGGTATTAGCCGTTAATGCTATTAATAGCCTTCCAGGATCAGTCTGCTGGTGCAGCACTCTCTCTCTCTCTCTCTCTCTCTCTCTCTCTCTCGCTCTCGCTCTCTCGCTCTCATATGCCGGATACAAACTGCTGTGCATAGTAATTGCCAAATGCTTACATCAACGCATAAATAAGACAAATAAATTTATTTACATTATTCATATTTTCTGTGCTTTCCTCCTCTTTTATTTATGCCTTAAACAACAGTTACAGTAAATATAACAATAAAAAAGAGAGCCTGCAGCGGGCCAGAAGATGATCAAAAAGCTCTGATATAGAGCAATTCATGTTTCTTCTTTACAATCACTAACGAATCTTAACTTGAGCTGTGTTACGCTCCCATGTGAGTGATAAGCAATGATTTATTATGAAGTGTCATGAAATCGGAATGAGAAATGAGTGAGTGGAAAACGCGCTCCCAGTTTCCCAGTCTCATTACTCAAAGATGCAGAGTCCCTCTTCCTAGGCTAATTTCACTGGGATTTTTACAGGCCTTGGTTTACAGTGGAAAACAAGCTAGGGGGGAAATACCTGACCCCGCTGTAGCCTTACTGGTTGTACCAAGCACTCAGGTCAGCTGTTATTTTGGAGGCCCTGTTTTCAGATGCTTGTATTCACTCAGCACACCACTCTCACACCAACCATGTGCAATGCATGATCCAGGAGGTTACGGATCTCCTCTTAGATAGCTTTAATAAAGGCTTAGCCACCAATTCATGGAGTAGGTTTCTCCAGGACTGTGAGCCATGAATGCTAAATGGAACCTTCGTGCTCAGTGGCAGTTTACCTGAATACTAGTTTTTATATTGATATAGTAGCTACTTAAGAACATAAGAAGAGCCTTGCTGGATCAGGCCAAAGGCCCATCTAGTCCAGCTTCCTTTATCTTACAGTGGCCCCACCAGATGCCTCCAAGAGCACACAGCCAACAAGATAACCTGTTTCCTGTTGTCGCGCCCTTGCACCTGGCACAGAGAAAACCTACTTCTAAAGCCAGGAGGTTGCTTATGGCTTGTAACCTGTGATGGTCTTTTCCTCCATGAATCTATCCAAACCCCTTTTAAAGGCAGCTAGGCCAGGTGCCATCACCACATCCTTTGGCAAGGAGTTCCACAGCAGAAGTGTCGTTTGGGGGGACCCTGGTGCCCTGGGCACCAGGCGCCGAAGCTTCAGGGGGGGCGCAATGTCGCGTGGGGGGGAAGGTTAAAAGTGTAGCGGGCGATCCGCGCTGGAGTTGGGCCCTTCCACCCACCCTGGAGCCATTCGGCTCCAAATAGGGTAGGAAAACGGCGGGGTGTGTGTGATGAATTACACGCTGGGTGAAGAAATTGACTTGACATACACAACACTTTGGGGGTTAAATGGACCAGTGGTAAGACTCAGGAGAAGGCAAACCCAGAAAAGACTATGTTCATGAGAAGCAGCTGTAAGTAACTCAGTGGAAGAGCACATGTTCTGCATGCGTAGGATTCCTGATTGTTTGTCAATTAGGACAGAGAAACACCACTGCCAGTCATTGCAGACAATACTGAGCTAGATGGCCCAATAGTTTGAATCAGTATGTGGCAGCTTCCTACGTTCACACACAAAAAGCTGTCAATTGGGATTAGAGCTGACAGATTCAACATGGTGTGGCGTTCCTGTGCCTTGACTAGTTGTGAAGAAGGGTGAAATTTGACAGAAGCAGCTTGTCCCATCATGGTGATGGAAGAAGCCATAGCTGCTGAAGTTCGGTCTTCATCAACACAGCTCTTGAAAGCCGAGTAAGCCCACGTCGCATTGAATCTGGCAAATGTACTAGGGATTGTCCCAAGCTGTCTCCGTGCTAAAGGAAGGATAGCCTTGTAGTGTACAAAGTTGACAGAAGTGCATATTTTTCTTCCAATTTCCTGATGAATTTCTGTGTGCATTCTTTGTGTTGCAAAATGCAGAGATTATTTCTCAGAGCAATGCCAACTCCTCCTTTTCCAGAGAAAGGCTGACATGATGTTTCATTTTGGAAATTTGTCAGTGATGAGCAAAGAGAATTTCACAGCAGTATGAAAAGGAAGTGAAGGAAAAAAAATAATTTTTAAAAGCTTAGCTGAAACGTATTAGTTTGATACAGTCCTGACCTACTTCTAACCCACATATACGCTGGAAAAGGGAGGCTCTGGACAGAGACATCTAAGCTTACATAGATTTCTTTTATTTCAATATAATTTACCTTTAATATAAATATATACTGTAATGTGCAAAAGGAAAGTTTTGAAAAGGAAACCTTTCCTCTTGGAATGGAAAACTGAAGCTTTTGATATCAATTGGCTCAACTTGTGTGGTGTTATGGAATGTTCACAAACATTCTGCAGAGCCGGTAATGAAGCTAGCTACCCGCAACATTGTATTCATGCACAGGACCCTTTTTGTGTGGGGAAAGGAAAGGTAAAATTTGCTGGGTAAAAAAAAACATATTTATGAAAGAATCTGTGTGGGGAGGGACTGGAAAACTAAGGAATTGCAGAGTCCTGGAGCTGGATGCAAAGAAGCAAAGAGGAAGGGAGCCCAGATGTAGGGTAGCTAAAGAAAGGGAGCAGGACAGGCACTAGCAGCGTGAGAAACAGTAATGTGAGGGGCAAGTAGATGAAAAAGCCAGGGGCCTGAGGAAAAGAAGGGCAGAGAAGACTCAGAGTTAAGGAAATGAGGAACTAACGAGAAGGAGTGATGATGAAGAAACTTCAGTGGCTAATGAAGTCAGGAGAAACTGTACCTTATTGAAGGAGGCAGGCAAGGCAAAAGTGTTTGAAAGGACTTGTGCTTAAGGAAATGAAAGGGTTGGACAACAGGGAGCCTATGAAATATGGTGAGGGAGGGAGTCATGGTGCTGAAGAAAGGAGGAGCCAAGGGGAGTGTGGGATTGAGGCAAAGCCTCTCAGAGCACCTAAGAATGGTAGGCATTTTTGCAGGAAGGGCATAGGCAAACCAGGAAGTTTTGGAGGCCTGACCAAGGGAGTCAATGGCTTGCCAGGTTTTAACCTAAGAGGCATGGGAGAGCTTGAAGAATTAAAGGGAAAATACTCTCTCACACACACACTAAAACCAACACTCACACAGGACAGTTCTATGAAAAAAGTTATGTGTAACAATGGCTGATATGCAAGAATCATTGGTTCAGCTAAACAAGCTAAAATGCGATAGCTGCAATCATCCCGCGCTAGACTGCATCCCAAGAATCAGATCCATCTGAGCATACTCAGTCGCTAAAGTGGGTGCCCAAGAAGGAGAGGGGAAAGCTATTTTCAGGAACAGTCAGCAGGTGCAAATACAGATTGCATTAGTGGCAGATTGAGAGGAGTCTGAGGGTGCAGCAGATTTGGGGTGCCCTTCCCTCCGAGGCTGCCACTGCTGCCTCCCTGCAACCTGCCACCAATGCAAGCCACAATGATCTGCTTCTTGCTCGCTGCCGTGAAATCTGAAACCTTCCGTTTCCTTTACAGGGAGAGCACAAATCCGCTCTCCCTGTAAATGAAACCAGAAGTCTCGCACTTCTGGGTTTCACGGCAGCATGCAAGGAGCATGGTAACAGTGTTGTAGGAACGGTGGGGGCGGTGGGCTCCCAGGTAGCACTCAGGGGGCAACTTACGGGCGGCTGGGGGGTGGCAAAATGGCGGCGGCAAAATGGCGGCCGTGAAGAATGTGACAATCGAGCTGGAACAGCTCGGAGGAGCCAGGAGAAGGCTCTTGCTGCCTCCACGCCATGGCTTGTTGTGGGCCCACCCTCCCTCCCAGCCCCTGAGGTACTTTGGCTCCGGCTGACGTCACTCGGGGGGGGGGTGTCGAGTGATATCAGCCATCACGGGGGGGGTTGCTACGACTCTGCATGGTAAGAGTTTTAGTGGGGGGAGGGTTGTAGCACAAAGGTGGCGGACCCAAGACAGCATCAGGCGTTCCAGTTGCGCCACCCATACTTACAAAGCAACTTTAGAATGGTACATCTTCCCGTGTGGACCCCCTCCCCCGTGTATATTTTCATATTTTGGGCAGCAACCACACTGCCTCCATAAACACCGACGCTGACGTTTCAATGCCTGTGAAACTGATTTTTAACAGAAGAAGGCCGAAATGACCTATGCATTTTAAAGTGCTTTGTGTATCACTTAGGAATCTTTCCCTGTTTCAAATTACTGTAATGTGCATTAGCCATTCACAAATTATGCTTCTCCTGATTTAAATGTCAACACAGATTCCTCTGTCTAGTGTAGGAGAAGACAGCCCCCCCCCCCGGTTGCCTGTGCTGCCCTTTGTGCTCTGCAAGTACTGCCAGGGATGGAGCATCGCTTCCGTTGCCGTCTTCTTTTCCTTTGTTAAATTTGCATTGTTCTTTGTTCCGCTTTCTTCCCCCTGCCTCAGTGGCTCAAGCTTCTAAGTTTTAAAACATGAGACTAGTTCTTCATAGCCACTGAGATGTGTCTCTGCAGAGGAGGGGCCATCAGTCAGGGGGAGGGTGCATGTGCCTCCCTGCTGAAGGCCCCAGGGTCAGATCTCCGGCATCGCCAGTTAAAAGCATAAGGTAGCAGGTGATGGAAAAGACTTTGAAGAACACTTCTGTTCACATGTGACAAAAATGACAGGAAGGCTGAAATGCGATTGTGAATCTGCCTCTCTGCATGCCAATCAGTTGACTTAAAAGGCCGATTTAAAACTGCATTTTGGTCTTTCACATGAGCACCCCAGGCGTCGCAAAGAGGCTTAAGCATGCTTTAAGCAGCATGTGTGAAATTGATATAAATAATCAGGGAAGTGGATCAAGTCTCTGACTCCAAGTCTCGAGTCAAGACCCAAGTCTCTGGGTCCAAGTCTCCAGCCAAGTCCCAAGTGTTTGCCCCAAAGTTCCGAGTCTTTGGTTGCGAGTTGCAAGTCCCTATCTATTTAATGGGAAAAATGGGTTTAAGCCTGAATAGAATTTGACTTGTTGTAAAAAGTTCCAAGTCTTGAGTCGAGTCTTTCGAGTCTTTTACAATCGCCAAGTCAAGTCTGAGTCAAGTCATTGACGCGACTTGAGTCCGACTCAAGTCTGAGTCAATAGACTCAAGTCTACATCATTGTAAATAATATTGAGAACATTTCTGTGTGTGTGGGGGTGTAGAATTGGATTTGGGAAGAGCATATTTGGAGGATGATATGTGATGGGGCCTGGGGCATTTGTGTAAATAACTCCAGGGACAGGGGCTCAATTAGAGTTTTATGCACTTGCCGCCTATGTCTGTTTTTAAATCCAAAGACATACGGTATTTATCACAAAAGTATCACATTGTGAAACAGAAAAGATCAAATTGTAACTTATCCTTTGCAGAGCAGCCGTGGTCAAAAGTTTTAATTTTAGGACCATCTAAGTCTCTTTCCTTTCACTTTCCGTCTAATTGTCTAAGCACAGAATGGATAAATTGGACCCAATACAGTATCTGGGAGCACCTGAGGCACTGGGAGCCCCATGGAAGACTAGACATAAATACACTTCAACTTTTTTTTAGGTATGGAGTTTTAGGCCAGTTCAGAAACTCACTAATTGCCTATGGGAACCTCATGAAGTCTAATTCCATTTTACAAACGAAAGCTGAGAGCATCACATTTAAAAACATATCAGGCAAAACTAAAATGGTCTTTAGCCTAGTTCAGAAGTCATAGTCTGTCTCTATACCACAGTTTGGAGGACTGGGAGCATGGGATTCAAACTGGGTAAATGCTAGCCTTCAGTCCATGGTGTGAAAATGGGGGTTGAAGTCCTTTTGCAAACCACATTCCGGAGGCTGGTGCGAAACCACAGCTTCCCAATTCAAACATCCTGGCAAACTATGGCTAGAGAAAACTCAGGAATAGAAGAGGGAATTGAGGCACAGAAGCGTTGTCAGGGAGGGGACGTTGGGGCGGTGGGCCCCCGGGTGGCAGGATCGGGCCCCAGGTGGCAGGCGGGGTGTGTGTGTCACAGCAGCTGATGGAGACATGAATCATCATGTTGGTCAGGGTGAGTGAGGAGCGTTGGTTGCGTGTTTGGCCCTCCCGCCCGCCCTGCACCTCGGTATGGTCACTTCCGGCGCAGGGGGGGCGGGGCGGTCGTGGAATCGCCACTGTTGGTGCATGAAGAAAAAGGGATGGGACCGGCCAGGCCCGGGAATGGGCTGAGCATATTGACAGAGTTCGCTCCCTATATCCCCCTGCCCTCTCCCAGCCTGGGCTAGCCAATGCCCCCCCCCCGGGCTGCTCCGGTCCACCCTCCCCCCGCCCCTGCACCAACTGGTGCAGGACTTATATTTATTATTATTTATTTATTAAATGTATACCCCACTTTTTTCCCCCATGGGGGGGGGGACCCAAAGCGGCTTACAATAAAAAACAAACCATAAAATACAAGATTAATACATAAAAATCATAAAACCGTGAATATATATCGTAATATAAAAATGCTTAAAAAAGACATTAATACAATCTAAAAAAACCAGAGAGGACTAAAAGCAACAGTAAAGGGCTCTTATGAGAGAGGGCTGGCCCTCTAAAATGTTAGACTGGGCGGTAACATCAGAGGGCTTGTGTAAAAAGAAAAGGACTTACCTTCAGCGGTGGGTGCCCAGGTCCTGAGGGCAGCAGAGTGATGGCTGCCGGACTCCGCTTTATGGCACGTTTGCAACGGCTTAGAGTGGTGGAGCGCGTGATCCGCCACTCTGAACTTAGAGAAGATCGTGCTGCCCTACAGTACTGAATTATCCCAGCAGCCCATCTAAGTCAGTGATGTCTGGCAGAGGCTTTCGAGTGTTTCAGACAGGGAATTTTTGTTGCCTGGAAATGTGAGAGATTCGAACCTGGAACCTTCCTCATACAAAGCAGGTGCTTTGCCACTGAGCTGCAGCCCTCAAGTTCCCCTTGTCTGTCTGTCTGTCTGTCTGTCTGTCTGTCTGTCTGTCTTCCTGCATTCTTGTTTCTTTATAATCTCAAATCCCTCTGAAACTGGTACACTTGAAATCATGTCAGCTCAACGAATGGTATTTAAAATAACCCCAAAGCAATGATCGTATTGTGCTTTGTATTGTTATTATTATTATTATTGTTGTTGTTGTTGTTATTTCTGATTGCAGGACAAATGCCTTAACCCCCAGCTCTCCTATCCCAACTGCCCACATGGAACCCACCTCTGCTCGCTGCATCTCTTCTGACATTGAACTTCCAACAACCCGGACTGAGAAGACTGCCAAAAGAATAATAAAAATCTCCAGCTATTCTTCTTCATCCTCACTAACAATTTGGTAATGAAGTATTGATTTCCACTCCCCTGCTTATGGACGATATTAGATTTTCATTGATAAACTGCACCGAGGCTGTCTGGTCTCCACTGTCCCTTTTTGCTGTCACTAAAACAAAGTACCACTGAAGTAGGATAATGACTGAGAACATTGATGTACTTATTTTGTCAATTTGTAACACTTGACAGGAAAAAAAAAAGTATAATTCTTCATAGTTTAATGTCCAAGCGTATTCCACAAGATGCAGTCGCACTGGAAGCTTTGCTTTTCATGGTAATGTCCATTTCCTATTTATAACCCCTTTGGGATAGTTTGTCTAAAGGAAATGTTTCAACTCAGTGCAGCTATTACTGATGCACCTGGGGTTGCCCAATCCAGTCATTGCACTAGGGATCAATATATCACAGTAAGAATTATTAAGTTAAAACAGATTCCGAGCCAAAAAAACTCAGAACAGCGTTAATCTTCCCAGCAAGTTGTTTCAATAGTTATGGTTTAACCATGTTGCTGCCAAAGAATTGTTGAAAATGGATTGTTTCAGATCTCTTACTCATGTTGTGGGTTTTTTCTTCTTCTTGCTTTTCTTTTCTTTTCATAATTTAAAATATCCGTGGCTAAATATTTCAAGATGTATGAAACAGAGTGGCTTTTCAACAGTAACAAAAAACCTTTATTGTGTTTTTCAAGAGGTGTAATAAGAACTTAAAGCTTTTCCAGTTTGGCTCAGTGCAACAGCAAACCCTTAGGGTCAATAGAATTATTCCATATCCTTAGTGATGTGAAGATGGACAACAGAATTGCCAATCTTTTCTACCTATTTTTACGTTCCAGCTTATTTCCCAAAAGCGCTAAATTATCTTACGAAGGGAGCAGAAGGAAGCTTTCTGTTTAAAAATTGTTCCGTTAACTTTTTCCCCATTAAAACTTTTGAGGTCCTGATTTTAATTTGTGGAATATTCACGTTAATAATGAGTTCTAATTAAGACATCCATTAAAAGCCCGTTAAAGTTAATTTAACGTAAAAATTCCAATAGAACTGTATTAGATTTTCTCCATTAAATTAACGTTATGGATTTTTAACGGATGTCTTAATTATATGTTATTATTAACGGGAATACTGTATTACACAGATTAAAATCAGATTCTAAGTCAACTCAGAAAAGCTTCCAAGACGTTTTAATGGTGAAAATGTCCCATCACCAAGTTCATTGTTTGTAGGGGTTAAATATAGGCACAGCCTACTTTTCTCTGGCTAAGCATTTTCTATAAAACAAAGCCAGCCTATAACAGACAGTCCATCGGTGCATTTAAAGAATTGGTTTCTTTATCCTTAAAGGAGAAATGAGTCTGGATCAAGTCATAAACAGCTACCACTCAAAATATAAGTGAAATACGTAATGTTGAAGCTGAAAAGATACTATAGTGGGAAAAAAGAGAGAATGCTTTGAGGGACAAATACAATCTACAGTAAGACTAAAATAAAATTTAAACCTGCACATATACATACACATCCAAATAGGTCAAATATCTTTAGTGTTTTCTACAGCCTTATCCGAATAAACAAACTAAAAATCCTACGTCACAATTGTCTGAGAAATTTTGACACGACCCCTAAACGCACTATGGAGGAGAGGGAAAAAACCCTCCCCTTCTTATTTACCTCCTAGGGAAAGTGTTGCCCTTATGCCACATATAATAGCAAATTGCTTTTTTTATGGCATGCATAACCTAGATGGGAAAAAATATGGCGCTTGAGGGAAGGAGGGGAAAAGTAAATGAAGTTCCAGGAATGTCATTCTGAAGTAATGAGGCATGGACAGAAAATATACCCCTCACATCATCGGATTGAGATGGCAGTCGAAATAGCTTCATTGAAGTGTCAGCACTCATCCATCAATCAATCATCCACAAGGAAAAATAGCGACAGTACAACGGGGCAGCTTTTATGGGATTTACTCATGGGCATAGGGAATAGCAGCTCAAATGTAGTTCTGACATGAAAAGCAAGGTGCTGATATTATTTTTTATGATGGGAGGATCATAAAGTGAATTGAGAACAGTGAGGTCTGTCTTTGCTTAACCTATCCAACTGGAAACAAACGGAGCTCAACTGGAAACGAACAGAGCCTTCGGATGGGTTAAGACTGACTGGCCATAGACAGCAAAATTCTATTAAAGTCAAATCAATGCATTAGCACTGGCTTCCTCTGAAGCTGTTAAATTGCACCAAGCCCAGTCTGGAGATTATGAAATGAAGTTACGTCATCACGTGACCGTCCAGTGTGAGTCGGAGAAGGAGGGAGGGAGCGAATCAGTCCATTTCTCAGTGAGGAAACGCATTTCCAGCGCAAGTAGCTCAGTGGAAGAGCATCTGCTTTGCATATGGAAGGTCCCAGTTTCCAGGCAGGGCAGAGCAAAATTTCTGCCTGAAACCCTGCAGAGCCACTGCCAGTCAGCGTCAACCACACTGAGCTAGATGGATGAATGGTCTGACTCAGGAAACGGTGGCTTCCTATGTAATGCAGAAGACCTTTTTGCTTTTCCATAGAATCACAGTTTGCAGCCGCCAAGAGATTTGCGAGGACTATGCTGTTTGAGTGGTACACAGAACTTGACACGTGTGTATTGCTGGCCACGAGCAGCTCGTTCTGCAAGGGTACCACAAGCAAACTCAAGGTACAATCCCACAGGAAGTTCTCTCGCTGAAAGGCCGTGAAAACAAGCTGGAACACCCTTGAAATGAACAAGAGTGTTGAGAGCTGGTCACGTAGCACTTAAGAGACAAACAGCGCAATCCTATCCAACTTACACCACCGGCGTAACTCAGCGGTATCCTATCCAATTTACACCACCGGTGTAATCCAGTGGTGCAGCGAGAACGGGAGGCCCCAGAACGGAAAGGGGATTCAAATCCTCTCCAAAGGTGGATTCCAAGGGGATTTGAATCCCCTTTCCATACTGGGGCCTCCCATTCTCGCTGCACCGCTGGGTTACACCGGTGGTGTAAATTGGATAGGATTGTGCTGTAGGCCATGAATCTGGCAAATCCCAGTTCAGATCTTGCCCCTGCCATAAACTCATGCCCCACCCCCACAAACTGGGGGGTGATCCATCTATTGCGTTTAATTTGTTATTAATACTAGGTATTACAGGTTTGTTGTAAAGTTTACAGCAAGATAAGTGCTTTGAATAGTCTAACGTGCTATATAAATGCTACGGATTAGCAATTAGTATCTTGCAGAGCTCGGTCCCGCTTGTTTCAGTGAGGCAGGCACGAAACAAGTTCCCAGTGGCTCCTGCAAATTTTGTAAGTGTGCCATGAGCCAACTTGATAAAATCAAATTCTGTTCAGCATCAGCCAAAATTTTTAAAACTTCATCCAGGAGCCTGATAAATGCATCCGATTCTTCCATTTCCAGCCTGATCATGGTTCCGCAGAAAACAATTCATCTGGGGCAAAAACTCCCATAGCACTTCCAATGGGTGAAACTAGTTCCCAATTATAAGACTGACAAGAATAGCAATGGAAGTTGAAACCTGATGCAAAATTCTCCAAAATCAAGGTGGGGTGGGGGAGCACAATCATTTTAGACTTCAACAAGCTTTAAAAAAGAAAATCTTTGGGAAGACAGGAATGTCTCAAAAGATGTTGTGGATCCTCCATAAGTGATCAGAGCCCTTGATTCTACCAGAGCTAGAAAAAAAAAAGTAGACACTTTTAAACATTATAGTCACCATTTGTGTTGAAAACCTAGATGATCTAATCATAGAAAGCCATACTGGTTTGCAACACAAAGGTGAGCACAATGGTCTCTGAATATATGCGCCATTTGGCATCCTGAGAATGCCAATGTTTATTTTTTTTTAAATCTTAAGTTGCTAGTCCTTGTGGTTGCAGAGAACATGGGAGCAGTATCTAGCATTGACTTTGAGATCACTAAAGCCGCAGTCATATGTTGTTATGGCAGCATGTGAACCAGCACCGTGAAGCTACATGCAATTCAACCAGGGGCGTCGCGACGACGCGCGACACCCCTGAGCGGGGGCGCGCGTCACCCTTAAGGGGGAGGCTCCGCCCCCGCGTGTGACGTCACGCGCAGGAGCAGAGCGCCCTCCCCGCTCCGTTTTTGGCTCATTTTGGAGCCAAACGGACCCAGGGGAGGGCGGGCAGGCCCACCTCCACCACAAAAATGTAAGTGAGGGGCGCCGTGCGTCACCCCTATACGCGCGACGCCCCCCGGCGGCCCGCCCCCCCGCTTCCCCCTGTCGACGCTAGTGAATTCAACCATTACAGTGCCCCTGCACTTCAGTGCCCCCCATGCTGCAGAGATCATTACTGACAGTGTGGTGGTGCTAGAATGTCGAACTTAGAATTGTGGAGGTTCAAGTTCAAATCCCCCATAGTCACAATGCTTACTAGTTGCTGGGCCAGTGAGTCTCTCTCAGTCTAACCTACTTCACAGGGTTATCGTGAGAACCAAGGGGAGATCCAGGAAAACTGCCCTGAGCTTCCTTTCAAGTGCAATCTCCTGCACAACTCCCAGTCCCCCCAAACCTGTTGTCCTTCCCCCAAACCCATTCCCCCAACCTCACTCTTATTCTATGTGTCCTTGTCCCCGCTCTTATTTCTCAACTTTGTTTCCTTCTTTTCAGACCAGCACATGTGGTACATGAATTTAAACATGAGCAGAGGCACATGGGAAAATCACATGGATGAGATTATATGTATCGTTTCATGTGGTCCTCCAGTATGTGGATCTATGTGCTCCAGTAGAGAATTTCACTGCCCTGATCTGTGTAACATGTAGAAAAGCCCTTACACACAAGGAAGGGACAATTTTCCTCACTTTGACATACCCATGGGCAAACAACACTGACATTACCACAAGGTGATTGTCTTTTCTTTCTTTTTTGGGCATGGTACTTGAATGCTTATGGTTCTGTTCTGCCCTGTCCTCCAGATTGCTCCAGGTAGCATACCTCATTCTCTTCCTCTTCACATACACACACATTTTATCCCCATTACCACCTTGCGAGGTAGGTTAGACCAGAGAGACTGACGGGCCCAAGGTCACCCAGCGAGTTCCCCAGCAGAGGAGGCGTCTCTCTGGTCCTAATCCAACACTTGAATCACTTCCCCAGTGATCTCCAGTTCGCAGCTACCCAACGCCCAAAACACCTTTGAAAAGTAGACATGAGTCACGGAGGGGCTGTCCTGTCTGTTCATTCAGTCATACCAAGGAATTGCCCTGGGGTGGCTTGACAGCTTCAGCTGTTGTGAATTCACCCTCAGCAAGAGCACAAAGGAAGAGTACTGGAGTTCTTGATTTGCTTTTCTGAAACAAGAAGCATCAGTAATATCCAGGGATGTGGATCAAGTCTCTGACTCCAAGTCTCGAGTCAAGTCCCAAGTCTCTGGGTCCAAGTTTCAAGTCAAATCCCAAGTCTTTGCCCCCAAGTCCCGAGTCTTTGGTTGCAAGTTGCGAGTCCCTATCTATTTAATGGGGAAAACGGGTTTAAACCTGAATAAACCTGAATAAAATTCGACTTGTAAAAGCCTCCGAGTCTCGAGTCGAGTCTTGCGAGTCTTTTACAATCACCGAGTCAAGTTCGAGTCGAGTCATTGATGCAACTTGAGTCCGACTCGAGTCTGAGTCAATAGACTCAAGTCTACATCACTGGTAATATCAAATCCTCAATGAGAATTCTTGAAAAGCTGTCTGCAAATCACAATACTATACTCCCAACCCCTGCATTGTTGCCTGCATTGCTCTCCTTTGGGAACTCTTCAGATACATGTTTGAATTAAGTGGTCTTATTTAAAAACAATAAGATTTTAAAACAAAATTACCTCCCCCCTCGCTCACTTCCTTTCTTTCTCGGTATCAACCTGGATGAGATGATAGCTTATCTGTCACATAAATCAGGTAACACAGAAAAAAGAAATCATGGCATCTTTTCTCTGTCGCCAGCATTCAATATTATCATCCTGACTTTTATTCTTATTGGAGATCATCAAAACATTAATTAAAAAACTGGTGATCAAACAGTCGAATATTTATGATTTGCTTCCCTGCTTATTAACAAGTGGCATATTGATATGCCATATATCCAAGCTGTTTACTCTCTCGTACTGCAATAAAGCAGGAAGAATTGTCACCATCACCTAGAGCTTGGAAAGATTTACTCAGAAACATGAACTTGCTCTTTTTTTAACTGTCAGGATATTAAATAAAAAGTGGGGAAGGAAACCTGTGTTTTCCTCATCACGCGATGACTTTTTTCTCTCATCACGTGATGGGTTTTTCTCCACACTCGTGAGATGGGCTTGACCAATTGACGTGACAGGCCGTTGTAGCTACAGGGTACATTATAGCTACAGGGTGTAGCCATTGTAGCTACAGGGTGCAAGTCACTCAGCACACATCTCTGCCAACTGAGTTACAATATCAAAGTCAGCAGACTGGAAAAACCTATGCTTACTAGTCTTGCAACTATCTATGTGTATCTACATATGCTGTTGTATGCTAAAATAATGTGCTAAGGTTCTTTGGGATGAAGACAGATGGAGTAGTAGGGTGAGTTTGCAAATGCCCTGAGAGCACTGAATTCAAAGCAACCTTTTCCTCTACATGGTCAAGCTCTGGAAAAAAAAAAGTGGTTCTACAACTTTTCAGCAAATGCCAGCTATGGAGGTGCCAATTGGCTAGCACCTGTAACGTCAAGACATTTCCCTTTCCAGTACCAGAGCAGCTTTTGCTATTGCTTTAAAGATGTTTCCACTTCATTTTTTAAGGTGGATGAACTGAACATTTGTTGTTGTTGTTCAGTCGTTAAGTCGTGTCCGACCCTTCGTGATCCCATGAACCATATCCCGCCAGGCCTTCCTGTCCTCCACTATCTTCCTGAGTTCGCTCATTTTCATGTTTGTTGCATCGGTGATGCTGTCTAACCATCTCATCCTTGGCCTTCCCCTTCTCCTTTTGCCTTCAATCTTTCCCAGCATCAGAGTCTTCTCCAGAGAGTCCTCTCTTCGCATTAGGTGGCCAAAATATTTGAGTTTCAGCCTTAGTACCTGTCCTTCCAGGGAACAGTCAGGGTTGATTTCATTTAGAATTGACTGATTTGATCTCCTAGCAGTCCAAGGGACTCTCAGGAGTCTTCTCCAGCACCACAGTTCAAAAGCATCTATTCTTCGGCGCTCAGCCTTCCTTATGGTCCAACTTTCGCAACCATACATTGCTACTGGGAACACCATCGCCCTGACTATACGAACTTTGGTTGGCATGGTGATATCTCTGCTTTTTATTATGCTGTCTAAGTTTGCCATAGCTTTCCTTCCAAGGAGTAAGCGTCTTTTAATTTCATGGCTGCTGTCTCCGTCTGCAGTGATCTTGGAACCCAGAAAAGTAAAATCTGTTACTGCTTCCATTTCTGCCCCTTCTATTTGCCAGGAACTGATGGGACCCGATGCCATGATCTTAGTTTTATTAATGTTGAGTTTCAAGCCAACTTTTGCACTCTCCTCTTTCACCCTCATCAAGAGGCTCTTTAGTTCTTCTTCACTTTCTGCCATTAGGGTGGTATCGTCTGCATATCTGAGGTTGTTGATATTTCTCCCGGCAATCTTGATTCCGGCTTGTGATTCATTCAGCCCTGCATTTCTCATAATGTACTCTGCATATAAGTTAAATAAGCAGGGTGACAATATACAGCCTTGCCGTACTCCCTTCCCAATTTTGAACCAATCAGTTGTTCCATGGCCGGTTCGAACTGTTGCTTCTTGACCCGCATACAGGTTTCTCAGGAGACAGGTAAGGTGGTCTGGTACCCCCATCTCTTTAAGAATTTGCCACAGTTTGTTGTGATCCACACAATCAAAGGCTTTTGCGTAGTCAATGAAGCAGAAGTAGGTGTTTTTTTGGAACTCTCGTGCTTTCTCCATGATCCAGCGCATGTTGGCAATTTGATCTCTAGTTCCTCTGCCTCTTCGAAACCCAGCTTGTACATCCGGTAGTTCTCGGTCCACGTACTGCTGAAGCCTAGCTTGTAGGATTTTGAGCATAACCTTGCTAGCATGTGAAATGAGTGCAATTGTACGGTAGTTTGAACACTCTTTGGCACTGCCCTTCTTTGGAATTGGAACGTAAACTGACCTTTTCCAATCCTTTGGCCACTGCTGAGTTTTCCAAATTTGTTGGCATATTGAGTGCAGCACTTTCACAGCATCATCATTTAGGATTTTAAGTAGCTCAGCTGGGATATTATCATCTCCACTAGCTTTGTTGTTAGTAATGCTACCTAAGGCCCACTTGACTTCATTCTCTAGGATGTCCGGCTCTGGGTCAGTGACCACACCAGCGTGGTCATCAGGAACATTAAGATCTTTCTTGTATAGTTCTTCTGTGTATTCTTGCCATCTCTTCTTAATCTCTTCTGCTTCTGTTAGGTCCTTGCCTTTTTTGTCCTTTATCATGCCCATCTTTGCACAAAACGTTCCCTTGATATCTCCAATTTTCTTGAAGAGATCTCTAGTCCTCCCCATTCTGTTGTTTTCCTCGATTTCCTTGCACTGTTCATTTAAGAAGGCCTTCTTATCTCTCCTTGCTATTCTCTGGAACTCTGCATTCAGTTGTTTATATCTTTCCCTTTCACCCTTGCTTTTTGCATTCCTTCTTTCCACAGCTATTTGTAAAGCCTCATCTGACAGCCACTTTGCTTTCTTGCATTTCTTTTTCTTTGGGATGGTTTTAGTTGCTGCCTCCTGTACAATGTTACGAACTTCCGTCCATAGTTCTTCAGGCACTCTGTCTACCAGGTCTAATGCCCTAAATCTATTCTTCACCTCCACTGTATACTCATAAGGGATATGGTTTAGGTCATATCTGACTGGTCTAGTGGTGTTCCCTACATTCTTCAGTTTAAGTCTGAATTTTGCAATAAGAAGCTCATGATCTGAGCCACAGTCAGCTCCAGGTCTTGTTTTTACTGACTGTATAGAGCTTCTCCATCTTTGGCTGCAAAGCACATAATCTATCTGGTTTCGGTATTGACCATCTGGTGATGTCCATGTGTAGAGTCGCCTCTTGTGTTGTTGGAAAAGAGTGTTTGCTATAACCAGCGTGTTCTCTTGACAGAACTCCGTTAGCCTTTGCCCTGCTTCATTTTGCGCTCCAAGGCCAAACTTGCCTGTTGTTCCGTTTATTTCTTGATTTCCTACTTTAGCATTCCAGTCTCCTATGATGTAAAGGACATCTTTTTTGGGTGCTAGTTCTAGAAGGTGTTGCAGGTCTTCATAGAACCGGTCAACTTCATCTTCTTCGGCATCAGTGGTTGGGGCATACACTTGGATTACTGTAATGTTGAATGGTTTGCCTTGGATTCGAACTGAAATCATTCTGTCGTTTTTGAGGTTGCACCCCAGTACTGCCTTTCCCACTCTTTTATTAACTATGAGGGCTACTCCATTTCTTCTAAGGGATTCATGCCCACAGTAGTAGATATGATGGTCACCTGACTTAAATTCGCCCATGCCCGTCCATTTTAGTTCGCTGATTCCCAAGATGTCAATGTTCAATCTTATCATCTCATTTTTGACCACATCCAGCTTGCCTTGATTCATCGACCTCACATTCCATGTTCCTAAGCAGTATTGCTCCTTGCAGCATTGGATTTTCCTTTCAACCTCAGACACATCCACAGCTGGACGTCCTATTGGCTTTGGCCCAACCGCTTCACTCTTTCTGGGTCTACTTGGAATAGTCCTCCGCTCTTCCTCAGTAGCATATTGGACACCTTCCGACCTGAGGGGCTCATCTTCCGGCGTCATATCTTTTAGCCTTTTGGTACTGTTCATGGGATTTTCTTGGCAAGGTTACTGGAGTGGGTTGCCATTTCCTTCTCCAGTGGATCACTTTTAGTCAGAACTCTCTGCTACGACCTGTCCGTCTTGGGTGTCCCTGCACGGCATAGCTCATGGCTTCATTGAGTTACGCAAGCCCCTTCGCCACGACAAGGCAATGATCCATGAAGGAGGAACTGAGCATATACATGAGTAAACAAAGAAAAGACTGCTGATGATTGCCCCATAATTTGATTTGCTAGAAGGTATAAAGAACCCACTGTGACTTCTCTTTAAACATTACATCTGTTGAAACTCTCCTAAGATGTACCAAGGAAAGCTGATTTCTGCCATGTAAATCCCACTTTTCTGACACACAGAGCAGTGTTCAACATAAATAATCATAGAAACAAGAGGAAGAACAGCAGAACAGGAAAGAGGAACTTCAGCAGCAAAACTGTCAGCAAAGCAGATCTTGCCTATGCTCTCCAGGGCCCACAGAAATAAATAGGTTTTCACTGCTCATAAAAGGGCAGGCAATGGTGGAGCCAGGCGAGCCACCTTCAGGAGACTATTCCACAGTCAAGGTGCCCCCATTGAAAAGGCCCCGACTGTTGTACAAACTTGCCACATCTAATATGGTAGGTTTTTTAAAAAAAGACTCAGCCTCTCCCTCCACAAACGGATGTGAAGGACATGGAGGGAGAGGTCTGATGTCAATTCAAATTCCTACATCAGTTCAAATGGGAAGATATGGTCCTTCAAATTTCTCTGCCCAGCTCTTGGCCCCTTAGGAACAAAACAGTAGTCAATGAGGATGAAATAACATACCGTATTTCTTCGATTCTAAGACGCATATTTTTTCCCAATTAAGCATTTCAAAAAATGGGGTGCGTCTTAGAATCGAAGGTCTCCAAAAAAGCACCCCAAAATGCCATCTTCTTACTTACCGGGGCTTGTGGGAGCTTCAGGGAGGCCTGCGCGACCCTCTGCAGGCCTCCCCGATCTTCAGTTTGGCGAAAAAACGGTGAAAATCACTGTTTTTCACCGAAATGAAGATCAGGGAGGCCTGCAGAGGGTCGCGTAGGCCTCCCCAAAGCCCAGATAAGTAAAGAAATTGAATTTTCTGGAGGACCGCAAAGACACTGCTCAAAGGCAGCAAGGTGATCATCAGCTGCAGCGTGCGGGGCATGCTGGGGCGAGCTCTCAGGTTCAGGAAGAGAGCTCGCCGCTGAACAGAGGGGGCAAAATGGCGTGGTGGTAATTGGATTGGCGAAATGGAGCGGCAGGCAAGCTGGGGAGAGTTGGTGCTGAGCAGACAAATTGAAGGAAGGAGGTGCGTCTTGCAATCAATGGTTTTTGGGGGGTTTTCTGCTGGTATTCCTGAAATTAAGGTGCGCCTTAGAATTGATGGCACCTTAGACTCGAAGAAATACGGTATCTGATTTTTGCTTTTGCTAGTCATAGGGAGGAGAGAACCAATCCCAGGGCTATTGAACATTCTGCACCAACCTTATTTTATTTATTTATTTATTTTTCACATTTTTATACCGCCCTTCCTCCAAGGAGCTCAGAGTGGTGTACATATTTCCTCCCCTCCTTTTTGTCCTCACAACAACCCTGTGAGGTAGGTGGGGCTGAGAGATAGTGAATGGCCCAAGGTCACCCAGGAAGCTTCGTGGCTGAGCGGGGATTTGAACCTGGATCTTTGAGGTCTACGTCCGACTCCCAAACCACTACACCATCCTTCCCACCACCACCCCACCTTCAGAGGTATTGCCAGTCATTAACCACCTACTTTCCAACCTCGAACCCGCCCACTGCCTCCACCAGCTGCTCTCTACCAGCAGCTGCCACTGTCTCTCCTGCTCACTCCCCAAGCTGGCAAGGCTGGGAGTGAGTGGGAAGAGGACATTCGTGGAGGTTAAAGTGGGGGTGCTTTAAACAACCTCACTCTTCTTCCATTTTTAATGGAGAGAAAAAAATACCACTAGCTTTCAGCTGAAGGCTTTTCACCTACAAACTGTTGATAGAGCAACAGCACGTGAGCTGAGCCCCCCAGTATATGATCAGCCAGTGTGCAATGCCTCCACCAGTGGGGGGGCAGTTTATTGGTAGTTTAAAGACTTGTGGAGGATTGCTTCTCTCCCTACATCTGAATAGCCTCCTCCTTGGGTTCTTTTTCCTGTCTTGTTGCTTTTGCCTGGGTAATGATGGCTGCAGTTCTTTCTTTGTCCCAGTAAAACTCTTAAATAAAGTCAGCTTTGCTGTGTGGGGGTCTGCATTGCTAACACAAATAGTGGTTGCAGGGTGATCAAGATCAAAACCAGGATAAGAGCAACATACTAAAGCCCCCCCACTCTCTACCCTGTTTTCCTTGCATTTTGCAGGCCCCCTCTGTAACCCCCCTCCCAATTGGGCCACATTGGTTTGACCCCAAATTTTTACATTTGCATGGTGCCGTGGCAGAACACACAAAGCCCTGCTTGTGTGAAATTGTGCTCATTACTCTAAAAATGTGCTCTGGATTAACTCGTCTTGCTTCCTTTGAAACCTAAAGGAATATTAAAAGACATTCTGAAAATCAATAAGTTATATATTAATGTCTCCCCAAAAAGCATTTACAGGAGAATGCTGTTAGTCACAGATATTTCTAGCCCTAGAAATGAAGGAGAGCTATCTTTTTTCTTTATTACTTAACAATAAATAAAGCACCATATGTACTGGGATATAAATACACTAAGCAGAATTAGATTTCTACAGCAAATGTTAATTTCACCTTCCCACACAAATGGATAAAAAAATGCCATCAATAAGAAAAATGTATACATAAGAAAAGTCATAAAACCAGCTTTAGAACTTACTTCTTGTCTTTAAAAGAGAAGAGTAAAAATACATATGAGTCATTGATTTCAGGACACTTGCATATTTTGACAGATAATGTTGACAATTTGCATTTTAGCATACTAATAAACCTTTTACCTTTTTCAGTTTCAACCTTTACTGCCATTAACTCATTTTTGTCTGACCTCCTTAATTCCCAGAATTGAAAAAGTTTCAGAGGATAAAAAGACTGGGGGAGAGAAATCTTAAAAGCTGTAATTTTCTGACAACAGGAGAACTGACATTAGCAGAGATCAGGATGAATGATTAAAATGACCATCAATGCTATTTTTAGAACTCTTTTTAAAATATTATTTTCCATTCCAAGTCTATGATAAATCAGGAAACTGATATTTGTGAAAAAGAATTGTGAAATCTAGCAAGCCACAGATGACTTTCCCAAGGTCCTGGCCCTAGAAATATAATTCTGAAAGTTTACATTTCTAAGGGCCCAATACTACTAACTAAATCCCTCCATGCCAATGCAGCCGCAACTTTTGTTTCCTTAAGGTAAAGGTAAAGGTAAAGGTGACCCCTGACAATTAAGTCCAGTCGTGTTCGACTCTAGGGTGTGGTGCTCATCTCCATTTCAAAGCCGAAGAGCCAGCGTTGTCCAAAGACACCTCCGTGGTCATGTGGCCGGCATGACTCTCCTTGCCGCAGCGTGTAGCATGCAGCTGGAACACGGAGCGCTGTTTACCTTCCCGCAAGCGGTACCTATTTATCTACTCACATTAGCATGCTTTGGAACTGCTAGGTTGGCAGGAGCTGGCCAAGCAACAAGAGCTCACCCCTTTCGATCGACAGCTCATGGTTCAGCGGTTTAACCCCTGAACCCTGGGGCAAACCTCTGCTGCCCCAATGGGTCTCCTTGGATCTGCACCAGCTGTTTTGCTGGCACAAGTCCAAGGAGAGTAAGGGAGAGGGAAGGAGACAGGGAACAGGGTTAGGATCCAGTGTATGTCAGTGCTGCTTAGATCCGCCCCCTCCTTCTCCCGTTCAGTCTCCTGCCCATCGCCCTCCCCGCCCAGTCATTCCCCCATTCATCCCCCTCTGTGCCCCGTTCCACCCACACTCAGCTGCTCCCCACCTCTGGCTTATCTTCGCTGCCAGAGGTAGCCAGCAGTGACAGTGGGCCTCCGGCGCCGCGACCATTTGCGGTGATGACCTCAAATGGCTGCCATATGGCCATTTATGACAGCGGAACTGTATTCCGCTGTCATAAAATGTAGCCTAATCCTAGTTAGGATTGGGCAGTTAATTACAAATTTTCCAAATAAGGGATTGGTGTGTATGTGGAGACCCGCTATGATGAAGTATGAGAGCTGCTAGATTAGCGCATCCAACATTATTTGATTCCTCAGTCAGGACCTGTTCCAGTACATTCTGTTCATTATGTTTACTATATCACCACCACAGTCTCACAGTTTCCCCCATTCTCATTAGTACCTGTACTTGCACCAGATCTGCTGGACTGAGGCTCATATTTTGATATGGGTCTACCTATTGAAAGTGGAGATTAGAGCTATTTGAGTTTGATATATCTTGATCAGATTGATTGATTTCATACTTTAAAATGATGCTCCTGATTAATTGTGCAGTAGATATGCTCACATGTTGTTAATATATTATTGCTACAAAAAATTAACAAGAACTGCAGATGGCAAGCACGATCTTAGTATTGGTATTATTAATTTATATAGTACCATCAATATGCATGATGCTTTATAATAGAAGAGTAGCCAGGAGGAGCAAATGCTAAAACATAATCTAAAAACAAAGTATGCCTCTTGCTTCAGAATTATTGCTTTTTGCTTCAGAACATATGCAAATATATGCAAATTTAATCAATCAATCAATCAATCAACAAAACGTCATGCAATTAATTTACTATAATTTATTTAATCGGGTAAGAGTTCTAACAGCGCAATCCTGTGTAACTTTGCACCGGTGTAACAGTAGATGCACCGGTACATCTGCTGTTACACCGGTGCATCTACTGTTACACCGGTGCAAGGTTACACAGGATTGCGCTGTGTATTGTATAAATGCATACATATGCTATATCAGGGATGGCCAAAGTTTCAGTGCCACATATATAAACTCCTTATGGCCAAGAACAATAAGACCTACAGGCTGAGCTATCAATGTTATTTCTCCTCGTAGCCCCTCCTATCTCTCCTTGTGTCCACCAACCCTCAACAAGATGATGCTTCTCCCCTTCTCTCATGCTTGACTCCTCAAACCCTTAGTACAGTGGTTCCCAAACTGGGAGGAGCGGCTCTCAGGGGAGCCGCAGAGTGCCACCGAATCCTCTCGGAAAACAGTGCTATACCAATTGGCAGGCATCAACATAATGTAATGGGGAGTTGCGCCCAATGGTCGCCAATGGTCAAGTGAGCTGTAGGTCAAAAAAGTTTGGGAAACATTGCCTTAGTATGTATGTGGGCCAGAAATCAGCTAAGATGAAGAAAGGCAACTTTCCATTGTGCTTCCTACAAGATTTCTTATTTAATTCTGTTTTTCCTGGACCTGCTCATGAACTTCATTTGCCCTCTTAGGATGGCGGATACATTTGACTTATAAGCCAAAGTTTTAAGGAATGACTTTAACTGAAGGTGGAACTGTACGCTGTCTGGTCTCCAGTGGGTCTCCTCAGACCTACACCAGCAATCTCGGGGTAAGTCCGGGATGGCAAAGGGGGAATAGGATCGTGGTGGCACGTGTGGATACATAGCAAACATTGGAGTCCCAAGCAAAACTATCAAGTTTTGATAGTTAATATGAATGCAGGGGACAGGGCTGCTAAATCCATCCCCTGCTTCTGGCTTTTCTTCTGCAACCCCTCCTGATGGTTACTGTCCCCTAGTTGGGCTTCTTTCAAGTCATGGAGCCCAGGTGAAGAAAAGCAGAAGAAAACCAGCTGGGGAAGAAAGGGTCATGAGGACAAACAGGTGGGGAAAGATGCAAACACCCACTGATTGGAGATCTTGAGTTTGCTGCATAACATCTAATGATGCAGAGCATCGAGCCTCCAATACATTGAACCAGAGTTTCCACTTTTCACGATCGAGTAACATCCCTGGGATGTGTTGCTATTCAGTCCGTGCTGATGTGTTCCGTACAGAGAATATTGAAAATGAAATATTGATTGCTTTGGCTTAAAAACAGCAGCTTGACCCATTTTTGCTGCATTCTAGAGAACAAGAGAGACTAGCAACGGAAGATTCAAACGGGACATTTAAATGTCTTTTGTCAGCTCAAACCTACTACAGAATGTGGAAATTTTGCACCAGTGTTTCTAGTTCTTGCAATGGATTCCATCAGTCACAGTCATCCTTCACCACCAGGGAGGGGCAATTGAGAAGGATAGGAATGTACATCCATACCAGCAACCATCAGGATACAATGATGGAGACAAGAAACTGTTCAGTCAATAGTGTGCGAGGATTAGCAGCCCCTGAATATGTCAATGACCCATGTCGGGGGGGGGGGGGCTTCTGCTCAGGTAGTCATCCCTTGCCACTGCACTGATGTTTGCTGGTAAGGATGTACATGCCCCCCATCTTAATGACCCCTCAGTAGCAGTGGGCTATTTCTGCCAGCAAAACACCTGTCTGCCACTGGATTTTATAGTACCTTCTGTTTTGTGTGGAACCGTACCATTTCCTGAAATGAGAACAGAAACCTATCTGAATCTTGAGTGTGCATCAGTCTGTATATGAGACGCTAGATCAGGGCAACATAATCAACATAATCATTCAAAACCTTCCTCACTATATAGCACGCCTCCCTTTAAACACTGATCTGTCAATCAAACGGTTGAGATTCTTAAAATATTTCCAAAGACTATTTCGTGAACACATCGAAATATGTTCAGTGTGAGATTTTGGAGGTGAGACTGTGTGGAAACATAATGCTTTTCCCACAATGCACCTGTCCAGTCTGTTCCTACCAAAGTACTTTCTCTTTGCAAAGTAGCTCCTCAATTGATCTTATTGGAGAATAAGAAACTAAAGTCACAGCTATATCTGATCTTGAAAATATTGACTGGTACAGATGCTTTGTTTGGGGAACCAGATTAATTAAGTGCTATGTGTCCTGCTTTTCTTGAGATCTTAATTGCTCAAATCACCTTTTGTTAAGTATGAATGACAAAAAAAAACCCACTTCTATATACCGTATTGGTCTGAGTATAAGACTCACTTTTTTCTCCTAATTTAAGTTTTTAAACTAGGGGTGCGTCTTATAATCAGGCTGTTGCAATTTAATGCTAGTGATTTAATTACATTTTTAATAGCGCCAAACTTTAAGGGTGCGTCTTATAATCAGGTGCGTCTTATACTCGGGACAATACGGTATTACCTATAAATGCATCCATATAAAACTGTAGCTGAAGTACCATACGTTGTCCTATATTAGGGATGGCCAGCTTGTGATTCCTGGACAGAATCAAGCCCTGAAACCCTTGTAACTGGCTCTTGGTTGCCCTACCAAACTTGACTCGAGGTGTGAGAAGGCATTTAATCCACAATTTTACTTGCCAAGAACATGATTCTCTCCCACCCTCCCCCAAAGTTGAGTGAAATCAGATTACCAATTACGTCTTTGACCAAATCTCTCCGCAGTCTGCTGTCCCTTCCAGTTTATAGTGTAGCATTTGGTTTGATAATGTGTAAAAACACTACAACATACATGCAAAAGGTGTCGAGCGGAACAGTTTTCATTTAGACCAGAGTATTTAAACCCTCACAAAACTTGTGGTACAATAGACCCTTTTGTCAAGCACTTGGGTATCACTCATGAACTTCTATGTTAAAACAAAAAATAGTCTTCTTGTTCTTCCTCGTTTTGAATAAGCATGAATCATAAAGATCTTTTCCTGTCTTCAAATAAGAGAACCTTCCTGGTGAGCCAGTAAAACTTGTCAGCTCTTTCTAGCTTGGCTCAAAATGCCTGCGTACTGACTAGCATCTACGTCTTCTTGTAGAGAATGCCTCTGAGAATCGAGTTATGAAAAGTGCGCTCTTTGTGGGTCAGGTGTACGAATCTGGGACTCTTTCTTACTCTCACTCTCACACACACACACAAGACAGACCTCTTGTTCAACACATAGCTGCTGTACAAATGAACCATCTGAGATCCCTTTTTCCCCCATGAGAAATTACAGCCAGTGTATCTGTAAGAATGTTTCAGTGCATCGACACTGCTTTTGTAACAAGTTGCATGCTGTATAGAGTATATTGCCTGTATACTTGGGGCAAAGGGTTGAGGGTGGCTGGGGTGGGGGGGGAGGGAACATGGGAGGGAGAGGAAAAGCAAGCTGCTTTTCTGTGGGCACTGCAGCTTGAATAGATTGGAAATCGAAGCCTTTGATGCATTTTTATACTGTACATATCTGTATATAATTAACTATATTGCCATGTTAATGAACACAGATTCCCCCCCCTGTTATATCTGCTTGTTTTGTTTCCTACCCCCCCCCCAAAAAAAATCCCCCCAACAAACCCTGGTCCATTTTTGCTTGCTCTTTCCATTGTCACTGTTGCTGTGATTGTTTTCTCTGCTCATCATCTCTTAATTCCACTGCAAGGAATTAAAATTGAGTTTACAGAGGAACGATGGAGAAAATAAGTCTGTGTTTGCATGAGGCCTGCCCAGTTCTGGAGACAGGGGAGGGGGGAATAATAAAATGACGTCCAAGTTTGCTTTGAAGGCATGCTTAACCCCAAGAGAAAACTCATACGTGTACAATTACCCTCTTTGTATTTTATCTAATAGTGCCTGAATTTTTTTTAAAAGAAAAACAAGGGAAAAAGTCTTCTCTGAAGAACAATTCGTAATTGTCACAATTTGAAACATTAGCTTAATTTTGTTTTCATGACCTCACATTTCTCCTCCTTATTTATTTTGTTGCTGTTCTAATGGGCCCCAAGGCCATAGCTGACATTGTAGTACTGTTCTTCCACATTAAGGATGTTTTTAAAATTACTAAGATTATTGAGCCAACAGGCTGTTTTAATCAAAACCATGTTTCACTTGGTTTTGATGATTATGAATGGTCCTTACAGTTAAAATAATTTTTAAAAAAGGAAAGGAAATTACGCTGCAAAGGCAGTCACACTTAGGAATTTAGCACCACCTAGTGGTCCATAAAATCATTGCAAATATGGATCTTCCAACCACAGAAGACATTATGTACTTCCTTTTCAGAATCAAGGCGGTTCTGAAATGTGGCAATCTGTTAGACCACATGGGTGGCAGACCGCACACTTGCTCCACAGTAAGCTTCATCGGGACCAACAAAGTGTGTGAAGGATTGTAGCAATATAGAACAAATAGGAAATCTCAGCAGCTTTGCTTGAGACTCAGTTGTTAGATACATTCCTAAAAAGACACATAAACTTGTGGTTTTCATGGTTTTGTCATTCCTCAAAACAAATTATTATCAGTGTCAATGAATCAAGGCCAAATGTATCTAGGACAGTTTATGGGGGTGACCAGGTAGGATGCCCCCCCAGTAAAATTCTCATTTTTTTAACTCCTCCAATTATAGCCAAATCATGGCACCCTCTGTAACCTTCTAAAAACATTAGTTAAGGGGGATCGCATAAAAGTAAGTGGGTCAGCCCCCCCCGCTCCCCCCAGTAATCTGGGATTCCTATTTGCAGGACAACATTCCCATTTAAAAAAAAAAAAACCTTGGCTATTATTGGTAGAAAAATCATTTCTCTGTGTGATTTCAGGATACTAGTCTATAGAGACAATATGTAATACCTTTGCAATCTCAATTAAATTGGAGGTGGATGACGTTCTTTAGTTGTGTCACCAAAAACAATATTTATCACACACTGGGGTTCAATCCTCCCGCAATCCCCCCTCCTGTGCATATAAAACTGCTCAAGTTTTATACTAGTAATTAAAGTCCCAAATAACTGGCAGATCACACATCTTTATCTGTTGTGTTCAGGAGGAGGGGTAAATTCACATACTATGCATATAATCCTGAATGCCTCATTTCCATTAGAAAAGATTTCCATACATATATTATTTACATTTCTTTAAAGGAAACATGGCAATCTTTTGCTTTGTGGCAGGGGGAAAAAAGTCTCTTTCTCACTGCAGCTATTGGAAAGAAACCCTTCCCATCTGAAACCTTATCATAATTTGCATCAGGAAACCCAACTGCAGACATTAAGGGCCTGGGTGTGTTCAATTATGATTTTGCTGGAGGCTGTCCCTCATTTTAATGCCTTCCTCATTGAACTACCTTTCTGAAATCTAGCTGATACGGTTCACCATAGACATCCTTCACAACATCATTAGCTTTGCAAATAGCTTCATTTCTCTGAACGCAGACTTCAGTTTTGGCCAATTGTAAAATGGAAATTTGAAGAAGGAATAATAATTAAAAAAAAACCAGATGCACTTAAAAACATGAAAAGAATTATTTATATGATAAAAATATATTTAGATTTTCAAAGCACAAGACTGAACAGAAGTGCTCTTTTTATGCTTTCTGAAGATGTTAAAAGTCTTTCTACATCAGGCTTAATAAATCTGTAATGACATTTGATGGATTGATTTCTCCCTGTGTGTGCGTATTGTTGTTGTTTTTCCATTAGAGACAGGGAAAAAAAATCTGACCTCAAGAGGAAATGTCCTGAGACTGTTGGGGCTTGTGTGTGTGTGTGTGTGTGTGTGTGTGTGTGTGTGTGTGTGTGTGTGTGTGTGTGTGTGTGCGCGCGCGCACACTCAATTTCCTGCATTTGTGCAGTGACATCAGACATCACACAGATCAGATGTGGTGACCAACATGTGCAAATTTTAGCTCTCCCTCCCCTGCAAGTTGCAACAACCAAGGCCTTTTTTTTTCCCCTATGGTAAATATGACAACAAACACCTTCACAATGAGTTCTTCAAGACCAATGTCTCAATCCTGTGAGTGTTTTTGAACCAGTTTGATGGAACAGGGAGTGCACTGGACTAAGACCTAGAGCAAACCTGGGTTCGAGTTCTGACTCCGCCATAAAGCTCACGGTGACCTTGGATCAGACACCATCTCCTAACCTACTTCACAGGGTTGTGGGGGGGGGGGGTTGTCACCTATATACACCACTCTGGGTTCCTTGGGGCAAGGATGGGATATAAATGTGAGTCCTGGGTGGATGCCTTCTGTTGTATGCACAGAGTTCCATCAGCAGGAAGATTTTCACATTTATTCTAACAGAAGGATTCTCTACTGCACAGGAACATACATGCAGAATGGATGGGGCACTCTCTTGACTTGAGAATCCCATGCACATCTGAAAACATACAGACCACTGACACCTGGTTTGGACTTTGGACATTTAACTTCCAGATACCCTGAGGAGAGAGCTGAACCCTGAAGAATGACAACCCTTGCATCTTACATTTTGCATCATATTTTAACAAGATGTCCTGAAAAAAAAAGGCAAAAACAGGGTCTGTGGTTAACCAGGGACAGGAACCAAAACAATCAGGACTGTCCCTAGTAAACAGAGACCATAAGAAAGAAAGAAAGAAAGAAAGAAAGAAAGAAAGAAAGAAAGAAAGAAAGAAAGAAAGAAAGAAAGAAAGAAAGAAAGAAAGAATTACCATTTGCCAAAGTGACCCATGTTTCACCAACTCCTTTCCCAGCCCTTCCTTGTTTTATTTTGAGAAATACAACATGTAAGGTACCCAGCCTTGGAAACGCCACTACTCTCGGTTTGTTTCTACATCTCTTTCCTTTCTCTCATTTAAATTCTCTGACCACTGCGGACTCGGGTTATTTATGATGCAATCTATGTAAGGCACTGGATTGCTGTCACACAAATTCAAGGATTGCAGGCCATAAACCAGCCATGATTGAGACACGGAGTACTCTCCTCTCCCCTGCTCCACCTCAGACGGATGGCCCTGTTTAACACTTAGTTTCCCTAAGCACTCCCTCGTTTCCCTTAATGTTCTCCGCGAATTGGGTGATGCTTCACGTCCTGGAGTTCTGAAGCAGAAGCCAATACTCGGAAGGTATAATTTAGCTCTCTCTCTCTCTCTCTCTCTCTCTCTCTCTCTCTCTCTCTCTCTCTCTGCCCTTCTTTGCCTAGCTGCAGGTGGACTGCACCTAGAGAGAGGACAGCGGGAGCCCAAGTCCTGTTTTCATTATATTAGGGGTGGATGCTGTCGTTCTTTTAACCTGCCCTTCCACCCAAGGGCGCCTTGGGTTATCCCAGGCCTGCACAACTTGTGATCCACCTCCTAGCTATGTACAGCAGTTCACTGGGGCTCAATGAATTTTTGCTGCCTCCTCAGGACTGCAAAATCAGAGCAGGTTGTTGAGCACCTGACCACGTACCTTTGGAGGGAAACACCGAGGACGACTGAATCTGGAGGCAAAGCGTGCACATTTTCTCTGACCACCCTCAGCATATGGCTGGTGGGCTGTGTTGATTCTGATGGTTCTGCGGGACTCAGGCATGATCTGTTCATGGGCAGTTACCTTGCTGAAACTAAGCAGGGCTTTTTAGTCTAGTCAGGGTCTGGATGTACCTCCCTTGAATTCCATGGTGGAAGAAAGGTGGGATACAAGTGTAATCAGTAAGTTGTGCAGGCCGGGATTTCCCCATTTGATCTTCAGTACAAACTTAGAAGATAGGCTACATTGGTAGTTTCTTGCCCAGTTTGAACCCATGCTCTACTCATTCAAGCCCCCAGCTCTACTCAGTACACAACACCAGTCGTGTTCACACGACACATCTGTGGATATGCACATGTGGATGTATCTGTGGATATGCACATGTGGGTGCATGTCTTTGGATGCATACCTCAGATCTTTGGGAGGGAGGATTACATCCACTGGCCCTACACCCGAACCCAGATCTTTGTGGTCTGAACAGACTAGAGCCATACCTGAGTATGTTATATGCTTGTATGCCTCAATTTCAATTTCCGCTGAACAGGCAAAAGTTAAGATAGGGCCAGTGCGCTCCCCCCCCCCTTTGTCCATGCATTATCCATGGGTGTGTCACATGAACAGGGCTAGTGTATCACTGTTAGGTTAAGTCTAGAATCTAGATTCTAGATGCAGATATGCTGATGCATGGCTAATCCGCACAATCTGCATCACAGACAGATACAATCACATTGCAGTGTATCAGGGCAGTGCTGGCACAGGGTCAGTCTACACTTTGCCATTCTAGACTGAAGAGGTTCAACAGTCTACTTTTTCCTCCTGGCCAGGGCCTTCAGGAACTCTTTGGATTGTTACCAGCCGTCTCAAAGTTGCCAGCAAAGTCAACAACCATTGCTTGCAGACTTGAATAAGGAGCCCCCTATTTCAGGACACGGAAATCTTCTAAATTAGTTAAGTTCTAGTCAGGCATTACCTTCTCATGTTCATTGAACGTGTGGTGAGCCACAAATAAGAACATAAGAAGGGCCCTGCTGGATCAGGCCAAAGGCCCATCTAGTCCAGCTTCCTGTATCTCACAGTGGCCCGACCAGATGCTTCTGAGAGCACACAGCCAACAAGATAACCTGGTTCCTGTTGTCACTCCCTTGCACCTGGCACAGAGAAAACCTACTTCTAAAGCCAGGAGGTTGCTTATGGCTTGTAACCTGTGATGGTCTTTTCCTCCATGAATCTATCCAAACCCCTTTTAAAGGCATCTAGGCCATGTGCCATCACCACATCCTGTGGCAAGGAGTTCCACATGCCCTGCACCATTCACTGGTTTCACCGTGTACTCAATGCTGCCTTTGTAGAAAGATACTAAATGCATGGAAGCCAGGGCACAGCCAGTGGGCATGTCAACATGAGGCCAGGGCAAATGGCTAGCCACATGTTGCCTCTCCCCAGTCCAAGCCTCCAATGACCATTGAAGAGTAACAGCTGAACAGGGTGTAAGGCATGCACACATACCACATACCACAGAACAAACAAAAAACAAGATGTTAGGAACACATGCAGTTCTTCACATCAGAGGGGCTCTGGTAGGACAAGATACCATATTGTCCCGAGTATAAGACGCACCTGATTATAAGACGCACCCTTAAAGTTTGGTGCTATTAAAATTTTTTAATTAAATCACTGGCATTAAATTGCAACAGCTGATTATAAGACACACCCCTAGTTTAAAAACTTAAATTAGGAGAAAAAAGTGAGTCTTATACTCAGACCAATACGGTACACGCATGGAAATGCTGGAAACTTTGCAGAAAAATCATCCTTAATAGCCCACGGCAAGATGCAGATGCCGGACAGGAGAAAACTTGCTCATAAAGAAATGCCTTAACTTACAAACTGCGTGGAATAAATGAGGTTGCACTGAGCTGTTTTCATTTCCCCAAATGCAAGTGACAAAGAGGTATTATGAAGAGGAAAACTATGCCACACCAGTTGCACAACTTGGCATGCAGAAGCTGAGGCTGAGGCTGGAACTACACTGCAACAATTTCCGGCGATTTCCGCGCTTCGCAGCCGAGCACGGAGATGTAAATGCTGTCTAGCTGGAATTGCGGGAGCAAGCGGAAGCAACTGCGATCTCACAATTTCCGGCGCGTGCAGAAAGTCGATTGCCCATGTTTTTAGGTGTCGCTTTGCGGAGCTACTTCAGCCACCAATAGAGAGGAGAGGGGTTGCATGCCAATCAGAACTACTTCCAATCACCGTGGAGGTTTTTTCCAAGAGGATTACTTGTAACAAGAAAGAGTAGGTACAATCAGAGAGATTTGTGAGGGGGGGAGTGTTTCGGTGCTCGCAAAGGAACGGTCTGTTGTGTGTGCACAGGCAGAGCAGAACAACATTTCCACTGCAGACCGATTTGATACTTATGGATTGAAAGCAAAATATTGCTTATGACTGCTCCATGTTGAAGTTGAGCAGTACCCGAAACCCCTCCTCAACGTGTGTGTTAAAACGAAATAGAGAGAAACGTGTGAAGCTTGTGGGTGATTTTGTCTCGGCTGCCTTTGCGACTACGTGAAGGTGCATAGGGTAGGGTTGTTAAAAAGTAAAAACCGGCAAGGAACTTGACGACGGCCCCACTGTGAAGAACAGACCTGCAAGGTTTTTGGCCAATCAGAGCGCACTTGTGTTTAGCCAATCACAGCTGCGCTTTCTTAAGAAGGCGGGACAACATTGCGGGAAGACACTCCTACAGACAAGCTCAGCGCGCGAGGCGAGCGGCCAGACGCGTCGGGAATCGCCGGAAATCGGTTCAGTGTAGTTCCAGCCTGAGGCCAGCAGTGAGAATCAGCTGAGAAGTCTCACCAGATAAGATTTTGCTAATTCTGACTTTGCCATTCTGTAATTAACCACATTTCGGAAATGGCTGCACGGGAGCCGCGTCCTCCAGTAACAGAACTCCATTTCCATGAACTTATCCCAGTCACACTCCATTTATTTAAAAAAAAAAAAAAAACAACTTTTATTCTCCAACATCATTATGCCATCAGGCAGATGAAATGGTTTTCGGAAGAGCCGGATGATTAAGAGCAACAAAGGAGAAAATACACTTTAAACTCACTTTACAGCACTGGAACCCACTTCACTTACACTAAAATACGCAATTTATGGTCCATTTTGATACCGTCTGTAATTTACAGCCCTAAGTGCAAGGGACATTTTAATACAAACCCATTTTTCCCTGCCTTTTACTTGCTCCTTCCCCTTGTTCCACTCCATTTTGTGGGGAAGGTGAACAAACAAATATTTCAAGTCAGACTCCAAGGCTGTGTTTTTCACTGCTAAGGGTCTTCTGCCCACGGCCATGAAATGGAAACTTCCTTTCTCCATCTTTACCGTAAACATCCTTTTTCCAGAGAGGCCCAAGCATCACTGGAGAGCAAGTACTGTACACATGTTTACTAATCAGACTAACATCCAATGTATGAGTTTCCTGGTGATTTCCGTACAATCCTCCTCCTCTCCCTTCACAAGCACCAGGCACAAGGCAGGCTCACAAGCGATCAGTGGTGGCCACTAGGACCCACTGCCACTGGGGAGGAAAAGGAGGAGCTGCCACCATGAAAGCAATTGCACAGCACCAAGGAGGGGACCCCTGTCATCCTAGGTGATCCCAAGCCCCCCCCCCCGAATGTCAGGTGTGTGGCAGGCGGTGGCAGGTAGGGGATCAGTTGGCCAATTCCCAGGACTGATGCTGTTTCAATATTACTGCTGCTTGAATGAGTGGGTGGTGCCTGCCTTCTCCCTCCCCTTTCCAGCTCAACTCGTCACTCAAACACACATTTGTAAACAAATAGATAATATTATATATGTCGGAATATATGTTCCTGTGGCTGCCAGCTACTGGCCAGAAAAAGGTACAGTGATGTGTTCACGTTACGCTCAGTCTTTTTGCACACGCTTTTTGGAACAGTTGTTCTAAGACGGATGCCAGGCTTGGGCCTGTAGTTTGAACAAAGAACAGGACTACAGTTGTTGTATCATCCCTTGTACGCGATACTAGCAACAAAGGTAAACGGGATGCAGCTGCTGCCTTCCCTGGTTCTACACGGAGAGTAAGGAGGGCAGCAGCTGGAGACTGCAGATGGAACTACGAAAGAGTGTGATGCTTATTATCCGGAGAGCTGGGTGCAATATGCAAAGTGCATGATCTCTGCTGGAAATCTTACAAGCAACCCAAGGAAGGACGGAGGACACACACACACACACACACACACACACACACACACACACACACACACACAAGGCTGAGCTCACAACTTGGCATTGAGTAATGATTAACATAGTATGTGAAATTAATAGATAGAACAGCAGATTCAATATGACCATCTACTAAGTGAAGCCTAATTGAAGATTCACTTACAGCACAATCCTAGGCCTGTCTACTCAGAAGTAAGTCCAATTAAGTTAAATGGGACTTAGTCCCAGGTAAGTGTGTAAAGGATTGCAGCAGCCCTACCGTTCAGACCTATCTAGGCCTTGCGCTGATAGAACTTGTGTTCTATCAGTGCAAGGGCTGGGCTGGGCTGCGCTAGCATGGCAGCTGCAGCAAGAGCAAGCGGAACAGGACCGCTAGCGCAAATGGCTGGCGAAAGCATGCATACACGGAGTGCCCAGCGACCACCGGTGCAGGTAGGTTGGTGGTTTTGGTAGGTCCTTTGGGGATCAGGGTGCAGCAAAGTAGGTAAGTAAACATGTCTTTACTTACTTCTCTGTCATGTCATGGACCCCAGCCGAGCCGTATCATGCAGTGGAGCCGGCTGAGGATAGGATTGGGCCGTTCGGCACATTCAGGATACATAACACAAGGAGGCTCCCTCATCACTTAGCTACTAAGGATATTAATGACAGCAAGAAGCCTGCAGTTTTGCTGAGCATTGGTGGAGCAAAGCCAGACAGCTTGATTAGAAGCTTGGTAGCACCCGAGAAACCCAGTGCCAAGTTCTGTGAGGAATCGACTGCAGCTGTTTCCAAACATCACAACCCTGTGTTTGTAACACAGGGTTGTGTCATGTGATGGACTCAGAGAGCCCAGTCCTATCCTTCTTCCCCCCCCCCCAATGGTGCAGCCGTGCTGAAAAGGAGTGTGCTGTATCCAGTGGGGGGGGGCAATTGGGAGGCTTCAGAGGAGGAGATTTAAATTCCTTTACCCCTCCGTAAGCCTCCCGCTCCGCAATGGGTCTCCTCGGATCTGTTCCAGCTCTTTAGCTGGCACAAGTCCAAGGAGAGAAAGGGGGCGGGAAGGCTGCTGACAGAGGGGATAGGATCCGGCGCATATCATCACTGCCAGATCCACCCCCTCCCGCAGCCTCCCTGCTCCCTGTTCCTCACCCTCCCTGTCCCGTTTCGCCCCTCCCCAACCCCACCGCTGCCTTACCTACTCTGGCGGTCACCGTGGGGTCCGGCGACAGGTGGAGAGTACCCCTCAGAGGGGAGGGACAACCCCTCCCTCCTCTTGCACAGCGCTCCCAAAATGGCCACCAATGGAGTGCTCCATGGACTGTCAGCAGCCATCTTGCAACAGCGGAACTCCTGGCAGGCCAATCCCGCATAGGATTGGGGTGCCCGTTTAACAGTTTTGCACATTTACTGGCATGCTTGTGGCAGCCATTGTAGCAGAACTGCATTGTCTCACCAAGCAGTGTGGTTTTGGATACGCCTTGAATGAGACTCTGCAGTATAGATTGCTCTGTGGAATAAGTGACGAGAGGATTTAATGGCACTTCCTGGCAGCATCCTGCTTGGACTTTGCATAAGGCATGAAGATGGCTGCTCAGCATGCTTCAGACTTGCAAAGGGGCTTGAAAAGCTCTGCTGCCCGAACATTCACAGCTACCATGCATACGTTGCCCAGTAGGGCATTAATTAAAAAGACAGCCCAGGTGCCAAGAGGCCCAGCCAGTAGTGCAATGCCCTGTTCTTGTTGTGGAGGAAAACATGATAGTCAGCCTGCGCCCCTGTCATCTCCGCCACCTCCTCCCAAGGGGAGAGCTCCACTTCCAGGGGGTTTCGAATGCCAGGATAAATGACTCACATGGTCTGGAGCACTTGAAATATTTTCTTGGCCAAAGAAGGGAATCACAGAAAAGGGGGAGGGGTTGTCCCTCCCCTCCTCTGAGGGGTACTCTTTTAGCGGAGGTTCACTGTCCCGGCTCACCCCTGAATACAGCTGGGTCTGTGCTGGCTGCCTCTCATCCCCTGGCCAGGTCCCTACAGCAGGCTCCGTCTCCCTTCCTTGGGGTCCTTTCCAATTTCTTCTGATCCCGCTTTAGGCTCTGGCTGGCCCTTCTTGCCCTGAATTCCTTTGCTCCAATCATCCTCCCTTGAACTTGGGCTTTCCCTTGTCTTTTCCACCTCCCCTCTTCTCTTACCCTTCTGCAGCTTCCAATGTCCGTTTCCTTTTCTGACCCCTGTCTTGCTTTCACCCATCCTCTGCTCAGTTCCTGTCCTCACCCACCCACCCCCGTCCCTGCTGTGGGGCGCCTGTGAAAGGCTGGAGCCAGTCCTGCCCTTCCCTTGCCAGCTGCTGCCTGGGTGCCCTCTGACCCACTGTCAGAGTGGGTGGCCCTCAATGACATCACCGGGCATCACTCCGCTGCCCAGCTGATTGGCGGAGCCTTGTTTCCTGCCTGTGGGATCATCGCACCCATCCAGGGCTCAATTGTGGGTGAAGGTAGAGCGCTGAAGACAATGTTGCCTATATTGCAGCAGAGCAACACGCCCTCGCGATGGGCACTATCAATGTCAAAGTGAAATATAGCGGCCAGGCAGCCTGCTTGCCTTCATTAGCAGGAAAAGGCAAAGGCCCCAGCCTTTCGGGCTGGGATTGAATAAAGAATGTGTTGCCTGCACTGGGCACACATTAATCAGGTCAGCTCACTCCATGCAGAAATTGTCCTTGAAAAGCACCAGGACTTTTTCAGAGGGAGTCTTGGTACCTTCAAAGGAGTAGCAGGCAGTATAAGGATAAGGCTATGTGGAGACTACCAAATCATGGTGAACCTGGTAATACATATCCAATTCCCGGGACTGAGGATTTATGTGCCATCTCTAGCCAGAGGAAAAAACTTCACAAAACTTGGTTTTGAGGTGTACCTCTAAATTCCTCTCAGGAATAATTCCAAACCTTCTGTGCCCATAAATACCCCAAAGAACTGTTTAATTATAACTAAATACCTAGGGATGTGTGGATCAAGTCTCTGACTCCAAGTCTCGAGTCAAGTCCCAAGTCTCTGGGTCCAAGTCTCAAGTCAAGTCCCAAGTCTTTGCCCCCAAGACCCGAGTCTTTGGTTGCGAGTTGCGAGTCCCTATCTATTTAATGGGGAAAACAGGTTTAAACCTGAATAAAATTCAACTTGTTGTAAAAGACTCCAAGTCTCGAGTCAAGTCTTTCGAATCTTTTACAATCGCCAAGCCAAGTCCGAGTCGAGTCATTGACACGACTTGAAGTCCGACTCGAGTCCGAGTCAATAGACTCAAGTCTACATCACTGCAAATACCTTTTGCTCTTTCAGGGTCATCCGGGATTTTTCAAAGAGCTACAGACTATTTGTTCCAAGGTATGAAACAGGTCTGTGTGTACCTTGATGACATTCTGAGATTATTGAGGTGCCACCCTTGGAAAACCTATATTGGGTACAGACAAAATTGTCACCGAAAGGGATGGGCCTTAAGAACAGAAAGTACAATTTCCAGGTCCTAGAAGTGATACACCTGGGATACAAAACCAATGTAGCTGACTGATGTCCTGTAGAAGAGAAGGTTTGTGCCATCATGGAGATGTCCTCACCAAAGTCATTGTCAGAACTAAAGTCCTTTGGAGAAGGGTGTTAAATTATTATGGTACATTCTTACCCAACTTCACATCAATATTGGCCCTTTTACACAAACCTTTGCAAAAAGGAGTAAGATTCCAGTGGGGTCAAGCTCAGGAAGCAGTTTTTGCTGCCACAAACAAATTGCTGAAGTAATCTCCCCTCCTTATTCATTATGACAACCACAAAGAACTGTTTTTGTGCTATGGTGCTTCTCCAAATGGAGTGGGAGCAATTTTGGCCCACCAGATGCAGAATGGATCAAAGTGTCCTATTAGGTATCAAGGTCACGTGTCCTAGCAGAAAACGTTTTGTTCACAACCAGAGTGGAATCGGTTAGCAGTGTTTTTTGAGTACAGACATTCATACTTAATTATATGGCAGGCATTTTGTCTTCTGCTCAGACCAGAAATCCCTGCAAGGTCTTTTGGAATAGAACTAGCCCATACCACCAATGGCATCTGCTAGAATCCAGAGATAGGTCCTTAGTTTATCCATTTATGACCATACATTTGAGTATAAGCCAGGGAAAGCCATGAGTAATGTGAATACCCTCAGCAGTCTTCCACTACTGACTTTGGTACTGACCCCATCTAGCTGAAACCATCCTTCTGACTGAACTGTTGAGCCTGAGGGCATTGTCCATCTCTAGTAGATAATGCAAAGATTAAAAAGGAGACTGACCAGGGTGCTCTGTTGCCCCAAATGTGAAGGATGGTTACCAATAGATGGCTGGAAAGGGCAGACACAGATCTACAACCCTATTTTTAGTTTAGGAAATTTTTAAGAGTCCAAGATGGATGTTTACTGTTGGGTGGTTTGTTTGTTTATTTGTTTGTTTGTTTGTTTGTTTATTTGTTTGTTTGGTTGGTTGGTTGGTGTTGTCAGCAAAAGAACCACAGAATCAACCTGCAGTACTAGATTGTTGCATGAAGCACATCCAGACACTGTATGGATGAAACGACACCGATTGACATGTGCCTCCAAAAGCATATTTTCACCCATAGGAATGGCCACAGAGACCTCTGAGAAAGACTCCTAATAAGCCATGCTGGTCTATTTATGGGGGGGGGGGATGGTCTTAGTAATAACAGGTACACATTCCAAATGGTTTGAGGTTCACATAATGTCTTCCTCTACAGTTGAAAATACCATTGAAACTATGCCTCTTTTGAAAGAGGGACATAGAAATGACAGCTGGGAGATCCGAGACCAAGTGGGCCAGATTCCTGTTCCAGTATCGCATCACATGTAAAACAACAATAGGAAAGTCACCAGCAGAACTGAAGTTGAGAACACACCTGGACTCTAGTTGACACCCTAACAAAGCCGTTAAGCTTAGTGTGGGAGAAACAGAGAGCATAAAAGTGCTGCAATTAAAAACCAGCACCAAGATCACCACCCTTGACTTTGGAAACACTTCTCGCTGGTTGCCTAGAGCGAGCTGGACCACTTTCATGGATGGTGGAGCTACGATTTGTTGTCAGCATCATCAAGTGTGTTTACAGTATGAAGATCTTTGTGTTGAAGATTCAGAAGGGAAGGTAGAAACACCTGACCGCATAGAAGCACTGTGGTCCCCAGTCGCAACAGCAAGAGAGATGGAAAGGACTGCATTTAGTGATACCAGCAACCAGAGGCGTAATAAGGGTGGAGCGAAGGCAAGTAGTTCTGCAAGACTCCGTTACACTGGAGTCAGCGGCCCCTCCCCCTTGCTGTTGGAGCCATTCTGGCAGCAAAGGCAACACGCAGGACACTCCCCTGTTGCTGCTGGAATGGCTCCAACAGCAAGGGGGAGGGAAAGTTGACTCCGGTGTAACGGAGTCTTGCAGAACTACTTGCCTTCGCTCCACCCTTGTTTCACCTCTGCCAGCAAGCAACTCATGAACCAACCCTACTCAGGTCAGGTGGCAGCAGAGTGTGCATTTCCCAGCACTAATTGTCGAAAAAGCAGATAGGAGGCATCAGTCCAAGACAAGACAAATGTTGGTTTGTTCGTTCAGCATAATCACTACGGTATAGCATGATGTATGAAGTTTTTCTCATGTCTTTTCTTTTTCTCTTCCTTTCTTTCTTCCCTATCTGCATGTGGGCTGCATACATATTCTATATCTATATTCTTGTGATTGCCACCTAGTGGCCAGAAAGAGATGGAGTAATTTGTTGACATTCGTTCAGACTGAACAAAAAAGGGAACAAACCACTGTTATTGCTGTTTTAGGCCTTCTATGTTATAGAATAGATAGTACCAGAACACCAAAAAGCTTTGTACAGGTGTACTTTCAAACATGAGTTTTTAAACATTTTGTTTGTAATATGAAATGTAAAGAAAAGCTGCTTATTGTTTGGTTTGTGTCAATATCTCTGTCTAAAAATAAAAAAAATGAGGGGAAAACTGCTCCAAGAAAGCAAAGAGGAGGTGGCTTTATGACTGACAAAAGGGTTAGTGAATCAGCACAGTGGACAACCCTGCTCTGAAGATGGGGTACACGTGACTTTGTGACTACCTATTTACTATGGAAAATTCCTTTAATTTTTTACCATACTCCCTTGTTCTGGTCATCTGATCAAAACAATTTATAGCTCCAGCGCAACTGTATCTTCATCATCCATAAATTGTCTTTTTTTTTTAAGGTATTTCCACAAGTCAATTAGCAATAAACGTAGACCAGGAGCTCAGCGATATACGAACATGGTTCAGAAGTGGCACACATCAGTTAATATTAAATTGCCAGAAAGGGGATGGCAGAGATTAATATGACATGGCTGTACCTTTGAGCTTTCCTTGGGTCTTTAACTGGTTAACTGTGAAGGTCTCTGCCTATGAACACATGACTCTCCCCAGTATCAAATCAGACCATTGGTTAGCCCAGCTGGTATTCATCTATTCTGACTGCAGCAACTTTACAAGGTCTCAGGCTAAGTTCAGTATTGCTTTTAACTGGAGATGCCAGGGATTGACGTTGTTACCTTCTACGTGCAAAGCAGATGCTCTGCTACTGAACTATGGCCCATACCTTAAGCGACAGAAGCCCATTCAGTGCGCTGGCTGCAAACCAACCCCAAACTAACTTCTACTTGAAGATATCCAGTAGTTTTTTTCCTTCCCAAATGTATCCTTCAATTCATTTGTATTCTAGGTGGTAGCCATGTGCTCATACTGTCACCTTGTGGTCACAAGGCTCACAACACATTTTAAAATGCAAGGGACTTCCTAATGCTGTTGATATTAGGAATTCTTGATTCCTAATTTCTGATTCCAACTCTCCATATAGTAGCAATTCCCCATTCCAAATAAACATCTTTCCTTTCCTTGTAGGCTGCAGTCTTATGCATGCTTTCCTAGGAATAAGCCCCATTGAACATAATGGGACTAACCTCTTGAGTAAGCGTACATACGATTGTGCTGATAATTATTTAAATAACTGGACCCAAGTCATCAGCTCAGAGTGGGGGAGATTTATAGTTTTCAACAGCACTGTTAACTTGTTTAAAAGCACTTACATAAGTATGTCATAAAGAGAGAGGAAAATCTATTGATTTCATTTTGATTTTGCCCTTCCTCCAGGGTGCTCACGACACCATACATAGTTCCCCTCATCTGATCACAACAACCGTGTGAGGAAGGTTAGGCTGAGAAATAGTGGTTCAAAGTCATCCTGTGGGGATTTTAACAGATCTTTGTCATTCTAGTCCAACAGAAAGTGCTGTAGGGCTGTTGGCAAAGCCTGCTAAAATCTCAGAAGGCAGAGGGGCTGCTGATCAGCATTTGCAATGGGGGAGGGCTTACTGTGCCCAGTCCAGCATTGTGCCTTTGGCACAAATAACCCGGTTGAGTTACCAACATCTGTCTGGGGCTTGAACCCAATAGGCAGGTTTCGGCAGACAAGTCAATATTTTTTTAATTGTAATTTTATTTTAATATTTACCGGTAATTTTAATTGTGGATTTTTTAAAAAATGGGTTTTAATTGTATTAGTTTTTTGTTTGTATGTTGTACACCGCTTCAAGCTTTTTAGAAAAGCGGTATATAAATCTTTTAAATAAATAAACTCACTCATGAACACATGGGACCTTGAAGGAGATGGGCCCACACCCATACAAGGGTCCACAGGGTTGGATCCAGCCCTATGGTGGCCATATCTAGAACACAAGTCTAGAACTAAGAAAAGATAAAATTGTGAGTGTCTCAATGCTGTCTTATCTCCATATGCAACGAGTCTGTGGCTATGTTGTTTTACACAGGTGGGGGACAGGTGCTCAGGTGTCCATGTCCAGAATGGGGCATTGCCTTAGAGTCAAGTGTAACTTGGCAGTCACTCTGGCAGCTAGAGTTTCCAGCTCACCAGAAGGAAACAGGCTGATCTTGGGGTGCTGGTGGACAGGTCAATGAAAGTTTCGACCCAGTGTGCGGCGGCTGTGAAGAAGGCCAATTCCATGCTTGGGATCATTAAAAAAGGGATTGAGAATAAAACGGCCAATATTATTATGCCATTGTACAAATCGATGGTAAGGCCACATCTGGAGCATTGCGTCCAGTTCTGGTCTCCGCATCTCAAAAAGGATATAGTTGAATTGGAAAAGGTGCAGAAAAGAGCGACCAGAATGATTCGTGGGCTGGAGCACCTCCCTTATGAGGAAAGGCTACAGCGTCTGGGGCTTTTCAGTCTGGAAAAAAGGCGGTTGGGGGGGACATGATTGAGACGTATAAAATTATGCATGGGATGGAAAGAGTGGATAGAGGGAAGTTCTTTTCCCTCTTACACAACACTAGAACCAGGGACATGCACTAAAATTGAGTGGAGGGAGAGTTAGAATGGACAAAAGAAAATATTTCTTTACCCAGCGTGTAATTGGTTTGTGGAACTCCTTGCCACAGGAGGTGGTGATGGCACCTGGCCTGGATGCCTTTAAAAGGGGATTGGACAGATTTATGGAGGAAAAGTCCATCACAGCTTACAAGCCATGATGAGGATAAGCAACCTCCTGGTTGTAGGAGTAGGTTTTCTTTGTGCCAGGTGCAAGGGAGTGGCGACAGGATACAAGTATCTTGTTGTCTTGTGCTCCCTGAGGCATCTGGTGGGGCCACTGTGTGATACAGGAGGCTGGACTAGATGGGCCTTTGGCCTGATCCAGCAGGGCTCTTCTTATGTTTTTATGACTTTCTGCTTTGGGGGCAGTTGCCAGAAAAGGTGGGGGGGTACAGCCATCTCCCCCCACAGCTCCTTTGTTAGCCATATGCCTTTGGTGCATAGATTTTTGCCCAGACCTGCCAACAACCTGGCAGGGATGTGAAACAAGTCTCTGACTTTAAGTCTCAAGTCACGTCCCAAGACTTTGCCCCCAACTCCCAAGTCTTTGGGTGCGAGTCACGAGTCCCTATCTATTTAATGGGGAAAATGGGTTTAAACCTGAATAAAATTCGACTTGCCGTAAAAGGCTTCAAGTTTCGAGTCGAGTCTTCCGAGTCTTTTACTTCACCGAGTCGAGTCCGAGTCAAGCCATTGACGTGACTTGAGTCCGACTCGAGTCCTAATCAATAGACTCCAGTCTACATCACTGCAACCTGGGCTCTACTCCCTGGCCCCATGGCCAGGGCATATTTTTTAATGTAATAGTTGGGTGTTTCCCAACTACTAGACACATATTGGACACATGACATTCAGTGTTACATTGCACATGTTGCATTCATTCAATGCAATCAACTGAGAAAATTCAGATTGGAAGCCCTGGAACAATACAAATGTGAAATTGAACAGAAGCATTGTGACATCGTAACAATCCAGCAATAAGCAAGCATGATCTTATTCAGTAGCCCCCAAAACTCCCTTTCCCTGGTGGTGAGCTTGACTGATGAGTTTAGCTCCCTATTTGACAAGGATGTCATTTTATTTAAAATATTTATGCCTTGCCTGTTCCCTCCCACCAGAGAGGTGCTAGCTTTTGCGTTCCTAAACCTAGTTAAACTAAACTAATAATAAAGCTGTGATATAGTGTTCAACATGGGCCACAGAAGGTGGATTCTCGTTTAAATGTACATCGATTTTGATTCAACAAAACACAGCTTTGTCAATCTAGCTTCAGTTCTTGGATCATACAAGAGGAGATCAATCACAGCAAAAACCTGGCAAGACGAATGTGGATAAATAGCTTCTGGGAATTTTGTTTTTTTGTTAGGCTTTTGTACCACAATACAAAGGTCCAGATGTGCACAAATTCTAGCAGCTGAGTAACAGAGCCAGAGAAGACGTTAATGTGGGATGTGTTCTGAAGCCTTTCTTGTGGAATTCAATTATCCATTTTCAAATGCAGGTGGTTGAAGAGCAAAGGAACCCAGCATATGCTCAGAGGCATTCTGTCTTACATTTGAAATCCAAAGCTGGTTCCCTTCAGAAAGAACAGGGCTATGAATAGTCGTACCAGCGTCCCGGAATCAGGGCTGGCTTTGGCCTAGAGCGGACCCGAGCCACTCCCAAGTGTGCACCGCAGCTGCCCAATGGGGTTCCGGAACTTCCAGTCAACGATGTGACGGAAGCCGGAACCTCATTGGGCAGCCACGGTGCACACTTGGGAGCGGCTCAGGTCCGCTCTAGGCCGAAGTCAGCCTTGATTCCGGGACGTTGGTAGGGCTAGCTGTGAATATTGAAGAAAACACTTCATCCTCTTAAAGAGAAGTCTCTAGGCCAGGGGTTCTCAACCACTGGTACTAGCACCATCAGTGGTACTTTGGCTGACTGTTGGTGGGACACGGACCACCAGACCCCTGCACTCTAATGCGATGCTTTTAGTGGTGCGTTTTTGCTCCTGAGAGGCTCCTGCCTTTGGCCAAGTCTCTTGGGAACACTGCGAAGGGCCCTCCCACCTGTCCAAAGCCTCCTACCTGTGCTTTCTGGCCTCTGAAACCCGGATGTAACCGGCGATGATGTCATCACCAGTCACTTCCAGTGGTACGCAGCAGGAGAGTGGTGCCCGAGTGTGTGTGTGTGTGTGTGTGTGTGTGTGTGTGTGTGTGTGTGTGTGAGTGAGTGAGTGAGTGAGTGAGTGAGTGAAGCTACTGAGTTCTTGACTTGACACATGGTTCCTAGCAAGCTGCTCCTGCAAGCTCACCTATGCACAAGCCTGCCCACAGAGCCACTAAATACCCATAGGCCAATTGCCCTTGCTGCTGGCTTTCCCCTTCCTGCAGCAAGTCATCTGGAGCTGATATGCACCAAAGTGGACAGGGCAAGTCACTCTGCCCTGGTTCTGCCACAGTGAGAGCGTCTCTTCATAGCTTCCTTCACAGCTGCAAGTCTGATGAAGACCAGGATGGCTAAAGGACTCTTTGGGTGAGCTGTGTGTGAACCGATTGAAAAATGTTGCTCATAAAACCAGCCCTTGCAGTTCTTATGTGTTGTGTTTTGGAGATTGGGGGGGGGGGGGGCGCTGTTCAACTGGGGCAAGAATTATCTAAGAAGACCACAGACCTGATGGTGAAAATACAGTATCAGCACCATGACTACAGAGTATGCAACCTCCCCCCCCCCCCCCGAGGTTCATTATGTTAACCTCAAAGTTTGCTTACTCTGGAGAAGCAAATGATAGCCATCAACATATCGCGCTGCTGGAACATGTGCAGAAATGTGCAATAAGGACGTAAACAGAGATGTGTATGAATACATGAGCAATATTGCTTGCAGTAGGAGGAAATTAGCATTCCTACAGAGAAAGGGAATCCTGGGCTGGATCCTGTTCTGAGGAGGACCTTAGCAAACTGTCCTCTGTGGGCTCCCTCCTACATACCTAGGTGGGCTCCTCTTCCATGTCCTTCCCCATCTCTTCCTGTCCCATCAGCAAATTGGGAAGCTTCCCACAGAGGCCACTGCAGATGGGATAGCTGGGGGAGTGAGTGAGTGAGTGAGTGAGTGAGTGAGTGAGTGAGTGACTCCACCAAGATAGGTGGGCCACTGGGCAGGGCTGGCATTTCAAGGATGAGCAGAAGACCTTCTGCAACCACCTGAGGGCCGACGCCCAACACCATCCCTGATTTCACTTTGCTTTCACCTGCTTTCACTGCAATCAGTGGGTGGATTGAAGAATGTGATGCAGGGGTCTGTCAGGTGGAAGTTGCAATGTAGTCAGAGGAAAATCAGAGGCTCTTGAGATTGGACAATTTCTTCCCAGCAACACCACTTTTGGACTCAACCCCATTGATGAACAACTAAATGGAAGTATAGTTTAAACCACACACCATTTCAGAGTAATAACTATCATGAGCCAGTCATTGTATATGGATCTCTTGCTAATCCTTAAAGAAATATTAAGTATGCACAAACACCTTTCCAGAGATTTCCACCCTTTACTGAGCATTATGCTAAATAAATGCAGACTTCAGGAAGACACAGTAACAATCCTCCACACAATTACACCACAATATTACTTCTATGGGGGTAGGGCATTGCTTGGTTTAGTACGCACCAGGTCAGTTCAGATGTAATGCCAAATCACTGCTTGAATACACAGCTCCTCTGGTGTAGTAGTGGTTTGGACCTGGAAGATCCAGGTTCAAATCCCTGCTCAGCCACAAAGCTTCCTGGGTGACCTTGGGCCAGTCACTATCTCTCAGCATTTCCTACCTCACAGGGTTGTTGTGAGAACAAAAGGAGGGGAGGAAATATGTACACCACTCTGAGCGCCTTAGAGGAAGGGTGGTATAAAAATGTGAAAAATAAATAAGATAATCATCTGCTTCCATTATTTATTTCCTGTTTTGGACCAAACTACTGGAGGATAAGAACCAACCAACCAGCTGTATACTGTACTGTGGTTTGCCATCCTGTTTGTTTTGTGCTGCTTCTTTTTGTGTCTTTGTATTTTTGTCACCGTTATTTACCACTTTTGTTTTGTTCAGTGGAAGCTGCCTTGTGTTCATTTTAACATGGAAAAGATGGGTTAGAAATCTCTTCATTTCAAAGTGCCAATTCAAATGAAATGGCAAATTTTGGTTGGATCAAGTTGGAAACCAACTATCTGAAGCAGAATATGATAGGGGGAGGGAGAGTGTGCACGCGCAAAATCTATTACAGTACACTGGTCTACAATTTTTTTTTTCTGGCCTGGACTTTTGCAGCTGGTTTAGACTAATTTCAGGGTGCTGATTCCAAATCTGATCTCAGATTTGCTCTATCACATCTCGTTTTTATGCTATCGGCATACCCCATTTTCATTGATTTTACCCCAAATTAACTTTATCACTTATGATTGCACGTTGATGCGAGTCAGTGACTGCTTCAGTGTTAAAATATGGTGCTATATTTTTAGCATAGTGCGTTGATAATATTTTATATAGATATCAACATTTAATATTTTCCTTCTGCAGGGCGTGATCTAACAATGGCTACAACAGGGGTTCTCAACCTGTGGTATGGGTACCCCTAGGGGTATGCGGACCTCTTGCTGGGGGTACGCCAAGCCCTGCCCCTTATCTGCCCCATCAGCAGCTAATTAAATGTTAATTAACATGGATTAAAATGTAATTATTTTCGGAGCCCTTCTGTCTCTCTGATTTTGGTTTGGGGCTTATTTTTGTACTTTGGAAAATGTACTTTGGTGGGGTGGGGGAGGGAGGAGCTGATTTTGGCAAGTGTGACTTGGAGAAAAAAAGAGATCCTTGCATCCATCTGTCTGTCTGTCTCTCTCTCTCTCTCTCTCTCTCTCTCACACACACACACACACACACACACACACACACACACACACACACACACACACACACACACACACACACACACACACACACACACACACACACAGTTAAATAAGACATTTTTCACATTTAAAATTGTTAGTACTTTTTTACTTAACGATTAATTACCTAATTAATTAATTGATTAATCCAATTAATTAGCAGTTAATTAGCAAGGGGTACTTCAGAAAATTGGACCGTGATAAGGGGGTACCCGGTCAACACGTTTTCTGGCATAAGGTATTCCAATGGTTTAAAGATAATTTTGGGGCGCTGATTTGGGGCCTCGCATCAGGTTTGGCATCATGAAAATGGGGTATGCCGATAGCATAAAAACGAGATGTGATAGAGTAAATCTGAGATTAGATTTGGAATCAGCACCCTGAAATTAGTCTAAAACAGCTGCAAAAGTCCAGGCCAGGGAAAAAAATTTGTAGACCAGTGTAAATTTGCTGTCTCAAAAACCTGATGTGATAGTCAAAAACTGATACCAGATTTGGAATCAGCGCCCCAAAATTACCTTAAAACCATTGGAATACCTTATGCCAGAAAAAGTGTGTTGACCAGTGTTATCAACTGTTACTGCAGAAGCAAAGTGGAAGTTTCCCACTGCAGAAGCAAAGTGGAAGTTTCCCAGCTTCTAGATAACTTATTTCTATCTAGACTAATCACTTTCTTTCTATCTAGACTATCACTTTCTAAGTGGGTCCTTTTCCGTTCTTCAGTAAGTGCAGCAGTCCTGCAGAAAAATGGCCTTCTGTTTAATCGTTTGGCAACAGAGATCTGAGCACATGTCCAGCAGTCAATGTGAACAGTTTTTTTTTTAAGCCTCCTGATTATATGTACACTTGTTATGCATGTAAAACTACTTGTATGAAGTAGCTCTTGGATATAGGAGGAACATTAGTCCTCGGGGTTTCTTTTTGGCAGCAATCCAAACATCTGCAACGAGACTTGTCTGAAAAAATATGTACAATCACCTTCAGCGGAAGTATCAGCCTCTAAAAAGAATTTAGTTCTATTTTGCTTCTCAAGTTAACGCCTATTCTCCAGAAACTGCCCACCTGCCTTTGTAAAGATGCCGGTCACATAAGCGAGAGTATTAGAAAGCGAGCAACAAACTCTTAGGGAGGGGCTATATTGGACAGTCTGAACGATTTCCATTATTTCATCTGGAGTTCTTTGGAATAGTGCCTTAAAACTGACTGTAATCTTTAAATTTAACTTTTAAATCGTTCAGCTGATGTAATTTACATCAGAATTCTTCTAATTGGGGAAGCTTTTCAGCTTCAGAGTCAGCTTCAGTTTCTAAGAAAAGCTACCATTCTGTAGAACATTTTTTGAAAATGAAATGTGTATGTATTTTTATTAGTCATTCTGGTTCTTCTCCAGAATTTCAGGGTAAACTGGTTCTCTGGGTTTCCAATAGAAGCCACCTATTGCACAGTACTGATTGGTTCATAACCATGCCATCACAATCTTACCTGTTCCCATGCACGATGCAGTTTAGTCTTTTCACAATTAGTTGTATTTTTTCCCTTCCTCAAGTGCCAAATAAGCTTTTAAAGTTAGTTATATAAAAAGGTACAAGGGGCAAGTAAAAACAAATTGAAGGCAGCCTGCCTGAAGGGCAAAAAGTGAGGACTGAATCAGCAATGAAAACATAGGTTGCCCGAAAAGATAGCAAAGATGGATGGAAGTTGGGCTCAGCTCCCCAAGAGAAAAACTGCAGACACAGCTCTTTTGATGCACTTGGTGCCACAGCACAATTTTCAAGTGCATATGGCCTATCAACAGCTGCAACCAGTTTCTAGGAGGAGAAACAATGCAGCACCACACGTTGCATTTCACTATCTGCCTTGAAGATTGCGAATGCTAGAGTTTCACCCCATACCTGCTTTCAAGGCGGCCAGGAATAACAGTGTGATACCGGTCTCTTGAGCGCCAAGGTGAATCTTGGTATGTATACTAACCGGTTTACTCACTGCTACAGCAGATGCAGTAGCAGATTGTCCCACATCTTCTTGCTCTCTCCTTTTCCACCCCATGCCAATTCCAAGGAATTAGGTATTGGCCAAGAGCACCCCTTCGCACTGATCAAGACAAACTGACCCCTCCCAACTTTTTGAAGTAATATGGAACCACCAGTACTCTGAGCCAACCTCCAAAAACTGTTGATTTAAGCCCTCTACTCTAATCAAGTTCTCAAAACCATTAGCCTTTTGAAAAAAAACAACAGAGGGAAACTAACTTGTTCTGAGATGTATTGCAGTTCTCTCTACTAACTTTCCTCTAAACATGCCCAATAATTGCCTCTCTCTGCCTCACTTGCATGATGCTGATTTAATCTTTGAAACTTTCGATGCAAGCAGCAATTAGACAAAAGTGACACCAACACCCTCAAATCAGAACCACAAAGCAAAATTCTGTCTGTCTCACATATGTTTAAATGAGTTTAGAAGATAAAAAACCAAGGACAACAGGAGTATTTGCAAAAACACCAAGTCTATATTTACATCCACATATAATAACATATTCCACTAAACTGAAAACACATCATACCATAAATTAAATGACTCGTATGCTGTCTACAGTTTGACAATTTAAAGGTTTCACAATTAAAATAAATCAAAGTGGAAGGAAATAAATATAATAGATCAATTGTACCTGTATACTCATTACTATTGCCAGAAGGAAAAAAAAATCACCCCACAAATAGTATTATCCCATAGTACTTAATACTGATGGGCAAAACCTACTTTGGAGACGGGAGGTGCAAATCTACAAAGCACTGCTGCTGCACCTATACTTGTTAGATGCTCCTATGTAGAAGTGCTGAGTGGACCATTCCCCACAGCTACAGCTACAGCCCCATTTTGTATTACCATCAGGTTGTGGAAACTGCTTTTTTTGTGCCACAAACGTAAGATCAGACAGTCCGGATCACCTGAGAGAAGCCCCCACTGTAGCTTCTGTGTGTTGGCCTTCCTGGAAACTGGTACAGCAGTATGGTATGCAGAGGAACTGGTCTGTGGGCTTCCTGCATTACTTCCATAGGACAGAAAGGAGTGTCATGCCACCAAGTTAACATTAAGGTGTTGTCCCCAGTAGGATTCATAAACCGTTACTGCATTCTTTTTTGTTCTGAACAGAATGGGGGAAGGGAGCTTAAAAGCTTCAGAAAAAAAATGCATCAACACAAAAAGGGAGATTCTTTTAAAAAACTATAATTAAACACAGCCTTGATCTTATATATTCCTTGAGATCTGGATTTTGTTTTTAAAGAAAGAAAGAGAGAGAGACGTTATAGTAGACACTCGATAAGACTCATTGAAGACTCAGGCAAAAATAGATTAACATCTTCCAAGTGTATTCATCTTCGAAAAATAGGCTATAAAAGTGCAAAACTAGGAAAACAAAATCTAGATTTTATGTACATATGGCTCAGCTTATGAACAGGAAAAGGGTAAATTGTGTACAATTTCCTGATGCACAGCATTTCATTACATTGCCAGTTTTACAGAGACATCAAAATTACATATTCCATAACACATAGGAAAGTAAGACATACATTTAAAAATGTTTCCAAGTTGCAGGGACAGGGAGAAGAGAAACCTCCAAGCATGTCTGTGTTCTGCTATTTTACAGCTGATATGAAGAAACACATTTAACAGTGCAAAAAATATATATATATTTTTGAAACCATTCTGTCCTGGAAACATTTGGGGTCAAACTCAAAAAAATAAAAAATAAAAATAAAACTGTCATTAAAGGCTTTACCACACCAGCTCCTTGGACCACCATAAATGCAAGCAAATACTTGGGATGGTACAGACAATCCTATTTTTCAATATTCAGTTATGTACAATGGAAAGACACGTGGGTTCATAAAAGTTAAAGTCCCATGATAAACATATCAAACCAACGTGGGGCTGAATTGCACAGTTCAGTTCTGCAATGTGCAGAAAGGGATATTCATAGAAAAGTAGTGAGTGGAATCCCCTCTCTCCTAGGTGAGCATAGCTATGGGGCACAGCCAAATATGCCAGCCATTACGCCACATTACGGGGTTGCTCTTGTTGCTAGCCTATATACACAGCACTGGAGAGATGAGAAATCACTGAAACTCACTATGGGAGGTGTGCACAATTCTCCTATTGAAGGTAATACGTGGAGTCATTGCAGTGCACCATCGCTACATCCTAGCCAAGAGCTGGTGGGGAATTAATGAAGAAGTGGCTGATTAGTGCCCTCCTGGAATTCTCTCCCACCCGTTCAGCTCAGAAGGGGGTAGACGATGCTGTTGATTAGTTTGCTGAATATATCAGCCTGATATGTTTATAGTTGTGTCAGTATTCAGATTGGTTTTCTGGATGGGGGTGGGAGCAGGTGAAAACTGAATATTGAAGAAGGAATAAATTAACTCTCTCTGTCATGCAAGTCGCTCCAGCAACCGTTAGGAGGCCAGAAGGCTGTCAGTTGAAGGCCTTCTACTCGCACTGACCATTTGCCAAGGGTTGCAAAGAGTCTTCCTCCCTTACTTACAGGGGGTAGAATGAACGAACTTCACTTTCTCATAGGACATTCAAGAAAAGACATCCATTTGAGGAAGTACAAATATTCACCGAACATATTATGGACTCTGTTTAGTATTAATGTTCCTACCTCTGAAGGGTGTTTAAACTGGGCACATGAATATGAAATATAGTTCATTTGGGAATTTTTTTTAATGTACATTGTTTACAACACAAAGCAATATCTGTCAAATTGCTACCCTTATACAAAAATCCTCCTAGCATTTAAACCAGACAAAAATCAATGCACAGATTTACCTGAGCTTCAAAAGTGGATCTCTGTTCAGCAGCACTCAAATATGCAAAAATATACTTTGTTGAATATTTGGTCTATTATAATTCTAAGAAAAAATATGATTCAAGATCAGGAGGTGATACACGCATTTGCCAGTTCTTTGCAACCAAGCTTTAGACAATGTTTGCATCCACACGGTACACGTGGGATGAGACCTTCCATTACAAAAATGTAGTGTTTGTCTCTATATATAGTACAATCACAGCTTAGTTTTGTAGCTTTCATCATTCATTATGCTCAAAGGATCAACAGCAAGGGAATTCAAAATTTGCATCCTCATACCTGGAATACACAAACAAAAGGCAATGACTCACCCACTAAGAAACAAAATGATGCATCTATAAAATAAGGTATTTCCTAGAGTTCCTTAGAAACAGTCTATCTTTCTAAAGTGCTACTACTGCAACAAAAGAAAATCATGCAGCTGTCCTACTGACGTCAAACCTTTTTCAGGACCACGGTGCACGTTCTGCATCACAGAACACCTGTGGAAAAGGACCAGGGCTGGCCCCACATGACAGGCACAAGGAGGCTCAAGTTGAGAGGCAGGTTATGGGGAGCAATGAGAAGAGGATGCCTTTTATAGCACCTGCCGCCTCCTGTCAGCTTAATGCAGATGGAGCTGCTCTGATTCACTTCCCACTCGCTAAAAGCAAGTAGAAAGCAGATCAAGAGGCAGCAATCTGGGCCCTCATCTACCACTTCATCTTGTTCCTGCCTTGTGCAGGACCTTTAAACAAAACAGGAAGTGCAGAACTCGTGGGAGGGGGCACTCCTTGCATGTTCTACAGCTCATGATTTGTTTAAAGAGACCACAGCAAGAAGGAACGCTAAATAAGGAAATATTTATTGGAAATCACAGTTTAAAAAGGAACAAAGCACCTTAACACCAAACATTATTTGATATACACCAACACCCAAACACTGCTAATGGTTGGGTACAGATATAATGGGAAATCATAGTTTCTGGCTGTAAGAATGACAGCGCAATCTATCCAATTTATACCACCGGTGCAACCAGTGGAGGAGGGCAATGCGGGAGGCTTTGGACAGCAGGGGAGATTTAAATCCGCTTTGAAGGGGATTTGAATCCCCTTTCTGTTCTGAGGCCTCCCGTTCTCGCTGCACCGCTGATTACACCGGTGGTGTAAGTTGGATAGGATTGTGCTGTGAGCCTTGAAGAGCCATAGAGTTTTGGTGCAAGAGGAGAAGAGTGAAAATGTGTGAATTCACCATATAAACTCAAGGAACTGAGATTCTGTTTAAGTAACTAGAGTTAGAACAAGGCAGGATATCCAAGCGGGATCATGCCATGATCTGCCTTCTTCTAACTCTAATTAGTTAAACCACAATTACCATGTAGTCGGTGGCATCACTGCAGCTTGGGGGGGGGGGGGGGAAGAGCGCATGGGGTGACAAGTCGGAGGCGCCCCAAAGGGGGTGACGCGCCAGGGAGGTAATGCGCTGGGAGTCCCGGCACGTCACCCCCGGAGCCAGCAGGCTGAGACGCGTCTTCCTCGGCCGCTCCTGAATAGGCCGGACAAGGCTTCAAGCAGCATGCGCACAACACCGCTCAAAGCCTTGCCCTCAGAAGGGCCAAACGAAGACCCAGAAGGGCCGAACAAAGTTACAATTCAAAGTACAAAGGTTATGCTTTGCATTGAAGAAATACCGTTCTTAAAATCCAGACAGTAAACTGCAACACTATCAGCTGCATCTTGCTAGCATAAGAAACATTTCTTTACTTATTACGTATGCCATTTATTCATTCATTCATTTATTTTATTTAAGCAATTTATATTCTGCCTCTCTCAATTCTAACCATTGATAAACATAACACTAGGTCTTTGTTTCCTAGATCATGACCAACAAGTGGCATGACATTTTTGTGTTTTCAATTTATAGTAAATGCAAAACTTGTCAAAAATCATTTAAAAAAACACAATGTGGTTTACCATTTAACGCAGCCAAATCATGTTCTCTTGTCATTCGGTCGATTATGTGCACTGTCAATAAGGTTCTCATAATTTCGCTTTTGTAGCATGGTGCTAGACAAGTGTTGATATGACACTGGCCTTTTTCCTAATAAAAATAAATGTTAGGAAATATTAACAATAATGCTAGAAATAGTGAAAGCTAATTCCAAGAACTTAGTGGGTCAAGTACAGCACTGTCATCTGCCATTACTCAAGTACATAATGTAAAAGGTGTACGTATTGACATAATTGCATGCAGATAGTGTCATTAGAGGGTCAGTAAAACATTCCATTCCCTTTTGTTCCAAAAGCATAATCTAGCAAATTATTTCAGACCGTAACATTTAAGGACAGTGCACACATCAATCAAGGAAACAGGCCAGGATCTAAAGAACCATGGAATGAGCTCCATATGCCCAAGTGAACTTCAGCCTGGCTTTTCCTTCAAACAGCAGCTCACTTTGCCACACGGCAAACTGCTTCAAAATGAAAGGGGATTTCAAAACCTGATACTGATCTAGAATAAAGCCCAGCTGTTCAAAGACACAAAGTCCAACACTCCATGGGGCTAGCACAAATTCTTTGCTTGAGCCTAAAGAAGCAATTTAGAACCTGGTTTCAGCACACAGTAATTTACCACCTTGTGTTTCCAAAAGTGAACGGATTTGCAACTCCAAACAATCACCTTGGGAATATAACTTCTGGGAATATAACTTTACTACAAACCAGGAAGAATTTTTTAAGAATTATAGATTTGGACTGAACCCAGTATTTAATCGAGACCAAGCTAGCAAAGCATCTCCAGATGTTTGTCCAACATACATATAATGCCCTAATATGTACAAAAGAATCCCCCGCAAAGCCCAACGGGATCTAGAGTACTCTAGCTAGCATATAGAAATGCAGAAACCACATGGGAGAGATGAGAACACATTAGAAAACCTTTGTCAGCATCAGAGCACTTAACTGTACTATGGCAAGCTCTGGTGTTGGCATAGTAGTTCCTACATTCTAAATACCGGTACCATATTGTCCCAAGTATAAAACATACTTTTTTACTCTAATTTAAAGACACGTTGTCTTCAAAGCAGCTAACTGAAGTGATTATCGGGTGATTATCGCTGCTAGCTGAGGTTTGCAGTGCAGCTACACACACACACACACACACACACACACACACACACACACACTTCTCCCATGTACAGGCTGTAACCCTTTCCAGGCTGCAATAAGTTGTTACAACTTTGCAGCGCCTGCTTTTCAGTTCTGGTGTTTGTTTTTAGTGGAGATAGGCAGAGATGCAGTGGGCTCCTTCTCTCTGCCCTGCAGGGCTTCTCTTTGTAAAAACAAGAGCGCGCACGCACACACACAGACCTCTACCTCTCCCCTCCCCTGTACAGGCTATAACCCTTTCCAGTCTGCAATAAGTTGTTAATTTTCGTTCTCTGCTCTGCTGGGTTTTGTATCCTCTTGTAAAGTAATGCAAGACCACATACACTTTCATCCCCCCTCCCCAGGCAATAAATGGTTTAGGCTGCAATCCTGTGCACACTTTCCTGAGATTAAGCTCCATTGAGAACAGTAGGACTTGCTTCTGAGTAGACATGCACAGGATTGCACTGTTTGTTTAAATCACTGGCATATATTTAATGCCAGTGATTTAATTAAAGTTTTTTAATAGCACCACCAAACTTTAAGGGTGCGACTTATAATCAGGTGCATCTTATACTCGGGACAATACGGTAGTTGCAGCAGAACTTACAATTATTTTAGTATCAAAGACCTTTTGGCTTTTTTAATTATTTTAGTATCAAAGACCTTTTGGCTTTTTTAAATTTATAAAAGGGGGGGGTCCTGAATGCACTGCCAGGAAATACAGGGCAGCACATGGAGCTCTCTTTTCCTCCGAAGTAGCTGCACGTATAACATACACCACTTTCTCCTTGGGGTGCGCTGGCAGCTGAACACAGAAGCGACATAAAACATACACAGGGCCACTCAGAAAGCAGCTGCTCTTAGGAATGCATCACTGCCAGCACCACACGCCTGTCTTTGGCAGCATGGGAACCCTTCAGATGAAACGTAGGAGGAGAGTCACAACTCTCGGACGGACCGACAGGAAGCAACTCTCAGAGCTTTTAAAAAGCCGAGTCCAAAAGAAGGTTTACAGGAAGCACAGCAACCTGAAACTGACTGGAACAAAATAGCAATTCTCCTGTTTTGCAATCCAAGGATTTCGCTGGGACATACAGAATTTTGAAATTCTGAGCATGGCTGGGTGTGGGAGCTGGATTTGTTATGACACATTCACTGAAATGAACTTGAAATATTGGAATGTAAACATACCGGTTAAATGGTAGCACAATGATCTTAAAATAATTTCAGTAATACTTTCGGTATATAAGGAGGATGAAGAAAATCCTAACTGGTGCTAGTGTGCACTATGCCAGTTGTCACAAACGTGCCGTAAAGTACGTTGTGAGAGGGCGCGAGAAACCAGCACCGGCGGGAAGGTCCAAACCTTACTGCCAGCACCAATGCAGAGGGCAGCACATACCGGTGGAGGTAAGAGGTGTGGGGCGAGAGGTGTGGTCTGGTTGTTGTGCTGCCACCTGTCTGAAGATAGCCGAGACCAGCTCGGCCATACCCTGGATTGGAGACGACCAGAAGTTGCCAACAAGCTGAGATAACCTGTGTTAACCCTCTGTGAGAGAGATGAGTCGCTGTTGAGCAAGCTCACAAGTCGTGTGCTGTGCAGCCAGAGAGATAATCATACCACTGAAAGGAAAACATCTGCAGAATGAAAAGGGTTCTATGCAAATAGGACATTGTAAACCTCCCTACAGGTGGTTGGAAGAGCCTGCCTATGTAAACTGCCTTGAATAAAGTTTGAGAAATCCGATGAATTGAAAGGTAGGCTATATAATCTGACAACCAGATTATTATTTTTATTATTATTATTATTTATTAATTATAAGAGCTGCATTGAGCAGAGGAAGGGCAATGAAAGGGTAGGGAGGGGGTGGAACAGGGCAGATTGGGCCCGGGGGGGTGGGATTGGCGGCTGTGGTGCACACCATATCCTAACCCCCTTCCTGTGCCTGATCTGCCAACATGGATCAACTGGGATTTGCATCAGCCATATGGCAGGTGCAGGTCCGAGTAGACCCATTGCAGGGGCTGGGGGTTTCCCTGGGGCAAGGGGACAAATGTCCCCTTACCTCGAAGAGACCTCCCACCTCTGAATTTGCCTGCAAGGTGCAGCATAGCCTGTGGTGGTGTCACTGCATCGGTGAGGGGAAAGTTAAATAGGTTTGGGCTGTAATTCACTCAATGCAAAGTGTACCTATGTGCACTGAACAAAGTGAGTGTACGGGGGGGGGGCATATCCGTGGATCCAGTATCTGCAGATTCAATTATCTGAAAATCATGGATCTGTGCCCATTATGTTTGTGTTTGTAGCACTGGTGCCAAGCCAGCACGGGTCTTCTCCTTAAACAAAACACTATAAGCAGCAACGTGCTGCTTATAGCACAGCATCTGAATACTTATAGCAAGCAGCCTCATGGGGCTGCTTATAGCGTTTTGCTTACGTAAGACCCACACTGGCTTGGCACCAACACTACATACACAGGTGAAGGGCAGGGATAGTGTTCGCTCTTTTGCGCTGTTTCAATTAATCACAGAAAGAACGGGAACCTATCCCCCATGGACATGTATATTATTGTCATCTGGAAGCCTTAAATAGGCCCAGTACATGAGAGGCCCAGTTAATGAGAAGACAGAAGAATTTTGGGGACATATTGCAACATACTGAGGATAAGAGAATGGCTAGCAGAAAGTTCAGAGCAGGAAGGGCAGTTGCTTAAGAAAACCAATGTGATCTGATTCCATAAGCACAACACATTACTTTGTTTTAAAGTAATGCTTCAGCACCAAATGATTATGAAACTTAATATGAAATTATGAAAGTGAGTGTACCTTCTTTTGAAGAGCTGGGGGCTTGGCTGCCACTTGATCCACAGGAACTGTAAAATGGTCCAGGACCGTACGTTTCGTATGGCTTTAGAATAGTCACTGGATTTATAGCATCGATTTCAGAGCTCATAAGCCCTTGTTTGGCAGGCAGGAAAGAGGATGCAGGTTTGGTGTGCATACATTCCTGAGGTAGCAGACTTGCATATCTGCCTGCAATATGTAATCTGCCTGCATCATGCCCCCTCCGATAAAAGGCAGAGTCAATCTGTTCTGGAACCAAGTGGTTTGGCCTCACTCTTTTCAAAGGCAGTCCATCCAATTCCAAGTTCATATTCCCTGCAGGCCTGTTACTAAGAAACTCTATTCCTCGATTGCTTGACCAAGCAGCTTCATTCAGAGGAGTCTCCAGAGAGCCATTGAGGTTGCCACTCACTATGCCTGCTTGAGAAGCCAAAACTCTTGCTTTAGTATCCAGCCTTTTCCCTCTGTCCTGTGATGGAGCATTACTAGGACTGTGGTGCAGTTCATTTTGGTGTCTATAGCTACTGATTTGAGCGCCACTCATTTGCTGTTTACATGATTTCAAATTACTTGGTGCCAAGCTGCTGGAGTTTATCCCTGAAAGGATGGCTGTTTTGCTTTGTAGACTGGGACACTGTTTCGCCTTCTCCACAAGCTGGGATTTTGATTGGGTCAAGAGGGGAGGCTTGGTCTTCCCAGGGTTAAGCGATAGAGGGGGCACATCCTTGCCCAAAAGATATGGTGGGCATCCAGTACGTCTAGCTTTAATAGCTGCCCTATTTCGGGGGCCATTTTTATTAACAGTATTGGGATTGTATTTATGCATCAATCGCTGGTGCATGATTAGAACCTCGGGATACAGCGTCCGGTATGTACAAAATGGGCAGGTGCTGCTTGATAAGGAGCCTCGAGCAAGAGAGATGATAGAAGGATCCTGGAAGGAGGCTGTCGATAAATTCAAGGGACTTTCTTGAACGGTTAGTCTGCATTTGGCATTTTCTGCAATTCCACTCGGAAGATCTGTATTTGTTCTGCCTTTCAAAGCAACACTATAAAGCACATTTTCTGGCGATGCACAATTCCTTTTCTCAGTTCTATCAACAGCAAAATTGTTTGCCTGAGGTTCTATTGTGTTTTTTTCCAATTTTAACTTTTCAAGGCAAAGAACTGATGTGCTTCCATTCGAGGCATTGCAGTCTGTACCATCGTTTGTGTCCTGAGTTGTATTTTTCAATGTGCTTTGAAAGGAGCAAAGCATCTCTTTCTGCTGTTTTGCAGGTAGGCTTCCTTTAGCATCTTTGGCTTCTTCAAGGAGCCTTTTCAGATTTTTGGTTTCTGAAGCACCACTGGTGACTGGCAAGAATCCCACCTCCTGAGAAGGTAATAAACTTTTATTGTCACATTTCACATCTGCTGCAGCTTCGACATGTTTGTCCTTGTGATGTCTCTCCAAATGATACCGCAAAGACGTCTTCTGGGCTGCCGCGTACTCACAAAATTCACATTTGTATGGTTTTTCACCTGAAAGAGTTGTGAAGCAGACATCAGAACTCTCATTACTCCCTCCCCCTCACTTTTTAGAGAAATACAAAAAGGTTTTGAAATGCTTTAGGAATTCATAAGGTGTTTCTTTTTAATGCTCCCCTAACCTAACTAAACACTCTAGAGACAGATCAATGTTTTGCCAGAATCTGGAACCTGCTGTGTTAACTAGAATTTTAACTTTCAGAAATTTTAAAGGATGACAGTTTGTTAAAACAAAGAGAAAGCAAGTACAGACGGAGAAGAAGCACAGATTGGCACACGGTTTTCCAAAAACCAAGAGTATTATAACTTAATGCATTGTGTACACAGGTCTCATGGCCAGCCTGGGGTCTATTCAAAGACACACTCCAGAAACCAAGAGTTGTCCAACACTAAAAGAGTTCTCTCCACTTGCTTCTGAACAAAGTCTAAGAAGTGTCTACAACCTCTGAATCCTAATATTCATGGTAAGTGACAGAGCAACTTAAACCTACAAACACCCCCCCCCCCCATGCTAAATATTTTTGACTAAATATGTTCTTTGACTCATTTGTTCAGGGCAGGGCAGATGCCCATATCCTTGGTATCAAAACTGCTATGCAACAGCCTCTTCCCTATCCCCCACCCCAAAACACATACTCTGAATTCCAGCACTGAGCTTCACAGATACAGAATAAAGAATAATTTTAAAAGACTGGAAAGGACTTTCAAAAGATGAAAACTTAAACAGGCAGAAGAAATGTCCTTAATATATTCATATTCCTTAATTTACAAGATAATTTCATTATTACAAAGAGCCAGCTCACAATTCTGAACATCTCGGGGTAGCAGTAGCATGGCTCTTAGCCAGACTCATCTGTCAGCTACCAAGATGGGCCCTGTCATATTTCGTTAGTATGTAGTAAGTTGTTTCCTGAAAGTGAATTAGCACCCAAGTCAGTCTTATCATACTGCAACTCCCTCAATTCAGAGTCCAATTTTCATCCAAAGAGTTCAATTTTCTTTACCTGTGTGAGTTCTGAGATGAATATTGAGGTAATAGTTTGAGCGGAAATATTTCCCGCAATAGCTGCATTCTCTGGAGGCCCCGAGGTTTTTAACTTTTGTTCTTTCCATTCCATCTTCATTTTTATCTTTGGAAAGGGAAAAACCAACATCATCATAAAACCTATATTGTAAAACAGAAGTGTGAATACAGGATCCACATACATTTTGCACCCCAATGACACCAGTATGAGCTATTGCCAGACACATACATATACCATGCATGCTTTTTCCTTACACCCCTTCACAATCATGAACCAAAAAGGAACTGAGCATGCAGTTCAACAGAATTACAATTAGAATAGAGAACATACAGTAACAGGGAATCAATTTGATGTTTGACAACTACAGAAGCTTGTAGAGAGACTTCCCTTGGAGGCTAACCCCAAACCATGCAAATGCTTTTCCCTTCAGGTTTACCAAATTTCAAGTACTCCCCCCCCCCTTCCAAACAGTAAGACTGCCACAGTCTGGGTTGACACCAAGCATTATGCTAATAAAGTATTGACTGAATTATAAGGCAATGGCTTTTTGTTTTTTTCGTTTTAGATTTTTTTAAAATTTTACAACTGCTTTTAAAGTGTCAGTTAGCCCAGCGTCTTTAGAAAAGGGTGGGATGGAAAATCAAGATGAAGATGCTATCAAACAAGACCACAAACACTGCACAAGTCTACAATAGTAGTTTCCAAAATTGATACATAGGGCACATCTTCCTCCCAGGGTTGTCAACTATGGGCATACATCTCTCTCAATGCTCAACAAGATATATTTTCTCAGTCTGCCCGTCAGCCACAGAACAAGCTACTGCCTCCATGCTTGGCGGGGCAATGGAGGTGGTGTTGGGAAACCAGTGCTCCATAAAGGCACCCCACTAAGCGTAGATGCATCCAATATGGTACTTTGTTTTTCCAGATATGCTTCAGCCCTTCCCATGACCCACAATCTCTGGTCAACACATATCCTATAGTGTTATCCATCTGATTCTGGAAAGTAAAAACCATCACAGGAAGACTTAAGTAGAATTTCATGTGTGGTTATAGTAGGGCAAGTCCATCAATCCTAGTTGTAACTATGATAATAGAATCCCTGGCAACACACAATGCACAGCTAGGCTTCTATGAGCTACAAACCTAACCCAAGGCACTGAACAAGTTGAAACAAGCCTATTTTGTCTGCTCTAGAGAGGACAGTATTGGTCATTACTATTGCCAAAGCAAATGTTTTAGCTCATTAAAAACAGTTTTGTTCAGTTTACTAATTTTTTAAAATACTGTAATGAGGGTATTTCATTTCCTTATGTTACATAAATCTTTCACGGTTTTGGCACAGAGGGATTCATTTCTTTTTTTTAAAAAAAAGAGTGGTGTCCGAGTAAGAAAAAGTTCACTGTCTTCTGTAACATGGGGTGCTGTACAGTTTTGGTGGGGTGGGGAAGATCTTTGGTTTCTGTTTTCAAACAGATACATGCTTTCAGTCTCTATGGTAGTGACTACCTTCTTCCTTCAAAGCAGTCAAAAACTGTTGAAAGAACAAAGAAAGTTTTTCACTCCGATTCTTGCATGCAAGAACCAAGATTTGCCACTAGAGGGTAGCAAGCACAGTGTTATGCACATGATGAGTGTTTCTGCTTGCTACCAACACCAATCAGATACATTTTGGAGGTTTCTGGAGTGCAAGCACAGAAAACATGGGCAGAAACTGACCACTCTAATAAGCAGCTGCTGCTGAACATAGCTCTCTAAGAATTTTAAGACCAACACATTAGCAGCCAGATACTACCATGACAGCAACTTTATACATTATAAACATATGCATAAGAGGAATCAGACCAATGGCCCAACTAGTCCAGCATTCTGCTTCTCACAGTGGCCTACCAGATGCCTCCAGGAACCCACAAACATGGAGGCAACCCCCCTCCCAGCTGCTGCTCCCCAGGAAAGGCTTTCAGCAGCACATGGCCTTGGAACACAGAAGGTATACACAGTCATTATTCATGAATCCATCCGTCACGAATTTGTCTGATCTTTTTTCAAGCCACCACATCTTGTAGAAGTGAATTCCTTAAAATTAAGAGCTGAGAATTACTCCAGTTTGTCTGTTGTGGACCTGCTGTCAGTGGGGAGGGGTGTGGACTGACATACCGACGCGTGTCCCAATGCTTATTGCTCAGTATCATGTTGCAAAGAATGGACAGAACTACCGCCAGATGAAAAACAACTGATTTTATGGCATCTACGGTAATCAACAAAATGCCTATTGTTTCTCTGCACCAGCCTGAACTACAGGTCAGCACATTTCTGGAAAGGGCAATATGCAATCATGTGTATGTGGAACACTCTGGACGCTGCCTGTACTGAAAATTATGCAAGCATCCTTCCCCATGCAAATACAAGGAAGTTATGCCAGAACTCTCAGCCAGCAAAATACTGAGGTCGCACACCTAGGAATAAGCATGCTAACATGTATAAGCACTCCTTTCTGCTAGAAGTATTTATAAAAAGCTATATTATATAAGTTAAGCACCAAGCACAAAGAAAATGAGCTAAAATGTAATCCATTCCTTTGTGAATAATTTTCAGCGCTTCTTACCTAGAGTCTCTATTAGTCCATCTTCCGATCCATCTTCAGAGCCGCCCTCTGCTCGTTCTCCTGCTGCACTCTCATCCAGAGTGACTACATCTGCAAGAGATGCTCTGGGGTGCTTTCCTTCCACAGAATTGGCTTCTACATCATTCTTTCGGTCTCTCTTATGTACTCGTGAATGAAGGACTAGCTGGTGGTAAGTTCGAAAGGCTTTGCCACACTCTGAACAATGGGTGGGCTTATCTTTGTTCTGGGACAACTTAGGATCTATCTCCACAGAAGGCACTTCACGACAGGGGTATTTGAATTTGTCTTGTCGCACATTAGCAATCCCTGTGCAACTTCCAGTTTTGCTTGCCTTGGTCTTTCCCATGCTTTCAGTCTGGCTCACTTTGTTCGCATTCCAAATTTCCCCAAGCTCCTCTTTATCAGAAGACGAGTCGTCATTGTCTGTACTTCCTTCTTGCCCCGGCTCTTTTATTTGTCCATGGCCAATAGCAATTTTACCTTTGGTAGCCAGTTGCCATGCCTGATATGTACTGAATGGATCCAATTCTGCTATCCATTTCACAGGCTTTTCTAGTTTACCATTGCTAGGAGGTGAGTGTGGCTTTAAGTTTAAAAACTGTAAAAATTCCTCTCTGGGTGATCTCCTTCCTTTGCCACCTCTGTCTGCTTGTGAGCCATCATCGCCAGCGACTGAATCTTTGGTATGCACTTTACTGTGCTCGATTAAACTCTCCTTATTCTGAAACAGGAAGCCACAAACCATGCAGATTTTATAAGGCGATGTAATGTTTTCAGTTATTTGGTCCTGCACCACCTCGTTTATCGTTATAGGACTCTCAGATCCTTGTGGTGTCTTGCTTCTGGAGCCAGGCTTACCAGTATGTGTCCTCATGTGATTTTTGAGGAACCAAGGCTCCTTAAATCGCCTTCCGCACACATTGCACCAATAAGTGAAAGAATCCTTATGCTTTCTCATATGGGACTCAACATCAAAAGCCTCATCAAACGTTTGCCCACAAACTACACAGCTGAAATCTTGGTTATCCTTTTCACTCACATCGGAGGATGGCAAATCCGTTTTCACTTGTCCTTTTTCAAAATGGCTAAGATATTCCGCCTCGACACGCAAAACTGCTGGCTCACAAAGCGTTGGTCTGTGCTGTGTTAGGACATGCTTGCCAAGGTCTTCTGGATGCTTGAAAGTCTGATTGCAAAACATGCAGTCTAAAGGCAGGCATCCTTCACCTTGCATTAAAAACTTGTCTTGCAAGTTCTTGTACGAGATTGTGTTGGCCCCTTTGATTGGCATTGTGGCATCATTGTTCTCCATACGTGAACCAACGGTACTGGCTATACCATCTGGCCCATCCATATAAGCTAAGAGAGGCTGAGTCGGCATGTTTCCTTTGTTGAGGTTAACATGAATTATGGAAGTCTTTATGTTGGAAATTAAGGCCACTTTAATTGTTTTCCACTTGTTTGCTTGCAAATGTTTTGAGTCCAGCTGACTACTTCAAAAGATGTATGCTGAATTCTCTCTCTCTCATGTGTAGGTGCAACTATCCACACATAATACAAACTATTTATAAAAGTGTCCATTAGTTCTCCCAGTAAAGGTGTAGGATTGCTTATGCTATTTCTTCAATTCTTTTCAGTTCATTTAACAAGTCTTCAGAAAAACTGGTCCACTTACATCTCCACATGTAATATTTGAGATCTTCTTGAGTCAGAGGAAATATGGAAATAGCTAAGCAGCACCAAGAATTTTATCACCTAAGGAAGAGACAAAAAACAATCAACCAACCAGGGAAGTGAAGTAGATAATGAAATGCTGCATTTGGACAAAAAACAAAAAACCACCCGCCAAACACTACCTGATAAATTGTTTTAGATTTGTTCAATATGCAAATCATACTAGAAGGCAAACTTCTTCCAAAATGCATGTACTTACACACAGTGTAAACTACATTATTCTTCATGGATTCTTATTTTTTAAGCCAACAAGCTTGCCTAACCATTTTTAAGAAATATCCCCATGCAATCCATGTTTAAGGATGTGTAATATGGTTACTGAATTCAGATTTCATGACATACTTTCTTTTTAAATGATGCAACTATCAAAGGAAGTTACTAATTTCTGCAAGGAAGCTGCCTTAGGGAGTTACTGCAAGGCTTAAATTATCTTTTATGCACACATGGAGGAAACTCTCTCATTGAAGGGAATCTAATGGTCTTGTTTTGCTCTTCCACCCCTATAATCCTAAAATTCTACATTTTTATTCTGGCTAAATTAGGTGAAGCAAAATTTCACTCTTTAAATACTGTTATAGTTCATTTATATAAATGTAAGATCTCACCTCGTACAAACCATCAAACTCTTGTCATGGCTATACTCAGTCTTAAGTACTTATTAGTGACAATATACAACATCTGCTATGGATAGTGCCCAACTGGCAGCCATTTTGAAGCTATACTGCTCTCAAGTCTGAAAATGGAGTACTACTCTTGTGATTACTTAACAGCACATCAGCAACAGGCCTGTCATATAAGAGACAATTATAAGTTTAGCTTAGCCCCAATACATGACATGCAGTATGTCATTAAATCCGTTATGAGTATTAGCTTCCTTAAAACTCAAGCCTATCCTTCTCATGAGCAAGTAGAATAAAAATTACTAGCAGAACTAGTAAAATAAGATAACCATGTAATAGAAACAGAAAAAGCTAAAAAGTAGCAAAAAGGTTGAGACTTGTGCATAATACCTAGCATTTATAAATTGCTTTAGAGCAGGGGTTCTCAAAGTGGTGGGTCACAACCCACCACTTTTCCCGGAAGCAGGCGATATGCCCTTAAGGGGGGTGGCCAGCAGGAACAGTGGTGGTGGCGCTCCAGGATTGCACCCGTCGCCATCCAAGAAACACTTTTTTCAACATACCTGGTTCTCCTGCCAGCTCCCCGAAGGGTCCTCCGCAAGCCTCCCCAAGGCTCTAAACAGCAGCGATCACGTTCCAAAGACCACTTCCGGTTTTCACTGAAAACCGAAAGTGGGCTTTTTGACACCATCACCGCTGTTTAGAACCTTGGGGAGGCCTGCGGAGGACCCTTCGGGGAGCTGGCAGGAGAACCAGGTATGTTGAAAGAAGTGCTTTTCCTGCGAAGGCAGCGTTGCCTTCGACATTTCCCCACCCCCAGAAAGACATGCAGGGAAGTAAACTCCCCTGTAGGACTTTGAGAAACACTGCTTTAGAGTATTCAAAGTGTTTCACATTTCTTATGCACAATCCTTATAGTCACCCTCTAAGAATTACTGTTCCTCATATTGCAGACGAAGGGGCAAAGGATGAGATAGCGCCTTGCTTAAAACGAGTTCATGACGAGATCCAGTCAACTTCCCAATTCATAGTCCATTCTCTTAGCCACTACATTATACCGCTTCTCACCAACATACAACCTCCTGGGAGGTTCCAACTTTACTCCAATTTGTGGGGGGCCTGTCTTGTCCTTATTCTCAGTCCAGTTTTCTCCTCCTACCCCAGAAAGTGATGTCTTTGTTGTGCCAGCTTTCCTGTTGCCAGTCTATATGACCCAATTAAGTATCATTTGGAATGTTACTGTTTGATTTTCATTCAACTATTTGCCTTGATTTTTAACCCCCCCTTCCTATGTTGTACTACAAGCAAGGTACTACCCATGAAACAAGGTTGCTTAACATAAAACCAAGTTGGACGTACTTGAACAGCTCCTTTAGCAGAATATTGCCTCCACACATAATTCAAAAGGCTTACTTCCACCCCTTTCAGAAAGATGGTCTGTTTACCATCGGTTACTGGCAGTTGCAAAAAAATAAATTGGCTCCAGTGATTAATTGCAGCACATCCATAGCTGAGAGCTAGTATGGCGAATGGATGGGGAGAGCTAGGTATAAGCTCTTGCTCACAAGTTATACAAGCTTGGAAGACATCACTAGTCCTCAATACCTGGGCTCTCTCATGGGATACGAAAACCAGCCCTGAGACTTAGGGAGACAACAGCAAAATCACATGCCGATAAGGGGCTGGATTCAAACAAGGCTCCCAATCACTGAACCAAGAGAGCAGTCCATGGAATCTCAAACTGCATCAGCTACTCTTCCATCCTGGAGCACGAATCCCTAATGCTGGTCCTATCATCAGTAATAATATTAATGAGGATTACCGCTTAATGAAGCAACAGCTAAGGATGATCTTAAGGTAGATTGCCTCCACCTACATGAAACTGCCTAACCCTTAAGATCATATACTAAGGCCCCGTTTCTTTGTTCCCATCCACCTTCTGCTGTTGGCTGGACACACATGGGCAAGAGGGTCAGGGCCTAGCCTGTGGTGGCCCCAAGAGAATGGATGCTTACCTGCCCCAGAGCTAGTTGCTGGAAGGCAAGCAGCAAAGACCTATCTCTTCCAGCAGGCATTTTTAGTCACTGGCTCTGTTGAACTGTTGTTAGTTTCATTGTAATCGCTTTTACTAGTTTTCAAATTTTGCTGTAAGTGTTCAACAGCTTGAGTATATTTTTATACAGAAAAGTGTTAAATACAAAAACAACAAAACAACAAACATAACTGGCAGCACTGCCTGCCAAGCTTGAAGCGTTGCATACGTTCTAGATTTAAATTTTGTTTTACTTTCAGTCTTGTACATCACAATGCAACAAAAATATGTAGATTACAGACTGTACACTCTGTTGCCATGTGTGCTTGGATCAAAATCTAAAGTGACTCTGCCACCCACCCACCCCTCAATTCCTAGTAGTTTGAAATCCAAAAGTTATAGCTACTACACAAACTATCAGCAATGCACCTGGTGTATCCAAGTTCATTCCAGTGTCATTTGAACAGATACACAGAAGCTCTTTCGGAAATCCTAAATCATATTTTCCAACTATAGCACATGGGCCCAGAAGCGCCATTCTTCAACATAAGAAGTGTCAGTATGACAAGCCAAAGCTCCTTAAAATCATATTGCAGCTTTCACAATCAGCATGTGTGCACATACTCCATTAGTAGCTCATGCGCCTCAGACAACTTCTTCAACACACAGCAGACGACAACTATTTTAAAGCCACAAGATATGAAGGTTGTCGTGATCAGACAGCAACCCCAGACTTCTCCCACACTTCTCAGACAGGAAGCTTTTTTTGTGGAAATGACACCCAAGTACATCATGGACTTGAATGCAAACTGAAACATTAAATCAACATGATAATTTTTTAAGATGAGGCTCTAGTGTTCAGCTCAAGTAGAAAGCCACTCTCTCATACACTACAGTAATGAAATAGTTCACATGAAACAAGGCACACAGGTTTACCCAGCACTGTGTATACTCTGCCTAGACAGGCAAGTCTTTTTCAGCACAATCAAGAAAAGATCAATTCTGCAGGCTGGGTATATTCTGCTATCTAGCATGATTTATTCTGACATTATTTAGTGATGGCACAGATAAGGAGGCAGAAACCCTGCTCCCAAACACTGGAAATTCAGCAACCTCCCTGCCTTTGGATGTTTTAACGGGCACTGCCCACTTATTCACTTGCCATAAGGGCCAGCAGCTTCATACCTCCTAAGAACAAAATTTTAAAAAACCCAAAAAAGAGCTTCAGAAAGCTGAACGTTGTGCCCTGACCACATTCTGTAATCCCACCGAATGCAGGCACACACACCTGGCCTGGGAGCAGGGTGAGATACTTGTACCAAATGTCTTGACAGAGCAGTCAATAGACTCCGGCAGTGTGTAAGTTGGGGGGGACGGGGACGGACAACATAAACAGTCAGATCACGCTCTAAACAAGGCTATATTGGGCCCAAAGACTAGGTGCGCTGCTGACCCAACCATGAGGCAAAGTGAGGTGGACTGCATTAGCGGCACATAGTGAGAGGCCCGAGGGGCCAGCAGATTTGGCCTGCACTTCAACCCGAGTCTGCTGCTGCCCCCCCATCATGCTGCTGATGTGAGCCACAACGATCCACCTCCCCGAGTGAGAAGCGGATTATCCCCCTCTTTACCTTCTTCCCAGGACACGCCATCCCTTTCAATAAAACCGGAAGTCTGACAGTTCCGGGTTTGACGAAACTGCGTGATAAGCACCCTAAGGGGCTTCCCCACCCCTTTTCTTTTCTACATTACCACGGCAGATGTAGCAGCCGCGGTGTTGTCATGTGGTGGTGCTCCAGGTTGCGCCACCCCTGACTAAGAGAAATGGTATCCTCTACTGGGCCAGCAAATGGTTTGAAATTCGGGCATGCCTTCAAATCTACCCCATCATGCTGTGTGTCTAGGCTGTTAATCAACCAGCTATACTGATAACACAGGAAATCAATTCAATATAAATGAATTAAACTAGATAGGTTTTATCCAGAAAGAGGGGCTTGGTGTATTTTTTTTTAAATATTTCCAGTTTGGGTTCTTCAAAACAGAGACAGACTTTACCCTAAGAGCAATTTTCTTTCCTCATCTTGTTGAACCCATGAAGCGTTGTAACCTCCTCAAGAACTCTGACTTGGACTCTAGAGAAAGAAGAACTACCATGATATTGCTCAGTTATACCCTGGGTTTTACCAGGGCATTCGGGTTAAGGCTCCACCCTTAACACTTGCACCTAAAGCCAGCATGCTAAGGTGAGAGATGGATCTGCTTCCAAGTAAAAAAAAGGGGGGGTTGCCAAGAATTGGAGAGTAGGAATCTGGAAAGTCCGTTCAGTCAGATATAGCACTAGGCACCTAAGGGTACGGAGCAAAGACCCCCTCCCCAGAGGTGGTCTCATCTTGCCTCGCTTCATGCTGATCTTTAGAGAAAAGGAGATACAATGGTAATACTGTAGTAGTAATACAATAGTAGACGTTTACTACGTTAACTGCTTGAGAACTTTTTCTTTAATTGAAAAGCAGTATATAAATATTTGAACACACAAAGCAACTCAAGTGTCTTCTGCTTCTCTCCCGAGTCCAGTATTAGCCAGACAAAATTCCTTCCCTTGCAAAAGTCCTCTAGCACACACAGGTAGGTGACTTGGGGTACAGGAGGGGACTTTCACTTGCGTCTTTCACTTCATGCCCAACTTTAGCAAAGAAAACAGGAATCCAAGTTCTGTGCAATAAATAAGGAGTCAGGGAAGGGAATCTATATTTCAAGGATCCTCTGCCCTTGAAGACTTGGCAACTTGGGTTGTGGACTCCTGTTCAGGAGCTACTAACCAAATCCTAACCAAATACCCGCATAGTGATGCAGCGGCGCTGGAACGGCTTCTGCTATATTATGCGGGGGATTCTTGGCCGCTGGAGGCCTCCTCAGGGTACAGGAACAGTAGTTCCCTTGCCCCGGGGTAACCCCCAGCAGTTGCCATGGGTCAACTCAGGCCTGCATCAGCTTGATTGCTGGTGTAAGTCTGAGTTGATCCATGAAGTCGGATCAGGCCCAGGAAGGGGGTTAGGATTTGGCATGTACCACCACCGAACTCGCCCCCTCCCAGGCCCAATATGCCCTACTGCCAAAGCCCTGTTCCATCCACCCCACCCCATCCAACCCCTCCCCGCCACCCTCCTGCGCCAGTTTACCTGCACCAGCAAGTATCCGACGTCTGTCTTCGCATAGACCCGGCTGCTTGCTACTTGCAGCAGCAGCTGGGCCCCACACACTGGCCATAAAGCAGTTTAAATATGTAAACCACCCCTGCGTCAGCAGAACGGGAGTTACGCCAGTGTAAAGGCCCATTAGTATTGGGCCGTAAGTTTTAGAGATGTGCTAGTAAAGGTGTAAAACAGCTTAGCTCAAACTTAACATATGTAAGTTAGAAAATGTGAGCCCCACACTCACACATGTACACGTGGGGTCTAACACACATTTGTATGTATGCACACGTAAGATGTAGCTTGTGACATGGTCCTTAAAATGCAGCCTGAACAACTTCTTTTTGTTTTTCCTCCGGATACCAGATGACCAGTCATTTCTCCTCGTCACAACAGTGGTCTTCAAACATAACCACCAAAGATGTTACATGGGCAATTCCTCTGCTATTGATTTCCTTAAAATAATGGTCATTTCTTTGGTTTCATATGCAACCAAAAACACTTCTCAAAACTGCCTTTATGTCCATCCTATTATATTCACACATTAAACCTGTCACAAAGAAAAAACAACAGCAGCTAGGTACAACCTATCCTAGTGAAAATAGGAGTCATTTATTACTCTATCCTATTACTACAATGTTTGGTCCAATTTAAACATTTTACTATTAAGTAATAGCAATTAAGAGGTCGACACAGTTCACAGTCTTAACTGTTAGGCAGATGCATAGAGCAAATATACAGTGCAACACGACTCAAGAGAAAGTCACCGACTTTCTTTCTGTACAAGATATTTGGGTATAACCTTAGAAACCACATGTTTGCATCTAAAAACTAGATGCAAAAAGTTATATTTCTTGCATTTTTCTGTTATGCACAATTGTATTCAGCTATGCATAATTGTATTCAGCTATCTTTTTATAGGCTAGTGAGGCTTTACAAATTCCTATATAACCTACTGCTACCATTTGTGGGATGGGGGGGGGGAACAGAACGGAAAGTGAGAAAAGAATACTGTACATTCCTGATTAATTCTAGTTAAAATTTTATTGAGCAGTAGTTATTTACACTATGGCAGTGCTACATATTTCTCTATAAATTGACTGCTGAATATTACCGGTACCTATATGTGAAAATACTATACATTTTCCAGCTTTGGATAAAGTGAGAAACTAAATTTACACTTGTGAAGAGTCAGATAGCTGAAATTATTAAACTAAACATTTACTACAATGCTAGCTAGCTCAGATACATTTCACTTTGTACTATCTCTTCTCAGAGTTGCCAAGTGTTCTTCATTTTAAGTGGAATGACAATCATTCCAGAACATGGTAGCTTCATAGAACACAACGGATGTCTCTTATTGCAGAACATTACCATTTCAGAGTTCTGCAGAACAGGTTGCACTTCCAGAGTGTTGCTCAATTTCTGACCTGGCAAACTACACTTATTTTGACCTGGCATCACATAGCTGAAAACTGCAATGCTTAACAGTTAAGGGACATTTTGAAATCCTTCCTTTAGCCTGAATTACAACAAAGCTCTGCAAAGACTCCCTGATCCATTAACCCAAGAGCTGTTTTACATGCTGATCCAAGTATTAATGGAATTGTTTCAGTTTAAGGAGATATGCTCAGTTTTTTTTATGAGAAAGTACCATTATGGGTTGCACCATATGAAGCACACTTTGGTGGAAGTAGCGTGCCAAAAGAGAAAGGACTACTGTACAGAAATTTATTAATTTTTTCACAAGGAGACTGTACAATGAAGTCAAGAGAAAAACTAATGGAAGAAGACTTTAATTGCCAATGGTTTGTATATGCTCAAATTTTGGAGAGATTTAAAGTGGACAAGAAGGCATATGGATTTGTAGAAGAAGAATCAATATTGGAGGTACAATTAAAATCTGAAGACCAGATAATTTCAAAAATGTATAAATTGCTTTTGAAGTTTGAAACAGAAGAAGAACAGGTTAAAGAATGTACGATTCATTGGGCGAAAAATGTAGGTCATGTTATTGTAATGGACCAATGGGAACAACTATGGTTAAAACAGTTGAAATTTACGTTAAATATTAATATTAAAGAAAATATGTATAAAATGATATATAGATGGTATATAACCCCAAGCAAATTAGCAAAAATGTATGAGAAGGTGACCAATAGATGTTGGAAATGTAAAAAGCAAGAAGGAACTTTTTACCATATGTGCTGGACATGCCCCCAAGCAAAAAAGTACTGGACTCAGATTCATAAACAGATTGAGTTGATTTTAAAGATTAAGGTTCAAATGAAACCGGAAACATTTTTGTTGGGTATGTGGGAGGATCATGTAGGCGAAAAATTTCAAACTTTGTTTTTATATATGATAGCTGCGGCAAGAATTTTATATGCACAATATTGGAAGAATTCGGAGATACCTTCGCTGGAAGATTGGTGGCTGAAAGTTTTGGACTATGCTGAAATGGATAAACTTACAATTTTAATTAAGGAAAAGTCAGTTAACTTTTTCGTGAATAATTGGAAACCATTTATTGACTGTTTAAGAGAGAGAGAGGAATGATGTGATGATATGCGGATTTAATGAATAGAATGTGGGTGTTGTTTTGGCTTAGTTGGAAATTATATGTAGAAAATAGTGAATAGTATGCTAGTAGGATGTATTGCTTCGCACTTGCTATAACTTTATGAAATATGTATTGTTTTTGTGTTTTAATATATCAATAAAATATAAATATATATGAAAAAAAAGGAGATATGCTCAGTGAGGTTTCCAGGTCTAAATCTGTAGAAATCCATACTGTTTAAGTTTTCCAATGCAGCAAAACAAAAAGTAGATTGCCTCTTCTTGCCCATTCCCTTCCCAGCCCTTTTACTCCACTCTGACCTGCCACAATGAAATCAGTGGCAGCCCACTAGGCGAAACCACTGCTGCGCAGTTGCTGGCAGGCAATCAGGGAGGACAGAGAATTCCCACTCTTGTCTTCAGACACCAGAGGGCGTGATGATAGTCAGTGCCGTGCAAGTGTACGGCTGCTTAAATGGACAGTCACTCCTACCAAACGCCACAGTGACTGTACACTCAGCAATAGTACTGCGTAGCACAAGCATTACAGCATCTTCTCCCGATGGTCAGGGAATGAATTCTCAGGTCATCTTGGAACTAGAGCCTGTGCTTGTCTACTCAGAAGTAAGTCCCATTATAGTCAATGGGGCTTACTCCAAGGTAAGTGTGGATAGAAGTACAGCCTTAATGGCTGTACAACAGGTGGCACTGGTTTTGCCTAGTGGCTACCACCTAGAATTATGGCAGGGTAGGTGGGTGTGTGCATGCGTAATAGCCTTTTAGAAAAGCATTAAATTACAGAAGCCTCCCAGAACTTGTAGTAGCAGCCAATTCTGTAGGAATCTGCAGCTGGAAAGCCCTTTTCCAGCCCTCACCTGGTCATGAAGAGAACTGAGCTGCCTTGCTGGCAGGACCTCACTTCTTAATGCAAGAGAACAAGGAAGTTGCTCCCTGGCCATTTTCCTTCCTTATTCTTTCTGGCATCTGCTGTCTTTTCCTGCTCTTCCCCTTGCCAACTGCAAGCAGAACAGCTGACTTGAGAGGCAAACAGCTGGGGAGAAGCTTCCTTATTCCTCTCAAAAGAACAGGAGAGGTGCTGCTAGAAGGCAAGCAGGAAGTAGCAACCACTAGAAGTTAGTGAGGCTTTTGGTCATCATGTGGTGCTATTAAAAAGGCCAAACATGTGAACATAGACATAGGCTACTGAATTCGAACCAGGCTGTCTGAAGTTCTGCTATGTAAATAAGAATATCAACAGGAAAAATAATCAAATTATCAGGCCATCAAACACTCAACTTGACATGTATTTTTACAGAACTTTCCTTAAAACACAACTCCAAGACCAATTAAGAAAGCTATTTGTTAAAAGCTAGCAGAAGCACATGTACAGCACAATACTGTCACGCTGCTTAGTTGAAATCCTTAAGATTTCACAGCAAAATGGGGTACATGATAATTATCTATTTTGTATTCAGTACTGGATAAGGAACCAACCAATAAATATTCCTCTGGACTAGGAATATTCATAGTATTTTATTCAGATATTACAATTTGTGAAGCCCATGTTAGTAATCATATTGGGTCTCCTACTAAAAGTTATGAAAATTCCTATCATCTGGTCAGATTTCCATATTTGGGCATTGAGTGAGGATTGTTTTAAAAAATATAACTGCTTTAAGTAGGAGAGCAGTAGCCATGTCAGTCTGGAATAGAAAAAAATAACCAAGAATCTTGTGGCTTTGGAACTATCCATGTATACTATCTCATGTATAAGATATAGTACACCTGAGTTTTTGAAAACCACTCACTGGGATAGAAAAACTATTTTGAAAGGAACTGAAACTGTACATTTTGACTTCTGCAGCTGAAAAAAGATAAATTCAAAGGTTGGCATGCAAGTCTCCCCTCCCCAGCCCCCATGCAACCCTTTCTAGAATCTGAATACCGTATTGTCCAGAGTATAAGACACACCTGATTATAAGACGCACCCTTAAAGTTTGGTGCTATTAAAAAAATTTAATTAAATCACTGGCATTAAATTGCAACAGCCTGATTATAAGACGCACCCCTAGTTAAAAAACTTAAATTAGGATAAAAAAGTGACTCTTAGACCAATATGGTAATTTTAGCTTCAGAAGAATCTGAAAATAAATAGGACCTCTTGGGTTGTATCCTAAGTGCTTCTTCCATTTGCAGGAGACACAGTTGTGCAAGGGGAGATAAGTGATTTTCACCCATCTTTCCTTTCCTCTTCGGTCCCCTATGCCCCCCAAATATCTGCACCTGGAGATTCAACATGATGTACTGTCTGTTTTTCCCCACCAGGCTCACTTGTGGTATAAGAACCAAGCTGGGAGAAAAGCACTAGAAAAGCGATAGACTGCAGGGGTGAGAGGATGTAGGTAAGGGTTAGCACCCACTGCTGGCACCAAAAGGCCACAAAATGTAGTGGGTCTGCAGTGGGTCTGATATTTCTGTAAATATCCAAGATGCATATAAGACAAGAAGTTCTGTAGCATTGTGGGTATGAAATGAACAGACTCAGACAGATTAGCAGCAACTCTGCAGTTGCAATATTGGACAAATTTTCCTTATTTAGATGGTTGTTCAAAGGCTAACAAGAAATAAATTTGAAGTGCTTTGCATACTCAAAAATACAAATGCTTAAGTATTATTAATAACAGAGTGACCCATCCACAAAGACACAGTAGCGTAGCTGGATTTGCTCAAGTGGTGCGGTGGGTGGGGCGACACATCATCGTCCTGCCACCAGAATGGCCTTGATCCATTTGGCTCTGGCTCAGCCATTCCGGTGGCGGGGAGACGATGCGTCGCCCCGCCCCACTGGCACTAGTCCAGCTATGCTTCTGCAAAGGCAGTCACTGTGATTACAGGCTTTTTAGCTATACTGTATTACCTTAACACCTATACATGGCAAGAAATCCACACTTTTTGATTAAGTTAAAATTGAATTTGCTGATAAATTTTAGTTCAAGAATTTCGCACCTGAAACTGCAAGCTATTCATGGTAGGTAGCCTAGGTGTCAAAGAGAAACCTCAAATCATATTAAAGTTGTTTAGGGTCCCTTATTATGTTCCAATCCCTATTTTTGGGGGGGGGGAGAGAAACAGAAAAGAGCAGAGCCTGATCATACAAGAAGAGCTTTAGAATGGGCAGTCTGCCTGCACACAGTTCTAAACAAAATACAGTGGGCCCTTCATATCTGGGGGGGTTCCGTTCCTGGAACCCGCGCGGATACGAACATCTACGGATGTACAAGCCCGCGTTTGGGGGAAGGGCAGGGGGTGGGGGAGGCGCCGCAGTATCTGATTGAGTAACTGCGCCAGCCGGTCGGCTGCTTCTTGCCACAAGCCGCTTTCTAAAGTTGCAAGTGCTTGTTAAAAGAAAAAAAACATGACTGGAAGCAACTTCCAGTTGCACGTACAACCGGAAGTCGCTTCCGGATGTGTTTTTTAATTTTATTTTTATATATATAGGCACTATGCAGCTTTAGAAAGCGGCATGAGAAGCAAGAAGCGGGCAACAGGCTGGCGCGGTTGCTTAATTAGGTACTGTGGCACCTCTCCCTCTCGCCAGCGGGATCCCTCCTCCGCAGATGGCCATGTGCAGATAGTCAAATCCACGGAAGGCTAATCCGGGGATAAGCAGGGTCCACTGTACAACGAGCACCTTAAGTAGCACTGGAAGTTCCAGCACATGCAGAATAGAGACCAATTAGCTCAATTACCCTGAGCTAGGGTAGAAACAAAACAGCTGAAGCATCCCTCTTTTTTCTATTTGTATCCATCTTTAGAGGATGCATGCATTTGGTTCTCAATGTTTAGGGAGAATAAGCAGAAAGACAACATAGTTCTGTATTTGAAAAAGATACATTATGCACGAAAACAATATAGATTCTGAAAATACTTCAGCTTTAAAAAGGGACACTGTTTTTTTTAAATAGACAGACTAAGGAAAATAATCCTCCATTTAAGTGAGCCCTGGAGCATGTTATCACTTGGTAATATATTAGAACAAGGGAGAAGAGAGGGGTGCAGGGTTGCTGGCAAATACTATATGCCCCAGTTTTTAGAGGCACCATCCCTACCGAGTGCTCAAGGTGGTAAGATACTTCAAATAATGCAATACTTTTACAACGTCCTTACTTTGGGTACTCTGTCTCATGTTAACAGATAACCACCACAAAGAAATTTCTAGATCTTTGGGGAGAATTTTTGCAATTTCTCTCTCTTTCTGAACAGAAGTTGCCAAATATATATATAAACAAACTTCCCATTTAACAGGGATGTGTTTCTGGTATTGTACCATAATACTAAGATCAAATGTTCTGAACTCTCTCATCAAATGTGATATGATCAATGATTACAGTGGTATCCATTTGGGTTATGTGGATGAAAAGAGCCAGTTTTAGTACTAAAATGACTTCTATTCATCCATTCCAAAAAGCACTTTTTCAAAATATGGTACAACCCAGGCCTTAAGACTTTCACTATTCAAAAACTTTTGGAAACCCAAGTATGTAATTTTTTCTAATGCTATGTTTCAGCAAAGAATCCTACTACTAATACTAATGCTATTTAAAGGCCAACAATGTGCTAAGTGCTAAACCCTCCCTACCCCCCCCAAAAAAATATGGTAACAGAAAGGCCTTAACATACCATTACCTCCTTGTTCCCCTTAAAGTAGAGCAGCTGTATAAATTAATATTTAGTTTGGCAAAACACAACATTTAGCCAAATTTCACAAGCAGATAAATCACGTGGCAAAGAGACACTGAGACTGTACCATTTTAGACTGCAAGTCAGTCATGTTTGAACGTACTCCTGAATCATTCATTGATTGCCCTGACAAACTATTATGTCAGGAAGAGGGTTCCAAGTTAGCACTCCCTCCCCTCCCCCAGATGTCAATTTTTCCTCACCTGGAGTGGGAAGATATTCAAATATGATCTACATGCAAACCAAAATGGCTCTTTCTGTATCACTTAGCTCACCTGAATGTGGCAACTGGCTCACACAAATCTAATAGATCTGACAAACACTTGCTTTTAAACAAAAGTCAAATGATTGGCAGGCCCATGTAAAGAATCTGCTGTTATACTGTACCACATCAGCTCGTAGGTGGGAAATAGCAAGTGTTTGAATACTTCAAAACTGTATATAATCACCCTTAAAAAAAGTGTCTTATACGAAAAAAGCATCCAAACACTAATGCCCCCACTTTCAGTAGTACAGTCCAGTAACTAGATCACTGCATGGGCCTATGGCAGATAATATATTTCTACTCTAAGGCTGCAATCCTATACACACTTTCCTGGGAGTAAGCCCCACTGAATTCAATGAGACTTACTTCTGAGTAGACATGCATAGGATGGTGCTGTAAACTGCCAACTTCCCACATTATCTGAAAGATAACTGGGAATTTCTAACAGCACATATTCATCAAACATGGAAGAGTTATGGCTAGAAAATGAAGACATACATTATCAAGCAAAAGATCCAAGATAGCAGATTAACCCCTGCTAACTGGGCAAGAGGCACTTTTTCAATTGGTGCTCCTCTTATATTTAGCAGGGGGAGAGTAACTGCCCCCCTTTCACCCCAGCACAGTGTCTTTTTCTGGTGGCTGTTTGCTGGTGTTCTTCTGCCTCTTTTTTAGATTGTGAGCCCTTTGGGGACAGGGAGCCATTTAATCATTTGATTTTGTCTGTAAACCGCTTTGTGAACTTTGTGTTGAAAAGCGGTATATAAATACTGTTAATAATAATAATAATAATAATAGTATTTGAGAAAAGACTGATATTGTAGATCTCTCTCTCTCTCTCTCTCTCTCTCTGAGGGCGCAATCCAAACCTACTTAGGCCGCCGTTGTAACCAGCAGCCCAGCAAAAACAGGAGGCCCCAGAACGGAAAGGGGATTCAAATCCCCTTTGAATTTCCCCTTTTGGAGGGGATTTGAATCCCCTTTCCGTTCTGGGGCCTCCTGTTTTCGCTGGGCCGCTGGTTGCAACGGCGGCCTAAGTAGGTTTGGATTGCGCCCTGTATATACTACAATCCGAGTTAACTTTTCTATATTAGCTATCCAAAGTACTCTATAATATCACTGTTTTGATTGGAGAGACAATATAGACAGAAAATCCTCTCTGCTGCTCTCAAACAAAATATTTATACTGCATTAAAGGATACTACCTGGTATCCTCTGGGAATAATATCTAAGTAGTAGCCCAATACTTCTGGTCTTTAAAAAAAGAGTAGTCCAATACACAATAAAGCTGTTACAAAGATTTTTTTTTTTAAAAAAAGATACATGAACAACAATCCCCCCTCCCAGGTATTTACAATTCATGATCCAATGCAAAATTACAGTGCACCTAATACTGTAGTGCACAGTATTTAGAAATTTGGGCGATTTGTCCTGCGGTGGAACTGCTATGGCCAGTCCACCAAAACATCAAGCACATTACGCAAGATGGAACAGCAATACTCAAACTGCCACTGCCTCAACGTGACCTATGGTCATCATTACAACTGTCACTCCTTCCCTACCTAGCATACACCACCACAAGAAACATACACAGCTTGCTTTCTAGTTATAGTCACTGAACCTTAATAAGTACAAAAAGTTGTAATAGGGTTAAAGCAACCAACAACATGAGATCCAAGGCATCTGTAGTTCAGAAGCCTAATCATCCTTGAAAACAAGAGCCAAAGATTTTCTAGTGGATAAAATGATTTACTGCACTACATAGCTGCTGTGCACCGAAATATGTTTTGAGTGACGGTGTCACGTGAAAATATGTTGCAACAAATCTGGTTTTGTTCCAAGTTCCTTTTCTAGAGTTGCCTTTATGATACCTACAAGCAAAATGTATTCATCTTAAGGTGCTGATCTGCATTCTTAAGTACACATTTGCAAAATGTAACAACTGAGGAGAACTAAACTATCTCTTCTTCACTCTTAAAGCTATAGGCACACTACAGAAGACACTGGTGGTTATCAAGCTCCTTCCCAGGCTAGAGCCTCCATCTCTGCTATCTTTAGGAGTGTCATTGTTCCAAGTCAATCCTACTTTCAATTTTTAAAAGTTTCTATCTTTTATGATTACAAAGAAAAGATTAAGAGCACCAGGGCAATGTGTCCAAAACAAAAGACTAATTAAGTGACCTACATGCCTCAACTGCAAGCTATACAATTGTGAAATCCAGCTTGTTATTTTGAGTATTTAGGTTTGGCAAATACCAGGTCCTTTGGATCACCACAGCTGGCTAAAAGACTCATCTGGCAAGAAGGAGTTTGTCACATCAACCAAAGTGTCAGGAATTGTTTCCTGAAAAGTGGAATGCTATCATGGACAAACGGGAACAAACTGAAGATTCCAGGTTTTGGGTTTTTTTAAGCCCAACATGAACGCCAAGTGCCATTTACTGGCCTCTTTTGCTATGTCATCTGAGGATGCTAACCTAAAGCTGATATGGTGGATGTGAACCATTCATAGAGGTTGAAAAATGTTAAATTTCTAGTCTTGGAATTCTTCCAATCCTTAGCCAGACTACAGTATGCCTTGCTTGGAGCAAAATGTTATTTAACTTTATTATGAACCAATCATTAAAAGTGTAAATCAAGAATACAACTAAATGCTGATCAACTACAAAACAGACTTTAAAAACAACCACATGTAGCCCCAGACTGGGAACAGGAACAAAAAAAAAAGGAGAAGTGCTGCCAACTCACTAGCTATGTGCTAGTTAACCTCAATTTACAATTGTAAAGCCACATGCATGCGTGCGCGCACACACACACACACACACACACTCTACACAAAGCTCTACACACAGCTGTAGAGATAGCCCAGCCCACTCCACCTCTGAGGTTCCCAAGTCCTGCAAACATAGATTTACACACACATTTGTAAGTGCTGACTGGATCTCACACATACAAAAAAACTTCTGGAAGAGATCAGTCATCCTTTTAACTTTGATACTTTTCCTGTATTTCTTCTGTGCTGATTTTTACTTGCTGGAACCTTGTACAAGATTTAAGAGTCATTAAAGATGCAAAAAAAGTGCTCATTATGGGGTAATTATCTTTTATGCCAAAAGCATGGCAAATGTAATTATGTGAAGGGGGGGGGGAAGAGAGAGAGAACCAATTGTATTGGACTCCTGATGTTCTAATCAAGAGTCTGAGAATAAAGGAGAGCCTGGTAATGGCAGCCCTGCTGTGGCAAAATTTTGCTGATTTTCTACATTTAAATAGAAGGTTGGACTGGAAAGATGGCATGAGATTTATCTCTCATGTCAATGACAGTCCAACAGCCTGAGTTATTTAATCATCCTGAATCTCTGTGGAAGCAAGTAAACTCAAAGGTCAAACTTCTCTTTCAAAAAAAGGAAAGCTTAGTCATTTCAACTATAGATAAAGGGTAGGAGAAACCATTGCCTCCCATGTTTTTGGTAGTGTTTGGTTTAGTAGCATGCATAACATTTCCCCTCATTTAGTAAATACCTTATTGTTGCTGTTGTTTTAACTACCTAGATATTTTAAAAAGAATTGAGAAGATAGTTGCTAGTACTTCCTGGGCTTACAAAGCTTCTCAATTACAAAGTCTCAGTTTTACACAGCTATTATCACACTGAAAGCCAAATGAAATCTGCAATTCTCTATTCTACTCTTACTATTTCTAGGCAGCCATGCAATAAATTTGCACCTTGATCCTGAACATATTACTTGGGAGTGCATGCCACACTAATATCAGTGGAACTTACTTCCAAATAACGTGATTAGGATCAGGGATGTGTTTTTCACTTTGATCTTTGTGCACATACAAGTCAAATAAATTTTGACCCAATACAATTACTGAACACACAAGGTACAGTACAGTAAAGCTTCTAAGTAATGCACATCAGGGTTTGAAAGGCTGAGAGTTCGATAAAGAAGGCGAAGATGAAACAAACCAGTGTAAATGGTAACCAAGTACCTTCCTCTTTCCAGCCTTATCCCCACCCCCACACTTCTCCATTTCCCACCAAAACAAAGGAGATATTCCAAGCCATCCATAGCTCTCCATCTGGAATCTCATGCCATTTCTGTTGAAAAGTTTAGTAGCCTTCTTCTTAAAATGCCTATAAATATCTCTCTTGCTTTGCAACTATAGTACACTTTTTGGGAACCACAAGTGTATAAACAAAAGTGCTTAATTAAAACAAATCCAGGAAATGGCTCTCCATTCACTCAAATTATGTTTCACCACTATAAGAATCAAAGTGCAGTTAGAAAAGAAAAGTCCAACAGGTCGTAAGGAAGTTATTTATACTGAACCTAGCAGAAAAGAAAACCATGTTCTATATACATGCTATATTGGGGGGGGAGTATTTAGTTATGATCTTAATTTCATTTAAGATAGTTTGGATAAACATCAAGAAGAGAGACCTCCTCTGTGGTCAATTTACAGTCAATTCTTTGTTTAAAGGGGACACCAATGTTGTAATTTTGCTGCACACAGAATTTCCCCAACGAGACACATACCTAAAATAAGACTTCTTCCTCAGCAAGAATCGTCAGCTGCCATTAAGGCCACACCTTAAAAAGTTCTTACCACACAGCAACCATGCAAGTACAAACTAGTGGTGGCTCTTTTCAGGCAAAAAAAGCAGCAGAATTAAAACTTAAGAGGACGATTTGGTATTTTCAGATCAGATCTTAGAAATGTTGTGGTGAATCTCTCCCCCCCCCCCCCCAGGATCTAAATATTAGGGGGTATTTTGTTCTGAATTTTTTGTTCACTCTCTTTTTTTTTTTTTACACAAGTGTAGTCTAACTACCTTTCACAGGAATATAAATATTTAACATTTAAACCTGACAACACAGCACTAAAAGATAAAATGCCTTCCTGCTAAGAGCAATAGTGCCTCAGAACTGGAAGGCAGCTGTTGTTCCCCAGCCTCCTCTTTTGTTGCACCTAATCTCATGTCAAGTCATTCAACCAGCTCCAAAGCGATGAAGACATAATTGAATCAACCTTATACAAAAATCACCACATCTACTGTTCTTAAATAGTGATATGCACACACTAGTTATTCCAAACCAAGGTACAGTATCCCCCCCAACAAAACCAAAAACATGCGCGCTCTCTCTCTCTCTCTCTCTCACACACACACACACACACACACACACACACACACACAACCAACCACAATGAAACTGAAATCAACAACTCTTGGACTTCTCAGAAAAAATACTGTACAGTATAACTAGATTAACCGACCAATCACTAGTCTACTGTAATATCTTCTCAACTATAGCTGGGCATTATGCATGCACATATCTTGAAATAAAGTGAGTCTGGACTCGCATCATTTCAAGAAAAGCAAGGGAGCAATCTACCCTTTCCATCCCCCCAGCCTCTAACATGAAACATACACATTTTAAGATTCTCTGGAGTAGAAGAGAATTCTTAATATTAGAGTAGCAGTAACTGATGACCCGTCATAAGTTGGCATTCCAATTATCATATATACTGACTCATCAATTCACATAAAACTACTGTTTGTTTTATAAAGTTAACATTTATCAAACACAAAAATTTTTTAAAAATTATGGTTTTTTGGGGGGGGGGTCAAATTCCACACACTTTCCTTTCCCCACCTCCAAAGAAAACAGTTTAGCCTACTTATTTGAACTAGTCCTTTAATGTTGTCCAAGAAAATATCATGAACAGTGTCACTTTTATTTTAAAGGATTTCACATCCCATATCTACAGAAGCCCCCCCCCCTGTGTAATAAAACATGGCGAGAAAACATTTGCAAGCCATTGTTATGAGCACAGTGTTCAGATACCTTTGCAGACACAAAACCAGCCTCCATCTGCCAACAGCATGTAAGCAGTGGTCAGCAAGTCAATGCCTGCTATTCAAATTGTACTTAGGCGTTTTATTTCTATGCCTTACTGATCATATCAGGCAAGCTGTTCAAGGCCTAATACAATGTGAAGAATACTACTCACACCCTTAGCATTTTTGAAAGTGGGCTATTTCCTTCTGTTCTTTCACATATAGAAACTTCCTTTTTCACATTCTTTTGTAAAAGATTTCACTTCATCTATATACTTAAGTTCCTATTTCTGCTTTTCACTCTGTACTAGATTCTTTCTTCTCCTTGCAAACCGGCCCCCACTTTCCACCGATCAGAACTGGTGTATATTTTGGAGCTTTCAAGGTCATTTTAGAAAGGACAGAAAAAAACAACACAGAACCCAAAACAAAAACAGCCTACTCCTTTATTTTCCTCCCTTTAAACAGCTCTTCTGAACAACAAAACCCAAGTTATTTTTTGAACCCAAAAGCCATTCAGTAAGAAGCCCAGCACAGAAATTCTGTTGGCCACTACTTCAAAAAAACTCTTACACTTCAATTCAGAAACTCACAAGGGGATTCACACAGCAGCACACTATGGGGGTGGGGAGGGACTCACGGGATCGCATGAGGGAAGGCGATAGGATTTCTGCAGCTGAAATAAACAAAACCCAAACACACCCTAAGTGAAGCCGATTAGTCAAGAATTAATGTTTCCCCATATATAGGTAAGGGATCAGCATACGGAAGTGAAATCACACATCGTCAAATACACTTTTGAAATTTTATTCTCCCCCTCTCCTAGCAAGGTCTATTGTTGTTACACGAGCCAAGTAGATTGTTTATTTTGAAAGAGCTCCCGCACCCTTTTTTTAAAAACCTCTAGTGGCTTTATAGATTTTTTTTTAATTAACACAACAAACGCTCGGGGGCAGATTAAATTCCGCATTAAAAAGCATTCAAAATGAAACTGACAAAAACGGATCAATAAACTTTTCATTAGCAAATCCGACACCTCCCCCAACCAAACATATCACAAATCTGTCTTCCAGGAACAGCCCCTGGCTCACAAAAAAAAAATCTCCCCGGCCCCCATCAAGAATCGACATATTGAATATTGAAAACAAATACCTATGTAGATAATGGAAGTTTCAAACATCTACTTGGATGGTAGGAAAAAAGAGGCAGCACACGGGGGGGGGGAGAGACTGCAGGCAGCAGAGACGAGGCAGAAATCACACGCAGCAAGAAGTTTAGAGGAAACGGAGAAGCTAATCTTCGTCTTCCTCATCTATCTTCCTCCACCCTCCAATTTTTAACGGGGAGACAAAACTAAGATAACGAGGAGATCTTGAAAAGAGGTGCTATTTCGGAAAAGGTTTCTTTACCTGCTGCTGCTGCTCCTCCTCTGCCATTGCCTAGTGGTGGTTGGTTGGTGGTAGAGGAAGAAGATAAAACTGACACAACAGGAGTTGCTGCGTTTGAATGAGAAAGAAGAGAAGAAAAGAGGGAGGAGGGATTCGAGGGGAAGGGGAGGGGAAGGAGGAGGGCTATTGGGAGTTTTTGAGGCTGGTAGCCTGAGCTACTGCCACACACACACACACCTGATCCTCTTCGCTTCTCTCTTCCTGGGGGAAAGGAGGATTTGGGGAGAGAGAAAAGGAGGGCATCATCCATCTCCCAATACTAAGACTCAGAGAGAAGCAAGACCCTAAGATGCTATGATGAGGGCACACAGCCGGAAGATCATTTATGGAGAGGGGGAAGTGCAATGCTACCCCTTCTGTATGCACACCTGCCCATTTTTATTGGGGTTGATGGCTCTGATGGTGGTGAATTCAACAGGGGGCGATGATTTATTTACTTCATCGCAAGCCGTCCTAGCTCCCCAATCCAATTCAAAAAAAGAGTTTCCAAGGCGGTTTACAAAAGTAGCGAACAATAAAATAAAAACCAGGGCAAAGGAACGCCAGGCAGAAATCATCAGTATAACACATTTATCCTCTCTCCTAGGCTCGAATCTCCCCAAAACCTCGCCCAGTCTCAAGGCGGGATTATGCCTCCATACACTCTAATAAATTATAACTGGATTGGCACAGATTAGCTTCTCCCCTTTTGTCTCCCCCCCCCCGTCTGAGTTAAGATTGTACACTCCCTGAGGCAGGGACTTGTCTTTTTTATTATGCACACTGACGGTGCTGTATAAAAATACCCTCCATGCAACAGATACACACAGAATGGAATAATTTATCTTCCATACTCCAGCCAGTCATCCTGCCTCGGCACACCTCTAAGGAAAACAGAGTGGGATAATAACGCCATAGCATGGGGTCAGCCCCCAAGTTGGGACTCGTCTTCCATGTGTTTTGGAGCCAGCCTCTTGCCACCTGCCCCAGAGTGAGATGCCCCTTCCAGGAATCAGGGGAGCAGCTTCCCCAGTCGCCCACCTCTCCAGGGCCACTACTTGGCTTCCCAAGGATGGAGGCTCAGTCGGACCCTCCCCGCCACACTCGCGGGCTCACAGATACCCCCCGTCCCTGAGGGACTGGACGGACCGAGGCAGAGAGACCTCATTCATTCTCTAATCGCCTACCTGGCTGTGAGCGGAGTAGTAACTCGCTGCTATATGAGAAGGCGGCGAGGCGAGGCGACTCCGCCTGGCCCCGTTTGCCCCGCGGTGGGCGGGACAGGGAGCAAGATGGTTCCCTCCTTCCCGCAGCTCTTGCCGCCGGCCCTGCCCTCCTATGCCCCTCTCTCTGACCCGCATTCCCTGCCCTGCGGGGCTCCTCCCTCACTCCAGAGCAGTCTGAAGGCGGGAACCCGAAGCAGGGGCCGGTGTGCCTGGCGGACTAAAATATATATATCCTCCTATCCATGTTCAGGATTATGAGGGGGGGTGGAGAGCATGCCCGGGGGCTGGGGGTAAAATGGAGGCGCTGTGTCCGGTCCCTGGGCGGGGGGAAGAAAGGCAGGAGGGAGGGATGAATACTTGGTAGAGGCCGTGGGGGCTTCTCATGAAAGGAGGTTTTCCAAATGTTCTCTGTACTAAGTCCTGAAAAGAAGTCAATGGTAGTCCTCTTTCTTTTTCTGTCTCCTCCCCCCCTCCGTAAAAATGGCAGGGTCATTCAGAGGAATTTTATCTGGGGGTACAAAGTTTCTTTTGGGCTCCTTCCCTACATATGAATTTGGCTCCTGGGCTCCCTTTTGACCCATATTTTTGCCCTGGGCACGGGTACAAATTACCCCCTTAACCCCCCCCCTCTCAGAGGCCCTGGTTTCAGGCACAGAAACTGTACTGAGCAAGAGGGTAGTGAGAGTTTTATGGGGCCAAGCAAGTTTCTGTGGGAGCAAGAGTTTAGCTGTGTGAGCGAGAAGCAGTTTTGATGGCAGTTGGTATAAATCAGTGTCTGTTCACTGATTGATTTATATCAAATTTTATTGAGGGATTGATTGACTGATACTGTATATATACCATACATATTTGCACCTGGTCCTTCCTTCAAGGAGCTGACAGCAGTATATGTGGTATATTGACGGCCCATTCAAGTCCACAGGTCACCTTGTTGATCAGCCTATGGATTTATCCTACTTCTCCCCAATTCAAGCCCCACCTGCTGCCTGTTTCCCTGCCTATCTGACATAGATATAATGCTATTTATCACTTATAATAAATCACTTTTTGGGGGGTGCACGAAATGCTTCACACTCGTATCTCAATTCAGTAATCCTTACTACAGCCCTGAAAGCTTGGCAGGTTGGTATTATTATCCCCAAATTGCAAGTAGGGCCTGAGGTTGAGCAATAAGCGTCTTGCCTAAAAGCATGACTGAAACGTTCCAGCTCACCTTCTTTCCAAAGTTTTATTGTTTTTCATGGTGCTGGGTAGAGCAATTTGGAACAGGGAAGTGCTCCCCCTCCCTCCCTTTCTGCTTTCAGTCACATGCTCCCCCAAAGTACCATTTAAAACAGTAACAGTTGACCATACCATACAGATCTGTGTTTAATGGGGGGGGGGGATAGACCAGGTTGACAAAAACACTTGGAAGGACACCAGAATAGAGAGGGATGCTGTGGATGCAAGCTTTCAGATGGGAAGCCATGTTTCAGCAAAAACAATAAAGACTGAAGGTATCTCTCAAAAAATAACATATTTAACACAGCAGAACCCTTTGTGGACTAGATCCTACTTTCATGATATCCAGAATGTGAATCAGAGACTAGAGTTTACTTTAAGGCATCTCAGAAGGGACATAAAAGGCTATACAGATTGCTGAATAGAGAGGCTGTCCAAGGATTGGGGGGGGGGTGTGTGGAGATATAAAAAGGGTAGAACAAATTTCATATTTTTTGACGCAGTGGAGAACAGAAGAGGATGAAGGGACTGAGGAAAAAAAAGAAGGGAAAATAATAGTAGCAACTGTGTTGGTGAGAGTAGAATTTTGTCATTAATTCTCATCTCAGATAATTTGAACATTGGGATTCAGCAGCCTATTAAGAGTCAACCAGTACCTAATGTCTGCCATTAGACCTGCTGTATAGGCCTGAGCTAGTGTGCTTCCAGTAGATGTGAAAGGGGGCTCAGCATATCTGAGAATCAAAATAATAGCTTGTAATGTTGCTTTGGAACAGGAGCTATTAACAACACTTGAGTTGTTTCTTTATACTCCCAAATGCATTTTGAGATAACTCTGCCTCTGTGTGTGTGTGTGTGTGTGTGTGTGTGTGTGTGTGTGTGTGTGTGTGTGTGTGTAAACATCTTCAACAGTGAAGAAATTAATGTTGCATTATACTGTATTTCTTTTATTTTACTTCCTGCCTTTGTCATAGTTCAAGTAAATATATGTACAAAACACTACTACAGCATTCTGTAAATCTGAACTAATAGGAATTGGTATGTTCGTAGGTTATCACGATGCGACCAAATCTCCGAATTAAAAATCCGCATATTGCCGGGTAAACTCTGTCGTTGTAAGATTTATTTATTCAAATAAACGATGCAAAAATAATGCAAAGAAATAAAGTTTGTTTTTAACATCTTGTTTATTTGAATAAATAAGTCTTACAAGGACGGAGTTTACCTGGCAATATGCAGATTTTTAATTCGGAGATAATAGGAATTGCTATGTTTTGATCCTAGCCTGGCAGAGCTTAAGGGGAACTGAACAAACAGCAGCTGAGTCTTTTTGAAGAGCTACATTTTACAGCGATGTTGGGATCAGCATTATAGCCGTCACTTCCCATCCATGGTGTCATCCTCATAAGATTGCAGTACATAGCAGAATATTGGGCATTTTCCTCGGCACAGGGAAAGATGGGATAGAAATATTTTAAATAAAATAATAAATGCATTTATTTATAAATGCAGTTAAAGATGAGGTTCTGTCAAACTTGTGTAGTGTTGCACTACAAGCTATAAGGGGTTGCCATGATTGGAAGTGTTCCCTAACAAGGCAAATAGCAGTCGGGGATGGGTGATTATTCAAATTGGAGAATCTGCACAAGGCTAAGTGCCCCCCCGTTCCCATGCCATGGCCCTGATCCAGATCAAAAAACATCATCAGGTAATAGCATTCTAAAAATGCTATTTAGCGTCCTAAAAAAAGTACTGTACATTAATTAAAGAAATCAAAATTCAGCTTAAACAAGAAACAAAAATGCAAAAAAAATGAATCTCTAAAACACAAACAGCGCAATCCTGTCTAGAGTGCAGCGGTGGTGCACCTAAGGCAGCTGCTTCATCCTAGGCAGGATTGAGCCTGCGCCAGCAGAGATGGAGCACTCCTCGGGAGAAAGGGAAATTTGCCCCTTTCCCCCAGGTAGAGCCCCAGCAGGCCCAATGTGCCTCCATGGATGCGCACCGGCAAAATGACTGGCGCAAATCCAAGGAGCCGGTGTAAGGCCGGCCAGGCCCAGGATGTGGGGATAGGATTTGGCGGAGCACACCGCTGATGATCCCTCCCCCCTCCCAGACATGGCGGGCCAATCTGGGGGCCCCAGAACACCTTGTTCCGCCCTCCCCCCACCCTTGCCCCGACTGGTGGAACACGTACCTTCCCTGGCAGGCGCAGCTCCAGGTCTGGGGCAGAGTGAGCTGTGCCGGCCTCTCCGCTGGCACCGCTTACTCGCCGAGTGTTGGAAACGTGCCTTATGACATGTTTACGACACCCGGCGCCAGTTGACCCATTGCTCCACTGGTACTTCTTTACACAGGATTGCGGCCTAAGGCCCCAAAGGTCTGGCGGAATAAAAATATCTCAAACTTGCCATTGCCTAAGAAAAAGACAGGTGGACCAGCCAGAGAAGGACAATCCAAAGTTTTGGGGCCACCACTAAAAAAGCCCTACTGCTAGTAAACGTTACTCCATGCAAGGAACTTTGATGTAGATCTTAGTGATGATGAGGCAGGATCATCTGTAGCAGCAGAGAGTGTGTTTTCTCCTCAGTTTGGTTATCTATCTGTATTGTAAGTCATGTCACTGGTGGGGAATGGAATAGAGTGCAAAATGCTAAAAAAAATGTGCAAGGTAGACTGAAGAAGGGGAACCCTACACCCTTTTAAACTATACAGTATTAGGTGTGATAAGCAGCTGATATGTCTGGGATTGTTATTGTCTAAGATAAAGAGGAAAGGTGCAGGAGGAAATTAATGTTGATTTTTTTTTCTCCTCCCTCCCCTCTCTGATATGGTGGTTAGTGCCAAAAATGAGGCTCTGGAACAAAGATTCCAAATCAAAACTCTGGCAACCCATGTTTCTTATTCTGCTGCTAGAGTGTGACAGGATCTTGGGCTGATAAGAGTGTGAAAAAAGAGAGTGCTGGCGGGTGCAGCTCCACTGATAGCCATATCCACTTGAACTGAGCTTGCTCCTGAACTTGGGAAGAATACCTTGGGCCAGTGGTAGTCATCCATACAGCACAAGAAGCTGTACAGGTTACTAACTGGGACTATTGGTGAGGTACAATCATGTATCTTTAGGCAGGAACAAGAGGAGTCTCTGTGACTTGATAAAAAGAGAACCATTTTATATCCTGAGTTCTGAGATCAGCACAGCAATCACTCTTGATGCTGCTGTGCAATCATTTTCATGGTATTTCTTCCCTGTTTCTGCAAACACAGTTTATTACAGCACCAGGAATGTGTAGCTAGTGACAACCAAACATTGCATAGTTTTTCTTTTGGAGGTAAAAAAAAGTGACAGTAAATATGAGTCAAGACAGAGCTTTGAAGCTGCAGAGTGATTCTTTGTCAATGTTGGAGTTTGGGCTTGTTGCGGATGGCACCATAGAAACCTTGTTTATACTTGTGTTCCTTCACATGGGTTCAGAACTTGCAGACATACATAATTTTGTTCACATGGGTAGTCTAGTGTAAATTAATGCTGCCATTATTAATTCTGTGCAGGTGGCATGGTTTGTTCACCGGAGATTAAAATCTAGCATACAAGTTCCCAGAAAACCATCTTCAACTTCACAACTCTGAAATGCCATTTTCACAGGGCTCAAGTGGAAGTGTGATATCTAGGAGTCAACCCCAAAACAGTTTTGGAACGCATCTAGCAGTGCAGTCCTCCTACACATCTTTACTCAGAAAAAAGATGCACTGAATTGATTGTGACTTACTCCCTGATAACTATGCATAGGACATGGTCATATAGCCTTGGTCATGTTTCTTCCCTTAAAAAAGCAACAGTTCCCTGAGTAATAATATCCTTGGTTTTCATTTTAAAAAGAAAAGATCTTAGGAAAAGATCATTCCTGCTTGAAGAGAAGCATTGCCGAAAACAAAAGGAATATAAATCTGAATATATTATTTAAACAGTTTAAAATCTGGATTTTTAGCATGTTTTATTTTGGAGAGGGGGTAGCACTTTTTATGAGTTTTGAATGTTGGTGTTATTTCTCCTAGGGTGAAGGCATATTCATGAATTTGCTACTTGGGTGTTTGTATATGATAGGAAACAGAAGCTGATTTAACAAGTACAACACTTGTAAAAATATAAAATAAGTTGAAGTTGGTTACAGATATTTTGTGGAGACCAGAACACCCAGATTGTTGCACCCATGAAGTAATTAAGGAAGGGCAGTTCAATTGTGCCATCCAAAATCTTGCATGTATTTGATACTGGTGGAGAAAAGGGCATGGTTAGGGGGAGAGGATGGGGCACAGTGTGACACTATGTGAAGTTTTGCCCACTTTAACAAGACTAGAGAACCGCCTGAATGAGGCCAATGTCATGATCACAGTGCTCATCTTGCCCCATCTGCTTCACACAGAAAGGTAGAATAGGACTGTACTGTGAATATTTGGAACCAAGACATTGATCTAGCTTTAGAGCCGTACTGTGGTGATATCCATATCTTAGAATGCAGGTTGTACTGAAAAGCTGCAAAGTGGTGGAAGGAGGGTTGGAGGCAATTTCAAGAGTACAGTATAAAACCACTGGTGGGAGGAGGATGTTGAACCCTTCCCTTGCCTGCCAGTTTGCACACTCAAATCTTTCCCCAGCCATTTTTGTCCTAAATGCATGTCTTCTTTCAGAGACTGGCTAACAGAGGCGTAGTAATGGGGGGGTACACAGGCCCAGGGGGGCAGCAAAATCCCGTTGTAGCGGCGTGGCTCCTTTTCACACTGCTTTCCCCCCCAGGCCGTTTTCGGCCATTTACAGCCTGTTTTCGACCTCCAGAGAGCAGGGAAGTTGTTCCCCACCTTCCATCCTGCCTCCTGGGGCCGTTTTTGGCCATTCAGAGGCCGTGTGATGTCACCCTGGGGTGTGGCTTCTGGGTGACGTCATGCGGCAGAGGCGTGGCTTCTGCCAGGGGGGCATCACCGAGGCCCACAGCCCCCAATAGGGGGCCGCGTTACTACGCCACTGTTGGCTAAGATCTGAAGACTAACAGCATACTGTATTTGTATGGAAATAAGGACCTGATAAGACATGACAGCAGGTTACATTTTTCCTCTTCGGACAAATAAATTCAGGGGACAATTTTCATTGGGGAAATGCTATGGGGAAAAGGTCTCTTTGCATCGTGGTCCTTATCAAGATTCAAATTATACATAAGTACAATACGTGCATGGTGAACTACAGTTCATAGTTCAAGAAAAGCACATTGTAATTATTTCACCTTTAACGATCTACCATCATGCTTTACAACATGGTCATGCCCAAAATGGATTAGAACTTTTTTTTTTGTTCTCCCTGCAGGGATTATTTATATATTAGCATATGTATTTTTAAATACATGTTTATACATGTTCAAGTTGCATGCTTTTTATTTTTGACTTACAAGCAGTAAAAATGAAACTGGAAAAGTACAACAAAATGTACTGTTAGGTGTTAATTTACAAATAATACAAAAGTAAGAAAAATAAAATAAAAGGTTCTTATCACATCTATCACAATTCAAAGCATCTATCACAAACTTACTTTTCAGTCCCTATGCAGCTAAAGATAGTTATGACAAAGTCTGATGAAAAGCAATGGGACATGCAGACCCATCCTACGTATCCTTGGTCCTATTATATTCAGTGGGGCTTATTCTCAGAAAAGTGTGTACAGAATTGCACACTAATGGCCCAATCATATCAAGAACCTTCAGCAGTGGATTTTGTGATCTGCTGCCGTAGGCCCTGTTGCAGTGGCGCAAAAGCCATGCTGTTGTTGTGTGCTTCAGAGCAGGCAGCACAAATGACCAGAGGCTCCACATGCCTGCCAGAACTGCCCATACATTCCATTGATGCAGGCAAGATGGTGGAGGGGGCCGTTCATGGGAGGATCTGGCTGGGAGTGTCAGGGGCAGCCCAGGGGTGGATCTGGCGTGTCAGGGGCAGGCCAGGGGTGGATCTTGGCAGCAGCAGCACCACCACCAATATCCTATGCCCCAGGCCCCAAACACCCCCTTGGACCTACTTGGACTTACACCAGCAAAAGAGCTGGCGTAGATCTGAGTAGGCCCATTGGGACCACGGAGCGGCAGAGTAGGTATGTATAATTTACTTACCTCTCTGCCTCTGCCTGGTCCCCGGCCAGCACACTGCATGCTCTGGGCTGGCCCAGGATAGGATTTGGACTGTTAATGTAGTTATGGTTAGCCTGTTTAATTGGTTTTAATGGGATCTGGTCAGAACTATGGCTGGATGGGCATCCCAATCCTGTGTAACTTTGTGCGGCCGGCCGCTGTATCCTAGGGCCATTGCGGCTTGCACCGGTGCGGCCCAGGCTCACCTCGGGGGAAGGGGACATTCATCCCCTTCTCCCGGTGTAAGCGGCACAGGCCACAATAGCCTCCTCGGATGTACGGCAGCTCTGAATCTGGCGCACAACTGGGGAGACCGTGTAAGGCCGGCCCGGGCTGCGATGAGGCTTAAAATATTGGCACAACCTAGCTCCGATATTTCCGCCCCCTCCCAGCCTGGGCCAGCCAATGGTCCCCTCCCTCACCGCCCTTGCCTGCCCCCTGCACCAATCTGCACAGCACTCACCTGTGGCGGGTCCAGATAAGTGGCAGAGTAAACTGTGCCGGCCTTCGCTCCGGTTCCACTTACTCTCTGGGTGCCGAAAACGTGCTTTCCAGCATGTTTACGACACCCTAGGTGTGTGTAAACTATGGGCCATAAGGCCTAAACCAGTACCTAATAAGCAATTGGTAAAACAATTTCCTTTTGTGAGTTTTGTCTGTGTTAGTATGACTAATTCCAAAGATGCGATCTTTGAGGTAACCAAAGAAAATAAAAAAGATATATAATGGTATTCTTAATAACTTGAATAGCTTGCAAGAATAACTCTTTTTTGTTCTAATCGTCTTCATATTAACAAATAATAATTTAATAAGTCCTTAAGTTTTCACGACTAGGCCAAATGACTGAGTTTAAAACTTCCATTGTGCCAGGAAATGTGTTGGGTAACTTAATTTGTAACTTGAAACTGCTATAACATTAGACTGCAGAAGGATTCTATGTCTCCAATTGGCTGTGGATGCTTTCCATCATCTTGTTAGATTAGAATGGAATACAGCCAGGTAATCCTCTGGCAGTTTAAAAGACAGTTAAAAAGACAGCTTTAAATAGTAGTATGAAGGAATGGAAGAGCATGAACTGTTTACATTTTAGTTATTTATAAATTTTACTGTTTTTCTGAGGATGCCTCTAATATTGGGGGCGAAACATCAAGAACTGTAGTATGTAATGTATTAACTGTTGAATATTTATTAAATGACAGATTTTCCTGGCACAATGGAAGTTTTAAACTCAAATAATAATTTGTTTGCACTGTCAGGTCAGAAACAGAAAAACAGTTTTGATGTCTCCTAAATTAGCAAACACCGTATTCACCGTATTCCCCCAATGAAAGATCACTGACTTTGAGAAGGCATGTGGATGCGAGCGAACCCGTGGATATTATATATCTGGATTTTCAGAAGGCGTTTGACACAGTCCCTCATGAAAGGCTCCTAAGAAAACTCCACAGTCAGGGAATAAGAGGGCAGGTCCTCTTGTGGATTAGGAACTGGTTGAAGACCAGGAAACAGCGAGTGGGAGTCAATGGGCAATTTTCACAATGGCGAGAGGTGAAAAGCGGTGTGCCCCAAGGATCGGTCTTGGGACCGGTGCTTTTCAACTTATTCATAAATGACCTGGAGTTGGGGATAGGCAGTGAGGTGGCCAAGTTTGCAGATGACACTAAACTTTTCCGGGTGGTGAAGACCAGCAGGGATTGTGAAGAGCTCCAGAAGGATCTCTCCAAACTGGGAGAATGGGCAGCAAAATGGCAGATGCGCTTCAATGTAAGTAAGTGCAAAGTGATGCACAATGGGGCAAGAAACCAAAATTTCACATATACGCTAATGGGTTCTGAGTTGTCTGTGATGGATGAAGAGAGAGATCTTGGGGTGCTGGTGGACAGGTCGATGAAAGTGTCGACCCAGTGTGCGGCGGCTGTGAAGAAGGCCAATTCCATGCTCGGGATCATTAAAAAAGGGATTGAGAATAAAATGGCCAATATCATTATGCCTTTGTACAAATCGATGGTAAGGCCACATCTGGAGTATTGTGTCCAGTTCTGGTCACCACACCTCAAAAAGGATATAGTTGAATTGGAAAAGGTGCAGAAAAGAGCGACCAGAATGATTCGTGGGCTGGAGCACCTCCCTTATGAGGAAAGGCTACAGCGTCTGGGGCTTTTCAGCCTAGAAAAAAGGCGCCTGAGGGGGGACATGATTGAGACGTATAAAATTATGCATGGGATGGAGAGAGTGGATAGAGGGAAATTCTTCTCCCTCTCGCACAACACCAGAACCAGGGGACATGCACTAAAATTGAGTGGAGGGAGAGTTAGAACAGACAAAAGAAAATATTTCTTTACCCAGCGTGTAATTCATCTGTGGAACTCCTTGCCACAGGATGTGGTGATGGCACCTGGCCTAGATGCCTTTAAAAGGGGTTTGGACAGATTCATGGAGGAAAAGACCATCACAGGTTACAAGCCATAAGCAACCTCCTGGTTTTAGAAGTGGGTTTTTTCTGTGTCAGGTGCAAGGGAGTGTCAACGGGAAACAGGTTATCTTGTTGTCTTGTGCTCCCTGAGGCACCTGGTGGGGCCACTGTGTGATACAGGAAGCTGGACTAGATGGGCTTTTGGCCTGATCCAGCAGGGCTCTTCTTATATTCTTATATTCTTATGTTCTTATGATAATGAAAGTTTTTACTTAATATAAGAAATTCATATTGGGGGGGGGGGAGTTGCTTTTTTGTGAATGGAAATTACAGAACATTTTTATAAAAATTTTCCAGACTATATTGTTTATCTATTCTGTAATACATAATGTCTTGTTTCATAGATTTAAAAGGTCTTCAAGTTTGATTTTCAGTTGTAGGCACAAAACCGACATTTCCCAAACTGTACAATAATATGCTTGTAATCAGTAAAGTTCTCGGAATCCAATGTATAACAGTTTTTGGAAACTTCCAAATCATGGAAATGTATCCCAAAATGAGGTGGTTAAATGAGAGTTTTAGATTTAAAGACAAGACAAAATTAATTCTGACACTGACGTATTTCCAAATTATAGGGCATTTTCATTGGTCTCTTAAAAATACTTTTTGATGTGGGTGTTCCTAAAAATGATGGCTATATCTCAAACAACTTTGATATACACAGATGTACCAAATAAATTTGGGAACCATTACATCTCCATCATTTATCATTTTTTAGAATACCCACATAAAAAAGGGATTGGGGAGACCAATGAGAATGAAATAACATTTTTTTTAACATTTTTTTTTCTGAATGTCTGAGTTGTAGGTCAACAGATGTCTGAGTTGTAGGTCAACAGTCCTTTGGCCGTCTACTCAGAAGTACGTCCCATTGTGTCCAATTGGGCTTACTTCCAGGAAAGTGTGTATAGGATTGTATCCTTGCAGCCAAATCCTATGCATGTCTATTCAGAAAGGGGAGCCTGATCCTGTAAGGAACCGCAGCAGGCCCATAGGGCCAGCCGCAGGATCCTGAGCCCTTCCCGGGCCGCTCCTGCACAGCTCGGGAACTACTTGGGAGAAGGGGACTACTCATCCCTTTCCTGGGGTGTAGGGCTGCTGGGAACTACTCGTCCCCTTCCCCTGGTGTAGGGCTGCCAGGCCTCAATGGGCCCCTCCTCGAATGTACAGCAGCTCTCGAGCCGATGTACATCCAGGGCAGCGGGGTAAGGGCGGCCCAGGCCAGGAAGTGGCACAGGATATCGGCGGAGCTCGCCATCGATATCCCTGCCCCCTCCCAGCCCGGCCAATGGCCACCCTCCCTTGGCACCCAGTGCAAATTCACCCGCTCGGGAGGCTGCAGGGTCAGTCCAGAGGCGGAGCAAGGGCTGCCATCCTGCTCGGCGGCGGCCCTTACTCCCCAGGTGCCGAAAACGCACTTTACGACGCATTTATGGCACCCGCACCTGCAAAGCAGACACAGAGTTACGGCGGATTGCGCCATAAGTCCCATTATAGTCAGTGGGGTTTACTCCCAGGTAGGCGTGCATAGAATTTCAGCCTTAGTCAGTGGCACAGTAGGGCTGATGCCCTCATCCTAGCACAACTCCTAGGAATGTTAACTTAGTGCCAGGGAGTAATCCCATGGGCGAGATTAAGGGTGAGGGCCCTACGTCATCTCCTGCCATTCTAAAATCTGATAGCCAGCAAAACACATCAACTGGTGCAGATCTCCTAGTCCATGTGGCGGAACTTTGTGTCGCACAGGCAACCTGATCCTGATCTTCTCCAATGCCAGCCTTCAGGGATAGGGACAAATTTCCATGCATGTACAAGAGGTTTTTTCAAGTTAAAAAAAAACCCTGCATAAATCACTTGAGATGCTCTCTTGATCCACATATATTCAAATATAGCAGAAAGTTGGGGACCTGCAGCTGTGCTTGTGTAGACCATCACCATCCTCAGTCCAGATAGCTAGCCATTTTCTTTCCCCTTTATCAAGCCACTGATATAAACTCCCACACACACACACAACTTGTAGTAACTACAGAGAGGGAAACATATAGTTACAGCGCAAGTACATATATGTTCCCCCTGCAGTTCATAGCAGCTGCAGGGGTGGAGGGAAATAAAGAGTGGTTTACATCGGGGAACCAGCATGGGAGAAAGGATTAGTGCCCAGTTTCTCCAGTGCCACAGTCCAGATCCAAATTGGACACCTTCACACATGCACCCCACAAAGTCGGGGTAAAAATATTGTACAATAATAATAATAATAATAATAATAATAATAATAATAATAATATAACACAGCTACTTTGAGAAAAAGAAATAGTAAACAGGTGATCCAGTTATGGATTTCGCTTGCGTAATATGCAGTTTTGTCCTTAATATATGAACACAAGATGTGAAACTATGAAGGTATGCTCTCTCTCTCTCTGTGTGTGTGTGTGTGTGTGTGTGTGTGTGTGTGTGTGTGTGTGAGAGAGAGAGAGAGAGAGAGAGAGAGAGAGAGAGAGAGAGAGATTTAAAAGTTTATTGTGAAGCTACATTTCTTATTTTCAGCCCCACTAAAAATATTCGGAACTCTGGAGCCACAGTAAAAAAAAAAACCCACAAAAAAACACTATAGAATCTGTGCCAAGTACCTTCATTGTGTTGGATTTTGTATGTGTTTATCATTGACTAGAACGCAAAAGAAGAAGAACTAGAAGGCAAAGGATGAGATGGTTAGACAGCATCACCGATGCAACGAACATGAAAATGAGCGAACTCAGGAAGATAGTGGAGGACAGGAAGGTTCATGGGATCACGAAGGGTCGGACACGACTTAACGACTGAACAACAACAACAACAACAAAGAACGTGTGAACAAAGGATCCAGATTCTGCTTGGTCTTGGATTAAGTGGTTGTTTTTTTTTATGTCTTTAAAAATCTTACAGGCACAATTGAGTCTACTTCAGTTCTCAGACACCTGGGAAAACTGGAATATTCAGGTCAGTTTCAACATTAGCAACAAGTAGTACAAAGACATTTAAGCACACGCATTGGCTGATTCCTTCGAGAGCTTTTTGCTTCCCCCTCTGTTAGGCATACACACACAGTAGTATGTTTACAGGAAGTGCTTGCTATGCTAGGCAGACAGTTTGGTAGTCTTGATGTGGTAGCTGATTTGACTAATATGCTCACATGATTACGTGTACAAAATTGCAGACAAAAGCTCTGAGAAGAGAGCCTCAAGTCCCTGCATTCTTGAACCATCAGCTAATCACATGATTAACTACTGCCTTTTAGGCTGCTCCTTCTTGGTGATCAGTAAACAGGGCTGCTGGAGCCCCTCCCCCACCAGGAATGCGATCCATGCTTCCAGAGGAATTACTACTTCACTCTTGTTTATTCATTACATTTTAAATCCATCCTCTTGTTATCCTCCAACATCTCACAGATAAGAATATGGACTTCTTATATTCTAATAATATGGGCTGCTGTCTAGGCACATAAAATCCAAGTTGTGAGGTCTCAAATTGTGCAGTTGATTCCAGAATCAATTATGAAAATCAGTCACTGGATTTTATCCTACACACGTAGGTGGCATTTATTATGTTCTGTTCCCACATGGATGTGGAGCACAGTGTGCCAAATGGGCAGGGGAGGTGAGGCATGGTTGCAAGTCTGGCCTGCATGTGATGTGAGGTAGATTGGGAGGTAATAGTAGCAGCAGTAGCAGGATTCTGGTCTGCATTTGCAGTGTGTGTGTGTTGGGGTGTGTGTGTGGAATTGCCCTCCTAAGTCGCTTCCTTCCTTTCATATTCCCTTATCATGTGTGTTTTACAGAACATATCTACTTTCAGAGTACAAAGTAAGGGGTTTAAAATCATGGTAAAAATGAAAAGAAGAATTTACCTGGTTTTAAACCCCTTAAATTTATTTATTTACAGTATTTATATCCCGCCTTTCTCCCCGAAGGGACCCAACTTAAATACTTCGTACTCTACAACTTGCGGCCATGAAAACTGGTGTACCCGAAATCTACTTTCCACATGGAAAAAAATGTATGATTGTTTTTAAGTAGGCTACACACATAGTATGCAGCTACCCGATTTGGGCAGCAATGTTACAGTAAATGCAAGGCCTCTGAGAGGGGGGTTAAGGGAGTAAATCGTACCCAGGCCCAGGGTCAAAAATGTGTCAAAGGGGGGGCCCAGGAGCCAAATTCACATGAAGGGAAGCAGCCCAAAAGAAACTTTGTACCCCCTGATAAAATTCCTCTGAGTGGCCCTGAGCAAATGCTTTATTTTAGGTTTAATTATCGTCATGTGTCTTCTTTTAGCTGATCTGAATCACTCTAGTTCAACTTCCTTGTTTGCTTATCATGGCAGAGCCAAACGCAAAGGTGGTAAAAAATTTCCTTTTTGTGGCGAGATGTTTTCCTGCTTAAAAAAAGACAGCTTTAACAAATATTTCGCTCAAGCAAGATTCCAAACTGGTGATTGCCCAGAGCTCAGCAGCCATGGGGCATTTTATTTCCGCTCTGTGCTATGTTTCAAAAAGAGAATATAACCAGATAAGTTGTTATAACCCAACTGAAGAACAAAATATTTCAAAATGGAACAGCTATCTGTGTTGGACTGTATAAAATCCTTATGCATGCTGATAGCTTCAATTCTACAGATAATGTACATTTATTGAACCTCTCAAGCTTCGCAGAAATCTCTGCCTTTCTGAGGATATACTTTTCCAGGTTTTTTTGGGGTGGTGGTGGTGGTGGAGGGATACTTTGTATATAAATCGTTACTGTGTCTAGACAAAATGCACTACGCATACAGCTACATTTGTGATTGCATGCACATTCTTTACACCATGATGCCTCTTGAACACTGCCCTTGATTGCATAAATAATTTCCCACAGAATGATGCAGAAGAGCTGCTTAGATAGTTGAGAGAAAGCTAATAAAACAGAGTTTGGGGGCTTATATAAGTTTTGCTAGGACTTGGGATACGGGTTCTTCATTTGCTTATTATGGAAGATGTATTTATACTAACTAGGCAATGAGGTATTTTCAGTCCTTATCTAGTGTTTCCATGTTTGCTTAATTATTATTATTATTATTAACCTTACAAAGACTTCCAGCAGGATTCTATCCATGAGTCACGCCCACTGAGCAGGGATAGGGTTATTATGCCTAATTCCCCATGTGCTGGTGGATCCCTAAGATTCACCAGTGTGTGTGTGTGTGTGTGTACACCAGTCCTTAAAACAAAGACTGTAGTTTAAGTAAATACAGTACACAGAGAGAGAGAGAGAACACATCTGTGTGTGTGTACGGGGAGGCCCTGTATCTACGGATCCGCTATCCGTGGATTCACTTATCTGCAGTTCGCAGGGGCCTCCACACCACCCCCTCATGCCCATTATCTTTGTTTGGAGTCTAGCACTGGTGCGAAGCAAGTGCATCTCTTCCTTAAACAAAACGCTATAAGTCAGCATGTTGGCTTATAGCACAGAGCAGGCAAGCAGCCTGCATACTAGAGAGGCTCCCGAACGTTATAGCGTTTTGTTTAAGGAAGAGACGCACTTGCTTGGCGCCACCGCTAGACTCCTAACAAAGGTAATGGGGGGATGCAAGGGGCCTGTGGGGGTAGCATTCCTCCATACCCGTGGATTCCCGGTATCCGCGGAGGGACCAGGAACCTATCCCCTGCGGATACAGGGGTCATACTCTGTGTGTGTGTGTGTGTGTGTATTACAGATAGCTGCTCAATAGCAGCACCAGAAAAAATGGGGGAGGGGACACACAAACCACTTTGAAAGAGGGCAGGTTTTGTCCTATATTTTAGATTTGAGAGATTACGGTAATAGTGTATTTCACATTAGTGCCTCCACCCTAAACATAATTTCTCTGAAGTGAGTCCTATGGATGGAGTTAGCTATAAAAAAAGCAAATTTAGGATTGCAGGCCTTTCTTAAATTTCCAGTTTATGATTTAGCAATGGGGTGGGGTGGCAAGCATGTCTGGCAACCCTTGCCCCCCCCCCTTGGCATCACCTATGCAGCTGCTAGTTTTCTGTGTTTTGTTATAACCAGAATATGAATTAACTCATATACAGTAATCTCACATTTGAGCAATCAAGGCCGTGGAAGCGTTTGTATCAGGATTCATTGAACATTTCCAGATGATCCACTTGATAAACTGAGTGGGTCGGACACGACTTAACGCCTTAACAACAACAAAAAATTATTCCTTCTCTCTTCCTTCCTCCATTGTTTTATAATGAACCAGGAAATGGGCTCCTGTTTAGCTAGAAATAGTATTGGAAGAACATATTTGCATAAAAAAGGCTAAACACATTTTTGAGCAATGATTGCGCTACCCCCCAAAAAGAGTTCCAAACCTGTTTTGTTTGTCGTGAGATTAATAACAGCATATGAATGAACTTGCTGCATAGATCATAAAGGGAAAAGCAGACTAAGATGATAAAACAAATAGATCGTGAATAGTTGATTCATATAACCCAGTTATATAATTTACCAAACGTTAGCTAAAATATCTTTGTAGGGGTATCAGAGCATCAGTTCAACTTCCCTCACCTCACCTTCACAAAAGTTCATTTAAGACAGCGGTGAGAACCATACAAAAATTCCAAGAGCAGGAAGTATGTATTTACTTAAAAGCACTAGTCTATATAACATAAAAAAAACACTTGCAATAGCCTGTAAGAAGCAGAAGGCAATTAACCAAGGGTGTAATCTGATATGCTCTTACCTGGGAGTAAGTCCCATCAAACTCAGTGAGGCTTGCATCTGAACAGACATGCATAGAATTGCACTGCAAAGGACCTTTCTTATTTAATTTGAGCAAACAAATGTGCATAAGAATATTATTATTCAGCCATTGATGGTATTATAGGACATGGCTGTGAAGCCCAGAGAATTCCTGTTTCCCCTTAAATGAGGAAAACAAATTGAAAATTAAAACAGGGAGAATTCTCCCACAGCATTGTGCTGTAGTTTAGGCTTATTTTACTTTTACCGGTGGCACAGTTAAAGAATAAAAACATGCCACAGCTCATAAGTTATCAAAATTGTAAGTTTTTGAGTGGCTCCCATTAGCAAAAATCAAAAAGCCACAGGAGGGTAATATCTTGACAGAGAGACCAACTAAAAAAATCACTAAGTTGTGTGCATTGCTTTTGAGTTGTCCATCTGCAGGTGGCATGTAGAGCAAAACGGGGAGGGGAGAAAAGATTTGGCAAAGACAGATTAAGTCTACTTTACCTTAAGGCTATTAAAAACTACAGGGTCTGTGGCTTCAACATCATTTCGAGCTTTTAATTTCTGCCTTTCTCACAAGCCAGGCTTTAAGACATTTGAAACATGTCTACTTGGGAGTAACCCCCTTCCTCCTCTTTTGAATTCAGGGGAGTCGATTGCCAAGGAAGTGTGATGAGAAGTAATCTGATTCGGGCTGCGATCCAAGTACTTTTGACCTGCTGTGCATTTTAAAATGCAAGGGGAGAGAGAGAGCTTTCTGACATACATTCACGTAGCCTTTAATTTTGAGGTCAGGTATAATATAGAGGAAGGAGGGCGTTGCCTAATGATTGAGAAACCAAGCCTACCCTCCAGAAGGCGGGGGGGGGGAGAGCTAAACCTAAAAATAATCCATGCTATGGCGTGGTTTTAAGACGGTTCTGGAGTGCAGCTAACAGCTCGGTCGGGAGGGTTAAGGAGTTATCCAGTGGCAGAACACCTCCCACATCGCCCTCCAGGGGATTTCGCATTCTTGCAAGCCCATGCTTCCTTCGGAGTAAAAAGAGTCAGTTCTTTTATCTTCTCAGTTTCTGACTCGTCTTTTATTCTTTTTTTAGCTGGTTGCAGTTGCCTCGTCTTTCGTGCTGTTTTTCTCCCGTGAAAAGGACTCCTTTAAAAAGAATAACTTACAAAAAAACTACCAGGGAATCTTTCAAGATGTTGGAATGCTCTGTTGGAAAGTTGTGGAAATGACAAGAGTTTGTTGAAAATCAATGGGACATGATTATGGGCTGGTTGGTTATACTATTATAGGACTCCACTGGCTTCCAGCATTTGATGAAAATAAAGGGCAGGGGCAAGTTAATTCAGATGTGGGTGTTGTTGTTGTTTTTTGTTGTTGTTTTGCCATGGTGGCTACTGATTATCCTTCATATCTAACAAATGGCAAATTAGGAGTTAAAATCTCCATTCAGCCATACTGGGAAATGAATGGCGAAGCTTAATCTACCTTGCAACTGTGATGAGGATAAAATTGGGATGGAGGGACAAACCAGCTCTTTGGAGGAAGGGGAGGACAAAAATGCAACAGACTAAGGCTGCAATCCTATACACACTTAGCTGGGAGTCCCATTGAAGTCCATGGGACCTATTTCTTAGTAAACATGCATAGGATTGTGCTTGGTACAATCCAACGTGTTTACTTGGAAGTAGGTTACGCTGTGTTCAGTGGGACCTTCTCTCAGTCTCAGGTAAGTTATAGGTGTATAGGATTGCAGGCAGCCTAAAATGCACATTAATAATTTCTGACAAAATTGTAGAGGGATAAGAACATAAGAAGAGCCCTGCTGGATCAGGCCAAAGGCCCATCTAGTCCAGCTTCCTGTATCACACAGTGGCCCCACCAGATGCCTCAGGGAGCACAAGACAACAAGATACTTGTATCCTGTCGCCACTCCCTTGCACCTGGCACAAAGAAAACCTACTCCTACAACCAGGAGGTTGCTTATCCCCATAAAAGTTAATTGAACCCCGGTCTCCTGCGTGGCTACCACTATACTAACGAGGAAAAGCCATACTAAAGAGGAAAAGCCATTGGAATGAATGGCAATGGAATGAAGACCAAAGCCTTGAGTTTTAACTTTAATAATGTTTCTAGCCCTCATAGTTGTGAGTACAGTATACAGTAGATGTGTGACTGAGCTACCAATCAGGACTTTCTTGGCTCGAATCTCACCTCTGCAATAAACGTAAAAGTGGCCTTAGTCAAGCCACTCCCTCTCAGCCTCAGCTGCAATAGGGGGGTGATGAATAGAATTGCATATTCAGCTTGAAAAAAAAAATGCATTACACAGTTATCTAAATGTTAAAAGGCAAGTGCTATTGTGACTCCTTCGGGAGCTTGTTCCAAAGTCTGAGGGCCACCATGGAGGAGGCCTTGCTGCTTCCGGCCATTGATTTTGCCACACGAGTATGTAGAGGACTCTTGTCTTGCCCCAGATCTAAGTTAATGGGCAAAAGGGCCTCATATCCCAGAATGATGCCTAACGCTTCATTATTTGTGACGGTCTTTCGGTCTGACGGCACGGAAAGCTGCCATATTAGGAACGTTTTCAGAGGGTAGCTGCATTGGTCAGTAGCAGGTGAAACAGTTATAGGTCTTGTGGCACCTTAAAGACTAACATCTCAGTCCAATGCACATCTACTCAGAAGTAAGTCCCATTAAATTAAATGAGGCTTATTCTCAGGGTAACATCCCGACTAGCATTTCCACCACTGGGAGTTCTCTCCATTCTGCAGAGTGAATGGGCAACCAAATGGCAAATGCATTTCAGTGTAAATAAGTGTGAAGTGATACACATTGGGGCGAAAAAATCCAAACTTCACATATACATTGATGGGAGCTGTCAGTGATGAACTAGGAAAGATCTTGGGTTTGTAGTGAATAGCTCAGTGAAAATGTCAGTGGAGTGTGGCAGCGGTGAAGAAGGGAAATTCCGTGCTAGGCAGAGGATGGAGAGTAAGACTGCTATTATATATTGCCCCGATTGCAGTCGTTTTTGGAGCATGTGCACAGTTCTTGAGGTCACCACACCTCCAGAAGGATCTTGTAGAGCTGGAAAATGTAGAAAAGAAAGCAACCAACATTTTCAGAGGGCTGGAGCACCTTCTTCTAAGGAAAGGCTACAGCATTTTAGCTTGGGAGAAAAAAGCAATTGTGGCGAAGGGGAGAACATACATGATTGAGATGTATACAATTATGCATGGTGTGTAGAGAGAGATAAGTTCGACTCCTCTCATAGGGGTCATCCAATGCAACTGATTGATTGGTGGGAGATTTCGGGCAGACAAAAGGAAAAAATTCTTCACGCAGTGCATAATGAGTCTGTAGAATTCATTGCAGCAAGATGTGGTGATGGCTGCTAGCTTGGATGGCTTTAAAAGGAAATTGGACAGATTGATGGAGGACAAGTCTATCAATGAGTGCAGGTTATGACGACTGTGCCTCCAGGTTCAGTAGCAGGCTGCCTCTATCGGTTGCAGGGCAGCAGTGGCGAGAGAGAGGAATACCCTTCTCTCTGGCTTGTGGGCTTCCGGAGGCAGCCGGTGGGCCCTTCTAGGAAGCAAAGTGCTGGACTAGATGGGCCTGATCCAGCAGGTCTTTTCTGAGGTCCTTATGCTGAAACTGCTAACGGTCACTGCATGGTCATCTAGGGAATGGGGGAGGAATGCCTGCCCTTTAGGCCCTGGGAAGCGGCAGTGGACGCAGGAAGTGCTGGGGCTAGTATTGTGCAAGAGCAGTTCCTGATGGGACAATTACCGTATTTCTTCGAGTCTAAGGTGCCATCGATTCTAAGGCGCACCTTTACTTTCAGTACCACCAGCAGGGAAAAAAAAATCCATCAATTGTAAGACTCGCCTCCCTTCATTAAATCTACCTGCTCAGCACCAACTCTCCCCAGCATGTCTCCTGCAGCTGAGGATGACTAAGTGCACTGCCTTTGCATAGCATTTCTGGCCCCGTCAGAAAGTGCCATTTCCTTCGTTACCTGGGCTTGGGGGAGCTTCAGGGAGGCCTGCGCAACCCTCTGCAGGCCTCCCTGATCTTCAGTTTGGCGACAAACAGCGATTTTTGGCCATTTCTGGTTTTCGCGAAAACCGGAAATGGCTGAAAATCACCATTTTTTGCCGAACTGAAGATCAGAGAGGCCTGCAGAGGGTTGTGCAGGCCTCCCTGAAGCTCCCCCAAGCCCCAGTAAGTAAGAAGGCAGCATTTTGGGGTGCTTTTTGGAGACCTTCGATTCTAAGACGCACCCCATTTTTTGAAATGCTTAATTGGGAAAAAACATGCGTCAGAATTGAAGAAATACAGTACCGTGGCAGCTTTGTACTGGATTGGGCTACTGACGGCAAGCAACAGCATTCTGTCTGCTCAGAGATCCTGCACCGTGACTTGCACAGTGCTGGCCACAGCCCACCCCCTTACATGGGCTCCTCAAATGTGTGCCGGCCATTTTTTTACAAAAAAATTTTTTAATGTGTGCCTGAATTTTTTTTAATTATTTATTCAAAGCGGTGGGTTCCCCCCCTTTTGGTTTTTTTTTTACATGGCGCTTGGCCGCTTACTGTTTGCTCCTGCTGCCGCTGCTTGCCACCACTTGCCATCTTCATCCCAGCCGGTTGCTCACGGCCACCTGGACTGCTCTCGCCGCAGCCAATGCGGCATCTTCTTCTTCCCGCAGTCAAAAAAACAAAAAACAAACACGTTGTGCACCTGCGTGAGGAGTCCTGCCCAGCAGCTGCCTTCAGCCAGGACTCCTCACATGCCTGCGTGAGGCTTGTGCAGGAACACAATGTTTTGCTTTTTAAAAAAAAAGTTTGTTTTTGTTGGGAGCGGCCATTTTTTTCTTTGCCGGGAACACCAGGGCCGGCCAGGAAGTGACCCTGAAACCAGGACTGTCCTGACAAATACCAGGACTATGGTAAGCCTAGCAGTTATAGCATTTGTTTCAAGAAAGACACAGACCACCTTCTAAGGTAAAATAACGGGCACGGGAGGACTCCAGCTATCTGCGGATAAGTGAATCTGTGGATAGTGGATCTGCGGATATGGGCCCCACTCTGTACTATTACTTATTATTTATTAACAGTATTTATATACCGCTTTTCACAAAAAGTTCACAAAGCGGTTTACAGACAAAAATCAAATGATTAAATGGCTCCCTGTCCCAAAAGGGCTCACAATCTAAAAAAGATGCAGAACACTACCAGCAAACAGCCAGCAGAAAGACACTGTGCTGGGGTGAAAGGGGGACAGTTACTCTCCCCCTGCTAAATATAAGAGGAGCACCAATTGAAAAAGTGCCTCTTGCCCAGTTAGCAGGGCAGCAGTACTAGTAACTTATCCTGTTACAATGGGATCACAACTGACAAGCACAATGGGCTTGTCCCACTTGGCTTGCACAAGATGAAGTTGTAAAGATATTGAGAGAAGCTGCTCTGTCTATTGCTGTTCCTGTGCCATATCTTGAGAATCTGGTTGTAATAACAGGCTTGTAATTTGCAATTTGCCTGCTGAGTGAGTAGAGCAATTGCCTCTGGGTGAGCACTGGAGTGGCAAATGATTCATCCTACTCCAAGGCTCAAAGGTCTGCGAAGGCCTTTAGGCCTACAAAAGAGGGAAACCAATCTGTTCTTGCAGCCAGCTCAGCACTGCTCTTTGCAGAACAGGGCTAGTTGGCTGCATGCATGGAAAGAGAGAGAGAGAGAGAGAGACCATGCATGCATACAAACTGTGGGTGCACCTTCCTCTCTTTTTGCCCCTTTATCTACTGGCATTTAAGGCAGAAGAACAACAAATGTGCATGCATGATGTAGCCTGGCATGGTGGTGTCCTAGCCTTTCCAAGTCCCAGAGTTCCTGGCCTCCTGGAGCCAAGGAGAAGATGCATCAGAGGGAGCCCATCACTGAGCATGTTTTCCTGCTGTCCTGGTGGTCGAAGCCACACACATCAATGGACATCCCTGCCTCTTTCCTTTCCATGGACTAGGAAGGGAGCCTGATAGAGTGGCATACACTGGAAGCAGGCTGGTGAGTGATCACTCTTTGAGATTAACTGCAGCATTGAGTTGTAAGATTAATTTTTTAAACAAGTGGAATTGTTGGTTGTGTCACCTGTGTGTATGATCATTTCAGTTCACATGAATCTGACAAATTTGTATTGCATCATGAATAAAATACACTTAAAGAAAATCATTAAGTTTGTTCTAAGTCTGGTACCATTGCCAAATGTCCCAACCCTGGTCACTTTGGGATCTGCTGAGATCAGCTTCCAGCTTCATTGAAAGTCGTCCTTAGCAGATGTAGCTGTATCTTTACCTAGTAACTGTATAAACAAGGAGATGTGTTTTTTGTTTTAAAAAAGATGCTTCCTCTTTCAGGCTTCCGTTATTTTAATAGGAGAAGCACAATGCATTGTCCCACAAACATTTCATATACCACCAGCCTGCAGGGAACACTTGTGAAAGAGCAGCTTGGATAGAAGAATCCCTTGTAAGAACACAGGCCTGTCAGGCTCTGGCCATATACTGGACATGAAACAGTTCTTAACTTTGCAAAGATCAGACAGCTGTGGCTTTAATTCCTTTTTGTGAATGAGAAGCTGAACTTGTGCTGAAGCTATGTAAACTGATATCCCCCCCCCTTTCCCCTATTTTCATTTTACAGCAGTTTAAAAAATATTGTTTAGGTTTTGGTAGTCCAAGTTGCCAGCTGACTCTTCCACACAGATACACCAACAATCTCCCAGTCTCCCATCCAGGCAGCCGACCCTGCTTAGCTTTTTCAGGCAAGACGACAGCTTGCCTCCAGACTACACCTCCTGCATTATCAGGTGGGGGGGGGGGGACAATTGGCATGGAGGTATTGGGCTGGCCCCGCTTCGATGTGACTATCTAGACTAATTTCAATCTGGCTTAAAATCTAGTTTACGCATGGAAACTACCTTGGTCCTTCTGATGGATGACCTAATGCCAGGAGGAGGAAAGGGGTCTGTGACCTTGCCCATTTTCATGTACCTCTCAGGGGCTTTTGATGCCATTCACCACAGTATCCCTTTGGGTAGGCTGTCCATGTTTGCGAGTGAATACACTGTACTGTAGTGGTTCTACTTCTGCCTCCAGAAGAGTGCACTTGGTGACTAATGCTGAAGTCCGTGGCTTCTATGCTGTGGAGTTCCATAGAGTTCCATCTTGCCTCTAATGTTATCTGACATCTACATGAAACTACTGACTGAGGTCATCTGGAGATTTGGAGTGAAGTGCCGTCAGTATGCTGATGACACCCAGCTTTGTTTTTGTAATTCACGGTAATTTATGGGGGAGAATAGGGCTCTAGCATCAGAAATGGAGTGGATGACGGCCAGTAAACCAAAACTCCAGGTCAAAGGTACTGGTGATGAGTGGTTTGTCTGACCATGGAAATGCTGTTCAACCTGTTCTAGATAGCATTGAACTCCCTTTGAAGGATCAGGCTCACAGTCTGGGGCTGCTGATTTAACTAGCCTGGTCACCGGAGGCCATTTGGCACATAGCTCCTTCCATCTCCTTTCACCAGCTAACACTGGGGTACCAGTTGTGTGACCCTTTCTGGACAAAGATAGTCTTTGAATAGTCGGAATGGTGGTACTTTTGATAGTACAGTGGTGCCTCGCAAGACAAAATTAATTGGTTCCGTGAGTCATGTTGTCTTGCGAATAATTTTGTCTTGCGAGTCACCTCCCCTGCCATGCTATTTACTTTTAAGTATTTACAGTACTCACAGTTCCCAGAGCTCCGCTCTAGTAATGCACACCGTTTCTGGAAGGGAAGGGAAGTTTTATCTCTGCTTTGCCTTTATCTCTGCTGGTGTTAGCTATTTGCCGGGTGATAATCGGTGTGGCCTCGGGCTGTACTGTTTGCAGTCTGCTAACCCTCTTGAATACTTTAACATTTGAATAGATTGTGGCTTTAGGAGCTGAGTGTTCCACAAGACGAAATTGTTTTTGCAAGAAAATTTGTCTTGCGAGTCACCAAAAAACTTGCAAAATGCTTTTGTCTTGCGAGTTTTTTGTTGTGCGAGGCATTTGTCTTGTGAGGCATCACTGTACTGTACTTGAGTAGGGCTTTGAACGCTTCCAGACTTGGATTTCTGCAACATGTCATTTGTGGGCTGCCTTTGAAGACCTCTTGGAAGCATCAGTTAGTCCAGAATGTAGCTGCTATGTGAGTAAGTGGGTCCCTCTTTAGGGAACATATCCTACCAATTTTGAAATCTCTCCACAGGCTGCCAGTCCATTTCTGAGCGCAATTCAAAGTGCATAAAATGCTTCTCTCTGTGTGTGTGTGTGTGTGTGTGTGTGTGTGTGTGTGTGTGTGTGTGTGTCCGTGTCCAGTTTGTGTAACTTATCTTCATAACTGTTTTAAGGGATGTGTGTTGGATGATGTCTTTATTTGTTGTGTTATCTTTTTAGTAATGTGACTGGACTTGAGAACTATTATTGAAAAGGCAGGATATAAATCCCTCAATGAATCAAATAAATAAAAATGGTGGGTTTTTTATACTATCAGGGAGAATAGATTCACTATCCTGCTCCTCAATCAGCATATGAAAACACCTGTGTAATGAAGAGGTTGTATATTTTGCAAGCTCTGGGCCTGACAGTACAACGTCTCTGACACCCATCGCCTTTGTGCTGGGGGGGGGGGGAGTTTATTCTTTGTGGCTTTTCTATTGCTTCCCTCTTCAGCCTCAGTTCTGCAGCCTTGGAAACTTCCTTTCCTCATTTATAACTGTCATAAGTGGCAGTTGATATCGCATGGGTTACTTTGAGGAGAAGTGTTACAGTTTCAGTACAAAACATATTCACACATACATGCAAACGAATACATGGCATATAAAGGCATACAGTTGTTTCAGGATTTCCCGGAGCCACTTTTATGGTATTCCCAAATCCGCAAACACCAACAAAATGGTGGCAATAAAGCAATACCACTCCATTTCCAGTGCTCCGGACGCCAGAGGTCATCCCTCTTTCTCGCTGGAAAGTGGCTTCCTTGCGTTTGATTGGAGAAGCACATTTTGCAAAATGTGTTTAAAAAGCAAACCAAATAGTCCTTGGGAATTCAGAAATGTCATCCAAAGTGTCTTGGAGTAAAGCTCTAGTAAGTGGTTTAGGGATGCAGCCTCGGAGAGGATACATATGCCATCATTTCTTTAAATACAACATAGAAAGTGGTCATTGTCCAGACTGGCCATATAAGCAGGAAATGCCTGAATAACTACAGGCATTCCAAAGAGAGAGGGGGAGGGGCTTGATATACAAAATCCTGAACAAAGCCCAGGAACAACAGAGAAGATAATAATAATAATAATAATTAATATATTACATTCATATATTTTTGACTCTTCAGTGCAGTTCACTCACTATTTTGGTGTTAGTAATCCTTGCAACAGCCTTTTGAATATAAGACCACCTTTTGTGGAATCAACTAGATTTTGAGAACGTTGTAAACGAGAAGTTACAGAATGTTGTCGACAGATTTCAGTGAAGCTGGGATCAGCTGAAATAAGCTGTGTTTATTAGCTATGCTAACAAGCCAGGTCAATTACTTTGCCCAGCCCCCAGTCACCAGGTTCTAATGTATGCGTAAATAAATACCTAAGTATATGTAAATTAAATAAATGCATATTCATTCCATTTTCTCTTTATGTCAATTTTGAGATTGTAAGTATCTTGGGGAAGAGTCCTGTATTTTAATTATTTGTAAAGTGTGTGTGTGTGTGTGTGTGTGTGTACTTATCTATATAAAACATGAGAAATGGTATAGTGGCTAAGAAAGGGAACTAACAGCCCAATTCCAATGCCGGCCTCTGCTGGCAGAATGCGCACGCGTGCTATTGCAAATGTGCCATAAGGCATGTTGCAGCAGTGCCAAGGCTCGTGGTGCCGGAGGAAAGGCCTGCACCGGCCTGCCAGCACCAGATCCTGGTAGAGCCCCTATCGGAGCAGGTAAACTCCTGCTGGGCTGCAGAGAGGCGGGTGGAATGGGGGCAAGGGGAGGGTGTTCCAGGGCAGGTGGGGAGGAGGGTGGGCTCGGCTGAGGAGGCTTCTGCTGAATCCTATCCCCCTTCCCGGGCTTGAAAGACTGACATAGAGCTGCCCAGTTTTGCATCAGCCATTTAGCTGGCACAGATCCAAGCAGTCCCATAGAAGCTGCTGGGGCTCAACATGAGGTAAGGGGACGAACATCCCCTTACCTCGAAGAGACCTCTAGCAGCCTCCAGCCCCACACTGGATACAGTGGAACCTGCCCCAGCGCTGCTGCATCCCAGCGCGGCGCTTTGAGTAGGATGGGGCCGTAAAATATCTGAAAGTCACCAGGTAAAATCTCATTTCTGCCATGAATTCACTAGGTGGTCTTACTCAACTCACTGTCAGTCACTGCTCCCTCCAAACCTTCGATATGGGGATAATGATTCTGATCTACCTCACAGGGTTGTTGTAAGGATTACTCCCAAGATCATGAACGTGAACAGCTTTGAAACACTTGAAAGTGCTGTACTGTATAAGATCAAGTATTGTTATACACCCCCTCCCTCTTGTTGATTCTATTAACTATTATCAATATGTAAAAGACACACAAAGGGAGTCCTTTTTTACTTACGATTTCATGTGGAGTGTTGAGGCCATTTGGTTTTGTATTGTGGGAAGTCAAAGACTTTAAGATAGACTTCAGCCGCTTTTTAAATCTTGCCTTTTAGAAACCAGGACAACATTCAATGATTATGTCACACCTAAACTGATACAGCCTTAAAGTTATTCTGAACTACATTAATACACAGGGAATGACAGAGACAACCTTCATTCACCATGTTAATGAAAGAAATTCCCCTGCGTTAATACTTACAGGCCCCAGTCCGGAAATTCCCCACCTGTTCGGCTGCTTAACCAGTGATTGGCAGGAAGGATGGTGGTCTCTGCACTGAGTTTCAACAGGCTTGGAGCTGGATATTTATAATTAACAAGTGTTAGGTGAATTCATTTTGCTCCTGCTACTACCATCCATTCTCCCTACCTTTCTTGTATATTTTCTCCATAAAGGAGGATATTTCCAAACCGAAGCTTCTTTGCGCAGTGGTCTCCACTTTTGAGGAAATTGTTCTTGCAAAGATCTTGCATGCATATTTATGCATATCAAGAAATAGGACTCAAACTGGATAAAATAGAGTGAAAAACAAAGCTGTTATGGGTCATGTTATGCCAGCTTTTTCTGGGTTTCTGCATAACTTCTTCACTGAGGGGTAAATAACAGACTTTTCCTTACTACTAAGTTTCATTAGGTTAATTAGTCGAGCTAAAGCCCTGTTGCAGAGGGAACATTAAGCACCAGGACAGTTTATCCTGTTTCAGTGTGAGCAGAGAATTCTGTGTTTCCCAGCCTAAGCTGAAGCCTTCGCCCTGTCCTTATTGTAGGAGGCAAGGCAGGAAATCCCAGGAGCCCATTGAGTGGTTGTCCCAGCATAGCCATGTTGGCTGATCACCTTCCTGGTCTCAGTTCAGCAGAGCCCATTGGTGATTCCCCTCCCACCCACCCATTGGGGCAGTCTGAGGCTTGGCTATTGCCGTTTGGAGCCAGGTTTGGATTTATTGTTTCTCACTAGATTGGCCTTTGGGGAGGAACTTTTTCAACTACCCCAGCCTGTTTTAAGGGTGTGATGCTGTGAGTCAGATTAGTCACAACTGGCAGGTATAGTGCGGAATAGACGTGGGAATAGGGATTTGGTGTGCACCAAAAGAGGTAAGTAAGAGTCATAGGGGAAACAATCTCAAGGGGTTGTCTGGCTCAGGGATGCTGGCTGGTAACCCCTCAGGCCTGGATTGCAAAGTTGTTGTTGTTGTTGTTGTTGTTACTACTACTACACATATTTATTTATTCTGTTCACGAAGCAGCTCACATAAATAAATGAATAAATTGTCTGTCTCGGAGAAACACCAGCAACAGCGAATAGAAGGGACACTGCACTGTGGCAAATACGGACAGTTGCGCTCTCTCCCTGCGGAGTATAAGAGATCCACCACTTTTAAAGGTGCCTCTTTGCCCCCAAACACTGTCCAGTTTGGGGGAGACAGTGTAATTCAGCTTCCTTGAACCCCCTCTCCCCCCCGGAGGTTGACATAAAAGAAGCATGGATCATCAGTAGCTGATCTACAGCCTTTAGGATGGGAATGCTGAAAGAGGGAACAGAACAAACAGTTGTGTGCTGTCTGTTCCAGGGCCTGCACTAAAGTGGGGTGGAGTTGGCTGCTGCAGTGTTTACACTATTACACAGCTTGGTGATTGGCATTAATTTCAATAAACACGGTCCAGTTTTAATCTAGTTTTGTCTCATGTCTTATTGGGAGTACAGTATGCGGGCAATGGAAACGATTTGTTTCCATTGGGGGGGGTCAAGGAAGCTGGTTTCAGGCCGGGCTTTGGGACGGAAACGGCCTGGTCATCTTGGTGGATGATCTACACCGAGGACTGGACAAGGGGAGTGTGTCCCTGTTGGTTCTGCTGGACCTCTCAGTGGCTTTCGACACCATCGACCATGGTGTCCTTTTGGGCCGACTGACCGAGCTGGGGGTCGGGGGCACCGTTCTGCGGTGGTTCCGCTCCTACTTGGCAGGTAGGTCCCAGATGGTGGCGCTGGGGGACGCCTGTTCGGCATCCTGGCCCTTGAGGTGTGGGGTGCTGCAGGGTTCCATCTTGTCCCCCATGCTATTTAACATGTACATGAAACTGCTGGGAGAGGTCATCCGGGGATTTGGAGTTGGGTGCTACTGTATCAATATGCCGATGACACCCAGCTCTATCTCTCCTTCCCACCTGATTCCATGGTGGCTGTTGAGGTTCTGGAGCGCTGCTAGGAGGAGGTTGGGACCTGGATGAGGGCCAATAAGCTGAAACTAAGCCCGGACAAGACAGAAGTTCTCCAGGTCCGGAAATCCACGATGCAGGTGCCAGAGTATTGTCCTGCTCTGAATGGGGTTGCACTCCCTCTGAAGGAGCAGGTCCGCAGCTTGGGGGTCCGCCTAGATCCGCAGCTGCTCCTGGATTCCCAGGTGGCGGCTGTGGCCAGGGGGGACCTTTGCCCAGCTTCGGCTGGTGCGCCAGCTGCGACCGTACTTGGATCGTGCAGATCTGACCACGGTGATCCATGCCACAGTGACGTCGCGATTAGATTATTGTAACACACGCTACATGGGGCTGCCCTTGAAGATGGTTCGGAAACTGCCATTAGTGCAGAATGCGGTGGTCCGTGTGGTCACTGGAGGTAGGCGGTTCGACTCTGTCGGGCCGCTCCTCCGACAGCTGCACTGGCTGCCGATTCGTTTCCGGGCCCAATTCAAAGTGCTGGTTTTGACCTTTAAAGCCCTATACGGCTTGGGGCCAGGATATTTGAGAGACCGCCTACTTCTATATAGTCTGGCTCGTCTCCTTAGATCATCAGAGAAGGCCCTTTCGCGGAAACCGTCGCCCAGGGGGTTGCGAGGGGCGGCGGCCAGAAACAGGGCCTTCTCAGTAGTGGCACCAACCTTATGGAATTCCCTCCACTTTGACTTACGAACTGCTCCCTCCTTGGACACTTTCCGGTGAGGCCTAAAAACCTTCTTGTTCAAAGAAGCCTTGTGAGTCCTTGCCTTTTTTTAACATTCTGCTGGTACAGGTGGGGCGCTGCTGTTTTTATAATCTGCTTTAATTGTAATAATTTTTTAATCATTTTTTAGATGTTGTTTTTATTAGTTTTTTTTAACTGTTTTTTATTGTTTTGAAACTATTAATGTACGTATTTTGGGGGGGGGTACTGTATTTTTTAACATCTTTTTAACATGTATTTTTTTTCTGTTGTAAGCCGCCTTGGGTCCCTTTGGGGAGAAAGGCGGGATAGAAATATTGTAAGTAAATAAATACATAAATAAATACATTTGGTTATTTTGTAGCGGGTTGCCAAAAAGCCACCAAATAGGGAAAGGGCTCCAAGGGTGTGGCTGTTGGGGAACTGATGCTGTTGGTTTAAGACCAATACCCTTTTGGCCCTCCTTGCGAGGAAGCAAGGAGAGCCTTTTTCTCTCACCTGCTGTGCTTGCTTACTTGTAAATAGATACGGTATTACACAACCATCACAAGTCTCCAGTACTTTGTCTTTAGATGGAAGCCAGCTCTACAAAGCTGCCTCCTACTTCTCTAGGAAACGGGGCTGCAAAATGAGACGTTGTGAGCTGCGGCTTTCTGTCTTTTGATGATGCTGTGTGTGTGTGTGTGTGTGTGTGTGTGTGTGTGTGTGTGTGTGTGTGTGTGCGCGCGCGCGCGCGCGCGCACCTGCCAAGTATTGCTGCTGAAGAAGTAGACTTTTCAGTACTCAAGTTGGTGTGAAAATAGAGTCAAGGGAATTGCGTGACCACTGTGAGCTTTGAGAGAAAATGATTCACCATGAAAGTATAACTGAAACTGCTCAAACAGATTATTGTAAATCCCACATAAAGGAACTCAGTAGTTGATATTTTCCTGCTCAAAGCCAAGGCACAGAATGGCGAGAGACATAATTTTGCATTCCTGGGGGGGGGGGGAAAAGCACAAACTCAGCATGCAGAGTGCTCAAAACCTGTGCTTGGAATGATGACACAAATTTGTTGAAGTGACTCAGTTTAAATGTAGATCTCTGAAGTGGAGACAGGAAGTGAGAAATTAAGATCCTCGGTGGTGAAAATGGAAAAAAATAAAGAATGCCTGTAACGTCCTGCCTTCTTTCAAAGTGAGATTGGAAGACAGCAGGAAAAACCAGGCATGACTTTCCAAAGTCACTAAGGAAGAGACACCTTGTGTTATGTATTCTACTGATCTTGGCCCACTTTTTATTTTTACTAAATAGTAGCACTGCCCCTTTTATAAATTTAGTAATTTACTATTACTAAATAGTAAACCACTGCCTCTGGTTTGAGTCCCCCCCCTCCCACTGCTATTTGCCCCAGACAGGAAGCCCCTCTTGATGCCAACGGGAGGGAATATTCAGATAGAACTATGATTGATGGGGGGAAGGTTTAAAGCCCCTTCTCCCTACCCTGTGACCCTGATCTAGATCATCCCCTGCAACGACTTTCTCGCAAAGAACAAACCAGCAAGCAAGGACCAATCATGCGCTTAAAGTAATGTCTACTTTGACTCTGAGGTGTGAGGGTCCAAAGGCATTGAAATCTCTGGTTCAAAAGCATGGAGTACGTACGCACCTGCCAGTCTCAGAAAGGTGAGGAACTGATAAACAACAGAGAAGAAGAGCCCTAAAAAAGAGGAAGCCTAGTGTAGGCAACTCAAGCCTGTGAATCAAGTCACACACTCTAAGGTAAGACCCCTCGGCTTCAGGAGCCAGACTGTACCACTTCCAAATGCAGCTGGACTGCATGTCCCTCCGTACAAAAACACCCCTGTACATAGAAAACTGGCATATCAGGAAAAGGCTAAGCTAGAGCCCTTCTCCCTGCTATTTACAGCGCAATCCGACTTAACTTTTGTGCCGGTGTAACCAGCGGCGCAGCGAGAACGGGAGGCCCCAGAACAGAAAAGGGATTCAAATCCCCTCCAAAAGAGGAATTCAAAGGGGATTGGAATCCCTTTTCCGTTCTGGGGCCTCCCGTTCTCGCTGCGCCGCTGGTTAAACTGGTACCAATGTTAAGTCGGATTGCGCTGTTAGTTTTATAAGCATACTTTATATAGCAATGTAGTATAAAAGGTGGAGCATATGACTTGGACTAGGGAGGTACGATTTTAAGTACCCCTTTTGTCTTCATGATTGTAGGCATCCCTCAGCCAAGCCAACCTTGCAGGGTGTTGTGAGGATGAAACGTAATAATTCCATCTTGCTAGCCTGAGCTCTGGGAATATCTCTGGGCAATGGAATCATCATCATCCTGAAGTATTATGTTTGCCTGAGCTCTTTAGTTGCTGGTACCAGATTGCCATAAGCCCTGAGACAAACCTCTGCACTGGGTCCCCCAGCATGCCCACACCCATTCCCCTGATGGTGCATTGGGCAGTACTGCTGCCACCAGTACTGAAGGTTCAGGAGTTGACCTGTTCAGGTGAGCTCTCCAATTGATAGGTTCTCTTGATCAGTGGCCACCTGACCATTCCCTGATGCCACCCTTGAAAGGTGGGATATGTTTGTGATCATGTGGGGCAGCCCAATCCTCAGCGCCGATATCCCGGCCCCCTCCCAGACCAGGCCGACCAATGGTCCCCTCCCTCGCCACCCTTGCCCACCCTTCCCACGCCCCTGCACCGACTGGTGCAGCACTCACCTGCGGCGGCCGGCGTAGGTCCAGGTAAGTGGTGTAGTAAGCAGTGCCGGCCTCCACGCCGGCACCGCTTACTCACAAGGAGCCGCAAATGTGCTTTCCGGCATGTTTGTGACTCCTTACGCCAGTGGACAATTCACTCCGTCGGCCTATACTTACGGTGGATTGCGCCATGCAGTAAACCAGGCTTTTAGTAATGTTATCCTTGCAAATGAATGAACTAAAGCAATGCACATCCATACCATATTGAGAGAGCCTACTTACACCATATGGAAGTTACCAGTTGTCACAGCTATTCTGAATGGATGTTGTGTTGCCAACTGACTGTCATCCCATTTGCCAAGTCTTTTTACACTGTAAACATTTCTTTTTTAAAAAAGTGTTTGCTTTTATTTAAGTCAGATATCTTATTCTTCAAGTGAGAGCCAACACAGTTGTATTAACCTCTTATCCTTTAATCTTGTTTGAAAATATTTACAAGTGCTAGTTCTTGAGTGACTTATATCAGTTCTGCTTAACAACAAGAAGAGGGAAAAAATCGTTGCTCATCCTGCATAGGATGCCAATGGGTTACTTTCTGTTTGAGGGGGGAAAACATTGCAATAAATACTTTTATAGAATAGTATATTTATTTCCTGCCTTTCTTCTATGGAATTCAAAGCAACGCACCTTGGATTCCCAGACAATCAGTATACCTGTGTCTGAGATGCATCAGGAGAGGGTTCATATAACTGAATGCAAAAAATTCCCTCCACATAGAAAACTAAAAAGCAGGGAGAAGGAATACAGTCTCACCACCCTCCTGACATGCTACTTTTCTATGTTCAGATAACTTGTTGGTGTGGCAGAACATGCAACCATGAGTCCCCATCTGTTTGAGAGCAACCCAGACACAGGTTTACCACGTCAGTGAGAAGTAGGCCGATGCATCTTGGGAAAAGGCAGGAATGTTTCCCCAGGATATCCCCACAGAAAACCAAGCAGGGAAAAGATCTTGCAATTTTCCTCCTCAGCCCAATGCTATAACTAGTCATTTCCACACCCAGAATACTTAATTCTGTGTCTTCCCTGTTTTGTCAGCCTTAGGAACCAGCCTTGTGCACATACTGTCTGGAAGGTTTTGTGTACATATGTGAAAATTTAAAATGTTTAAAATTACACCAGGATGGTGTAGTGGTTTGGGAGTCGGACTTAGACCTGGAAGATCCAGGTTCAAATCCCCGCTCAGCCACGAAGCTTCCTGGGTGACCTTGGGCCAGTCACTATCTCTCAGCCCCACCTACCTCACAGGGTTGTTGTGAGGACAAAAAGGAGGGGAGGAAATATGTACACCACTCTGAGCTCCTTGGAGGAAGGGCGGTATAAAAATGTGAAAAATAAATAGAATAAAATAAATATCACTAAAGTTATCCCTACTCTGAGCTTGTGGAACATGGCTGGTAAAATCTAGGGCATGTTAAGAATGATTGGGGTCTTTACTGATCAGATAGACTCTTCCTGTTCAAAATCTGTTATGTGAAAATCCAAATGGCTGTTGCTGCCAAATCAGCAGCAGCTGCCAGAGACACATATCACAAGTTCTTCGTTTTCTCTTGTGCTTCCAGTAATATTTAGGAGCTGAATGTGCTGTTTTGCATTATGCTGCAGACACATGAGACACAGTTATGTCACTTCACCTGGCTTGCTGCCCTCACTAAGCCTCTGAGCAAGCCGCTACGTGTCTTTTTGCCCACCATTTTGAAAAGGTGCCAGAATTATTCCATATTGTAAACATCTTTAAAATCTTCAAATAATTGTCAGTGTATCTTGGATGCCCATTTTGCACCTTTGCCTAGATTACTCCTACGGCAGGTGCCCCTTGTCCTACCCTAGTTACATTATTGCCTTAGCCACACAAACCAGCATGAGCTGCAGCACCTGTCCATTTGTATTGTGGCGATCAGTTGTTCTTGGTGTTAATCTGATCCCCTAAATTAGAGCCATCTGGATGTGTCCAGAGAAGTGGGAATGCAAGCCTAATCATAAAGGGGGGGGGGGATCACAGTGTGAGCACCTGTGAGAGTGACATGAAATATAGTCACCATAACCCAAACCTTAATGAAACTAAAAACCTGCCTGCCAAGCCACATAGAGGGAAGTTTGGTAAATGTTAACTTGGCTTTTCTGCAACCTATTAAGGAATGAAGGACGCTGCAGCCGAAGTGGACTTGCGGAAAGGCAGAAAAAAGGGTTGAGGTCTTTAAAAGATTAAAGATTGCTTAAGGGCCTCCTCCACGCTGTGAAAATTCACACACATGCTGGATTTCTCCAGGATGCAGCGCTAATCTCGTTTCCCAGCTGGTTTCACATCTCGGGCACAGGTTTCAAAGAGCCCTTCTTTTGCAACGTCAGGCAAGGGACACTTCCAAGTTCACAGGCCTCTTGCTCCAGCGACCCCCTCCCCCATCACATTGGCTATTGTGGGTTGTTTTTTTTCCTTTTGCTTCAGTAGCCCGGGTCAGTTTTTAATTGTTTCTATGCTAACCAAATTATTAAAGAAAACCTGACCTCTTAAAAAAAAAAAAGCAAATTGAAAGATATATTTTTCAGCAAAGGACAGAGGGCAAAATTAAGGGGGAGATGATTTGGAGACACTGGATCCAGGGCAAAACTAGACGTGGTGTAAGAGTTTGGTCTTTGCAACTCCTTATCTCCTTTCTCAAAAAGCAGCCATGCCCCCCCCAAATTTAGATTGGGGCCAAAGTTAAGGGAGAGCCTTTGCCCTGGGCCAATTCCCCAAATGCAATTGCCCTTCCCAAGCAGCTACAGAGGGGAGAACTTATTGCACAATTTATTTGCAACCTTTTCCCCTCCGCAGCTTCAAGACAGAGTGATGTGGATCAGGCCTGTGGTGTCGAAGGGGAGAGGGTTTAACACCCTTCTCCCCCTTTGCTGCAGCCTCGGTCCAGACTATCCCCCCGCCTCCCCCCCCCCGCTGCTTTCTGAGAAAGAAAAAGATGTTGACCAGACCATCCCAAGGGGACAATCACTCTGTCTCTGTCATAAAGGTGATTCACACCAGCCCTTTCCGTGCGCGTTTTGGCTTCTTTTCGTGCGTTTTTCATGCTTGCGTCAGACGCAGCATGAGCTTACGACGCAGCCAGGAGAGATGGTTTCGGTTTATCTTTTTGCTGTGCTCGCGTTTAAGCTAGCGTTTATGCTCCCGGTGCTAGGCAGCTCACCAATCAGAGAAGCGCATTTCTCTTCACCAAATCACAGCTGTGCTTTCTTCAAGAAGGCGGGCAAACGTTCAGAGAACTGCTAGACGCACGTACAGACGCTAGAGTAGAGCAAACGTGCACGGAAGGGCTAGTGTGAATCAGCCTTAACTGTTCTCACAGAACTCTTGTGAAGCCAACATGAGTGAAGAATGATGTAAGCTACCTTGAGCTCCTTGAAGGAAGACCTAGATGAAAATATTTAATCAAAACATTAATCACCTCACCTCCGTCAGGTCTCTATTTGGGTGTGGCACCCATGGCCTCGGCCCTGGCATGACAGTAACACAGCAGTCCTATGCATGTTTACTCAGAAGTAATTCCCACTGTTGTCAGTGGGGCTTACTGCCAGGTAGGGATGCATAAGTTTGCAGCCCAAGGCCTTACCTGAAATTAAACTCCACTGAACACAATGGGACTTCCCACTAAAAATGTACAGGGTTGTGCTGTACAACTACTACTGTATTTTAATGGACAGATATGGTCTAAGAGCACAGGGTTCTTTATTCCCCTTGTTCCTTTTTGGGCAAGTAAATGCTTTGGTCTGCTTGGACTGATGAATGAACGGTGCTTGAGTCAGAATATGGGGTCATCTTAATGCTGGGTTTTATTACCACATAAAGGCCTGATCCTGCTTCCACTCAGATATATACCAGGCTCTTCCTGTGTGCCCATCTGGACTTTAAACAAACAGAGAAAGGATCTGGATTGACTCCCATAGGATTCTCCCCCTAACACTCAATTAGTTTTTCACTTGTGGTGGTGTGTTCAAATCTGCTGACACCATGTTGTTCCGAACTCGATGAGGCAGCTGTTTGGGCACAGAGGGAGGCGGGTTGGGCTGTTTTCATTATGAAAACACACTTTAGCTACAGAATAATAGCCTACCTTTGAGAATCTTCACAGAGAAGACTGCCAGGAGATTTCTCGCAAGGCAACAATATCGTGGAAGAAGTTGCACTTTTGCCATCATAAAAAGAAGTGCTTACAAAGAAGACTCCAAAGCAAGCCGAGAGGAAGCGGGCAGTTCTGAGTTGTGTTCTTGCTTTGTGCGGTGTATTTTTTGCCAGCAGCATTTTTGCTAACTACCTTGCGAGGAAGCAAGGAAAGTTGCAAAGGCTATTGTAAGAGAAAGGCATCCTAGAGCTCAGTTAAGCAGAAGTGTTCAAATGAAAGTGTGACTTCAAATCATTTCCTGTTTTAGAACCTGAGGGCAAGAGTAGAACATCATTCTCAGAACTGCCTATGTGGGTGTGCTGTGCGTTCATTTTCAAAGGCCGTGGTGAAGCCATGCTTCCTAATGGTGGTGGCGTGTGTGTGTGTGTGTGTGTGTGTGTGTGTGTGTGTGTGTGTGTGTGTGTGTTTTAATCCACATTCCATTGTGACAATAGTGCGTCCAGGATAGTATGTGTATCCACCAGGCGATGACTATGCATTGCAGTTGCTACCACTGCCATCAGAGAAAGTTACAAAAAAGCAGCAAAAGAATTGTTTTTCCATTTTAAAATGAACATGAATGGGAACATGAAACAAATTGAGACCCTCTAAATGGGTCCCCAAGTGAACAGCAAAGGGTCTGCATGAGCCCAAAATTAATGACAGCAGGAGTTCCCAAAATGTATGTCTCTCCAAAATGATTTTATGTGTGTGCATGTACATTCCTACTGTGTGCACATGGCCTCCTGCATCGCATACCATTTTCCCCCCTATATCAACTGTCTGAAGAATCACTCTGAAGTGTGCCTAAGGACTCTCCTGATCCTAATGAGAATTTTGGCTTTCTTTGGTTTGGACTTGGCAACATCCTCCCAGGGCCGGCCTTAGGAGCTGCGGGGCCCAATTGGAAACATTTTTTCGCGGGGCCCCAGGTTCATAGCCAAGGTCAGTAGAATCTTAGCAATATAGATAATAAAATTTATTATAGACTTTATATCTCTATGGTCGAATGGAAAGCAATCAAATTATGAGCTTAAAAAGTGCATGGAAGATAATGGGTCAAATGCACATTTGCACATTTTAAGCCAAATGCACATCTAAGCACATTTTAAAGATGTAATATAGTAATTTAATCACATGATACTGTTAAAATAAAATGTTGCAATGTTTTGTGTGTATCTGACAAGAATACCCTAGCGCAGGGCCCCTTAGGCACGGGGTTCAGTTGGCTTAAAGCTGGCCCTGGACATATCACAAACTGCTGTTTGAAACTGCCCTACGTCTTACTAGGAGTCTTGTCACATCTGCTCCAAGGGCGTGCCTAACTTGTAGGGACCCACATGATTTGGAACATTGCATTTTCAGTCCTCCAATGCACCCGAGCGCTGAATAGGGCGAACCACCTCTCAGGACTAAAGTGGAACAGGGGTCATTTCCTTGGCTTCTACAAATGATCACTTTGTGGCCAGAGAGTCTAAAACGGGAAACAGCAGATTTTTTTTTAACAGGTTAGTTTCTCGATTCTACAATGGTTGATGGAAATGCAGCCTTTAAGTGGGGTCTGGGAGGCAGCTTCAGTAAGAACACTAAGCAACAGCTTCTCATGTGGAACATAGGAAATAAACTAGTTTTTCATAGCGACAGCACCAGTTCTGCATATGTTATACACTCAAGGGCAAGTGAGTAGCTCTTCTTTGCAGATTTATTGCATTCAGTGAGTATAGTTACTCACATGGGTTTGACAAGTCAGAATCTGAATTCATCTTTTCCAAAAGCAAAGCAAAACAAAACACAACATCCATTTAATTTTGCAGATACAGCCTTCGGCAAGCCCCACAAGTTTGATCAACTTGGCATATCAAATCAACCTTGGCTAATGTAATGCAGAAACTGATACACTCTGTTTTCGTTTAGGCATCTCACACACCTAACATTAATAATACCACTCGCATAGCTCCACTGAAATAACATTAATCCAACTTTGCTGAGGCTTCAATCCTACATGCGTTCTGAAAACCCCACTAGTTCCAGATGGATGTGAAAGATGCTTTGCAGTGGATCCTGTATAAACAGACACTTAATTGTGGTGAAAGTCATCAATATTGAATTGTTATACTGAAAATAACAAATGTGAGAAAGACAATTAAGTAAGCAAGTGGCTATATGAATAATCAAAGTCAAGTGTAGTAGTAGTAGTAGTAGTAGGCGATAGAGGACAGACCGCCCACCAACCCAGTTAAGCAGGTGGAGGAGGCGAGATAGGGAGGGTGGAACGGGGCAGTGACGGGGGCGGGGAAGAGGGCAGATCAGGCCTGGGAAGGGGGCGGGTTTGGTTCCAGAATCCAAACCCCCTTCCCAGACCTAATCCCACAGCCTGGGTCCATGCGGACTTGCACCAGCAATTTCACTAGTGCAGGTCTGAGTAGAGCCCTCTGTGCTGTGGAGGCTTACCACCAGGTAAGGGAATGAATGTTCCCTTACCCAGAGGAGACCTCCTGGACTGTCTCCCCTCCCTTTACAGGATACAGCATGAGCCGTTTTGGCACGCCTGCTTCAGCGGGGGTGGTGGTGGAAGCATAGGATTTTGGGCTGTAGGAGTAAGATATCATATCTTATGATTAGCAGTACAAAATAATTTTGAATGCCCCTTTAGAAAAGATGTGTCAAAATTGGGGCCATGGCTAGGCTTTAAATGCTGAATACAGCTTAAGAGGTCATCCCTCCTAAAGCCACTTCACCACCAACATTTTCCTTCCATTCCATGCCATCTGACATTTAAGCGCATGTGGTGTTCCTGGATGGCAGTGAGCAAACATGAGCCACTTCACTGGAATTCAGTACAAAGCCTGCCAAAAACATCCATTGGAAAACATCAGCATAATAACTATACAGTCCAGGAAGCACATCGCTACATTCAGATGCGTTTCTGCATTTTTATCCTCATGTGTCATTTTATGCTGCTTTTCAGAATTTCAATATGTACTAGTAAGATTGTAACTGTAAATTCCAGCTTCTAAGAGTCAAAACTACATAGGATGTTAACAATGTGCATGCATTTCTGTTTGTCTGTCTGTCCTTCAATAGAACTGCAGTGGGGCATGATACAGATCAGGACCATGGAGTTGGGGGCAGTGCCGTAGCTAGACTGGAGTGGAGGCAAGTAGTTCTGCAAGACTCCGTTACACCGGAGTCAACGGCCCCTCCCCCTTGCTGTTGGAGCCATTCTGGCGGCAATGGCAACACGCAGGACACTCCCCTGTCACTGCCGGAATGACTCCAACACCAAAGGGGAGGGGCCGCTGACTCCGGTGTAACGGAGTCTTGCACAACTACTTGCCTCTGCTCCAGTCTAGTTTCACCTCTGGTTGGGGGAGAAATCAATTTCTTGTTGAAATCACCCCCTGCAGCTGCACCAGGTGAGCAGAGAAGAGCTCTGTGCACACTTGCTCCTTTCATGCAATGGAATGGGCTGGCTCATGCGATCCAGTCCAGAACGTTCACATTATCTCACACATTGTGTTTTCGGGGGGGGGGGGTCTGTTCACCACAAGTACTGTATATGCCAGGGGTGGCCAAACTTGCTTAATGTAAGAGCCAGATACGATAAACTTCAGATGTTTGAGAGCTGCAAGAGAGGTTTGAGAGTCACAATATTTGAGAAGCATTTAAATTCTTAAATATATTTACTCAACATGAACATTAAACATGTTTTAATCCAGTGGACTCTCAGTTTATACCTGGTCAATTACCATAAAGCTTGAAAATGTCTTATTTACCTTTTATGTTACTGTATTTCTTCAATTCTAAGACGCATGTTTTTTCCCAATTAAGCATTTCAAAAAATGGGGTGCGTCTTAGAATCGAAGGTCTCCAAAAAGCACCCCAAAATGCTATCTTCTTACTTACTGGGGCTTGGGGGAGCTTCAGGGAGGCCTGCACAACCCTCTGCAAGCCTCCCCGATCTTTCGCAAAAACCATAAATGGCCAAAAATCGCTGTTTTTCGCTGAACTGAAGATCAGGGAGGCCTGTAGAGGGTTGCGCAGGCATCCCTGAAGCTCCCCCAAGCCCAGGTAACAAAAGAAATGGCAATTTCTGACGGGGCCAGAAATGCTATGCAAAGGCAGTGCACTCAGTCATCCTCAGCTGCAGGAGACATGCTGGGGAGAGTTGGTGCTGAGCGGGTAGATTCAATGAAGGGAGGTGAGTCTTATAATCGATGGATTTTTTTTCCCCTGCTGGTGGTACTGAAAGTAAAGGTGCGCCTTAGAGTCGATGGCGCCTCAGACTTGAAGAAATACGGTAATTGAGATGCAAAAAGGAACTCAGCCAACATATTTCCGAGAGCCGCACATTGTACGTCAGAGAGCCGCATGTGGCTCAGGAGCTGCAGTTTGGCCACCCCTGGTATATGCAGTGCTAGGTTGCTCAATCCTTGATAAGCTTCTGAGAGCCTAACCCTATGCATATCTAGTCAGCAGTAAATCTCATCATAGTCAATGGGGCTTACTCCCAGGTAAGTGTGGATAGGATTGCAGCCTGAGGCTGTGAACTGACTTAACTGAAAAGCACTGTGTGAGAGATGAAATCAAAGTTCTAGCTTTTTGGGGAAGCTCTAGGAAAGCTGTAGGAAGCTCTAGGAAAGTGACGGCCTGTTCACGCATGCATCTCATCATCACAGGATGATGCAGTCATCAGTTGATTGCAGTCATCAGTTGATGCAGTTGCATATGTGAATGAGCCCTCACTGGTTTGTTCCAATCTCATCCATAGTACTACTCACCTGAAGTTCAGTACCCCTGGCCAATCAGGGTGCCAAACCACATGGGGGAATCCTCCACACATTCCTCTCTGTCTCTGGCAGATGAATGGCAGCCAGGAAATGTGATTAGCAGGTGTGCTGATGTTGCGGGTTGGGGCCAGTTGGCATGGTTTCACTCACCTTCCCTTGCATTTACTGGACATGGAGAGATGTGTGAGTAGGGCTTTGTGTCTACGGAATTTTAAGGGGGAATGTTCAAAGCAAGGAGCTGTTCTAAGAACAAGTGAGCTTTCTCCATCATCACATCCTATTGCCCTGTGCATTCATAATCCATACAACATATATAATGAACAGCAGCAGTGTCCCTCTTCTTTACCTCATCCGCATCTCGTTATGTTGGGTTAGCCTTTGAGTCTGGAATGAGATGCAAAGCAGTAAATCATCAGTGACAGAACACAGCAGAATTTTATGAATCATTTTTTTAAAGTCACCATCTCTTCTCCTGGCCTTCTATTTTCATACATGTGCAGCATAACTCCACAGTCAGGGCTGTGTGTACTCATTGCTTAATAAAGAAATATATACACGTTGCACCCACACAATGCAAATCCTGCACCAAGAAAGGCTGAATTTGCAACTTGCTTTCTACCATTTATTCTGCAATTTTGCATCACTTATTCTAGATTTGCTAATCATGGAAGGGTCAAGAAAACCAAAGTCCTGCTCCCAACCACTTAAAATCATATTCAGATACTTCACTGGCTTTTGAGATATTTGAGCAGCCATTTTATGCACACTTTCAAAGTCATAAGGCCTAGAAACTTAGTTTTTTTTGTCAGTGCAGGCTTAGATCCTCAGACTGTTGGATTCTGTGTCCACTGCCATATTCTGCCACATTAAACTATGCTGTCCTGCATAATTTCAGCATACAGACAGTCCTGTCCATAATGTTCTATGAGTTCTAAACTCTTTTCTCAGTCTGCGATTAAAAATTGGGACAATACGTTTCCAGTTTCTGCCAACCTCCTGCCCCCTCCAACAAACTGTACAATTCAAATGCATAAAAATTAAACACAAATTAAGGAACTTTGTAAAAAAAAATCCTAATTAAAAATGTTTTTAAATGTAGAACAGCAATTCACAAGCTTTATGAAGACATTATTATTTTGCATTCGCTGAATGCTGGGGGGAGGAAAACAGAAGCACAAGAGCTAGCCATGCCTTCTGGCCCTCTGTGGACTCAGCGCTTGTCTTTAAAGGCAAGTACTGTACTACTGGGTATTTTTCGGAGAGAGTATTCAATCTAGAACCCTGAGCAGCCAGGGTTCTAAACCGCAGAAAGACCCTCTTCCTGGGTTAGCCTCTTTAGGCAAACAGTGAATGCACATTGGCACAGGGATCTAGCATGTGCATCCATTTCCCTCTTTCCACATCAGTGGTGAATATGGAAAAAACACTGTTTGCATAGAGCTGTTCTCTCTCCCCCATATACACATGCATAGAGAAGCCTCATTGGATCCCTAGTTGTTTTAAGTAATGAATCCAGGTTGTTTATATATTTTGAAGGTATGGAACTTCTAATGGCTGGGTGTTGTGACATTCCTTTGGTGTCACCATAACATCAGTGTTACATATTTATCCCACTGGAACACACTGCTCTAGCTATGAAAGAACCAAAGGCAAGTTGAAGAAAGTGTTGGCTCACCACACACCCATATGATTTTGGATTATAATCAGAATTCAGCATGTGTTTAGGATTTATCTTGACAATGAATCTTCAATGATAGGTTGAAACACCATTTACTAGTCAGAAACAGAGTATAATAACGCTGTAATCTGCAACACAATAAACCAGACTGTGTGCTAGAGCACTTGATTGAATTATTTTATTTATTTATTTATTTATTTACAGTATTTTACCCCGCCTTTCTCCTCGAAGGGACCCAAGTTTTTTTACAACATGAAAAGAAAAAAAAAAAGAATACAATACCACCAGTTTATGCCAGCTGGAAAATTGGAAAGCCTGGTGCAAATCAATATCTTCACCAGGGCAATGAGGCCTACTGGTTTATTTATTTATTTTATTTATTTCAGGAATTTGTAGCCCGCCTTTCTCCCGAAAGCACTCAAGGCGGCTTATAACATATTAAAATACATAACACATTAAAACAATTTAAAAACACATTAAAATAATTAAAACACTTAAGTTAAAAATAAACAACCCCAGTGGGTCACCAGCATATACATATATTAAAACCAATTGTTAAAAAGTCAGCCCACCATGTCAGACATTAAAAGCAGTCCTGAATAAAAACGTCTTAAGGCCCCGCCGAAAGGCCTCTAAGGAGGAAGTCATTCTTAATTCCAAGGGAAGGGAATTCCACAATTGGGGGGCCACCGCTGAGAAGGCCCTATTCCGCGCCGCCATCCCCCTCACTTCTGTCAATGGCGGCACGGTTAACAGGCCCCCCCCCTGATGACCTCAGAGTACGGGTCGGATTATAAGGAAGGAGGCGGTCCCTCAAATACCCTGGACCCGAGCCGTTAAAACAAAGGATTGAGTAATGTAGGACACATCTTCCCTACAAACCTAGAAACCTAAAGTTTCAACCCACTGGGTTGGCATAGCTTCCTCCCATGAATCCTGGCAAACATAAAGGTACTAAATCTTGGTTGGAAACTCATATCCATTTTATGAAATTGCAATGCCTGGGTTTTGTGGCAGGAACCTTATGACAAAGCAGTTTAAACTAAAGATATAGACAATACCTTGCGTAACTAAATACAGACTTCATAGGTGTAGCCCCTGTTTCTTAATGGTAAATTGGCTATTGATGTTTGTCAAATGAGCATACTGGAGCATCCCAGATAACTTTCCATTTACAGTATAGCTCCCTCTCTTTTGGGAACTGGATCTTATGACTTGGCAAGCTTGCCTTGAACTCTGAAACTGTTAGGATTTTCCAAAAGCAACAAAGTTTTTAAGAGTCTTTAAGAGTCTTTAAGGTGTCTTTAAGGTTTTTAAGAGTCTTTAAGGTGTCACAAGACCCTTTGTTGTGTGTGTTACCACTATGGACAAACACAGCTTGCTGCTGTAGACAACATCCATGAAAGTATTTTCAAGGTTGAGTTGTAAGACTCTACATCAGGGGTTAGCAACCTTCTTCCAATAGGGGCCAGACATCCAGTCCGTCAATTGTAAGAACGCATGTGTGTTTGATATGCATGCGCAAACCTCCCGATCAGGCCGAAGAGCTAAGAAAAAAGAGACGGGCATGGCACAGAGAGACACATGCCCAGAGAGAGAATGACGCTCAAAGGGAGCTTCTGCCCTTGGTCTGCTTACACTGTTAGTCTTACAGAGATAGAATGACAAACTTGAATTCCTTTTTAGGACCACCGCAGGCTGGGTGGATATATCTTTTTCGGACTACGGGCCAGATGATTTTGGTGGTGGGCTGAATTCGGCCCGTGGGCTGTAGATTGCCTACCCCTGCTCTACATAGTTATATGGCATATTAATTTGAATGTTTGCCGTTGGGTTTTTATGGGAAATACAGGTTGATTACCCTTTATCTGGACATCCGAAATCCAGACTATTCCGAAATCCAAACATTTTTTAAATGCAGGAACTTAAATGACTTAAAAAAAAAAACTTTTTCCAGCACCTGGCTGGCATAGTGTAAGACATGCTGGAGCACAAATTTATTAAAAACATTGTATAAAATTACTTTTCAGGCTATGTGTATAAGGTGCATATGAGACATAAATGAATTGAGTGTTTAGACTTGGGTCCCATCCCCAAGATATCTCATTATATTTATGCAAATATTCCAAAATCCAGGGAAATCCGAAATCCAGATAGCTTCCCGTCCCAAGAAATCCCGATAAGGGATACTCAAGTATATATGTTAATGTTTCTGGTTCAAACAGTGTGATTCTATGCATGTTTACTTGGATGTAGGTCCCATTGAGCTCAATGAGTCTTCCTAATAAGTGTGCATAGGATTGCAACCAAACGTTCTTGGAGAGTTCATATCAGCAGAACCTGTGAACAGAGCGTGTTTATTTGGCTTCCTATCATATGATCACAAACAAACATTCTCAGGGGGAAAATACCAAGAACTGAACGTGTGAGTGTCAAAGCATGCAGCGACTCAAAAGAATAGTTCCGTTTTGTTTGAAAACTTCTGGGGTTGGAGAGGCAAGCCAGATCTGGAAGTCTGGCGTTTGTTTTTCAGAGATAGCAGAAAGTGACATCCTAGCGTGGCTCCCTACAAAAACAGAAATGAACGGAAATCAAAATGGCGGCTGTTGCTCCTCGTCCCTTTTACTACATCTCCCAAGCTCCTTTGCAGCCAAGCAGCCTTCCTATTTGTGCATGAGGCCGTCATATTTTCTAGCTTCGAGTTCGCAGTTCAAACTGCTAGCGTGGCGACCGTGCTAGAAGCTAAAAAAAAAAGCGACCTGAGCGTGCTGGAGGGAGAGAAAAACCAGCTCTCCAGCGCTCCTAGCACTGGAAGGTGAAAAACAAATGCAGCCTGGGACACGGTGGGGTAGGGTACAGCAGGGAGTCAAGAACATAGCAGCAAAAGCAGAGGGAGAAAATGTTGTATCTGACACACTGATTCAAACCTACCATCTAAATCTTGGGCTGCCAGTTTCTCCTTACCTGAACTCTCAGTTCCCCTCTCTGCCCAGGAGCTGCTGCTGTATCGTTTTGGGCTTGGTGCCCTAGCATGCAGAAGGAGAACTTTAAGAAGCTGCTGACCCCTTGCTTTGGGCACAAGACCAGCTTTCGTTTTCGAAACTAGGAATCAAGCCAAGTGTGTTGCAACAGCTTGTATTTGCTAGCTGCTGGAGTGGTGAGTGACTCATCATATTTTGTTGGCCCAGCAAACATTAGAAATGAGATTCGATTCTACATGCTAATGAGATTGTTTCGTATTTGCAAACCTGAGGTCATGGAAGGCAATCGAATACAGAAGCATAGATACACAAGGTGATTTGTGGGACACCATGTCCATATCTCAGTCATGCCTTCTTGATGCTGCTGCAGGGATCCTGCTATGACAAAGCTGTGATGACTGCAAAGATTGGCAGGGTTGAAAGTATCAGTGAGATGTTTACAGGGAATGACGCATGGACAGGTGGGCGGCGGCTTCTTTGGCAATTGGTTGCATCAAGTCTGTGGAAAACTGAAAAGTTAAACTCTGAGGGTGAAACTAGATGCGTCCAGGGAAAACCCAAACTAGTATTTCCTATATAATGCTGCTGCTTTATCAATCATCATATAATAAAAACAAGATTTATACTCTGCCTTTCCCCAAAATGGCCAAAGCCAAGGCAACTAACAATAATCAAACTAAAAAACCCTTAAAAACGATCAGAACAGTGCAAAAATAATACTACAACAGCAACGATAAAATGAGATTGTACTCATTATAATAATACTACAACAGCAACAATAAAATGAGATTAAAACAGGAGCAATAAAAGCAATGAACCAATATTTTTTTTGATTGGATCATACTTCTTGTCTCTTTGTTAGCAGATAAGGAGGGACTCTGTGGGGGGAGGGGATGGCAAGGCTCAGGCTTGCTCCAACACCCCAGGCCCTAAGATGGGGAGGCTCAACAGGTGTCAAAATCACCTCAAGCGGTCCTGATGTGTCCCATGACCCCATCCCACAGTTGAGCCCCCTGAAACCCCTCTGCTGCCCCCAATTTTGCACCCTGTCCCAGGGTGGCTTGGAGTTTTGTGGCCTGGTCTGCCCTGCCAGGTGGTATGCCAGTGACACCTGCAATGGCTGGTGGAGCCCATGGCGGGGTGGGGGAACCTAACCGATGCCCCCAACCCCATCCAGGCAGGACCCAGTTTGGCAGAGTGAGGAGGGTGGGAAAAGCAGGTGGGGCAGCCCGACAGGCAGTCACACCACAACCTGGACACAGGGGCTGGTGCCACAGCATTAATTGGGGAGGAAGATACAGCAAAGAGAATTTGGAGGCAGGGGGGTGGGATTGACAGGGTGCTGGGGGAGCCAAGGACACATGTGGCTATCCATTGGCCACTAGGCTGATTGCCAGGGCAGCCTGCAGTGCGGCGTAGCCCTGGACAGCCGCCTCAAGCAGCCATTTGGCCCAGACGAGGGCACAACCCCCTCAGGTGCCTGCTGGAGTTCCCCCACGATGTGGTGCAGGGTTGTGAGGATGCACCCCTGGGCAGCCAGGTGGCCCTCCACCATACCAGCTGGTGCCAGATCCCATCCCTCCAGGTGGCGTCCCACTGGACCTGATCACATGCAATGGCCAGCAGGGCACGTGTCCATAGGCACATCACACAGCCTGTGGATGGAGTGGGACAGGGAGTCAGGTATGGGAGGGTGCTGGAGTCAGGTCGGGTGGGTACATGGTGCTGGTGTCCGAGTGGTGTCATACGGTTGCTAGGGACGCTGGTGTTGTTGCTAGGCTTGCTGTGTTGGTGGGCCATGGCTCAGGCTTCGTTGTCTCCTCACTGTCCCCACCTTTGTTGGTCAGGCTTAGAATGTGACGGATGTCGCACAGGCATTCGTGAGACGTTGGCATGGCATCCAGATAGGTGGGCTTTTAATCCTGTACAGATACTTTACAGATAATAATGGAATGTGTGATCTACCCTGCTATTGTACTTATTTCTGTCTACTGTTTTAGACATATACCCTGTTTCCCTGAAAATAAGACCTCCCCCGAAAGTAAGACCTACCGTCATTTTTGCGTGATTTTTGCTGGCACTCATAAACATAAGACCTCCCCTGAAAATAAGACCTAGCTAGGACCATCAGTCAGACGGACGCGGCACCCCCCCCCCCGCGACCCCCCCGGCACTTTTTGACCGATTAAAGCTTCATTCTTTCCCGACAGTGCAAGGCTCTGCAACGCCTGGAAGGCCTGCACGTGAGTCCTCCACCATGGAGACAACGACATGCTAGAGAGACTCTGCAAGGTTGCAGCCTCCTTGCAGGCCTTGCTGGCCTCTCTAGCACGTCGTCTCTATGGTGAAGGACTCAAGTGCAGGCCTTCCAGGCCTTGCACCCTCGAGAAAGAATGAAGTTTTAATCGGTCAAAGTAAGTGCTGTGTGTGTGTGTGTGTGTGTGTGTGTGTGTGTGTGTGTGTGTGTGTGTGCGCGCGCGCGCGCGCGCGCCACAGTTTGGGAAAATAAGACCTCCCTGAAAATAAGACCTACTGCATTTTTTGGAGCCAAAATTAATATAAGACACTGTCTTATTTGGGGGGAAACACGGTATGTAAATCAATGTCCACTCCTGGATACCTCTGGAGAGGCTCTGCTCAATCCCTTCATTGGATGAAGTGAGGGTGGTGAGGCCTCAAGACAGAGCCTTCTCTGTAGCTGCACCCAAGTTATGGAACTCCATCACTTGTGGGGCCTGCCTGACCCCCATCATCACTCCATTTGAAGGACTGAAAAATGACCCCTTTGCATTGGGCTTATTGTTGGGTCTGGATGTATTTGATAATCTGACTCTGGCTTTTTAATAGATTATTGGTTGAGTTATGCTTTTATGTTTACTGCCCGGAGTGCCTTTTTAAAGGCCAAAAGAAGGCAGTGCAAAATCTTTCAATAAGTTAATAACCATCAAGGGTACAACCAAGTCAGAGATAAACACACTGAACGCCTGTTGACTTTAATGTGAGAGTCAAGCATGTGCTTTAATCTCCCCTGTTGAAAAAGAGTTAAAGCCTAAGGTACTTAGTTGAGGCTGGATTGTGCCTTTGCTGTTTTCTTGCCATAAGCTATTATTTAATACGGAATGTCTCCATTATTCCTCCCCCGGACACTCTATGGTACTGTTTTTAATTTACTTGTGTGAAAGGCCTCGGCAGAGTGCATAATTGCTAGTAAAACTGTAGTCCTTTTACAAAGCCATGCTGAACAGAAAGCATGCTATTGTGATATTTCGTGCCAAGAACTGCTTTGGATTAAAATATTTATGGATCTGGGAAATTGGTGCGCTCTACTTTGTATCACTGCACCGGTATGAATTTATTGAGGATGTAACTCTGCTACTGAGAGAGAGAGAGAGAGAGAGAGAGAGAGAGAGAGAGAGAGAGAGAGAGAGGATCCAGCACGCGCCATTGCTACCAGATCCACCCCTCCCGCAGGCTCCCTGCCCCATTCCTCCCCCTCCCTGCCCTGTTCTGCCCTCCCCCATCCCTCCTGCCTCCCCGCCATCTTAGCTTCCTTGGTGGGTAGCTGGCACTCCAGTGACACGTGTGGGAAGACTCCGCCCTTCCTGCCATCAACCCGGCAGCATGCTACTCAGCACACTGCAGGAAGGCGTTTTTATGGCTGCTTTTCGGCAGCCAGGGTTGTCCGAACGCACATTCTGCCAGCTCTCAAAGCACGGGCGTTGCTAGAGGTGGGGCGGAACGGTAAGTCTTGCACAGCGGCAACCGCTCCGTTCCATGGTGGCCCCGCCCACTCGCCATCGGAACCAGTCCAAGTGGTGAAGGCAATGCGCAGGGAGTCTCCTGCGTGTTGCCGTCGCCGCTCAACTGGTTCTGACGGCGAGTGGGTGGGGCCACCATGGAACGGAGCAGTTGCTGCTGTGCAAGACTTACCATTCCGCCCCACCTCTAGCAACGCCAGTGTCTCAAAGCACATATGATTGGTTGTAAGTGGCTATAATTCTATATTCAAACTTTGGGGTTGGGTGTTCCAAATGAGGCACACAATCAAATTTCCACTGCAAGGCCTTAGTCAAGAGAGAAAAGGACCCTCAAAATGAATGCTTTGTTCATTGACATCGACTTCAGTTGGGTCACCTATTCCATTATGGCACATGCATTAATCTCAAGGGACTGTCAAAACATGTAATTCCATGCATCGAACCTACCAAATAATCTAGAGTCTAAAGGTTGGCTCTGGTCTTATCTAATTATTATCTAATGAGTTGCTACTCATCATCTCATGCCTCCAGTTCAACCCAAACTAGTGTGAAAAGACATAAATAATGGCACAATCCAATTGAACGGTTAGCACCGCTGTCTGTGCCAGCCTAGGGTGTCGCAAATGTATTCTACCTGCCTGCCGAAGACTGCAGGACACAGCGCCATGGAACTGGTAAGTCCCGCTTTGAGTGGCACAGGGGCTGAGGGAGGTGTGGTGGGTGGGCGGATTGGGCCTGGGAGGGGGAGGGACTAGCGATGCTGCCACACACTGTATCCTACCCCCCCCTCCCAGGCCTTTTTCTGCCGACATGGGCCTGCTCGGTTCTCTGCCAGCTAATGAGCCGGTGGAGGCTGAGTAGCTCTGTTGAGGGGGCTGAGGGTTACCCAGGGTAAGCGGAAAAATGTCAACTTCCCCCAAGTTGACCCCCTTCCCTGGATTATAGGATGCAGCGTGGGCCGCACAGCCCATGCTGCATCACCCAAACCGGGGGGGGGGGTAGGATTGGGCTGCCCATGGCATTGTATTTAATTCCCAAAGGGCTGATCCAGTAGTGGGGATGCATCATAGTCTGCCTTGCCATTCAGAGCTGAGAATTTCCTAACATGCAAATAGGGAGATAATAGGAGGGGATTGGTCTGCTGGTTGCTGATGTCATAACAGACCTTAACTCTGCCTTGGGAAAGCCTTTTGCTTAAAATGTGGGTCCTAGGAAGATGGAGAATTTTGGAGGTGGGGTGTCTCTTCAAGGTGAAAGGTTACACGATTCCCAAACGACTTTTGCCTGCCACTTAACTCGCTGACAATACTGCTCCTGCCCAAGTCAGTTAAGCTGTTCTAGAAAAGGCATCAAGACAGCCTGATGTTCTTGTATAACGTCATTATAAATGTGGGTGCAGTCCTCATATTTATGCTTAAATCCCATCCCACTGATGTTAACAGAACAATTGCTGTACATGCATGAACCAGTCCTCAGTGAAAACAACAGAGGAGTCAGATCATGTCAAAATTTACTAATAAACTTATAAGCAGATACTTTTTCTATAGACCCTAATTCTGCACCTGTTACATTTGTATAGTACAGTCAATGTGCGCAGGTTCCTCCCCTGCTTCTGCATACCATTGGAATAACTTGAGAAAGAGGCTACAGGTATACAAACCGAGCCTACATCATCCATACAGTTTGTACACCCATAGATTCTTTCACATGTTGTGCTGAGCATGTGTACATATAGAGTAGGGTTAGCAGGCACTATCCCAACCCCCTCCCCCCCACCATGTACCTTGGCTGTATACTCATGTAACTTGTACAGTCCTCAAATCTTAAAGATATGAAAGCACGTTTGCTAGTTCTTAGGCCTAAGAGCTAAACTCAGTGTGACTTGCTTGGCTCCCCCCTCCCTTCTATAAAGACACACTGGGAGGGGCGTGGTCCAGATCCTTTGTACATGCTATTTGCCCAGGTTAAGAAAAAGCTTTCATTGGAGCCAATGTAAGCTTTGTTCCAGCGCAGATAGCACCTGCAAGAGCCCCAATTCACAACAGGACCACAACAGGTACAATGTTTAATCCCCACTACCTCTTGGCTCCATAGTCCCAGTCCAGTTCAGCTCACCACCATCACCACCACCACCACCTCCATGCATCCTAGTTGCAGAAGAAGAAGCAGCAGCAGCGTAGTAGGGTCAATGATGTGATGAAAAGCACATTTAGTTTGCCTCTAGGAAGGCTGAGCGCTGAATAACAGATGCTTTTGAATTGTGGTGCTGGAGAAGACTCCTGAGAGTCCCTTGGACTGCTAGGAGATCAAATCAGTCAATTCTAAATGAAATCAACCCTGACTGTTCCCTGGAAGGACAGGTACTGAGGCTGAAGCTCAAATATTTTGGCCACCTAATGCGAAGAGAGGACTCTCTGGAGAAGACTCTGATGCTGGGAAAGACTGAAGGCAAAAGGAGAAGGGGAAGGCAGAGATGGGTAGATGCGATCACTGATTTTATTTATTTATTTATTTAAAAAAATTGTAGCCCGCCTTTCTCCCGAGGGCACTCAAGGCGGCTTACAACATATTAAAATACACATGAACACATTAAAATTAATAAACACATTAAAATAATTAATTAATTAAAACAATTTAAGTTAAAATAAACAACCCCAGTGGGTCACCTGCATTTAGATGTTAAAAACCATTTGTTAAAAGGTCAGCCCACCATGTCAGACATTAAAAGCAGTCCTAAATAAAAACGTCTTAAGGCCCCGCCGAAAGGCTCTAAAGAGGGAGTCATTCTTATGGGGATGCAATGAACATGAATTTGAGCACACTCCGGGAGGTGGTGGAGGACAGGATGGCCTGGCGTGATATGGTTCATGGGGTCACGAAGGGTCAGACAAGTCTGGAAGGAAATGGTGAAAAGTCAGACATAAAGAGAATTCCCAGTAAGTGGACGGCTGAGCTGAGAGTTTAACTAATGGCACAATCTGCACAAAGAGAAAGGCCGGCACAGTGCGTGCTGCACAGGTGCTCCTAGCCATCGCAAAAGTGCCAGATCGGTTGCCCGATTGCTTCGTCCCAAGGCTAAACTATCATCTGCCTGATCACACCTACTTTCCTAACTGTACATTTCCTATTAGCAACATAATTTGTCAGCTTTGGAGCATTTGTGCTGCATTTTCCAGTACATTTGTATCTTACCAAACTCTCTTAATTTGGAGTGTTTTGGTTGTAACAAATACGGGTATTTCTTTCAGAGCAATAAACGGGAGAATTTACAGACATGTTAATTCTCCATGGCACTACTCCATACTCCAGCCATGGTTTATAACTAGCCATAAATTCCTGAACAAGAGAACTTTGAAATGCTTTTTTAAAATGTTGTTTTAATTTCTTTTATTACTTAGCCAACTGAGTTGAATTCAGGGCAGCCTTATCTTGGAATAGAAAGAAAGAAGGAAAGAAAGAAAAATCGGGTACATCAAGAGCTAGAAAATCGGGTATTCAGAATACACATACAGTACAGTGAAAATAAGCCTTAACACTGAAAAAGACACAGGAACAGAATTCTTGCATTTTACCCCGGACAGTGTTTCCTTAGCTAATCTGAACTAGTATAATGGCTAAAAGACTGAGCTATGAATCAGGAAGTCCGTAATTCAAATCTCATCTCCATAATTAACTCATTGGGTGGCCTTCGGTAAACGTTTGCCCCCGCCCCGCAATGTGGAGATAACATAAGACTTGCTAACCATACAGGATTGTTGTGAGAATTACAATAAGAGAATATATGTAAAGCACTCTCTGAACACTCCAAAGTGCTATCTAAAATATTAAGTATGATGACTAATCACATATCTTAGCTTCAGACATATAACTTGACACATATAACTTGATTGCAGGCTAAGCGATGCTGCCTGGCACACTTGAGGTCAGGGGTTTGATTCCTCAGTGCTGCCAGAGAGGGAATGTGGGGGGCATAATGTCCCTTTAGGCATGTTTAGGTCCCAGGGCTGAGAGCACATGATACAGCCGCCTTGCGTAAGCTAAGCAGGCCTTGGTCTTCCGGTTCCGGAAGGGATGATCTCTTGAGAATCCCATAGATACTGCTCTGAGAAGAAAGGCAGGATATAAGAAGTAGCAATCATAAGGTATCGACTTGCATGTGTGGATGTCCCATCACAGATGCTATGCCTTCCAGTGGAATTAGTGCACATATTAGTGCACAGTCAGCTGCCACTTATTAGAGGCAGGCAGCACAATCCTCTCTAACTTCATGATGAGAGAAGTACAATAGTCAAAGCACATTAACAGTTAAATGGAACTCCATGTGCTCCCAGCAGTAGTGTAACAAGGGTGGTGCGAAGGCAAGTAGTTGTGCAAGACTCCGTTACACTGGAGTCAGCGGCCCCTCCCCCTTGCTGTTGGAGCCATTCTGGCAGCAAAGGCAACACGCTGGACACTCCCCTGTTGCTGCTGGAATGGCTCCAACAGCAAGGGGGAGGGGCCGCTGACTCCAGTGTAACGGAGTCTTGCACAACTACTTGCCTTCGCACCACCCTTGTTACGCCACTGGCTCCCAGTATACAGTCTTTTCCATATGGCAGTGGTGAAAATCCATGAGCAGATACTGGTCTCTGTGCATGGATTGCCCCTTACTGAATCGGGATCAGTGACTTTTGAAAATCAAATTTACATTTGGTTTCAAAGGCCTTTATTGTGTTCACTTATTTTATCGGCTCAGGAGAGTTGGTCTGTCCCAGATTTTTCTGCACTGGCAGGCCTTTCACTGAAGAGGCCATGGAAACTGACAACTGAATATAGCTGATGATAGTCAAAAATAAATACTGTGATTCTTTTTACCTTAAGGGAAATCCAAAGAAACACCAATGCATAGTTTTTCTGCATTTTTAAGTCGCACCCACAATTAAGTATCAAATAGAAACGAGTGCTTATATAAAATATGTCTTGCAAAACATGGTGTTGGTTGCACATACAGATGCATATTCAGAGGGCTTAGGTAAGTGAACATGTCAGTACAGCAATTATCCAGACAAAAACAAATGTGCCATTGAGCAAGACATTTCCTCTTCAATCAGATAAAATCAGATTACATTCTCCTGCTCTATGTCCCATAAAATATAGCTTTTCATTATCACTGAAACAGCAATGCATATGATGCAACAAGCACATGGTTTTACCATATAAATGCACAGCTGAAAACCCTGATTGGTGGTGCTTTCCCAAGGCATGCATACATGGCAGCATAAACATATGTCCACTCATAGCACATAACAGGCCCACAAGCAATTTTCTGCAAGCAAGTGATATCAGTACTGGAAATGTATCTTGTCTTGTATAAATGTCAGTTTGTCCAAGGCAAGATACATTTCCTGGATTGATAGCACTTGTGTGGGAAATAGCTTGTGACATGTCATATATTTTGATTTTCAGTATGGTGCACTCTCCTTTACTCTAGGGCACACATTGCACTGTTGGGTCCAATGTGATCAACAGATACATGCGGGGCTGGCCCAAGATCTCTTGCTGCTTGAGGAGGCATGCCAATGCCCAATGATGTGCCAGCCTCTGCTCCTCCCACTCTCCAATGTTCTAACTCAGCACTCCCCTCCCGTCCACGTTCCCTCTTCCTCTCTTCCCCCTCTTCTTTTTCCAATCCAATGGAGGCAAGTAGGTGGACAGAGATGAACACCCCCCATTAATCTGCTGCCTGAGGCGACTGCTTCAATTGGCCTCATTGATGGGCCAGCCTTGGATACATGGTCTCTCCTGGCCGAGGTACCTGTTATGTGAGATTAGCATAGAAAAAAGGAGAGGGCTTTGTTATTTCACAGAGGGACCAAGAGCAGAAAGTGGCTTCCTGTCTAAGAGAACTTTGGCTGGAATACAATGGTAGGAAGCCAGGATGTCACAGCCATAGCTGTGGCACTCCATAATATCCAAGAGAAAGCAAGACAATGTATTTGTTTGGTATAATTATACCCCACTCTTCTTTCAAAGAGCTTACAGTGTTTTAACTATGATAAGAGCATTGGCTCCAATGAAGAGTTTTTTAATCCAGGATAGACTTGGGTTATTCTGGCAGCATGACTCAAAACGCCAACAACTGATACCACCTCAGGTCCACCGCCTCTACACAAGGGCAGCCTAAATCCACTGCTCTCCCCCCCCCCTGCAATCTGCACGGCTTGAATGCCACAGCCCCCTTCTGCTTGCGCTCCCTGGCAATTGGTATCCAGGAATAGTGTGTATGTGCCCAGAGATTCTGTTTAGCTATCACGGCTACTAGCCACTGCTAATCCTATCCTCCATGAATTTGTCTAGTCATCTAAAGTCATCAAAGCTACTGGCCTTCGGCACAGCCAGTGGCAGTGAAGTCCATATCTTAATTACGCATTGTGTGATGTGGTTCTCCTTTGGTTTCTCCTGAATCTTTTGCCAATCCATGGTCCAGTCATATCCAGAGGAGGAGGAGGAGGAGGAGGAGGAGGAGGAGGAGGAGAAGACGGGGCCCATTTTTAACAGAAAAAGTAGTGTGTGGGTGGGAGGGGCGAATTCACCCCCAGCTGGTAGCTTACTTTGCCTTGACCTGTCCTGTCCTGACTGAAGCTTCTCTCAGCTGAGCTCCAATACCAAATGCTTGCATTTTACTTGGAAGAAAGTGCTTGAGGGGCTGTAGGTAGGTAGGGAGACCATCCATCCATCGGTTGTTGGGGGAGAGTTCTCCGCTCCTCACCTAAGAACCCCGTTTGCCATTAACATTCTGCTCACACCCTTCACTTCCTACGTGATGAGGACAATCCATGTTTCAACACACTAATTGCTGCGTGCTAAATTTTGGCCCTAGTAATAAGCCTGACAGCGATTAAGGAGTAGGGACTATTTTGCAGTCTTTGACAAAAACATACTTGCACAAAACATCAAAAGACTATTTTGACATGATGTTAATATCTGCACAATCACATTGTAGTTGCCGTGCATGGAGGTGTTTTTGTGTCTTTCCCAGAAAACAGTCCTTTATTGATATTCCTATATTGTATACAGTAGTTCTGTATTCCAGGTCAGCCTGTTCTGTTTACCTGAGACTGTTACACTGCCTAACACACTCCTAGACAGGTTTGGCCACTTTTCCAGCTTGCTACTTCCGACCTTTGCTCTGCTCTCAGGGCTTGAGTTCTTTGAAGCTGAGCTTTCTTTCCTCTTCCAGTGTTGTAATACTTTACTGCTTTCTTTTCATATGGCCAGAAGTTGAGTCACATGTTGTATCATATGAGCAGAACTTGAGGGGGGGGGAGAATAACACCCACAAAAACTCCTGGTAAACTAAACCAAAAGCATGCAAAAGAACTTTTTCTGTTTGTAAGAGAGGCAACTCATACCTCAGTTGTCCTTCATTCATCTGAAGATGGCCTTGCAGATGTTAGCCAAGCATTTGGTCAACTGGTTAGCCAACCAGGGCTGGCTCAAAGTTTTTGCACCATTACTGAGGTGGGGGCAACTCTGTACAATGGCAGCCTAGTTTTCAAGACCATACTTGATGAGATGCAGTGGCGTGCCAAGGGGGGGTTGCGGTGGTGTGAGCCGCCCCTGGGCATGGGGTGACTCAGGCAAAGGGGGGATGACAGTGGGTCCGTTTTGGCGACAGCCGCAGCGGCATAGGTGGCGGCCGTGTCACAGCTCCCTTCATTGCCTTCCCTCTGATTGAGGAGGAAAGAAGCTGGGGGGGGGGGGAAACTGGAGCACGGGAAATGCACTTCAGCTGACGGGCGGAAAGGCGCTCAAGCTCCTGAGCGCCTTTCCGCTCGTCAGCTGGAGTGCGGGGGATGCACTTAAGTTCATCGGCTGAAGTGCATGCCCCGCACTCCAGTTTTGTCTCCCCCCTTCGGCTTCTTTCCTCCGTGATCAGAGGGGGGCAACAAAGGGAGGTGCGATGCTGGCGCCGGAGGGGGGCAACAAAGATGAGCAGATGACCTTTCTGCTCATCTTTGTCACTGCCCCTCCGGCACTTAATTTTTTTTTTAAAAAAAAACACCTGCTGGAGTGATGTCACTAAGGGGTGACAGCCTCACTCCTGAGGTGTGACAACGTCACTAGGGCCCTGGGTGCACCGGACCGTAGCTTTGTTTGTTGTTCACATATGCAATTCACGGTTTGTGTGTCTGCGCGTACGTGTAGTCTTTTTGAATAAGATCAGAAGAAAAAGATATATACTCTTGCTACCAATATTACAACTCCTATTCCTACTTCACCAATTGTAATGTGGCCAGATGCTGCAGGAAATGTTCGGCAAAATCTGTTTTAAAAAATTTGTTTACGTGAAAATCAGCATAGCTTTCTGATTCAGGTGATCTTTCCTTCAGTTTCCTGAGTTTCTCTTCCTGGTGGAAACAAAGAGAAAGAAATACAAATCAGCAGCTGTTAAATGTCTAAATCTATACATTTTAGAATCCAAATAATCCATATGAGTCAACCTTTGGGGCATGTAACTACCTGACTGATTATTCATCAACGCAACAAATTATTTATTGATATTTTTTTTTGCTTTTCCTCCTGTGATGTATTCAAGCCCTACAGAATAATTACAGGCGTAATCATTAGCCCAGTTGTTATTCGAATTGTAAGGCCTTTGAGTTAATGCATGGCATATGTCCGCAGCATTCAGCTAATTCACATATCTGTCTGCACTATTAATAGAGAAGGTTACATGCCAATTGTCCAGGGTTCAGTCGACTCTGGAGGATACAATGGCTGCAGTGTTCACACACTTGATGGGCAACATTCTACAGAGACATTATAAGCAGCTGGTCTGCATAAGATCACTGGAGTTTTAATACTTAAAAACTGCTCCTCGTTCCCCAACCTGGACAGTTATTTTTATTACAACATGAACATTCCGTTGCTGTATTTGTCACCTGTATCTCTTGGGCAGCCCACTCTTTTGCATATTTGACTATACCTAGTTACTGTGTGCATAAATATAAAATATCCTTTCGGAGCTGACGTTGTGGGTTGGCTCACCAAAGAGCCCACCTGCCAGGCTGACCCACGAATTTGCAGTACTGGTGGTAGAGGTAGCATTGCCCACTGCAGGGCTTTGCCCCAGGTATTCCAACAGCCTGGCATCTGCACTGTAATCTTTGCAGGGTGGTTGAAAAGTTACAGGGTTGTAGTAGGATCAGGATTAAAACCCAGCTCAGTTCACTGAATGACTTTAGTCTAGCCACTATCTCTTGGCCTAACCTACCTCACGGGGTTGTTGTGAAGATAAAATGCACGTGGTAGGGGAGAAAAATGTACCACTTGAGGTATTTGGAAGGAGGGAAAGATAAAAATGTTTTATATAGACATATGTCTCACTAAATCAGTATGATTTACTAGGTAAGTGTGCATATGATTGTAGCTGGGAATAATATCCTTTTACATTCAAAGTTGTGGGATTCTGGGGTGATTTTTAATCCTAAAAAATGTAGCAGGCAGTTTAAAACCTTTTAAATTTTTGTACTTCTGGGAGAATAAATTAGAAAATGATTATAGCAAAAGGAATCTGTCACACCCTGCTTTTCAGTCTTCCATCTGTCCTGTTGTGTCAAAACACAGGAAGACTGTTTACTGGGGATACTTTTAAAAACCCTCACCATGTCGCTTGGTCACATTTCATGCCACTAAAAAAAAACCCCAACAGACTATGGGCAGGTTCGGGGATTGCAGCAGACTATGGGCAGGTTCGGGAACCTGAAAACCACGCCTTCAGCTGTTCCCATGGAGATAGTCCTACTCCATGTCAATCTTTATGAGATGCTCTGGCCACACAAAAGGCTGTGATTGCCAGAGGCGTCACTAGGGTGCGCGTCACCCCATAGCGGGATGTGTGCGTCACCCTAGTGACGCCTCCCCCCATACCCCCCTTCTTACAAATGTTCAGCGCGGCCATAGGCCGTGCCACGATGTGGGGGGGCGCCCAACGGACGCCCGCTCCGGACATCCAATGGGCGCCGCTCCGGACGTCTGACGGGTGCTGCTCCAGGCGCCCGACAATTTTTACAGCCGGCTCAGGGACGTCTTCCCCAGCCGGCTGTCCGGGGCCTTCTGAGGAAGGCCTGGTGCGCGAACTTTATTTATAACGTTCTTTTGCACATGCACAGACTGTTGCTGAGGGAACAGGGCAGCCCTTTTCCCTCAGCAACAGTCTGCGCATGTGCAAAAGAACGTTATAAATAACGTTCGCGCACCGGGCCTTCCTCAGAAGGCCCTGGTGCGTCGGCCGGGGAAGACGTTTCCGGAGCCGGCTCCGGGGATGTCTTCGGGGGCGAGGCGCACAGGAGAGGTGATGTGCGCGCGTGCGCGCGTCACCCCTTGCATGCGTCACCCCATGGCAGCCCGCTACCATCGCTTGACGGTAGCGACGCCATTGGTGATTGCCTTCATCTTTGCAAACAGAACATTAGTGTTATTACAGAATTAAGGCAAATTCCAGAATTAAAATAAAAGCAAAACATAACAGGATCAACCTAAGGCTTCTGGAGCCCATCAAGCAACTCTCCAACTACCCTCTTGCTGCTCCAACTATGTTACTGCTGCTCATGTTATGGCCTCTTGCCACTGAATTGGCCTGTCTGTGGGGAAAGGCTCAGGGCTTGAGCATGATATACCAGTTTGGAGCATGAACTACAGGCAGCTCTCAATTTACGCAGGAGTTATATTTCTAGCAAATGGCGCGTAACTCGAAAACACGTAAATGAAAACTGGCTTTTCTATTTGAAACAATGGGATTGGTATGAGTTAGGGGAAATGTCAGCAAGCACTCATATTGATGACTGGGGATTACGGAGGGAGGCTATTGGAGTGGGACAGTGAGGCTGCTGATGTCGATGGCTCAGATAGTTCTTTATCTTGGGTATTTTTGTGAAGTAGAATAACGGTCTTTTGTGTGAAGCTTCTAGAGGTCTTCTTTGCGCTTGCAGCTGTCCACGGACGTCACTGGAGCGTGGCGGGGGTGGCAGATCGCCAGGGGGTGACGCGCGCATGACGCGCGCAAAGGGGTGACGCGCGCAAAGGGGTCACCCTCTGGAGGCCCCAGGGCCTTCTGAAGGCCCAATGGCTCAAAACGTGAAGTTATACGTTTTTCGCGCATGCGCAGTACTTTTCTGAGGGCAAATGGGCAGGCCTTTTCCCTCAGAAAATGTACTGCGCATGCACGAAAACGTAAAACTTCATGTTTTGAGCGATTGGGCCTTCTCAGAAGGCCCTAGAGCGTCGGCGGGGCTGCAGCAGAGGACGTTGGAGCCGGCAGGAGAAGGTAAGTCCGCGGTGCGGCCAAAGGCCGCGTCGCGATTTTTTCAGGGTGTGTGTGTTTGGGGGGGGTCCCTAGAACAGGGGGGGTGACGCGCGTCACCCGCCCAGGGGTGACGCACGTCCAGTGACGCCACTGCAGCTGTCCTTGACTGAGCACTCTTCTTTGCCTTGTCTTCGTTATCCCGAATGGTATGAAGAGTGCTGGAAGCATGTGGGCAACATCCAAGACATGCTCCCCTCCAGTTGATCACATCCAGCTTAACTTCCACTGAAGTAGATTTTCGCAACTTTTTTGCTCTAGGCACTGTGGGCAATGCAGATAGAACCTTTCCAGACATGGTCTTGCAGTGAAAAATGCACCAAATATCCCATGTGTCTCTCTTGGCCAAACATGCAGAAGCGTAGGAAGCTTAACCGTGCTATTTCACAAACAAGCCCATGCAAATCGCACTTCAGTTTTAATTTGTAAATTGCGCTATTTCAAAAACATGTAAATTGAGAGCTATCAGTACCATGGACACTGCAGAGGACCCAACCACATGGTTTGTCATTATATTTTTATCATGCTTTGGTGGCCCTCCATCCCCTCCGCCTCTTTCCATGGGGGGTGATCTACGTCCCACATTCTGGTAGAGGGAGTCTGTATTTCCCAGCCCAGACATAAAGCAAATAGCATGAAGGAGAGAGAGAGAGAGAGAGAGAGAGAGAGAGAGAGAGAGAGAGAGAGAGAGAGAGAGAGAGAGAGAGAGAGAGCTCCTGGTGGAGACTCTTTGGTCCTGAGTTTCATGGATGAGCAAAGTTCTAGACCAGGATTTCCCACATTTAAGACCAGGACTCTAACAACAACATACAAGAATATAAAGCAAAGACAGATTAGTCTATATACTTTTTTAAATGCTACCTTAGATTTCCTTTTCCATTTTGATTATGCCCTTCAGTCAGAAGTGTAATAGCAAAATCTAAACTGGCCTGTTCATTTGCATTCATAATTATCCCCAACAACCTCATTTGCTTCTCTCTTTTTGATTCTGCTTTTTAATAACCTCAGTTTGTGAAATAATATGTTTCACCTTCTTTTTTGCTATCAAACCACTTCTGATTTCCACTGATTTATCAAACCACTTCTGATACATCTCTGTCATGTATGTGTGAGTCCTACATGTTTTTTCTCCTGGTCTGCTTTCCCATAAATCAGTGCTTCCCAATCATTTTACTGCCACCACCCACTTCATCGGCCGCAGCGAGTGGGTAGCGCCCCAGAATGCCGTGCAGCAGCTGGACAACACCCCAGAATGCTTTGTGGCTCCACAGTTGACCGCGACCTACAGTTTGGGAACTGCTGCGATACCTGCAGAGGCAATTTTAAATACACCAGTGTAAAAATAGATGTTTTACATTTTGCACAGTGCTTCCTGGTCTTTTGATATTCTACCTGTACGGTGTGAATAATGATCTCTAAAAAGGCAGTAGTCAGGAGATAGATTGGGATCTCTGGATGTTTTGTAGTCGATCGGTTTTGCAGCAGATTCCAGTGGTTTAACAACAGCAAGTAAAATTGCAAGTGAAAAACAGATTCTGTGTCATCGCTGGCTTTGTGCTACTTGCTTCTTGATCTGCCTCAGTGTTCCTCACTGGTAAACCTAGTATTAATTGGCCTTTGACCAGATCTTTGTGTGTCTCAGTTGGTTGATCTTAGAGTTTTGTGCTAGAATCGCTGATCTGTGGCATCTCAGATACAGATTTGTACTTTGTATATTTGTACTTCCCCCTGTATGGCTCATGAGATATAGTAGGCAATTTATTCACCTCTAAGGTACTATTTTGCATCTTGCTCAATTTCTGCACCACTGCAGGGTTCTAACAAAGAAACAAAGCACTTCCTACTGATGCCTGCCTGCCTGTGTCCTGAGGTACTAGTGTGCTGCTGCCAGCCTGAGTAGATAGCAATCAGCTCTGTATAATATACATATATCTTCATATGTGAATACGCCATCCATCTATAAAGAGTTTTCAAGTGTTAAAAGCACTTACTGTACAAGATCTTGTCAAAACCTTACTATAACCCTTTAAGTATGCCTATTTTGTTGCTCGTTCGCCTCGGCATGCGGCCTGTTACGGCCTTAAGTCCCCTACATTAGATCTGCTTGATGATACTTATGCTGACCTGCTGCTACTGAAGGGTAAAGTAAATTCTGCCCAGGTTCCCCCCTCAGAGAAGCATAGTTTGGTGATTAGTGCAAATTGGTATAAATGCAAAACGTGAGATATAAAACACATAATACCATTGGTGGGAAATGTTGGCATTGTCAAAACATTACAAGAGATTTTTTTCCCCCATCTATGTTGGAACTGTAATAAAGGGAACCCATTGTTTGTAAAGTGGGTTGAGATTTTTTTGCAGATCTTTTCTAAAGGGCAAGTACTTCGCCATGTACTCCAGCCAGAGCAATATCAACATTTGCGAAAAGGAAAATAAAATAAAATAAGATGGCTTCAGTTCCCTGAATAAAGGCAGGAAGGTGAAAATGACACTGACAGTTTGAGCTTCATGATTAAGTAACTCACTTCCCTCTTAATGAAGTCACTCTAATACAACTAAGAAGCCGAGGAAAGCAGAAAGGCTGGTAAATAAAGTTTCAGCTCTCCTCCCTGGAAGGCAAACCGGCCTGGCCTGTTTTACAACTTCTCACTAAATTGCATTTACATCCCTATATGGGGGAGGTTTCAGTTCTCTGAACTGTTCAGCTAGCTAGAAGAAAGAAATTTGATCTCCCCGAATCTTCCTGGAGCCAGCCCAGCAGAAGGAATAACCTTTGATAGGCCTGTCTACAGCAAAGAACTCTTAAAACAGTTCATGAGACAGGGCAAATTACATCAGGCAATAACTGGATCTCGGCCTCAATATCTTTCATGTTATTTAGCAAGAACAAACGCAAGGCTGCTGTTTAATTTGATCTGCCCCCACTGCTTTTGCAAGGGACTTTTCAAGTGACATGTTGCAGGAAAAGGCTCATAGCCTCACACCTGTCTGTTGAGACTCTCTTATCCGTTGATGAAAAATGGATCCAATTAGCTGTCTTTAAACAACGGGCATCAATTTTCATGTTCCAGAGAGGACCTATTAAAGGAGAACCATATAATCTCCTCACAAGGAGCTTTTCCACCACGAGAGATAGCGTAGCCTCAGCCGAAAAGAAATCTGACGACTCCGGCACATCAACGATCAGCAATGTCATGCCAAGGTGTCTGTACAATATCCCACATCAGCTTATTAAAAATGAAGACTTTGTGAGTGATTCTCTGTCCACCACGGCTTTCATTCCCAGCCTTCAGGCTCGCAATCAGATAGTGACTTCCTCCTTGAGGTGCGGTCTATGGCTTCCATATGTTTTGTGCTTAGAAGGCAATCTTTGCGAGATTTGTTTGAGGAAAGAGGAAGCCTTTGAAAGGCAGGCTAAGTATGCTGATGTGATGTGTATCAGAAGTAGTCTATCTGATTGTTTAGTCAGTGTGTACATTTATACCCCACCTTTCCATTCCTATCAGCAGCCAAGGTGGCTTGTGCCAATTAAAAAAAAAGAAAATAAAAACATAAAAACACAAAATAAAGCAAACAGCCACAGATAAAAATATGGTGGAAATCAGTGGTTGAAAATACGACGATGACGACGACGACGACTACTACTAATAATAATATAGCTTCGTAGGTTTTCACGGCCAGTACAAATAATAGAATTTACAATTTAAAAGTCCGGGTTTTTAGGCCATTTATTTAGGCCTAAATAAACGGCCTAAAAACCCGGACTGTTTAATTGTAAATAATAATAATAATAATAATAATAATAATAATAATAATAATAATAATAATAATAATAATAATAATAATATCAAAGGACTGAATAGTAACTTAAGGGATTTGAGAAGAGGGAAGAAATGGTTCACATGCACACAGTGGCGTTCCGAGGCTGGTGCGTAAGCGTACGTGTAGCAGGATGCCGCTTCACGTGTGAAAGCGCCCCTCCCCCTCGTCGGTCGGAGCCATTCTCAGCGGGCGATGGCTACCGCACGGGCAGCCGTTCCGCCTGCGTGGTAGCCATCGCCAGCTGGGAATGGCTCTGGACGGCAAGGGGCGCTTTCACGCGCGAAGCGGCATCCTGCTACACATACGGTTCCACACCAGCCTCGGAACGCTACTGCATGCACACACAGTTTTCACGGCAGCATCAAGCGACAAACCGCAGCTGTAAATCACCACTCAACAGGTTTGTTTATGTACAGGTAATTAGATTTTTTACAACAACCCTGTGAAGTAGGCTAGGCTGAAAGACAATGATTTGTCCAGAATAACTTCTCAACATTATGGATCAGCAGGGATTTGAGCTCAGCTTTCCCAAATCCAAATGCAACAGCCACAACTACACCACACTGGTAGCATTAATTAAAACCGTTTTTGTTTGTACTGGCTCTCCTGCCTCAAAGAAATTAAGCTAATCTTACTTGTTTCTGGTATTACGGGTGAAGATGCCATGTCAACAAAGAGAATCCTGGATCAAATTGATAATTTCCTGCGCCGTCCGCGGGTCTCCAAACACAGGCAGCCACGAACGGGAAAAAATCTTTAAAATCCGAGGTGTGCACAGGACGGCGCAGGAAATTATCAATTTGATCCAGGATTCTCTTTGTTGACATGGCATCTTCACCCATAATACCAGAAACAAGTAAGATTATCGCTGGCCATGAAAGCTTCCATTTGAAATTAAGTTAAGCAGGTGAAGTTTTTTCTGGCATGGGAATGGAAATGGTGGTGGGAAGCTTCACCAGATTAATTTATCTGTGTCAGATTACAACTAACAGAACAGGACCAGTAAATATAAGGTGGCAGTCTATTGTTAATTAAAGTTAAAAAGAAACAGCATTATATGTTTTCATGAAATATCTGGCAACTGAACAGAGGAAGAGCTACACGACTTGGAATGAAAATAAATTGGAAACTGAATCGCTTTTCACAATATTTTTCCAAAAAGCAAAACAGGATCACATCACATACATCTGATCACCCCAGAACATTAACTAGGAGGGTTGGAGGAATGGAGCAGGGGATGGGGGAAATAGGAAGGGTGGGGCACAGCCTTATTATCACACCAGGTGTAAAGCATTTAACAACCAGTGCGTGGGCTTGTGGGTCATATACAGTGCAACCAACATGAACTGTTAGTCAAGCGATTCTCAAAGTACAACATGCACAAATGTGCTAAGAGCTGGAACTTCTTTTAATGATTACTTGACATCCAGGGTTTTTACTGTGTCATCAAAAGAGGAAGTGGGAAGAGGAAGAAAGGCAGCAGTCGACATCTTATAAAAGCAACACCTACTAGAAATCATCCTGACGGTAAGGACTAGCAAAAAAAGTAAAACAAAGGTAAGCCAAGTGTCTGAATTTATTGGCTAGCATGAACATCTGATATTATAAAAAGCACATTTCAGAGTCCAGCAATGAGAATACTGTATATTTTAAGTGTTGCTGAAAGAAAAACCCTTCCTGAGAGGAGGCTTCAGCCTTTTCAGTAATGTAACCTGAGCCCTGCTGGATCAGATCCAAGATCCATCTAGCCCAGCATCCTGTTTTCCACCATGGAGAGACATAGACAGATGCCCTTGAGCAGTTCACAGGCAGGGCACGAAGGCAATGCCAGTTGTTTGTCAGCAGCATTTGGCATTTAGAGGTATGCTGCCTCTGCACATGGAGGCTCTACTTAGCTGTCATGCTAATAGCCACGGACAAACTTCTGCTCCTCCATGAATTTGCTGAATCCTGTTTGAATGTCATCTAAAGCGGTGGCTGCCCTCATGTTCTGCGAGAGCAAATTTTGAAAGTTAGTACCAAACGTGAGAGTACTGTAAAGTGAACTGTGGTGGTTGCCTGCACCCAACTGCCACTTTCTCCCCCTGCACCCACCTGTCACATGAAGTGCCTCTCCAAGGCCCCAACTGCATTTGAAAAGGGGCGGGATGGAGTGGAAGAGAAAGTGTGGAGGAGAATGGTGGGCTAGACCATCTCTCACCTGTTTTGGAAAGAATGGATCAGTACTGCAATCTCAAACTACTCTTTTGTCTTTTTAAGAGGTGTGGCTTTAATATGTGCAGCACCCAATCAGGTGGGTGAGTCTAGCACCACATGCATCCATACACTGACACACCTTCACCATGACCCCTCCCACTGGTGTCTTTTTAGCAGCATTTTTTAGAAAACAATCTTTTAATATGCACTAAAGCACCGTTTTACCTTCATTATTCTTGAACATTAAATATGTTGTACAATAGTGCTTAAATAAAAAAGATGATTAAATGCAAATTAAAACCTTGATTTAAAAACATGCTGCCTTTTTGGTCAATACCATTTTAGCATCATATTTACATTTTTTTTTCTTGGCATTTCACTGAGTATGAAAACATTTTTAGCTTCTCTCAGCCCAAAGTAAAACATTGTCTTTTAAATTATTTTTTTTAAAGTGGTTCTTCCTTTCTCTGCCTATGTGTCCATGACGTGGCCACTGGTGTGGACAAAACATAGCAAGACATACACTCAAAAACTGCTGGAACCCACAAAATGTGAACAATTCATTGGTATTCTTCTACAAGACTGCCCTTACTGCACACCGTGAAATGTTGGAGGGTTAAACGGAGCCTGCTGGCGAATCAGATGACAGGACATTTTCCCATGGTAAAGAACCTCCAATATTTGACATTCCAGGTTCATGTTCTGGCCCACTTGCCATGTAACATTTTTCCAACAAGCAGATATGCTGCTCTAGCATGTGGTGGTAAATGCAGCAGGATTCTGGAACAAGCCTCAGGCACCCTCTCCTACCATGTGAAGAGATTTTAATGTGAATTGGGGGCTGTGGATGTAAATAGCAATGTTTCTATTGCTATTTAATAGCAATAGTCCCCAGCGCTATGACTCCGGACTCTACACACCTGCTCAGCTCTGACCATCAAGGTGAATTCTTCAAGATTCCTCACACTGCCCTTTATCTATTATGACTGTGAGCTTGGCAGGGCTTTTAAATGGGGTAAGTTAATTAGTTTGGGATAATTAGATTACCGGTAGGTTGTGCCTGGTGCCAAACGTTCTCAGGCTGCAGCAGAATACTAGATAAACCAGCATAATTTTGTGAAATTAACAACAGGTTGCTTCCGGTAGTTTTTCTTTTTTTCAGTAAGTTTAAACAAATTCAGGAGGAGGGAAATGGTGAAGATGCTGGAAAAAAAGGTAATGTGGCGCCGCTCCCCACACCCACCCAAGTTTTCCTATAACACTCTTTTTTGTATCCACTGGGGTTCCGGGAACAGAACCCCAGTAGATAAAAAGGTTCGACTGTATTTTGAACTGATAACCTATTACAGGACAATTATGTCTTCCAGGTGCATCTTTAACCAAAAGAACAGTCTGTTGAACAGGGGTGACAGAGGTTGGCCAGGTGGGGGAACGGCACTGCCCAAGGGCCTGTACTCACTGGAAGACCCAACTGGCCAGCCTGAGCTCGGAACCTTCAGTTCTGGTGGTAGCGCTAGTGCTCAGTGACGCATTGGGGGGCAGGCCACAGGTGCCATCTTTGCCCCAGGACTCCCAGCGACCCGGTGCCAAAACTGTTCCTGGTTTTTAAAATCAGGAGAAGACTGGTGATTGTTGAAGAAACGAGTACACCACACAGACGATGGAGTAGAGCTTGGCTGGAATAAGAACTGAGCGGGTACATGGGGGTCCCTCTTTTCAGCTATGAAATGGAGGATATGTCTCTGCCGTAAAGAGGAACACGTGGGTCCTTTGTAAATCAGAGAGAAGGCCGTGGTCTATACAGGCAATTGAAGTACACCATACTGTATTTTTTTATAATTCTAACCTGCAGGTTATAGACATGTGTTCTTCCTTTCCAAGTTACGCATTCCAAAATGAGCGCCTTTCAGGAGCATTCCCTTGACAGCAATTCTTCACAATGTAGAATCGCTGTACTGAAAAGGAGCCCTTGATATAACAGCGTGTTTTCTTAACCCGCTTTGCATTATATCTTGACCCACAAGTGTGAGGAATTAAGAACATAAGAAGAGCCCTGCTGGATCAGGCCAAAAGCCCATCTAGTTCAGCTTCCTGTGTCACACAGTGGCCCCACCAGATGCCTCAGGGAGCACACAACAAGATACCTGTGTCCAGTTGCCACTCCCTTGCACCTGGCACAGAGAAAACCCACTTCTAAAACCAGGAGGTTGCTTATGGCTTGTAACCTGTGATGGTCTTTTCCTCCATGAATCTGTCCAAACCCCTTTTAAAGGCATCTAGGCCAGATGCCATCACCACATCCTGTGGCAAGGAGTTCCACAGATGAATTACACGCTGGGTAAAGAAATATTTTCTTTTGTCTGTTCTAACTCTCCCTCCACTCAATTTTAGTGCAATTCTGCTGGGTGGTCCCTGCAGGTGCGCAAAAAGCTACACAAGAGAACTAGCTGAAGATGTGGAATGAGTTTGCCACAGAAAGGGCTGCTAGATGAAGTGGACAAATGCAAACGCTGGCCTTCGAGAGTCCCTGGAAGGTATCTACAACACCTGGAGGATTTCAGATCTATAAACTATTTTTGGCAACGTGCTGTAGGAGCATAATTCCGCTCACCGATATTTCAGGGTCAAGGTGCCCTTTCTCCTACCCAACTAGCACTCCATTTTATGTCTTCCTTGTTATACAGGTATCTGGAGCAAGGTACACCTTGATCTCTCCTGATCTTCTCTTTCTGGCACACAAGATACATTTATAACTGTACTGCAAGGACAAATCAGGAGATTGTCTGTGCAACTAAGACTGGAGGCGCTTCAGTATTAATTTATTAGCAGACTGGTCTGTGCTGCTCACAGTGGTGGGTTCCAGCACTCGCTCTGACTCCTGGCTAACAGCACATGTGATTTAATAGGGTAGGGAAGACAGGGAAGTCACTTGGGGGTGGGATATAAGACGAGGACCCCAACGGGTGTCCACAAAAGGGTGGAAAACAAAGTCTTAAACTGGGCTTCTGCCAGTCCAAAAGTAGCACTCACAGCTGGAGCAGGACAGTTACAGTAGGCAGTAGCCCTTCTCTTCCAGGGCTTTCCTAGCACAGCCTCTGCAACAACAGACCCAGGGATCCCCTTGTTTCTTCTCTGCAAGCAAGAAGAACCTTGCATTCCGGCTCCTCACTGGGGCCTTCAACAGACCTCAGAAACCTACTCCCAGGCTCTCTCTCTCTCTCTCTCTCTCTCTCTCTCTCTCTCTCTCTCTCTCTCTCTCAGCCCTTCTGATTCTGCACTTATTACTAAGTTATTACAACCTCTCCTCCCTCCAGCAAGGCCTCCCCCATGCTGTCCAGGTCAGAATCACACAGGTCACAGCAAGGACCATTGGGAAATGTAGTCCTGAAGCTCAGCAGTTCTGATAACGAAATTGAGTCCAGACCTGTGCCTAAACTGGTGGCTCACTAGCACTTCAAGACAGGACCAGCCTGAGCCGCCTACTTATGATGTGACAGGAAACGTCCCATTGGATTGGGGCAGAGAACCGATGGGGAAGCTTCATTTGAAAGAAGCCCTGCATATGCAGGATGAGCAGCAAGGAGACTGTGTGGAAGGGGAGGTAGTGGGCAGGATAGCCACCATGCCCCACCTCTCCCTGCCCATTGTCTGCAGCTGAGTGGGCACAAAGAGCAAGGAAGAGGTGAAGGAGTAGGCTTGCCATCTGTACCGGAAATTCCGGGACAGTCCCGGAACCTGAGCTCGGGTCCTGGATTTGTCCCGGAACATTTCCGGGCTGGTGCAAGCCTCCGCCGTCGCAGCTCTCCGAGATTACCCCATTCAGCAGCTCCGGTTCCTGCAAAGACGCGAACTCCACAGTCGCTGTACGCTACTGCAAGCTCTCCGGAAACATCCGAGTTACTCGGACCTTTCCGGAGAGCTTCTAGCTGGGTACAGCGTCTGTGAGACTCGTGTCTGGAACAGAAACGCAGGAGCTGCTGAGCGGGGGCAGTCCCGGCGGGGCCGCAATGCAGCCGGCCCGTGGGATAAAGAGGTGGACAGTAACAAATGGACATCAACAATGCAGTAAGCGCTCAGTTTTAAGCAACCAATGTTTTAAGGTTTTTCGCCAAGCGCCGTGAAAAACCTTAAAACATTGGTTGCTTAAAACTGAGGTCAGGGCAAATGGGTCCAGTCTGGTGGGTGGAGAGAGTATGTCGATTTCTTGGATGTATTTTAACTTTTCACCTTTGAACCTGTTGATTTTAATGTGTTTTTACGTGTGGATTTTTATGAGGTTTAAAAACCTTAAACCTCCCCCATGTTGTTCAGGTTTAAAATTTAAAAATATATTTTAGATATATTTTTACATAAAAATCCACATGTAAAAAACACATCAAAACCATCTGTTTAAAATTTTGATGTGTTTTTTACGTGTGGATTTTTATGTAAAAATATATTAAAAACATATTTTTAAATTTTAACTAATTAAATTAATTAATTCCTGGGTTAAAATAAATAATTAAAAAATTCGGGGCTTGCTTCTTTGTAGACATGCCTAGGATTGTGCTCTAAGGTTTAACAAGCTACACCTGCCCACATGCCTTCTCCTAAAGGTCGAGCACGCTGTCCCGGTTGGAGATCTGGTAAACCTAAATATAAGGCACTTCATATGTTCATTCCAGTTTGGGCATAAATGGTTATTTCTGCAGAAAGTTTGAAGATTTCACTTCAGATCTGTTTGAACTAACTGCAAAATATTTCAGTTCAATATTTCTGCCCCCAATAAAAATACTGAACTTTTAAAACTGAAAAGGTATGACAACTCTCTATACAGTACTTCTAAAATAGCCTTTCCTCTCAGCTTGGCAAGCAGCCCTTGTATTTTTTGGGAAGCCTGGCAGTCCCTGTAACACGCACTTCTATATTTCAGTAATCAGGTTGATGTTCTTAAAACTGGATTTGCTCTGAGTGCTTCTCCCCCAAAGTGTATCATGCGCATTTGTATCATGCGCATTCCAGGTTGTCATATTTCGAAACGGCCCTTATGTGTCAGCTCTGTGCATCGCTCAAGTATGGCTTTTACATACGGCTGAGATGGGCATTGTTGCAGCACTACAGTATGCAAATCCTACTTAAAAATAACTCCCAGGAGGAAATGATCAGTATCTCCAGCTCTGTCAATTTCTAATCTGCATTAAGACTTCCAAACAATTAGACCTGCAAATGAATAAATTTATACAGGCGGAGGTTGCATTTGAAATGCATCCCTTTTCATTTTTCATCACAATCCCAGGAGAGTTTTAGAGAAGAGAGTAAGTTAAAAATGATACCTTTATTCCCTCTAGTGGGTTGTCATGCAGATATAATGGTATCCCATGTGAATTTTTTTCCTCCGCCCTCCTCTCTCTCTCTTCTGCAAAACCAATATTACTAAGGAACTCCCTCATTAGCTCTTTGATCATATTTACAGAGAAACAAGAAATGAAAGGCACTTTCCTCAGAATGGTGAGATGATTGTCCTCCTCAAAATAGAGAAACTGATCCAAATGTCAAGAGGGCAAATGAAATTGTTGCTTAATTCATGCTACTGCTGCTGAACACCAGAGGAGATATAACAAATAGATATGTATATGCATACTCTTATATTCCAACCATTTCCAAATGGATGTCTCCAGTTTTTACATCCTTCTTAAAATGTTGTGATGCAGAAAAATATTTTTCTGGTCTCTGTTCATATCTGCCTCCCCAGGTCACAGGAAAAATCTCACATTTGGCAACCTCCTTTTGTTTTCTCCTCTCAGTATAAACACACACATTAGGCTAATTCTGGGGAAAAGGGAGGCTAACTCAATCAAGTCTAACGAATTCAATCAGGTCTCCCAGGACTCAACGATTGAACCATTCAAGGACCATCTAGAAGACCTCCACCCAGAGCAGCCCACTATTGTTCCCATTGTGTTTCTGTATTACTCTGTAACTATGTACATTCTCAGCAACCATGTGATGTTCTTCTTGGAAATGTATAAAAACTGTGCTCACATGGAGCAAAGGGTCAGTGCCCCCTCCTGGGGTGCTGTCCACTGCGCTGCGTAACAATAAACTCATACTTTTCCCTGGTTCACCAGTCTTCCTGGTCCTATTAATTCTCATGTGCTTAAAAATTCCGCTACAGTTGGGAAAGCAGTTACAAATACACAGTTGTCTCAAGAAAATATATACAGTATGTTGGCTTTGGTAGAGAAAAGCAAAACCAAATTGAAGTTTGGTTTTTGCTTGTATTTCAACATGTTTGCTAGGTAAGCGGTATTATTTAATTATATTTATATTTATTTATTCATTTTGTACTCTTCTTTTCTCCCCGAAGGACACCCAAAGTGGCTTACAGAGCCATAAAATTACATTTAAAACTATGGTTCACAATGTATAAACATGAAAACAACTTTAAAATATTACAAATAAAACACAGACCAGCAGTAGCAGCCACCTCTTAAGAAAGGGCAAGGCCTATAAAATTTAATCAGCACGAAAGCATTCCCATAAAAAACCCACAGACGTCCAGTATTGAAAACCAAAAACTTAGAAGGCTAGCTTGAAGAGAAACGTCTTTAGGCTCTGTCGGAAAGCCTCTAAGGAGAGAGAAGTTTGTAAACTGAGAGGGAGTTCCATACGGTTAGTGCCACTACTGAGAAGGCCATGTTTCTATATGTGGCAAGTACAGTGGGCCCTCGGTATCTGCGGGGGTTCCATTCCCAAAAACGCAGTCAAAAGCGACTTCCTGTTATGGCATGAAACTGCTTTTTGATCGCTTAAAAAAAAACTATTTGGACTAGTTAGAAGGTGCGTGGGAGTCGAGAAGCGGGCGGTGGACCAGGTACAGCTGAAAAACAAAGTACTGTGACCACGCCCCCCCCCCCCCAGTGGGACTCCTACTTCCGGCATTACCCATCCATGCTGAGCCAAATCTGATGATGAGGGCCCACTGTAATGCTCAAGCTGCTTTTATTTTCAAAAATATGCTGTACCTTGCTAAGACATTCCTTCTTTTTTGCCATCTGCATGGAATCCTTTGTGAGCCTTTTTCTCTTCCTTCAAAACCTACCTTTATGTGTGACTTTTTTTGGATTACTCCTTTGAACTGGTCCTAAAATGCACAATAGGGAGCTAGCCCCATTGAGCACACAATGGGACTTAATTCTGAGGAGCATGCATAGCAGTGGTTCCCAAACCTTTTAGCACCGGGACCCACTTTTTAAAAGGACACTTTAGTGCAGGTGTGGCCAAACTTGCTTAATGGAAGAGCCACATGCAATAAATGTCAGATGTTTGAGAGCCGCAATATTTAATAAGCATTTAAATTCTTAAATATATTTATTCACCATGAACATTAAACTTATGTTTTTAATCCAGTGAACTCTCAGTTTATACCTGGTAAATACAGTAATTATAATTTATAAGCTTGAAAAACTCTTATCTATCTTTTATATTAATTTTGATGCAAAAAGGAGCTCAGCCAACATATTTCCAAGAGCTGCACATTATAAATTATACGTCAAAGAGCTGCAGTTTGGCCACCTCTGCTCTAGTGGGACCCACCTAGCTTTACGAGACTAAAGAAATATTTCACTTTACCAGTCACTCAAGCCTCTGTTTTTATCCTTTTTATTATGGGGAGACACACCACCTTCTGGAGTGCTTGTTGAGCTCCACGTTCATCGGATCGGGAGCCATTCTGGTGGCCTTGCATTTCCTTCGGCCTACCCTTCAAAGTGGACTGAGGCACAGTTGCTTACTCGTGAGTAAACACACAAGTGTTGCTCCGTTTTGGTTTTCGTAGGGCTCAATATATTTTCAGCTATCAGCTTGCCAGTTTCACAACCCACACAAAATTGGGTCGCAACCCACTGGTGAGTTGCGACCCACAGTTCTGAGAACCACTGATGTATCGGATTGCACTCACTCCCAACTGTTATCAAGTGTTGTTGCATTTGCACATATTTGTCCCTCTCTCCCCTTGTCTTTTTCTCCTCCTCCATTTGTTGCTTCCCGCATTGGCTGTCTCTGCTTTGGTGGCAGAGACCAATCTGCTTTTGCCAATGTAGTTCTATAATGTGCCGTGATGGCACTGGACACAAAAATAAATAAAAATATGCAATACAGTAGTTTGTTAAGGGTTGACCCCGAAGCTGGTGTAACCTGTTCTTAGTTTGAAACATAATCTTTCTAACTGATTGACAGCGCAATCTTGTGTAACCTTGCACCGCTGTAACAGTAGATGCACCGGTGTAACAGCAAATGCACTGGTGTAAGTACAATTACACTGGCATAAGTGCATTTACACCGGTGCATCTACTGTTACACCGGTGCAAGGTTACACAGGATTGTGCTGTGATTGTTTTCAAATAATTGCTGCAGTTTTAATCCTACAGATGTGACACAGGAAATCAAATCGAATGAATAAAATATAAATAGAACAGAACAGAGTGATTGATTGGTGAATAGCCGCTACAACATTTAAAACACAGTGATCTTATTTTTATGCTGCAATAAGCTATCTACTAATCAATAAGAAACAATGTTGTTCTAGTCCTTTCTACTGTTGATTAGTGAATAGTAACTATAACATAAATATAAGATTTTAAAAAACGCTTTGGTGGCTATAAACCATATACAGTTCTGTTTGGTTCTGTTGATGTTTAATTTTACCCTCTGTGTCTCATCCTATCAGACTGAGATTGAAGCAATCCTTTCTAAGCAATTAATTAATTAGGAATCCTGACATAACCGTTACAATTTTGTTGCAGATTTTATGGATGTTGTCTCATGTAATAGGATTTCATTCTTTTATTTAATTCTGTATTGTTAGACTCTCGATGAGTGTTGCCTGAGAAATGGGTTAAAAACACTGAATAAATAAGTAAAATTTATTTCTTGACCTCAAATATGTGTTTGATAAATCCACTGTTTTATGAGAGTGCCCCCCCAGTTTCTCAGTTCATGTGTTCCTGATCATGAAAAATATCTAATTTCCATATAGAAGTGATATCTTCTTTGTGTTGCTCTCTTCCACTGTCTCTAATGCTGAAACTTCTACATTCTTAGGCTACAGAAAATCTAAGAAAAGACTGTATTAACATATCAATGGGACTAGCCCTCCAGGAGCCTAGAAGTGAAGGCAATATTTGCATCTCCATTTGTTAACAATGGAAGCACAGAGGGCGACTCAGTCACTAAAATCTGTGCTTAACCTGATGGCTGCTTCTTTTTTAAGAAGAAAAGTCAAGATTCGTAAAGGAAAAGCTCTATGTACATTGATGGCACTATATAAATAACAGCACTATATAAATAGCAGCAGCAGCAATGATGACAATAATAATGACTCTGCTACAATGGACCCTGCAAAAATACAAGACCACAATTGCGGTTGACATCATATTGGCCCTGCTTTCTCCTGCACTTTCCTCTCCTGCTCTGGAGCAGGGAAGAAAAGTTCAGGATTTGGCCAGTATCCAGGACGACGCCATGATCAAGAACGGCCAACAAACCTCTTCGTGTCCCCCCACATAGAGGGCATGGCTGTGCTCAACAGAGGCATCCAAGATATTTCCACTGAGCACAGCCAAAGCCATCGCCCTCACCTAAAATAGCCAGCCCCACATACCACGGTGATCGAAATGGTGGGAGCCTGATTTTCACTACACAAGGTTCCCTGTCTAGCCATTTAGAGTAGACCACACTTGTTTCCAGCAACTGAGCATGACGTTTAGACTTGTGTTCTGAAATCTTGGCAGGCATCTTCCATGATGACTTTTCTCATAAATAGAATCAAAAGCACATCTGTGGATATCATACTCGTTTTCCCTAACAAAAATTGGAATAGAACAGAGTTTTTCAACGGATGGTACGCGTACTACCGATAGTACGTGAGGTGTTGCCCAGTGGTACGCAGCCCGACAACCATCTTCCCGACCAAGTGCAGGGCATTCTGGGGCGTGCCTCAACTGGAGCTGGAGCTTCCAGCTAGCGCTCCCAAGGGATGCCCAGGAACCGGCGCGTGCGGGTCGCACAGGTGGTGGGAACACAGGAAAGATGGAGTGGTATTGGTGGTACGTAAGATACTGTAATTAGAACATGTGAAGTGGTACATCAGGAGAAATGGTTTGAAAAACACTGGAATAGAAGCATAGCGTAGGGGAGCTGGGCCATGAAGGGTGGAAAGAAGCATTCTTCTCATTACCTGCTCAAGAACTACTGGGACTGACTCTATCAACAGCTATTAGCCATGGTAACTAACTGGGATCTCTTTCTATAGAAGCAACACAGCTTCCGAAGACAAAGAACAGGGGCATATCGCCACCTTTGCAACCTGCTTGTGAACATCCAGAGGCACTCTGCCTGGCTGATGATGCTGGGCTGACTTGGTCGACCTTGATCAGACCCAACAAAACAACAGATTTTCTCTGTAAATCGCTTTGTGAACGGTTTTTTTTTTTTTTGGTTGAAAAGCAATATACAGTATATAACTATTCTGAACAACAACAGCCAGTTGTCATTTAACTTACGGAAAGTGTTCCAACTTTGATCTCTGATCCCATTGTGTGAGGGGAGCCTCTGTTCTGTTGCTGGTTTGGGAAGCAGAGGGTCAGAAATTATTTAAACTCTACAGTCTGTAGTCTTGTTCCTTTTTTCTTCTTCTTCCTATAGTGAACAAATCTGAGACACAAAAGCTTGAAGACAAGACTCAATTAGGTTAACTACATCTTGCCCTTAATCCCTGGCTCCAATTCAAAGAGCTGCAAATTCAGTGGGGCCCCATGGCTGCTTGCTGACAGAAGGCAAGGAACCGTGCGTACGTGTTCCATAGCATAAAGACGGAAGCAGAACACCTCGGTGATGAGCAACCTTCTTCGCTGCGATCCAGCATTGCCCGTGTGAACACAGAAGGCTCTCCAGCGGGCACAACGTGTACAAGGTTTTTGTTAGTTCGGATCAGTTAAATATTTTTATCCCTCTTTTCCTTCTACCCAGAAACCTGAAGTGACTAGCAAAGACAAATCCGACGGAATCTTCCGTTTTTGGGCTCTGAGATTAAACACTGATATTATGGGGGTGAGTTGGCATGTTGGGCTATGTGGGTGGGTAGGGAATGCGAACTGCTGTTAGGGAACTTTGATGTCGATGTTTGGGTCCGAAATGTTTTGTCGTGTCTTGTATTGTCTGTTTGTATGTTTATGCCAATAAAGGTTATGGTATGGTATGGACAACCCCCCCCCCCAATAATATTCAAAGTATCAAAATGCCATCAAAGAAGAATCCAACAACATAGGTTAACAAAAGGCATAACAATAACTTTTATATTATTTATAATTATATATTATAAATTATAAAGTTATCAATAAAATTAAAATAATAAAATTGTGATGAAAGCGATAAAAGATAAATTAACTACTAACCGTTATACGTGAGAACTTTATATGGTCCTGAAAAGAACAATATAAATATCTCAAATAAATGCAACAAATTTAGCAGTACAGTATAATACAGTACAGTATAATATTAAACATGAGCAAACCAAACATGATATAAACAAGGTTACCGATGATTGATGGTAACGATGGTTACCAAGCTCCGTCGATGTCCCAAGCCCTCTCCCGGCCCGATGTGGCCTTACACGCCGGGCTGGAATGTACGCCAGCTCCAGAAGTGGCTTACATTCGAGTAGGCCCATAGGGCACCAGGCCGTTTGCATTGAGGAAAGGTGCAAGATCCATGTAGGTTTTCCAACCATGTGTTCAAAAATCCATGTGGAAGAACCTGAACTCACAGAGTAGGCAGAGAAACTTGGATATTCTATGGCATGAAACCCATGGAATACGGAAATCCCATGAGTATTGTATCCTAACATGTGCTTATTTCATGGAAAATGCCCATTACCTCATAGATTTCTGCACATGTGGTTTGGGTCTGTAAGAAATGTCTTGCAACACGTCATAACAGGCTACCAACATCTTCCCACCTCTGCCTAGATGGTAATCTAGATGTAAAAGGCCTCTAACAACCCAGAACTGTTCTGCTGACGACTCTGCGCAGGCATAGTGGTGGTGGTGAAGTATGATTTTTCCACTGCCACCAGCACAAAGCAGGTTCTAACATGAGCTCTTCTAGACTGTGTTTGGCCAGACTGATCATGAGTCTTCCTCCACCATTGCTCCAGTTGACATCCCAATTTAAGTTCTTCAGAAAAGCAAAGCACTCAGGCACTAACTGAAGGGAGAGGGCACTTTGGACTGATTGTGTAAACCACCTGGGCCATTTCCCCATTCCAGACATTGACCAGGACTGCCAGACGTGGCAGCAGGAAAATTCTCCAGTCAGGAATCCATCTGGATCTATCAGTCTTTGAGGGCGGGTCCATATAGCCACCCCACCCCTGCAGAGGTCCAGAAAATCTAAACCTTGAGAGAGTGTTCTGTCCATGACAAGGATGTCACAAAGACACCTCCCACTTCCAGCATATGCCTTTCCGGACAGATGTGTTGTGGGGGTGCGGGGGGCCCCTGGGCGACAAAGTGGCAGATGTTGACAACAACCATGCCGTTTTGGCAGAAGGAACAGCTGGTGGTGGAGAAGGCAATGGGTTTGGCCCACCTTACCGCCCTGCGTCTCCAAAGGGAGCTGCAATGGTGGTGACATCACTTCCAGTGGTGATGTCACTTCCGGTGGTGATGTTACGGGGGTGGGGCATAGCGATGCCGCAGCTGCCAGATTTGTGGAGTCAGTTATTATTTGAGACAGGCCCATAGTTCTCATAGTGGCTATGATCTTCTGAGCCATACCCCACAAGAGGTCCTCGGCAGGAATGTTGAGGTTTGTATGCTGGTAATATTTTCTGTTGGCCAGATCAGCAAAACATGTAACCAAGTCCCTGAACCTTCAAAACCAAGCATGCCCTTCTGCTATGTGCTAACTAAGAGGATATACAGGCCTCACATGATTGATACAATGAGGCGCTAGGTGTCATCAGTCCCCCCCGCAAAAAAACCCTCTCTGCTCTTTCAGTTTTCTCATCATGGGTAAAACAGTTTTACTGCCTTTTACTTTTTACCTTCTTGTAATTATTATTCAAAAGGTCCAGGGACAACGTGAACATACAGAAGCCAACCCCTTTGTGAAAGAATTAAAAATCATAGACTCATAGCCTTTATTACACATTTATTATAAAGTTTAGCCACTTTTCAAATTCCCAGTAGTATTGAGAAATTAACACACAAAAACAAAATGAAAACCAGGCTTCTAGGTGCCAAGCTAGTTGCTGGCTATGAATCCCACAAATTTGGATAGCTCACAAAGGGAGTCATTATAAATCTGAACAGGTTACAAGAAGGGAGTGCTGAGAATATTGGCACTTTGCCTTTTTGTTTAAAATTTAGTTCAGCTGGATGTAAGATTGTTTTCTTTGAGCAAACCTAGAACTGCCAGAACTCTGCTGTCTATTTTTTTTAAACGGTTAAAAGTGCACAGTGAGATATCTGATCCTAAAAATGAAGTTTTTGCAAAATTAAAAAATTAAAAATGGGGTCTCTCTTCCTCTCATCACAAAATTTACTTTTCCTAAAATGCTTGTGAATATTCCCTGACATCACAAGCAACTCAGCTTGGCAGGGCTTGCACGTCACATCCATTCTTCTGGCTGCAGTCCTATACACACTTAACTAGACTCAATGAGTCTTACTTCTGAGTAGACATGCATAGGCTTGCACCATAAGAAGTACATTGAGCACCAACTGGTGGTGGTGGTAGGCTACATAAACAAAATCATATGAAAATAAAATCACACCACTGTCATTTTTGGGTAGAAAAAAAGGATTTCATTTTGAATGCACTGGCTTCTCTAATACGGTACTTGAAGATTTTATTCTCCTGATCCAGGTAGGGGTCATTGTATGTGCAGAAGCAGATGGCTGCATGGTATATCCTCATGTAGATGAAGAACCATGCAATTGTGCTGCTATGTATATGGACCCTCTCACCAAACCAGCTGCTGGGGCAACACGTGCAACTGTTGCACACCCCAATTGCAGGGGCAGCCCCAGGGCCAGCCCAAGACCTCCTGACACCTGAGGCGGCATGCCAAAAGATGTGCCAGTCTCTACTCCTCCCACTTGCCAAAGGTTCTAGCTCAGCACTCTCCTCTCCTCCACATTTCCTCTTCCTCTCTGTCCCCCCTTCCTTTTACAATCCAGAGAGTGGAAGGAGGAGGATGAGCAATAGAGGCAAGTAGGCAGACAGAGCTGAGTGCTCCCCACCAACCTGCTGCCTGAGGCAACAATCTCAGTTGGCCCCATGAATGGGCCAGCCTTGGGCGGCCCATCCATGAGATTGCTTGAAACAGCCACTTTGAGCAGTGGACTGGAGAGAGAGCAGATGTGCCCTGTACTTGCCTCTTCCCTAGGCACTTCGCAAAATACAAAGGGGAGCAGAATCTGGACCCTGTTCAGTCCCTGATTCAGCTTTGGCTGGCCCAGGTTGGTCCATCTAGCCCAGTATCAACTCTGATTGGCAGCAGTTCTCTGAGCTGGGATCACTGCAGCTCTGCTACCTGAGAGTCTCTTGAGTGGCGATGCAAGGAACTGGAACCAGGGACCAGGTCTTATAATCAACTGCTAAACCTCCAATGGGGTGAGGACACCTGGCCCTTTTAAGGCACCAGGGAAAACAGCTGTGTTTAAAGATTGTTTTGACATAATAATCACAAACAGGAGCTACAGAGGATTAGGTATGTGCCGCTCACGTTATGCCTCAGTATTTTTTGCTAATTGTTTCTTTGGAAGCAGAACAAATTTCAGGTCTAAGCTTGTAAAGTGAGAGGTACCGTGGTGTAAGATGTGATCAAAAGTCAGTTTGGACAGAGTCAGACTGCAGAGACCCAGGTTCAAATCCCCACTTAGCCATAAAGGATTCTGGGAGATCTTGGGCCAGTCATTTTCTCTTAATTGAGTGGAGGGAGAGTTAGAACAGACAAAAGAAAATATTTCTTTACCCAGCGTGTAATTCATCTGTGGAACTCCTTGCCACAGGATGTGGTGATGGCACCTGGCCTTGTTGTTGTTCAGTCGTTAAGTCGTGTCCGACCCTTCGTGATCCCATGAACCATATCCCGCCAGGCCTTCCTGTCCTCCACTATCTTCCTGAGTTCGCTCATTTTCATGTTCGTTGCATCGGTGATGCTGTCTAACCATCTCATCCTTTGCCTTCCCCTTCTCCTTTTGCCTTCAGTCTTTCCCAGCATCAGAGTCTTCTCCAGAGACTCCTCTCTTCGCATTAGGTGGCCAAAATATTTGAGCTTCAGCCTCAGTACCTGTCCTTCCAGGGAACAGTCAGGGTTGATTTCATTTAGGATTGACTGATTTGATCTCCTAGCAGTCCAAGGGACTCTCAGGAGTCTTCTCCAGCACCAGGCACCTGGCCTAGATGCCTTTAAAAGGGGTTTGGACAGATTCATGAAGGAAAAGACCATCACAGGTTACAAGCCATAAGCAACCTCCTGGTTTTAGAAGTGGGTTTTCTCTGTGCCAGGTGCAGGGGAGTGGCAGCAGGAAACAGGATTATCTTGTTGGCTGTGTGCTCCCTGAAGCATCTGGTGGGGCCACTGTGTGATACAGGAAGCTGGACTAGATGGGCCTTTGGCCTGATCCAGCAGGGCTCTTCTTATGTTCTTATGTTCGTGGGGTTGCTGTGAGGATGTAATGGGGGCAGGGCAGAGAACCTTGAATGCTGTCTGCACTCCCTCTCTGCACTCTCTTGGAGGAAGGGCAGGATTAAAAAATGTAATTGTTAAACAAATAACATCACTTTGTTAAAGAAAATTGTTATTAATATCACAATGTTCTGTCCACAGGCCCGAAGCTATTTACTTATTCAGTGTAGGTCCGGGCACTCTGCACATGCTCAGAAGCACTCTTTGCTAGACAAGATGGATGTAAGTTAGAAATGGAATAGATAAATAAACAAATAAATAAATGTGGTGCAGGTGCACATTACTGTCATTCCCAGTAAAAAAATATAGCTCACAAGAATGGACTTGGAATGACCTTTGCCAGAGTCTTGCTAGAACTGCTGCCATTCAGAATCAGAACTGGCGGAATGGTCTGAAAACGAGTCTTAACTCCGCCGCGTCTGAGAGCAGCAATTAAACAGGTTCTCCTGTTGTTCCAGATCTGAAAGTGATTTGGGTACATTAAATAGATCAGAAGAATATGGTGTGTTTCCCATAGGTGTAGCTCAACTTGTGGACAAATGTATTCTACTCTGAATTCCTTTAGGATCATGTCAAGCAACAAGATGCCCAGACATCACTTGCTATTCTGATATCACATTTCTAGGTGTCTTCCAGATTTTTCTAGCAAAAAATACTGTACGACTGCTGCAAGAGCTCTAGACCAGGGGTTCTCAACCTTTGGAGGCCCAGGTATCCCCTATCATGGTCCAATTTTCTGAAGTACCCCCTGCTAATTAACTGCTAATTAATTGGATTAATCAATCAATTAATTAGGTGATTAATCATTAAATAAGAAAGTACTAAAACAATTTTAAATGTGAAAAATATCTTGGTCCGCGTACCCCTAGGGGTACCCGTACCACAGGTTGAGAACCTCTGCTCTAGACCACCTTCTTGGTCTGGAGGCCTGTCCTAGTTCCAGATGTTTTCAGGCTGTTTGCTGTGGTCACTCAGTGGGCTGAGGAAAGTACTCTGTACATGCTCAGAGTCACAGATGTATTATTTTCTCTTGTTTGAGGACTGAACATGTCCCCTCGGACTGATCTCATTATCAGTTCAATATATCTCATATTCATAGCACCTCTTTAAAATCATTCTCAGAACTACCTTTTCTAGCTTTAAATCTGTTTTTCGTTTCCTATAACTGCTGGGAAAAAAACAGAATTATTTTCTACCTAGCTCACCTTTAAAAGGAGTCAACTCATATTGAAGAACAAGACAAAAAGTAATGGAGAATGTTAAATAACTGTGAAAGACTTAGTAAACATAACGACAAATTAACCTTCCCAGTAAAAGACTAGCTGATCTCCTGAGCTTATGGGTTTGTTTTTTGTTTAAACTATGCTGTAATGAGTAACTTTGAACCATTGAGGGACATCGAAAAGAATCGAAAAGACACCTGAAAAGAATTTATTACAGATATCACACATTTTGTTACTAAAAATAGATTTTGTTTTAAAGAAACCACAAGGATAAAAAAGATCTCTGTTCTAGGCTAGAACACCTTCAGGGGCAAGTGTCTTGACAGAGTTACTCAATTCTTAAGCCCATGGTTTAACAAAAGTTAAGCAGTTCTTTAGCAGGGTGTGGCTTCAGAGAGAAACCAGAATAAATCTTTAAGTTGGAACCATGGCATTGTACACTATATTGTACTGCACATAGCATTACTCATGCCTGTCAACATTTCAAAATCCTGTAATAGTGAATTTAAGCTCCTTGCTCATGTCAGCACTTCTTAACCCTGCAGTCCACACCCTCATCTATGTGGAAAATAAAGGGGGGGAAATCTAGGCCAGAAACTTCAATATGTCTATTTGTTCAAGTCTCACTCCTACATGTATGTTAAAAAAAAAAACCAGCCTAACTGTGCCTGCCATTTCCTAAGGATGACTAATACAGTTTATTATTTATACTTTCTGATCTGGGTTTACTTTCAGCTGGCCTCTTGCAAAGCTCATCTTAATGGCTAATTGTTTCTGTGGTTGTGTTCATCTAGCTCAGGTCAAATATCTATCTTAGCATTGGTTTAGAAATTCGAAATACTAAACATTCTAGAGATAAAATGACAACAGTGCCGTGGTAGTAAGGTACTGTGTGATTAAGGATAAGATGATGGTGGTAAACCTGCATCCTTCTGTTTGAATTCATTTTGTAAAGGCCTCAGTTCTAAACACACTTCCTAGCGGGTACCGATGACAACAGACTAGAATACAATTAATTAGCAGTTAATTACTTAATTAAACTTTTAAAGCCCTATACGGTTCGGGTCCAGGGTATTTGAGGGACCGCCTCCTTCCTTATAATCCGACCCGTACTCTGAGGTAATCGGGGGGGGGGCTGTTAACCGTGCCGCCACTGACGGAGGTGAGGGGGATGGCGGCGCAGAATAGGGCTTCTCGGCAATTGTGGAATTCCCTCCCCCTGGAATTGAGAACGGCTCCCTCCTTAGAGACCTTTCGGCGGGGCCGTAAGACATTTTTATTTAGATCAGCATTTGATGTCTGACATGGCGAGCTGGCTTTTTAACAAATCGCTTTTAACAAATGTAAATGTGGATGACCCACTGGGGCTGTTTGTTTTAATTGTTTTAATTGTTTTAATTCTTGATTTTAAATGTATATATGTATTTTAATGTTTTTATTGTAAGCCGCCTTGGTTGCCCTTGTGGGAGAAAGACGGGGTATAAATTCTATAAATAAATAAATAAATAAATAAATAATTAGCAGGGGGCACTTCAGAAAATTGGACCGTGATAGGGGGTATCTGGGGCCTCCAAAGGTTGAGAACCCCTGGACTAGATAACAACCCAGTTAGGTCTTGTACCTTGAACACAGCTTGATATATTCAGGTAAGCAGCTGAACCTTTTCCACAGCAGGGAGATAAACAACAGCAACCTTGCAGACAACCCCCTCCTCGCAGCATGGAGCAGAAAGTGAGATTGTGTAACTACAGACCTCTACCTCTTCCAACCCATGTCCCCATGTCCTGTACAGTAAAAGGAACCTTTGAAAAAGAGACTCCATCAAACTACGGTACTAACTTTGGGAGCAAATAGCAATTGCCCACTATTCCAGAACAACAGCCCATCTCTTCTAAGACTTTTCTAGCAAAGATGTAATAGCAAACTACTGCTGGGCAAGTGTGAATTGACACCTGTAATCTGCCAGTGTGGACACACCTTTGTCTTAATTAATGGGCGTGTGACCTTGCATAAGTAACATAAGAACCTTCTTCAGATGTTCAGTGCATACTAAATGTTTTGGGTATTGGGTGTTTAGACCCTGCTCAGACCAGCGAATGGACATGTGTGACATGTGTAATTTAAAACACCAAAACCAGGGGACATGCACTAAAATTGAGTGGAGGGAGAGTTAGAATGGACTAAAAAAAATATTTCATTACCCAGCGTGTAATTCATCTGTGGAACTCCTTGCCACAGGATGTGGTGATGGCACCTGGCTTAGACGCCTTTCAAAGGGGTTTGGATAGATTCATGGAGGAAAAGACCATCACAGGTTACAAGCCATAAGCAACCTCCTGGCTTTAGAAGTAGGTTTTCTCTGTGCCAGGTGCAAGGGAGGGACAACAGGAAACGGGTTATCTTGTTTGCTGTGTACTCCCTGAGGCATCTGGTGGGGCCACTGTGAGATACAGGAAGCTGGACTAGATGGGCCTTTGGCCTGATCCAGCAGGGCTCTTCTTATGGTCTTATGTGAACGAAAGTTAAGACAATGGATATTCTTCTAGTTCCCCCCCCCCTTCTGTGTGTTTACTGGGTGCCTGCAAAAAGGGTTGTTCTGAAGAGGGGGGGCACATGTGTGCTGATTTGAGCTCCTTAGAGAAGGGATAAAAATGTAATAAATAACGGACCAGTTTGGACTCTACCCTGAACTGCTCCGTTTATACACATGGGGGGGGGAAGGGGGTAATGTGGGTGTGCATGTTTCTCACCCCTTATGGCACTGTCTTGATGCTACTGCATCGTATGGGCGGTGCGTCATCATATACCTTTTACAATAATTTGTGGTAGTATTTAAAAATCGACTAGCCACCTTGGGTACCCTTCAGGGAGAAAGGCGGGATATAAATCGATAATAAAAACACGTGTTAAGGGGCTGTTTGGATTAATCCCTTCCCCCCTTGTAATGACGGAATGATGGAAGGCAGGAGGGAGAAGTATGTGACCCCACTTTTCCTCTATGCCTATAAACAGGGTGATTCAGATTATTGTCCAAACGGGCCTAAAGAGTGGGGAAAGGTGACAAGTTTACCAGAGCTGAAGGCAAGGGAGGCCAGGCTTGTCGTGTTCCTCCCCCCCCCATTCGGAAATAAATAAGGGCCTCATTCAGAGCACTCTTGTTCAGGCAACCGAATATGGATGACACTCCGTCTGGTGGTGGTGGTGGAGCTTTGGCTTGTGGCAGAAGACGGGCAATTCTGTAATGGAAACGGGCATTCCCTACAGAATAGGAGACATCTGGCACACCAGAATTCTCTGCTCCAACTTGACGAACTGGATGCCTGGGCTAACAGAGATCAGAATTGCTCCTATGTCTTTCACAGCAACGCCCATGAAAGATCTTTCCCCTTCATTCCACCTCTTTGCTGCCAGTTATCCTACATCACATGCTAAGAAATGGCTCAGGTGGGTGTAGTGCACACTGCATAATCTTGCATTCAGAAACACATGATAAACGCTCTTTTTAATCTCACCGTTTCACTTTTCCGAAGAAAGTACTTCTTGTGTTCTTCATGAAGTTTAAATGTCCGTATATGTTGGCGAGGCTTGATAACCTGTGATTTAAAACCAGTATCTGTTGATCAAAGAGATAAACTGTCTCCGGGCTGTCTGGTGACTTTTCTCTAGTCCTTCTACTACACCTTTAATTATTCCCCCCCTCCCTACTGCATGCATATGAGTTGATGGGAAAATCAGGTTTTAGTCTTATATCGTCTGCATATTTTTGTGGCCTGCCTCTGCAGGACAACCTTGGGAGGGGGGGGGTTGTCTGCCACTGAAAGTTGAAACAACAGCTGGAGAGAAGAGAACTGCATGCAATGGGATAATCCAGGGACAAACACAATTACTTTGAACTTGCTGCAGCAGCACAATAAACTTGCAGCTTTTGCCTGAACAGAAGCTGGGGAGGGCAACATGATGTAACAAAGTGGATGGCATGAAACACATTTTGTTCCCAACTCTGGAACACTGCAGTCGAAGGAGTCCACGTTTCACTCTCCTGAACGCTGCTAGCTTGCAGAACAGAAAAAACCAAGAGTCGTTTGACCTGACTTCCTTTTTGCTTTTGTAGGTGTATTTATACACACCAGCAGTCTCAAAAGAATCTCTGTATATGGCAGCCCACTTCCTGGAACGAGAAGAAGCAGATATTGGCACTGGTGCAAATAGCACTGAGATTGCAAAGAGCTGATAACAAGGTGAATTTAGTTGGAGAATGTTAAGGAGAGGTGCTCAAGTTAGATCTCCTGTGCAAAATTTATAATTTCTATGAAAAAGGATTTTTCTAGAATGTCCACATGATCCTAATTTAGAGTTGTCACTTCTGATGGAAATATTCCTGAAGAAGTTTTCTTTAATATGAGGCAATGTCATGGGCAGCCCAATTCTATCCTCCCCCCCCCCTCAACCTGGGCCACGCTGAATCCTATCCCCGGCAGAAGCAGGCTGGAAGTCTCCTCGGGAGCGTCCCCTTACCCTGGGTAAACATCCAGCCACCACAATGGGGCTACTCAGTTGTCCGCCAGCTCTTTAGCTGGCGCAAAACCAAGCAGCCCCGTGTGGGGAGAAAAGGCCCGGGGGGGATAGGATATGGTGTGCTGCTGGGCCCGAAAATAATAAATATTAATGTTCTAACTCAGGGGTTCTCAACCTTTGGAGGCTCGGGTACCCCCTATCACGGTCCAATTTTCTGAAGTACCCCCTGCTAATTAACTGCTAATTAATTGGATTAATTAATTAATTAATTAGGTAATTAATCATTAAATAAAGTACTAAAACAATTTTAAATGTGAAAAAATGTCTTATTTAACTCTGTGTGTGTGTGTGTGAGTGAGTGAGACACACACACACACACACACACACACACAAGGATCTCTTTTTTTCTCCAAGTCACACTTCCCAATATCAGCTCCTCCCTCCCCCACCCCCCAAAGTACATTTTCCAAAGTACAAAAATAAGCTCAAAACCAAAATGAGAGACAGAAGGGATCCGAAAATAATTACAATTTAAAATCCATGTTAATTAACACTTAATTAGCTGCTGATCAGGCAGATAAGGGGCAGGGCTTGGTGTACCCCCAGCAAGAGGTCCACGTACCCCTAGGGGTAACCGTACCACAGGTTGAGAACCTCTGCTCTAACTGCATAGGAAGTCAACATACTGCACCCAAACGTCTGAGATCCCCACCTGTCACTGCTGATGAAGAATCTGATATGATGAATCTGTTGTCAGTCAAACTGCAGTCCTAGGCACATTTTCTTGGGAGCAGAACCATTGAAGACAATGAGATTTACTCTGAGTAAACAGGCACAGATTTGGGCCGTGAGGCTTTGTTTAAATGGTACAGGTTTGTTTGCTTCTGCTAACTCCTAGCCAAGCAGAAATAACAGTACAGTCCTATCCTCCACCTTACTACAGCGGGAATACTGTATGACACTGTACTACAGCGAAAGCACTGTACGACTATCCCGCTGTCGTAAATCGGCTGGTGCACGGAGCGCAACTGGTGGCCATTCTCAAGCCAAAGAGCTGGTGCAGGTCTGAGTAGGCCCATAGGGTGACAGGACTCTTGATCGCGCCGCCCCCCCCCCATAGGATGAAGCATGCACCTCCATGGTGCGGCTGCATTAGCGCTGGTGGCAGGGGATAGAATTGGGCTATAAGAAAACTAGTTGGGTAAGAGTTTTTTTTTGGAATAGATTAGGGAGTGAGTGAGTTCAGGCACCTACTGAATCTGAATTTATAAATGATTCACTTCAAGATCCTTGAAAGGGGTTGTTTCTTTTACTGACTGTATCCTCAACTAGAAAGATGGCATTTATTTATCTTGGTTGCTTGAATAAAAAAGGAAAGGAAAGAGGTTTGATTTCAGTTTGTCCAGCGCTTGACCCAAGTATAGAGGAAAAACCACAAGGCTTCATTATCATAAAGAGCACAGAGATTCTAAAGATGTCAATGTTCGTTTTCTATGCCTAAGCTTTTCTATGCTATGCCTAAAAACCATCATATACTGTAAGGAAGTGTCTTCTGCCTTTCTCTGAGCAATGCATTTTTGATCCAAAGGTTTCAAAGCTGCTGCATTGATTGGCATTAATAAGAGGTCGTTTGAAACCTGCAGGCAAAACGTATGTGGTTTATTTTACTAAGCATGGTGAAGTCCAGCTTGTGGGCATTAGATATCCATTTGCTAACAACCTCTCCATACATTACACATACACTAAACACAGATTTTGGAAATATCAGAAGCAAACACCATCCACTGATTGATTCCACTTACGGAGGGGGCTTTTAAAGATGAATTTAAACTTTCCACTCATTGCTAATTCCACTCATTGCTAACTTTCCACTCATTGCCAGTGCTGAGGAAAGCAGAGGTTTATTCCTCTCTACCTGATGTAACAGGATTGTCACATAGGACGTGGAACTTTAAGGAGATCTTCCGACAGCAATGATCTTCAACTGGTGTGCACATTGGTGCACGGGCATCATTAGTGGATTGCGGGGGATGGGCCACATCGGGTGACATGATTTTTTTTTGGGGGGGTGACACCATGGCCGCTGCGCTGCACAGGCTCAGCTGATACGAGTCTCTTTTTTGTGTTGAAGCTCGCAAGAACATGAAGAAGCAACTCGGAGTGGCCGAAAACAGCCAAACAAGGGTGTCACCCCACGCTGCAGGCTGCATGGAGGGGTGACATCCCCTTGGCTTGCAAGTGTTAGGCGGCTCTGTCTCTGAGATAAATCGCGTCTTTGCAAAGCTCATCTGTCTTCTTCATCTTCATCTCGCTAAACAGGAAGTAACTTGCAGTGACGTGATGACATCATCACGTCACTGTGAATTACTTCCGGCTCAGTGATTTCTTCCAGGTCCCATCCACACCAGGTGCCTCAAAGGTAAGTGGTGCCATTGCATTGGTGTGCTGTGAAAGATCTGTAGGTGTGCTGCGGGAGTTTGCAGCACAGCAGTTGAAAATAGCTGAAAATCTCTTCCAATTCTGTTTCGGCGGCTCTGTTTCTAGGGCAGCTGTCTGTAGTAACGAATCCTTAGGAGCCGGCGGAGGAAGCGGGACAGACAATTTGGGATGACAGACACTTGCCCTAGAAACAGAGCCGCAGAACCTGGAAGAGTCTCCCGGAAGCCAAAAGTTATATCACAAGAGATGGAGACCGTAGAGAAGATCATAGAGGTCAGTGTGCCATGAGAAGAAAAATGTTGCAAATTGGGTTCTCAACCTGTGGTATGGGTACCCCTAGGGGTACGCGTACCTCTTGCTGGGGGTAGTCCAAGCCCTGCCCCTTATCTGCTCCATCAGCAGCTAATTAAGTGTTAATTAACATGGCTTTCAGAGCCCTTCTGTCTCTCTGATTTTGGTTTTGGGCTTATTTTTGTACTTTGGAAAATGTACTTTGGTGGGGTGGGGGAGGGAGGAGCTGATTTTGGGAAGTGTGACTTGGAGAAAAAAAGAGATCCTTGTGTGTGTGTGTGTGTGTGTGTGTGTGTGTGTGTGTGTGTGTGAGAGTTAACACACACACTCAGAGTTAAAGACATTTTCACATTTAAAATTGTTTTAGTACTTTTTATTTAACGATTAATTACCTAATTGATTGATTAATCCAATTAATTAGCAGTTAATTAGCAGAGGTACTTCAGAAAATTGGACCATGACAGGGGGCACCCGGGCCTCTAAAGGTTGAGAACCCCTGTACTACAGTGTATAACTGTAAAATTAAAAACATGGCGTTGGTTGAGGAAATGGGGAAAACGGAATGTTCTTGTGTTACACAAATTTAGGAAAATTACTATTGATCTTTAAGGCAAGTTAGATACATATCAGAAGCTTATTTGTACACCTCAAGCGTAGGTGTTAACAAAGAGCAAACTCACTGGAATAATCCCCTTGATTATTTCAGATCTTACTCCTTTGTATAAAGTTATTTAAGTGTAATTATCTAGGCATGTCAAGGGCTCATCACATTCATGTGCAGAGCATATTTTATCTTTCAGATTAGAACTAGGGTTGTGCATTTAATTTGGAAAGTATCTTTGCTTCAGTGAGAGCCCACAAGGAACCAAGATCTCTTTGAAGCATTCTGAACAGAAGCAAAGCTGTCCGAAGTAGCTTCAGATAGCTGAATGCTTCACTTGACTTTTCTTCCTCTTCTTTTTGTCTGTCTCCACGAACCCTTTTTGTACATAAGTCTCTTGAAAACGACTTCCAAGCAGTTAGGGAGAGGAAGAGGATGTAGGGAGAACATGATTTGCAGCTCTGCACTATGACACACAACAGCTGGAAAGGTAATTTAATGCGGAATGTAATAATAATAATAATAATAATAATAATAATAATAATAATAATATACAGTATTTATATACCGCCGCCTTTATGGTCATTGGATTTCTCCTCCGACTTTATTCAAGGCGGTGTACATGGGCAGGCTGTTCTAAACCCCAAAGGGTTTTTACAATATAATAATGTTCTAATCTTTCATAGAACCCTTCATTCGAGATGTTACTTTTACAGTCCAGCTCTCTCTCTCTCTCTCTCTCTCTCTCTCTCTCTCTCTCTCTCTCTCTCTCTCTCTCTCTCTGACGTTCGCCTCAGCACGCTTCAGCTGACACAGGCAACCACTGCCACTCAAGTGCTCAGCTTGCAGTTCCACTCCCCCACAGAGGCTCTGCAGCTTATCAGCTCGGCGTGCCAGCAGCTCTCCGACAGACTTCCGGATGTCTTGAACTGCTGTCCTTCAGATCTTCAGGCATTTGTGAGACGAACGCTCTACCAACTGAGCCAGACGTCCTGCCCGAAATAAAGAAACCGTGTTGAATTCTCTGTATTCTGTCAAAAGTTATGGCCAAATAACTGAGAAATAACACAACTGCATTAAGTAACAAAAAGTGGATTTCGTTAACTCAAAACTTATCAATGAGACTGACTGTTCCGAGAGCCAATGAGATGTTGGTGTGATGCAGCATGGAACCAATAAGGTGTCAGTATGAGTCAGCTCTCATTTCTGTGCATCAGAGCTAATACTAGAACTCATGCAGCGCAATCCTGTGTAACCTTGCACCGGTGTAACAGCAGATGAACCGGTGTAAGTGCAATTACACTGGCGTAATTGCCCTGAGCCGCTTCTCGCGGCTTGAGGACTTTACCCTGCCCCCCCTTTTGGATGCAAAAAGATAAGCCACGTTAGCCTGGCCATTTGATTGGCCAGGCAAGTCACGTGGGTTTGGGCGGCGACTGGGAGAACGCCGCAGCGTTGCTTGGCCCTCAGTCGTCACCCGGGAGCCGAAGCCCATCCTACCCTCGCTTGGCATAGTCTGGGATTAGCCAGTCGCCCGTTGGCTTCCAATCAATTGGCACTTTTTGGAGGTTTTTTCGCCTACCTCAGACTGTGTTCCCAGGGAGTGATTTGTTAGCCAGTGGGTCACCTGGCAGGTGACGTGCGGGAATGGGTAGGTAGGTTTGAAAGGGATCGGCATGCACTTTGAGGTCAGCAAGGTCAGGAGGTGAGCCAGGACCGCTCATAATGACGACACTTAACCAGGTCGGTGAGGCTGGTTGGCAAGCCACCTGGCTGGAGCAGGTGTGGCCCATCTATGGCCTGGCTAGTATGGGTTCAAACCTGCTCCGCTGTCTCAACCCTACGGGGTTGGCTGTGATAGGCTCCTCGGACGGTGTCTGAAGGGGCCTGGAGCCGGGGTGTTTGACGCCAAAGCAAGCAGGGGGAGGCAGATGGCTAGGGCCATTTTCCCCGATTACTGCTCGCACGCCTTTGGGGGTGGGTCAGTTTACCCCCAGTTATTGCCTCTGCAGGTTTTCTTGTTAAGAAATAAATAAAGTTACCATATCTCCACAACGTGGCTTGTCTTGTGTGTTCATTTGGGGGGTGTAAGGGTAAATGCACTTACACTGGTGCATCTACTGTTATACCAGTGCAAGGTTATACAGGATTGCGCTGTCATTCAGTTCCGTGTCATCAAGTTGGCCACTTGTTTTTTTGTTGGTTACTGATTTGCTGAGTGACCTGTACTGTTATATATTAAAATAAATAAAGTTAATGGGGGTTACCGCACCGGGCGACACCAACCCTACTTGGGGGGGGGGAGACAGGGGCAGCACCATAGTACCTTAATTTTCAGCTGCGCTGGGTCCGCTGCCACTTCTCGACTCCTGCGCATCTTCTAAGTAGTCCAAACTTCTGCAAACAGTAAAAAAAAAAAAAGCAATCAAAAGAGACTTCCGGTAAACCTGGCGTAATTGAAAAATAATGTGCTGTGGCACCTCGCTGCCCCCAGTGGGACTCTACTTCCGGGGTTAGCCATCTGCGTTGAGTCAAATCTATGGATGACTAACCCACGGATGAGGAGGGCCCACTGTACAGTACAATTAATTTTATAAGATTTAAACATAAATGTTGAAGTCCTTGTCAATCATCCTTCCCAGTGGCTTTTCACTTGTTGGCCAGAATCCTTGAGGGTATTACTTCTTACTAGGCAGGTGGCTGGAATCCTACCTTCATGCTTTTTCTTAGATCTCCATAAGTAAAAGGGCTAGAGATGTGTGTGTGTGTGTGCATGCGTGCGTGTTTATGAAAGCTAAAAGAAGCCTGGAATCTCCCTAATGGGGAAAAAGCCCCCACAGACCTGTATAGATCGCCAAAATATAGCCAAAATATCGTGGCTATAGCCCTGGGCAAGATCTGGAAATCTTGTACAGATCACTTGATCCTCTGTGCAGCTGTAACGGTTCTCCTTGCAGCTCCATTTCCCCCCATCCCCTTTATTTTTTTGGCTTTGTAGACAGATTTGGAACGAGGATGCCAATTTCTGCTCTGAAAAGAATGAAATGTCAAAATGTTCCCGCTCTGACTCCTTTTCAAAGGGAAATATAATCTTATCACTCTGCGTGTGAATATGTGTGTATGAGAGCATATGAAGATTTTCCCTTGTTTCATGATGAATCAGTAGTAATGCAAAGCATGGCACAGATGACTCACAGTCAGCGGTAATATTATGTAACAACCACATATGTGAGTAGTGAACACAAGGGCTGGAAAGAGCCAGAAGAGTTCAAGTCATGGGCCCAAGGTGGAATCTTCCGCACCTCAGCCCCCTGACGACCAATCCATGTGACGTCACCCAGATCACATTGTGGCCTGTGAAGGGCCCCATAGATCAATAACAGAGCACGTGCTTCAATCCCAGGCATCTCCAAGTAAAAAGGAACAGGTGGTGGAGCTGGGGAGAAAACTGTGCCTGATGGTCCAATCCTATCCAAGTTCGGCCAAAATGACGCAGCAGTACCAAAACAGCCTTCATTGCATCCTGCGGGCTGGCTAGTGGAAACATAAATAATCAGGCAGGCAGTGGTGGAGACATAAATAATTTTTTTCTTTACCTACTCCACAGCTCCTTGGGCCCCAATCGGATCCATGCCAGCTATTCTGCTGGTGTAAATCTGGTAGGTCCAAGGTGGAGGTGTGTTGGGCCTGGGCTGGGGACATAATATCTTGAAGTCGCTGCTGCCGATGAGATCCACCCTTGGCCCGCCCCTGGCTTGGCCCAATCCCCACCCCAATCCTCCCCCAAACTGTCCCCTCCACCAACCTAGGTTCAGCAGCTGCTGCTGGCACAGGGCTTCCTGGCTCCTGTGCCATTGGTACTGTCAGAGCAACTCGTGTGACAGTGGGCCTGGCCTTACGCTGACGAATCACAAGATCTGTCAGCATAAGGTCCTGATAGAGTTGGGCCGTGAGACTTTGGAGAACTATCTCCAGTCAGAGTAGACAATAATAGTGAGTTTCACAGCAGCTCAGATATAGTGTGCTGCTGTGCTGCTGCTATATTTTTATATTCCTAAATTTTATATCTTAACCTACTACTGATGCTTTTATGACTTTTGTGCTGCTGCCTCCGGCTTTTTGCTGTTTTATTGCTGCATTGTTTTTATTGTTTTATAATAATAACATGGTTTGCTTTTATGTAAGCTGCCTTGGGAACCCATGGCAGTGGGGGAAAGGGTGTGTGTGTAAAAACATATCAAACACACACACAGACACCCCCTACCCCCACCCCCAGGAAATAGAATACTACAGTATAAACAAAAAAAACTGATCTCATTAACTTACACACAAAACAAATGTGACGTCGTCTTCTAAAATGGGATTGGATTTGTTACTTTTCATGCCCATTCCTATTGCTGCTGGATGCACAGCCTTATTGTAGGATTGCATGTGCAATTTTGGCACACGGCTAGCTCTTTAACACATTAGTGTTAACTAACAGTGGACTAATTGTTTTGCCAATCCAGTGCTTGCACAGAAGCTCTGTTCTTACGATTGCTGACTATTATTACCTGATTTCTATCAAAGAAGCATTACTCCTTATAATTTCATTACTAGAGGTGTCCCTGTGGATATACCAAGATAATTGTAGTCCTGAATTTTATTGGGCACTTAATGCAATGATCATTTGCTTAAACTTTAGACCTGCAGCTAAATATTTGGCTCGTTAGTTCCAATCAATATGTGAAATTCAATTCCTCATCCCACTTCATTCTCCCCTTTGCCTTCCCACTGTTTTTCTGTCAACACTGTATTCACCTTCTCCTGTTATCCCTGTCATCTAATAGAGAGCTATAGACCGTCTCTGAAAATGGATGTTGCGATTTTGGCTAACCACTGATAGACCCAAACCCTATGTTTTCATCCAGTTTAGAATTCTGCTTGAGATCACAACAGCCTACAGCAATAAAGTTGCTGTACGTTGTCTGGTTGTTCTGTGACAACGTCCTTTTGCATCTACAGTATTATACCTCCTTTATATTTAAGAAGCAGGAAGTAACAGTCTTCTTGGAAAGAAGCTTTCGCACAACACCAGAACCAGGGGACATGCACTAAAATTGAGTGGAGGGAGAGTTAGAACAGACGAAAGAAAATATTTCTTTACCCAGCGTGTAATTCATCTGTGGAACTCCTTGCCACAGGATGTGGTGATGGCACCTGGCCTAGATGCCTTTAAAAGGGGTTTGGATCAGGGGCATTCCTAGGGCTTGCATCACCTGGTGCTGGAGGTCAGTGCATCACCCCCATGATGACTCTTCTCCCATGCAGTGGGTGGGGAAACGCATCATTGCCCCACCTCCTGTTTAATCAAAATTACACCTTTAAATTTACAATATTATATGCACAGCCTAATGTATGTTTGCAGCCTAAACAGAGGCATCACAAGGGTTTGCGTTACCCACTATGAGAGCATTAACTTAATTTTTTAATATATAACAGTACAGGTAACAGTAACAGTAACCAACTCAGCTCTCAGAACAATCTCAGAACAATCAGTCTCATTGGTCTGTTTTGAGTTAAGGAAATCCACTTTTTGTTACATAAAGATGTGTTTTCTGTTTCCATTTATTTGGTCATAACATTTGATAGGATAGAGATATTTAGAAATGGTGTGTTTCATTGCATTCTACATGGTATTACACATCAAATGATATATAACATGATGGTATAATTCTTAAAGACAAAAGTTTTAACAATTTTGGCCACTAGTGATGTCACCCCCCTGAGGATGTCACGTGGTGCGGTCTGCACCCCCCCGCCATGGCCAATGTTTGCCAATGGTCAAGGGAGCCACAGATCAAAAACGTTTGGGAAACACTGAGCTAACCTGATATTTATTCTGCTGGAGTAACTGTAATGAATCTTTAGCAAAGCCTTTACATTTTTTTCTGCACCTTTCATTTCCTCTCTGTTGAAAGAGGTTTAATGCAATCAATAACTTTTGCAAAATAATTTGAGCACATGGGGGGCTGCTAAACATATGAGCTGCGAGTGGCATAGAAATATACTGTATAATGCATAAATGTAGTATCAACAGTATGTTGTATGAAATTAGCGATATGGGCCTGGCACCTCTGAACTCATCGCCCAGTCACGTGATCCATCAATCAGTACAATAAAACACTAAAATACATTAAAATCAAGATAAATAATAATCCTGATAATAAATTCACAAGAACTTTCCTGAAACAAAAAGCTTTGCATGACTTGGCTAGAGAAATGTTGGTTGATTCCTTTGAGGAGGGAGTTTCCTATCCATGGGGGCCACATAAAAAAAGTTCTGTATCAACCCCTCATCGTCCTCTAAATTTATATGGGGCATCATTATTAAATTAAATCCCCCAAGTAGAGCAGAGGTGAGACATTCTGCTGCCCCACAAGATGATGTGGGGATGGCTAATAAGGGAAAGCATCTGTGTGGAAACCCAAGAATATGTTTTATTACCTCTGCCTGCTCTTGAATTTAACAGATAATGTTGGCCTCCAACCTTTTGAGCCAGAGGTAGAACAGATGTTCATGAAAAGCCTGTTAATTTCCTGCCGTTTGGGAACCTATTAGAAGTCCTTCAAATCTGGTTCCCTGGTTCGCCTTTATTTGTCCACTTGTATGCTGTACAGGGAAGAGAAAGCTACAACTCACAGCAGCTGCATATGTGAGAAAGGAACTGTAATACATTTTTGTTTCCTGTATTAACCTAAGCCATTTAGAAGGCACCACAATTTATAGTTAGCAGACTCCAGTGGTTTAAACAAGCCATTTAAACTGAAGCCAGTGGAATGGCGAGAGAGTTACTTACAGACCTTCCGACTGTACCTGTTTAACAGGTACAGAATCTTTGTCAGGTATGATTGCTGGTGTGAATGGAATTGGCTTGCATCAACCAGTAAAGGGCACTTTGTCTGTTAGAAACAAGTGGGTGGGGGAAAACTGGGAATGAGCATTGTTCCTGTGCATTGTTCCAAGGGCAGAATGGCACATGGAGAGGCGTGTGAACGCCATGCACATATGGGGTTGTGTGTAGTAGGACACACACCCTGCTTTGTGAGAGGTATGCAACTTTCCCTTGACACATGACTCAGCCAATCCTACTTCCTCTCCATTTCCTCCCACTAACTTGGATTGCGTGAAGTCAAAGAGAAGCTCAACTCCCAATGCACCTGTCTGGTTAGTGCAGCGATTGTCAACCTTTTTCATCTCACAGCACACTGACAAGGCGCTAAAATTGTCAAGGCACACCATCAGTTTTTGGACAGTTGACAAGGCACACTGCGCTGCCGGCAGGGGGCTCACACACCCTACTCGTAAATGACCCTCCCTCAAACTCCCATGGCACACCTGTGGACCATTCACGGCACACCAATGTGCCATGGCTCAGTGGTTGAGAATCGCTGGGTTAGTGCAATGTGTTTGTGCTTGGAAACTGGGCTTAAGTTAAAAACCATACTTGGGAACTGGATAATAATGATGATGATGGTGATGATGATGATGTTATCCCAGCTCTTCATTCTGCTCTGCATATGGGTTGGCATTCTAGGAATACCATAGTAGGCAGACTAGGATGAAGATTTCAAAGTATTTTTATCCCACATTTCTATTTCAAGGACATCCTCAGAGCAGCTAACGAAATATAAATCAACATTAGAACACTCTGTGTGTGTGTGTGTGTGTGTGTGTGTGTGTGTGTGTGTGTGTGTGTGTGTGTGTGTGAAACAGAACCATCAACACTCAATGAGTAACACAGATAGGAGCATTGATACAGGATGGTGATTGAGCCAGGATGGTGTAGTGGTTTGGGAGTCGGACTTAGACCTGGAAGATCCAGGTTCAAATCCCCACTCAGCCACGAAGCTTCCTGGGTGACCTTGGGCCAGTCACTATCTCTCAGCCCCACCTACCTCACAGGGTTGTTGTGAGGACAAAAGGAGGGGAGGAAACATGTACACCACTCTGAGCTCCTTGGAGGAAGGGCGGTATAAAAATGTGAAAAATAATAAATAAATAAATACACTGTTACTAAAATGTAGTGCCCCCTCACCAAACCCCTGAAAGTGATCTGTTTGTATTGCCTTCCAAAACGTGAGCAGAGCCAGAACCAGGCTGGCTGGTTTCCTTGGAGGCTGTTCCATAACCTTGGTGGTACCACAACAGAGAAGGCCCTGCCACTCCCTGCTCCAACAGTCTTTAGGATCCAATGCCGTGAGGTCTCTCTTGCCATCTTTCCTGCTTACCCCTTTCGTGCTCGGAGTGCTTTGCCCAGCAATATGAAGATTGCTCCTCTTGGAAGAATCTCCTCCTGAAGATTTGGAAGAGATATTACTGGAGTCCAGCACCCATTTCTAGCAGTGCATAGGGTCAGGAGACTGATGCAAAACTGGTTTGGGGTTTTTCATATGGGGGAGGGTTCACGGTTTGGGTCCAGGATATCTGAGGGACCGCCTTCTCCCATACATTCCGATCCACTCTCTTAGGTCATCTGAGGGGGCTCTCCTGCGTGTACCACCTCTATCGCAAGTTAGGGGAGTGGCAACACGTGGGCGAGCCTTCTCTGCTGTGGCGCCACAACTGTGGAACTCCCTGCCAGGGGATCTGAGAACCACCCCCTCCCTCATGACTTTTCGGCGAGGGCTCAAAACGTTTTTGTTTCGTCTTGCGCTTGGGTGATGGGTGGTGGTCTGCCTCCAGTGCCTCAAGATGCTCTGCTTTTCTGCTCCACATTGTTACCCCCCAGTAGATTTTATTGTTTTTAATGTTATGTATTGTTTTTAAATTATGTATTTTAATTTTTGTTGCAAGCCGCCTTGGGCATTTGCCTTGGCATAGGATAAGGCGGGGTATAATTTTTTAAGAAATAAATAAATGGGCCATGGACTGTACTTTATAGCTGACAAAAGTCAATGCCAACCCTGTGGGAGGATGAGAGCTAAAGAAAGAAGGGCTCGTTTCATCAGTTAGGATGCGGCAGACAATGTAACCTGTGGCTGCCTGAAATCCTTACAAGCAGAAAGGCAGGCAGGCAGGCAGGCAGGCACACAAGGGAGATTATTAGCTGAAAGGAAGTGTGCTGTAAGGAGGAACCAGGAAAGAGGAACTTTTCCGATGCAGGTTTTCAGAAGCAGCCTTTGTGCTTGATACTTTCGTTGTTCTTCTTTCAACTCATTCTCTGAATGGTAGTTCGCAGCCAAATCAAGACTGCCTGGAAGCTGACGTGGTAATGTTCAAACCCCCTTCAAATATGATTCAAGGGCCATCTGGGGTCTTCCCCACAGAGCTCTACTAGTTTGGCTAAACTGTGAGTGGGTAGTCAGCAATTTCTAGACTCTTGCCCCAAGGAAGCTTCCAGGCCTTCTTGTTGGCCAGTGGTGGTGGTTGAATATGGGCAGCCCGATCCAGTGTATGCTTAGTGCGGCGGAGCAAGCCTTGAGTGCCCTTGTTGGAAGAAAGGCGGGGTATAAATTCTTTAAATAAAGAAATAAAATAAATAAATAAGCCCTTACTCCGCCGCCCTCCAGACCTGGCACTGACTGGCAGAGGTAAGTCCTGCACCAGTCTGCAGGGGTGGGTGAAGGGCGGGCTGGGGCGTGAAGGGAGGAGGCCGATTGACTGGTCCAGCCCAGGATGGGGCAGGGATATTGGTAGCGCACTCTGCCGATATCTTAGGCCCATTCCCAGGCCTGGCTGGCCTTATACAGCCTCCTTGGATGTACACCAGGCCTGGACCAGGCGTCTATCCGAGGAGGCCCATAGGGCTCCAGCCGGCTTACACCCGGGGAAGGGGACAGACGTCCTCTTCTCCCGAGTTTGCTCCTGAGCTACCCTGGGGCAGCCCAGGAACGGGACAGAATGCGGCGGCTGGCCCTTTAGGCCAGCTGCACATTTTTACACAGGATTGCGCTTTTAGAAATAGTAGACTAGAGATCGCCAAACTGCCCTGATTCACAATTGTGATGAATAGCGAGGAGGACTCTCTGCATCAGGCTCTGCTTGTGCTACAGGGAAACAGCCTCCCCCCTAACTCAGAGATGTGTGCTCCGTGTGTTCCTGCATGCTTGCTACACACATGCCCAGAATGATAGCCAGTCAGGATTATCTGATCTCTAGTCACTATGATCAACTTGATCAAGCTGCATGTCACCTGGTTGGTGCCAGAGGGACTGACTCCAGATGACCCTGCTGACTCTCATTCATTCCCAGCACGTGATTCACACTCTCAGAGCTGATCCTCAGATGCATCAACATCTGTGCAGCAGCTGCTGCTGCTGCTGCTGTGTGATAAGTAAGCCATGTGTGGTTCCATATCTTGAGAGAGGGCAGTCTCAGAGAGGAAGTGGACATGTTGCAATAGGATGGACCACTGGTCTGGCTTAGACTTTTCATATGTTCATATCATCATCTGCATAAAAGTCAATCCTGAGTTCTCTCTGTTCACCTCACTATAGTATGAATAAGAAACAGAACCTGGGGAGTGAAGGGGAGGATCTCCATAAATGAAGGCCGTTATGCATGTGAGACAGACTGCACTTGGTTCTCGGTCCAGGGATCCCTTGTTCTGCCTCCTGCTCCACATAATGGTTCAACCCACAAGCGATTATTTAACTTCAGAAACAACTGATTTTTTTTATATTCACTTCTTTTTTTTCTGCTGCAGTGAGGTTTATTCCCCTTTTTATTGATTACTCCTGTTTTTATTCTGCTGAGTCTCTTCTGTTTATTTGATTATTCTAGTTTGTCGCTGTTTGTCTAGCAGTTTATTGGTTTGTAGTTTGATGTTTATTGTTCTAATGATTTTTGAAACCATTGATTTGTGAAGTCATTTTGAAGCCTAATAAGTCGTTTTGAGTTTGTTGAAGATACAGCAAGATAAACTTTTTAAAAAATATATAGAATAAAAAATAAATTAGTATTTCTGGTGATGGTGAAATGAACACAACAAATGCTCTTAAAATACATTGTCTTTTTCTTTTGCAATTGAACTTTGAAGGTGACCTCCAAGGGCAGGCCACTTGCTATAAATCTTTCTCTACACCCACCAAAATCTCTTTACTCTCCCTATTGAACCTGAAATGGTGCTCCTATTCTCCATCGCTTCCTTTAAATCCTGTGTGGACTCAAAAAACCTTTCCAAAATAAACCAGGTATCATTGAGTGGAACAAACCTGCCTTTTACCAGACTAGGAGCGCAATCCAGTGTAATGATCCATGGGCGGCCCCTCCTGGACTGGCTCGGCCAACGGCCATCCTCCCTCGCCGCCCAGACTGCCCCTTCTGGTGCATCCCTTAGCTTTCTCCGGCGCCTGCAGGGACGATCCGGCGCTGGAGTAAGGGCTGCCGGCCTCTGCGCCGGCGGCCCTTACTCGAAAGTAGTTGCAAACGTGCTTTACGGCATGTTTGCAACAGTTTCGAATGGCGGAGCACGCGCTCCGCCGATCGAAAGTTATGGTGGATTGTGCTGCCCATTGGGTAATGCAACACCAATTTCTCACCATTATAATCAGAAACAGCCATAGTCACTCTACTTTGCCAATAGACTATCAACCTGCCTCCTAGGCTCTCCTGGTAACCAGAAAATGAAGTGAAAAGCAGAACATATAGTTATAACTATGGGACTGCATAGATTTGATTTGCAAGCAAAAGGCTAAAAGAATTAGAACCATAAAAACTAATGGCACAGTGACTAAGGGAGGATATGAGGACGGTCTAGAAGTATTTAAGGGTGTTAGCATTTAGGAGAGGGATGAGTAATGCAGGCTGAGAGGAAATTAACCCAAGGATAAAGTGGGTTGAGCTTGTGCTGTGTAAGAACTTAGTAGCAGAAGTGGAAGGAATCTGAGTCATGCAAGTCTTGTTTGCCTACAGAATTAGAAGAACTCCACATGACCATTTACCAAGTGGTAAGTTAGCATTGTATGCATACATGTGACATGGGAAACTGGTCACCTGTTGCATCTGCTGATGTGAGAAGGAGAATTTTACCACATCTGTGTCCTATCAGATATTTCGGGAAGCAGATAAATTATTCTTATTGCACCAATGGGCACTTTGCTGTATGTTTACTGACATAACTATCACCTGATAAATGTTTTTCCCCTATTCCTAATTCCATAAGCCACATATATGTGGACACATTCCCTACTTGGCACCAGTGGAAGCATTTTTTCCTTGTAAAGAAGCACCTATAGGTGGTGTGGGGCAATCTGGATTGGAACCACAGCAAGGGCAAAGTAAAGACATCAAGATCAGGCCCCAAGTGTGCCAATTCTGAAAACAAAATAGAGCTGGCATGTCTTCAATGACGCTATTAGTAAGATGTACTGCTTGGACCTGACTGTTCAAATGGAAGCTTACCAGCTTTCCTTGAAGACCTTGTACATTATAGAGTCCTGTAGCATCTTAGATAATCAAACGATACACCATAGATGCTCAAACGATGCATCTCTTGAAGTGGGCTCTAATTTACGAAAGCTTTTTCCTCAACAAATCCGTGTGCCTTTAAGGGGCCCCAGGGCTCTTTTGTTTTTGCTGTGAAAAGTCTAAAGATGGCTACCCCTCTGGAAGTGGTAGCAATGATGTAGTAATATCTCTTCAATAGCTGTAGTAACACTTGCATTGATAAAATAACAGGTGAAGTACAAATAGTTAAAATGGGTGAACTTACCCATGATGATTCACCTTAAGGAACAGCCCATGAAATGACAAGTTGGAGGAATCGCTGATGCCCTGCCTTGTATTTAGGTGTGTGATGGGAATGAAACCCTTTCAAGGTGATACTTCAACAAAAGAGGGAGACATCCTATGACAGACAGAAGGGCTGTGATTGTTCCACCGGCTTTTGTTTCCAGAATCTTTTGATATCTATTGTCAACATTTGTATTTCTTTTCCTTTTCATGTTCTCCCCTCTTTCGTGACAGAAAGTATGTTCTGCATGTCTTCAGATCTATACTCTAAGCACACAAGAGCTATGGTTCTGACATTACCACCGAATCCCTTTCAATAACTCCTTTTCAACAACCACTGAAGACATCGGCTCCATTTCTTGTGCGTTCTACAAGCCCGTTGCTGTCTTTTTGTGTATATATTCATTTTTGAGTCACTTTTTTTTTACTAGAAATCAAAGTGATGTATACACAGAGTAAAAGCAATTCTAAAATATCAGGAAAACATACAAAAAGTAAACATCAATAAAACCAAAAAAGCAAAGCAGAATAAAACAGCAGTGATATAGCCTTGAAAAAGAGAGGGAAAAAGCCTTGGTAAAGCTAGTCTAAAAAATAATAATTTACAACAGAAAATTGTTCCAGCAGATAATTATACAGGTAAAAAGGCCTTCTGGAATAGAGATGTCTTAACTTGCTGGCAAAAGGAAATAAGAGCAGGAGCCAAAACAGACATCAGTAGGGAGGCTATTCAACTACTATGGGGTGGTGCCTGGAGGGGGGAGTCCTGTCAACAGTTATTTTGCAGGCATAAGTCCGGGTGGCAGGGAAGGCTAGAAAATCAGGGATAAGATCTGGTGTGTGCTGAGATCCACCTGCTCCAGCCCCCTCTCCACCCTCCCCCTCCTCGCCCTGAACCTCCCCTGAACTGTCCACAGTCTGCCCTGGACACTGACTTACCTGGGTTGGCGTGGGCAAGAGGCACAGAAGGTGCGTGGAGCTCTGAATTGTTCAGCAGCAACTCATCACTTCAGATGGCATGGCATTTACAACAACGGAAGGTGACTTTCTCTGCCGTACTCAAAGGATAGGATTGGGCCATCAGTCTCCCAAACCTAAGAGCAAGCCAGCTGAGCTAGAATAAGCATACTGTAATATGTTCCTAAACTCCCTGCCCTTGGAGGCCTGGTTGGCCACATCAGTTTCAGTGTTTTGATACCTCGGGAAGACTTTTTAAAATTTATTTTGCCAGCATTTCAGTTGAGTTGATTACCCTGCTGTGTTTTTTCCCTGTTGCTTTTAGTCTTGTTTTGATTCATTTCATTTTTTACTAGTTTATTTTACTAATTTACATGTTATTTTAATGAGCTTTGATGTTTATTTCTTATTTTTATATTGGAATGAGAAACTGAATGATTTGTACGGTTAGCCACCCGGGGGGGGGGGTCGGTCCCCTTGGAGTCTGCAAGGTGGAATAGAACTGCCTAAATAGATCAATAAATCATACGTATACTGTACACAGATTGTACACATGTATAGCATAATGTGTGTATAGGGCTAGCGTGTGTTACAATGAAGGAAATGATGCAAATCTATGTTGTATTAGTCAGGCTTATTTTTTAATAATTTTTTTTTCACCAATTCACCAATTGTTACCAATTTTTTCAAGCAGGGCTCTCACACCTTAAACCCCTGCAGGACAAACAGTACAATCCTGTGTAACCTTGCACCGGTGTAACAGTAGATGCACCGGTATAAGTGTATTTATGCCAGTGTAAGTGCACTTACACTGGTGCATCTGCTGTTACACCGGTGCTGCATCTACTGTTACACAGGATTGCGCTGTACGGTAAACATTGATCCCAGGGCTACGATCTGAGACTTGAGGCAACCACGTTGCTGCAGCTAGGCAGGTCTGAGTCTTTCCACTGTCTAGATGGGGGGGGGGGCTCCCTGTTTGTCTGTCCCACATGTGCCCCCTTGAGTTCCATCAGAGAAGAAGGGTAGGCTGGGAATGTAATAAAAAAATAAAAATGCAGCATGTGAAGCTTTTCCCCATTAGTATTTATTTTATTTAAAGAATTTTTACCCTGCCTTTCTCCCGATAAGGGCAATCAGGGCCGCAATTATTGCATCTCCATGGCAAGAAAAGCTATACCTGCCGATTTCCTCTCATGCAGCAACTTAAACCCACAGAGCCTCTGTCAAAGAAAAAACACAAAAACACACACAGGGGTGGAGAATCAGTGTAGGAAACAGTCAAGAGGAAAACGGCATGCGAAAGAGGCATCTCAGAAGGTTTCCGTTTCCATGAATGTAGGACATAGTTCCAGCCCTCACCCCACCTGTAATCACACCACCCTTCAGCTGGTGCAAACTGGTGAAGCAATTTTACGCCCGCCATTGAAAAGCAAAGGGGTTGTCTGCTGCTTTTGTGGCATGACAGAACTTTCTATAGTCTTCAGAGATGTGGCCACTCACTCTTTTTGTATGCTCAATGGTGGGCTAAATGATTAAATATCAGCTGGGGAAAACCTCCCAGAAGAAACCATTGTTTCCACTCAAGAACTTTTCTCCAATTCATACTTGTGTGACTTTTCTGCAGTAAAATGTAAACTGTTTTCCAAGAAAGACATAATACCAAATGTCTGTCTGCCGCAATTTTTCAAAACTGTGTGGCAAAGCCCACAAATAAGTAAACCAACACATTTCCTGTCTCCACAGGCAGCAGGTCTCTCTCTCTCTCTCTCTCTCTCTCTCTCTGTCTGAGCTTTTCTCTGGAGCAAAGGTTTTTGTAACATGCCTTTGCAACCCAAATAACCTTTCTGTGGCCAGCAAGTAAACACAACCTTTACAAAGTCCTTGAAAGTATGCTAGATTTTAGTATTGCCACAATTTCTTCTGGCTCTGCTCCTGTGCCTTTAAGAATAGCCGGGAATAGGAAAGGTTTCCTCATTACTTTCTCTACATTGTGTTGCCAAACAACCAGGAAAAATAAAAACAAGCAGCCTTGCTGTTTTTTGGCTTTCAAGGTGGTTGCTGCAAAAGTAGAGAAGGGGGAGAGGCTATCTTTTCCCCTCCCACCCCCCTTTTTCATTGTACACCATAAGTGAACAGACAGCTTTTGTTCTGAACAAAGAAGAAAGATGGGATACAAATATTTTCAAAACATAAATCAACTTGTCCTTGGATTTGCCAGAAACAACTGGGCTCTGTGCCCCCAACTCCACCCCAAACTCCATCTTCAGGTGTGGATTGTTTCATGCAAGCACTTCCCCCACATGTGATGCCTGGGGACATACAGTCCCCCAACAGGACACTGTGCCCTCCTTGAATGGACATTTGAAAGTGGGCCTCACACATTCACACTGCCCATTTACTGCTGACGTATATTTCTTCCATGCGTTTAACTTTCTCATCCCACTCCTGTTTGTGTTGTGTTTCTGGCTGCCAACATTTTTTTTTAATCTGGGGGAGCATGAAAATAATGACCCCCCACTCAGAGTATGAAATGGTACAGTCCATTCCAAAATGTCAGGACTCTTCCACCTTTCCATCTCATTTCATTGTATGTGTAGCCCATGGCAAAGTAGTGGACAAATGTACCTTCAAAACAGGTCTCCTCGTGTTTGTTTTAATAGCTCTTTCCCCATATTTTGAAAATGTAAACTGTCGCAGTTAGTTCCTCTTGACACCTGGATCACTTACCAGAGAGCAGAAATAAACAGAAACGTGGTGGTCTTTACATTAGCAAAGCTGGAGCTTAATTCGAAGTGTGTACATACAGTAGTCAAAAAAGCCAAATTGGCTTTGGGTAGCAAGACCTAGACAGGAGGCCACTATCATTTTTTGTATAATGATTTGCTCCCATATGAGTTTGTACCTTGCTTTTATTGTAGCAAAGCTGGCCCTTTCCAATGTGTAGCCAACTCTTTATGTAATGCATCTCCCTCGTTCAAGAGAAATTGTCCAGAAATTTTGTTCCAGGCTTCATTGTTAGATGTTGGCCAGTCACGTTTGTTTCATTTGTAGAAATACTCCTTTAACTGATTAATATAAGGGCTCCAGAAACTAAATCTAGGCGCCCTCTACTGGTCACTGGAAGCTAAACTTCTGAAAGAAAGGAGGGAGGGGGGAGAAGTAAGCAGTAGAGAAGGGAAGTGAAATTAAGCAACAGGCGAAGGAAGCTTTGTCAATAAAACTGGGCAAGGCCCAACAACTGTAATCACATACCAGCTAGGACTATCTAATTGCTGGCAGGCCTTGTGCTCTGTGTTTGTGAGATGTGAGTGCGTGCTTGTGTGTGGGGAGAGAGAGCGAGAGAGAGCAACTCAGGATGTTGAAACAAAAAGCTATTAGGAAAAAAAGAAAAAGAAAAATGGAGCCAAAATACCTTTCAACTTCCTTTCTTTTCCTCCATACAATGAGAAATTTCTTTATAGTCGTTTTGTATAGTTTTGGCAGTTGGGCTTGATTGAAACCTTAACCTACTTAAATGGAAACAAGGGCCGGCTCACAACGCCCTTGTCTGCCCCTCCTTGTGCTGCAATAACTGAAAAGGGCGATAGGATTGCACTGTTGATGTACGACATTTTGAAGTTCATTGAGCAGGCGTTGAAGGAAGAGGAGGAAAGAGGAAAAATATGTTTTGTAGGAAGACAGTGTCAAATAATTAGGTTTGATGTCCATTCATATGTTTTTATAGGCTGATCTTATTAAAGGAGTTCTGTCTGTACTAAGGAGAACAATCTAGACTTCCTGTTTGGTGAAGCCATCACCCTGTACTTGGACCTGTATTTGTGGGTGTGGGTGTAGCTCAAGGTAGAGCTTGTGGATTTGCATGCACAAGACATTGCAGATATTCAGGAAGATAAAACATACCCTGCCAAAATAAACTCTAACTAACCTATTATTATATGCCAATATTGGTTCGGATTGGAACAAAATAGATTCTTGAAAAATATGCTAGTAGTACCTGTATTTTCATAACAAGCAATATATCATTTTTTAAAGAAGTTATCATAAGAATCAGACAAGTTTCCATTTTGGAACGACAAATTTAATGATAGCATTCAACCGTCCTAATGTACAGTACTCCCCCCATATCCGCTGGGGATATGTTCCAGGACCCTCCGTCGATACTTGAAACCGTGGATAGGAGCGAACACCCCCTCCATGGTTTCCTGAGGTCCCCCCCCACCCTGCCTCCCCTGCAGGCAGGCATGCTTGCCTCCCCAGCTCTTATTTATCTTTCAGCAAGCTTTGTTTCTTCCTTAAAACAAACAGAGAAGCAGCCTCCATTGCAGGCAAAGGTTTCTGTTAACCTTGCAGAGCCTCTCTAGGACTTAGTCACGTTCGACTTGCCTGCCATAAGCAGCTAGAGGCTGCTTCTCCTGTTTCTTTAAGGAAGGAACAAAGCTTACTGGGAAAACAGTAAAAGCCTGGGGGCGCCCCCACGATCCGTGGATAACTGAAACCGTGGATAGCGGATCAGTGGATATGGGGGCCCACCTGTATATTTTTCAGTGATATAATGTTAGTAAGCTTACAGTGTTCAATGTCATCTTGTGTCACACAATATGTTTATATGCTGTATATTTTATGAAAAAATTATCAACAACAACCAGAGAGCCCGTTCTGTATGATGACGAGAGTCAGTTGATGGAGATGAACAAAGAGGCCATCCATATGTCAGTACCCAAATAGTAGAATTCCGTATTCCATGATATTCATTTAGCCCCACCCCTTTTGGCTTTCCGCCAGTTAGTCGAGATCTTTTTGTCTTGTCAACCATTGGCTGGCCTGCTATTTGACTGACTTTTTCGGTTTCTTGGGGGTCTTGTTTGTTTTCTTTCTCTGCTGTGCTGTGCTGTGTTTTTTTGTGGTGTTGATGAATGCCCAGTACAGTATTTTTAAACTTTTTTTTTTTACTGCAAGCTGCTTGGAGCTCCCAATTCTAGAGTGTAGAGGTTGGACAGAAATTGCACAACTAAATATATAAATAGTATGTTGCTGTGGGAGAGGCATGTGGCATGTGCTTCACTCCAGCCTATGTGTGTCCATTAGACCAGTGGTTCTCAAACGTTTTAGCACCGGGACCCACTTTTTAAAATTACACTCTATTGGAACCCACCTAGCTTTATGAGACGCTCAAACATTTATCTCCCTATATTTACACAAGCTTGCAAACTGCAGGAGCTCAGCTGTTTGCAGGGTAATTAGCAGCTATCTTGCAAACTGCAGGAGCTCAGCTCTTTGAAGGGCAATTAGCAGCGATCTGATTTTTGAATAGTCTCAGGGCTTTTGGCAATTACTGTACTTATCTGATCTTTCCATCACCTGGGACACACCAGAAATCAGGTCGCGACCCACCAAGTGGGTCCTGACCCACAGTTTGAGAAACACTGCACTAGACCATCAGTAGGGCTGACGCAAATAAAGTGGCTAAGAGTCGCCGTTGCATGTCAGGACTTCTCTGGTTAGAATGTGGCCTCTGCCATGAACTCACTAGGTGGCTTTAGGCAAACCATCTTCTCTCAGCCTCAGCTCCCCAGCTGTAATATGGGAATAATAATTACCTTCCAGGATTGTTATAAGGATACCATCAAGATAATACACATGAACCCTTATGCATATAGCTGTATGCATGGAGGACTCTCCATGTGATTGAGAGTCCTGCAAAGGCAGGTTTCCTGATTGTTAGGAGAAGTCTCTGAGTATATTATTATTATTATTATTATTATTATTATTATTATTATTATTATTATTATTATTATTATTGGTTAAGAATAGTTATATACTGTGCTGCTTTTCAACAAAAAAAGTTCACAAACTTTTCACAAACTGTACAGAGAAAATGAACAACTAAATGACTCCCTGTCACCAAAGGACTCACAAAACAGATGCAGAAGCACACTGTGCTTCACCACAGTCCAGTCACTAGAAAAGATACTGTGCTGGGGTGAAGAGGGACAGTTACTCTCCCCCTGCCAAATTTAAGAGGAGCAGCGCCTGAAAAAGTGCCTCTTTGCCCAGTTAGCAGGGCTTCTAAGTGTTCAGATGTTTTAGTGCAGTTTCCCAACCTGTGGGTCGTGACCCACCAGTGGGTTGCAAGCCGTTTTTGGTGGGTCATGTAAAGGGAGGTGGTGAGGCAGGAGGAGGTGGAGGTGGGGCCCCTTTTGGGCTGAATGGGCGGCTGGAAGTAAAGCTATGTGGATCGTGATAGATTGTCTAGTAAAGCTATATAAGTCGCAATGGATAGCCATTTTAAAATTTGGGACACGGTGCTAAAACCTTTAGGAAGCATTGTTCTAGTGAACATATGTAGGCTGAGGGCAGAGCTTGCTTTCGTGATGCCACTCCCCTCCTGTTTGCCCCTGTTGAATGACTTGATGGGGCTCTGCTGTATATTGACTTCAATTGCTCAGTGATAGTATGTCCTGCACTGATTTAAAGGCAGAGAGTCATTGGAGCAAGTATATCCTAGGAAAAAACAAAATTCTCCTATCATATGTTACCAATAGTCCAAAATGAACTTCACCTTCAGAGTGTGAAGTGGCAGGTGCTGCCGAATGTGATGTCCTAGTGATTGTGTGCATGCATTGCCATGCATGTGCGCTAGAGAAATGGTGCACCCATCACCCCCAACTCCTTGATTTGCCTCCTGGAGAGCTGGGAAAGGGGTCTGAAAGTGGAAGAACAACTACTTCAATGACTCCTACTTAATGACATTTGGAAAAGGCATCTCCAGGATTTCTCTTGCTGAATAAAATAGGCAGGGAGAGTGCTTTATGTCAGATGGATACCAGAAGATCAGGATTGTCCCAGACAAATGGACAGTCAGAGCACAAGCAACAGTCAGTGTGCTTTCTAAAAAAGGATTGCGTAAGAGTAGAATGTTTTCTAACAAGATTAATGTCTACTGTTGACAACTTGTCATAATTTTTGTACGATAAGAAAGGGCTGTAAATGACCATTAGGCATGACCGACCTATTTGTCACCTTTGTGTTTCATAATTAAAGTAGTTGCAACCATGTAACTACATCCCAATGATTATACTGTGGCTGCTGTAAACCTTGTAACACTCTAGTCATTTTGTCACACTGACATGATGAACAGCTGGCCAGCCCATAGTCTGCCAGGTGTCAAAAACTACCATGATCCTAGCAATGAGAGAATTATCCTCATTGCAAGTTTATGAAGACGCTCCCAGCAGATGGTCGGTGGAACATTACAGCACAAGGGACTCGAGCACAGGTTGCTGACTTGAAATAAAAACATTGCTCATTCGGTTGTCTCAGCCACCTTGAATTGGAATGTGGTTGCAGCATGGAAAAAAAACTGTTTAGGACGGCTCCTCCTTCCTTAAGACATAGTGGGATAATCTGCAGCTGGAGGCGGGGCCAGAGAGAGACAGAGGTGGTAGGGCAGGTAAGTGGCAGTGTGCCCTGATGTCTTTTGCAAGCTCTCTCACTGTGTCCAAGGAGCTGGTTGAGTTGGAAGTGGTGCTCAGCTTTCATGCGCTGCCCTGGCTGCTGCAGCCATCCATAAGAACATAAGAAGAGCCCTGCTGGATCAGGCCAAAAGCCCATCTAGTCCAGCTTCCTGTATCACACAGTGGCCCCACCAGATGCCTCAGGGAGCACAAGACAACAAGACAACCTGTTTCCCGTTGACACTCCCTTGCACCTGGCACAGAGAAAACCCACTTCTAAAACCAGGAGGTTGCTTATGGCTGGTAAACTGTGATGGTCTTTTCCTCCATGAATCTGTCCAAACCCCTTTTAAAGGCATCTAGGCCAGGTGCCATAACCACATCCTGTGGCAAGGAGTTCCACAGATGAATTACACGCTGGGTAAAGAAATCCATGCAAAGTGCTTTGCAGAAGTAGCATCACTAGCCAAGCCCAAAGCAGTGCACAAGTGTGTGCAGATCAGCTGGGCCACAAAGCCAACTGAGGCAGAACATGGATTGCATATGCACTAGGTGGGTGAGGAGCAACCTTGTGGATTCAAAATCTCCCACATCTCATGGAAGGTGCCAAAGGAAGAGGGGAACAAAGTGGATGAGGAAGATTGGAGGCAGAGGCGTCGCCAGGTGTGGGCCCCCCGACGTCTCCAAAACTAATTTACATAAATTAACTTTCGTTTTTGATTTTATTATTTTTCGGTTTTTTTAAAGGTCTTAGGGGTTTTGTAGCGCTAACGTTCTAACAGTGTGTGTATGCTTTGCGCCCACTTATCTTGTGTCTAGGAGACTCCAGCGACGATCTCCAGGGGCGACGATCTCTTCCGGAGGCGCAGATCGTTCCTCTGCTCTGCCTGCCCCGGGCGCGAACTTTGTAAAGCGCCCAGCAGCGCTGTACAGAGTTCACGCATGCGCAGAGTGTCTATTGGAAACATCGTCGCTCTGTGCATGCGTGAACTCTGTAAAGCGGCGGCGCTTTACAGAGTTCACGCCCGGGGCAGCAGAGCAACGATCTGCGCCCATGGAAGAGATCGTCGCCCCTGGAGATCATCTCTGGAGGCTCCTAGACACAAGATAAGTGGGCGCAAACCATACACACACTGTTAGAAGCCCCGTTAGCGCTACAAAACCCCTAAAACCTTAAAAAAACCAAAAAATAATAAAATCAAAAACGAAAGTTAAGGAGGCCCGCGCCCCCCCCCAGAGCCTCTGCGCCCCTACGCCCTGGGGCCCACCGCCCCATATCAGCCGACGTCTCTGATTGGAGGATTGCTCCAGCGTCGTCGTATGGGGGGGGCTTAGTGCCCAGGGCCCCAAGTGGTGCCCAGGGCCCCAGGGGGCGGACCCTTGAAGGGGCGGAAAATTATGGGCGAAAATGCACTTTTTCACGTCTGTGCTGGCTCATCGCAGCCGGGACGGCCGCGTTTCGGCCCTTCCGCCGTCCCATGGCTTTGTACGGCTCCAAAATGAAGTGAAAATAGTGGAGGGGGGAGTGTTTGGAGGCGAGGCATGACGTCACGCGCCCGCCCACGTGGGGGCGGGGACGCGGGGGCAGGGAGGCGGCCCCCCCACATGGGGGCATAGCGACGCCACTGGATTGCTCCCACACCCTGTAATTATGTGAGGCCATGCGTAGGTTTGAACTGGACCACGGGGCCATCAATGTGATGATTTCTGTTCCCCTTGGATGAGAAAGATGTATATCTGTTTCACATCCCCAAGAAGTGAAAGAAGATACAGTCCAGAGGACCCAGCCACTCCTCCCCCATGTCATACAACACCTTGTCCTAGGGGTCATGGGGACAGGGACTGAGAATACGATTGATAATATGCAATGCCAATTGGCAGGCATCAACATAATGTAATGGGGAGCCACAGTCGAGGGTCGCCAATGGCCAAGGGAGCCACGGGTAATTCAGAGGGCTGGAGTACCTTCCCTATAGGCTATACGGAAAGGTTACATTGTTAAGGGCTTTTTCGTTTTGAGAAAAAGTTGATGGGCATGATTGAGACTTAAAATTATGGATGGTGTGGAAGGAATGGACAGAGAAATGTTTTCTCCCTGTCTTACAATTCTAGAACCAGGGATCATCCAATGACACTGATTGCCAAGAAATTTAGTATGAACAAAAGGAGGTGTTTCTTCATACAGTGCAGATTTAGCCTGTGGAAACCATCGCCAAAAGATGTGGTGACAGCCACTAGCTTAGACGGCTTTAGAAGGGGATTGGACAGATTCATGGAGGACAGGACTAGCAATGACTACAAGTCATGATGGCTACTTGCTATCTCCGGAGCCAGCAGCAGTATGGCTCTGACTACCAGTTGCAGGGAAGCAATGGTGGGAGATAAGTCTGCCTTTCTCTTCTGCTTGTGGGCTGGTGAGCCACTGCGGCAAGCAGGATGCTGGGATCAGAGGCGTAACAAGGGTGGAGCGAAGGCAAGTAGTTCTGCAAGACTCCGTTACACTAGAGTCAGTGGCCCCTCCCCCTTGCTGTTGGAGCCATTCTGGCAGCAAAGGCAACACGCAGATCACTCCCCTGTTGCTGCTGGAATGGCTCCAACAGCAAGGGGGAGGGGCCGCTGACTCCAGTGTAACAGAGTCTTGCAGAATTACTTGCCTTCGCTCCACCCTTGTTTCACCTCTGGCTGGGATAGATGGACTTTGGGCCTGATTCAGCAGGACGTCTCATATGTTGAATGGAGGGAGAGTTAGAACAGATAAAAGAAAATATTTCTTTACCCAGCGTGTAATTCATCTGTGGAACGTTTTGCCACAGGGTGTGGTGATGGCACCTGGCCTAGATGCCTTTAAAAGGGGTTTGGACAGATTCATGGAGGAAAAGACCATCACAGGTTACAAGCCATAAGCAACCTCCTGGTTTTAGAAGTGGGTTTTCTCTGTGCCAGGTGCAGGGGAGTGGCAGCAGGAAACAGGTTATCTTGTTGTCTTGTGCTCCCTGAGGCATCTGGTGGGGCCACTGTGTGATACAGGAAGCTGGACTAGATGGGCTTTTGGCCTGATCCAGCAGGGCTCTTCTTATGTTCTTATGTTCTTAGGTTAGAATACCTGTGAGGTGGCCACCAATCCTTCCTTACTCTTCCCAGACCTACACTGTACCTGTCATTTGTAACGAAACAAAGAAGTCCTGAAACAATTCATCAGGCCCACAGTAAGGAGCAGGCGAAACCATCTCCAAACCGCAGGCTTGACTATCTGGCAGAAGGGCAAACAATTCCTAATTGACCCCAAAGTGATGAGCAAATCCTGTATGGCAAATATCAGGAAGTTGGGTGGGCACCATATCTTCTCTCAGACTGCTTCTAAATGGCCAGAACAGCCTGTTAATAGGCCAGATTTGCCCTTGCAAACCAGCTCACACTGGTTTCCACCACCAGCCCAAACCTCATGTCCTTCAACAACAGGATAGGGCAAAACTGCCCCCCTGTAACAATTTAGGGTGGATTGACAGAGGAACAGTGGTAGGTAGAGTGGGCGACGTAGGAGGAGGAGGAGGAGGAGGAGGAGGTGGCTGCTGTTGCTATTGGCTCATTACTGGGTAAGTTGAGGGTGGGAAAAGAGGCCATATTTAAACCTTACAGTTGCCAAACCTTAATCAACCAACTTTATTCTTTGTAAATCTGAGGGTGAGCTACTTTTCAAGGCTGCCTGAGGAAATCTTCTGTGTAATCTGATACACCGACAGATTGTTTTCATAAATATTATCTTACCTGTTATGTACTTAAAAAAATAATAATGCTGGTGTCATTTATACTGACTGAACAAAAATGTTATATCCTTGAGAATCTCATTTGTGGGGCGCTGAGAGTTTGGTGATGTTCCCTAATTCAAGGGTATATGATTTGTGAGGCAGTACCTTGAGCAGGTTAGTCACTCCCAACCAGAAGCCCACCTGACCAGACTGGACCCTCAGTACTGGACCCTTGTTGTTCCATCAGGAGTGGGCAGGGGGCGCTATGGGGGACTCACTGCAGGGCTTTGCTCCAGTGCCTATAGGAACCTGGCACCAGCTCTGTATTTAAGGACAGAGAAGTTATTTTTTGCCATTTTATTGTGAGTTTTTAAGCTCTGTCCAGGCAGGAGCTGGGAGAGTGGGCCATGCCCTGTAATTGTTGAATGTCGATGGAAAGATTACAAAAATGAGCTGGGACTTGCACATCATAATATTCAGCATTTTGCCTCCCTTGTTGCAGAATGAGACTGGCACTGAACTGTAAATGTCTTCAGATTAGTTGTAAAATGGAGAGTTGGACATCTATCAAGTACTGTGAAGAAATATTGGGACGAACAGCTGTTTTGACTAAGCTGCATGCAATTGGGACACCCACTTTCACATGAATCAAGATTTGGGTGAGCCAGAAATGTAATTTCCAGTGAATCATCAGGTTGCTGGAACTGGGTTTCTGTTAGGATTTTAATCTGCCTAGGGAAGAAATACCGTACAAAACGTTTCTTAGCAATGGTTTTCAACACATCTATATACAAACCCATGATCAAGTTAAGGTCGACTATATGGGTTTAACACCAATTACACACCAGTCCTATCTATAGATGGACCATCACCATTTATCTTGTGTGAGTTTTTTCAGGTTGGCTGTGAGAGGTCCAGAGGGCTAAGATAGGATTTCCCACCATTGGATTAGCTAGTGCTAAAGGGAGAGCCTTGATCCTGGAAAATCTTATTGAAAAGGGTGGCGAGATTGTGATGTGATGTGTTTTGTTTCAGCACTTGCAGAGGTAACTGCCCATTGCTGACCTGTCTCTCCAGACCCTGGAGGTGAACAAGGGAACTGCAACTGAATTCTAGACAAGGAAAGTCTCTAGTCTTGCGTTAGGACTTTGTTTCATTTTACATCTAGTTTTAAGTCCTGAATTTGCCTATTTGAGCCTGGCCCTTTTTCACTTTCAGGCAACGCAATCCTGTGTAAATATACATGACCAGCCTAAAGGGCTGGCCGCTGTATCCTATTCGGATTGTAGCCTGTCCTGGGGCTGCTAGACTGCACCTTGGGAGAAGGGGATGTTCGTCCCCTTCCCCGGGTGTAAGCGAGCCCGGGGTCTGGCATACATTTGCAGAGGCAGTGGCAGGGTGGCGCGGGCCGGGAAGGGGCCTAGGATATCGGCACCGATATCCACTCCCATCCCATCCGGGGCCGGCCAATGGTCCCACTCCCTTGCCACCCCGTCCCACCCTCTCACCGACCAGCACGGGACTTACCTGCGGCAGCCGGAGTCGGTCTAAGTTACGAGGCATGGCAGTGTGAGTGGTGCTGGCCTCCGCGCCAGCGCTGCTTACACCCAAGTTGTCGAAAAAGTGCCTTACGGCACTTTTGCAACACTTTAGAGCGGTGGACCATGTGCTCCGCTGCCCTTAAGTTATACAGGATTGCGCCGTTAGTAAAGTGTTTCTAGTTTTGAAAACTAACTGGTCTGTTTTGTTCAGAGCAGAGTGGAAAGCTCGTGCCCTCCACTCTCCTACAGAGCGCTTGCGGCTCATGCTACAAAGCCTTGTGTGTGTAGCTGCAGAGGGTTGAAGTTGGCCAGGTCAGTTGGTTCCCTGGACACCTTCTTCAGTAACCAGCTTTCCTTCGGAGAGACTCCACCCCTGTTTCATATACGAATGGGAAAGACACCTGCCTGGGGCCATCATGTCTAATCTGGTTCTCAGAAGAAGGGTGGGCAGATTTCAGGCTTGTGGCATCCCCCATCCTAGAACTATTAGATCCAGATGCAAAGTGGTGGCAAAGGCACAGAGCCAGATGCAAAACGTTCGCACCGGGTGGAGCAAGTTACCTGCTGTACCCTTTCAACCGTACACTGAGATGACTTGCATATACAAGTACTGTATAATCTATTGACATCTGAGTTACTACAGATCAGGGCGGGCTCAACCTAAGCTCCTGGCATCTAAAGCCATGAGATCAGGTGCTGCCCCTTCCGGTGTGCAAAGTGTATCATGCTATTTTTTCTCCTGCCACCCCATCCCACCCCCTGCCACCCCTGCTGATCTCTCTCACAATCTGCTTAACTTCCCAACCCCCAGCCGCTGCCCTCCTCCTCCTCCTCCTCTTGGGTCCTGCTCCCTCCCATTTCAAAAGGTGGGGGGAAGAAGGAAGGAAGTGGGGAGAGAAGTAGAGACTGATGTACTAGAACGGCTCCTTTCCCCACTTCCTCTCTGCATTTTACAATGGCAGACAGGGATCCAGGAAGAAGAGGGTGGCAGTGGATCCAGCAGCAATGGTGGCGCCCTAGTTACCGTACTACTGACACGCGGTAATAGGCAGCTGCTCCCCCTAGTATCACTATGTGCCTGTGGTCTCACTACGTCTTGTTAGAGGTCTAGTCCGCGATCAGGGATTCCAACACAAAACTCAAAAAGTGGCCAGCACTGCTGCTCAAAGACTTGGTCAGGGGCAACCATTAATGTTCCTATTTTACAGGTAAGGAACACTGAGGGTGAGATTCACACACAGTCAGCTATGCCAGAGATTTTTTTCTTGCAATGTTGCTTTAGATTCCGACCCACCTTCTGCCTGCCCCCACATTAGAACAGAACAGACTTTCAGCAATCTTCACAATCATCTCAAATTATTCCCAAAGTTTCCTTATTAATTTTCCTTTCTTGCCAGCCTGCTTTCCACATTCTCCTCTGTCACATTTCAAAAGCTTCAGAGTTCTTTTTTCTCATATTTTTCCTATTAATGATGTTATTGAAAATGGTGTGCTGCCCAAACCAGAAATATATATCCAAAATGACAAGACCTATAAACTGTACCCGCACCATCTATACTTCCTATCCATTCCATATGTGCGTTTTTATTAATTTAGTGCTGGTGTGGCATCACACTTTATGACATTCTGCAGGCAAATAAACCAGGACTCCCCCTGGAAGTACTCATATGCTAGGTGGAGGAAAGGTTAAACAGCTCACCAGTCCCTCTGTGGCAGAGAAGCCAGCAGCCCGGGTTCCCAAATTTATGTTTGCCACCAAATGCTTAGATTGCCCCAAGGTATCATTGAACCACTAGATTGTGCTTGGTCGGTGGGGCCTGTCAGCTTGATTGCAGGCCTACGAGACCCCGCAATATCCAAACTGGTTTGTGTTCACAATTTATTTCTGTTTGCACTGAAAAGAACAGGACTGGATTCTGTTGAGGTACCCTGTTTCCCTGAAAATAAGACCTCCCTCGAAAGTAAGACCTACCATCATTTTTTTTTTGCGTGATTTTTGCTGGCATTCATAAATATAAGACCTCCCCTGAAAATAAGACCTAGCTAGGATCATCAGCCAGATGGGAGCGACCCCCCCGGCACCCCCCCGCAACCCCCCCGGCACTTACTTTGACCGATTTAAGGTAGTATCTTATCTCAAGTTACGTGTGTGTGTGTGTGTGTGTGTGTGTGTGTGTGTGTGTGTGTGTGCGCGCCATCCTTTTGCGCTATTCCCAAGTTCCATTGATTCAAAAGTAGCCTACTTCCATGTAAATGTGCCTAGGTTGTTCATGAGCTCACCTAACTAAAGAGCACGAATCCTTCAGAAAAAAACTAAAAGAATGGGTGTTATGTAGATCATAAGGAGAGCAAGGAACATTAGATCATGCCATTATGAAAAACTACATTCAGCTCCCTTGCTTGACTGATGCTCTATGGTCCTACTAATTGTAGTTTTGTACAGCAAATCTCAGATTTCAGTTACAGCAGAGCACATCTGCAGTTGAGGCTGGACTAGATGAAAAGGGCAACGCAAAAGCATGTTAATGCAAGTAGATAAACAGGTACCGCTTGCAGGAAGGTAAACAGCGCTCCGTGTTCCAGCGGCATGCTATGCGCTGCGGCAAGGAGAGTCATGCCGGCCACATGACCATGGAGGCGTCTTGGGACAACGCTGGCTCTTCGGCTTTGAAATGGGGATGAGCACCACACCCTAGAGTCGGACACGACTGGACTTAATTGTCAGGGGTCACCTTTACCTTTTTTACAACTAACTGAGATAAAAGTTGAAAATCACCCATGCATTTTCATGCTCTTTAATGATCCTTTAATATGTGTACGCTGCTTTCTGAGTGTGTAAAGCACTTTGCATGCATTTGGATGTTGCCCTTATGAGAATCCTGTAAGGTAAGTATTCTTACTCCTTCATGGATCATTGCCTTGTCGTGGCGAAGGGGCTTGCGTAACTCAATGAAGCCATGAGCTATGCCGTGCAGGGACACCCAAGACGGACAGGTCGTAGCAGAGAGTTCTGACTAAAAGTGATCCACTGGAGAAGGAAATGGCAACCCACTCCAGTAACCTTGCCAAGAAAATCCCATGAACAGTACCAAAAGGTTAAAAGATATGACGCCGGAAGATGAGCCCCTCAGGTCGGAAGGTGTCCAATATGCTACTGAGGAAGAGCGGAGGACTATTCCAAGTAGACCCAGAAAGAGTGAAGCGGCTGGGCCAAAGCCAATAGGACGTCCAGCTGTGGATGTGTCTGAGGTTGAAAGGAAAATCCAATGCTGCAAGGAGCAATACTGCTTAGGAACATGGAATGTGAGGTCTATGAATCAAGGCAAGCTGGATGTGGTCAAAAATGAGATGATAAGATTGAACATTGACATCTTGGGAATCAGCGAACTAAAATGGACGGGCATGGGCGAATTTAAGTCAGGTGACCATCATATCTACTACTGTGGGCATGAATCCCTTAGAAGAAATGGAGTAGCCCTCATAGTCAATAAAAGAGTGGGAAAGGCAGTACTGGGGTGCAACCTCAAAAACGACAGAATGATTTCAGTTCGAATCCAAGGCAAACCATTCAACATTACAGTAATCCAAGTGTATGCCCCAACCACTGATGCCGAAGAAGATGAAGTTGACCGGTTCTATGAAGACCTACAACACCTTCTAGAACTAGCACCCAAAAAAGATGTCCTTTACATCATAGGAGACTGGAATGCTAAAGTAGGAAATCAAGAAATAAACGGAATAACAGGCAAGTTTGGCCTTGGAGCGCAAAATGAAGCAGGGCAAAGGCTAACGGAGTTCTGTCAAGAGAACACGCTGGTCATAGCAAACACTCTTTTCCAACAACACAAGAGGCGACTCTACACATGGACATCACCAGATGGTCAATACCGAAACCAGATAGATTATGTGCTTTGCAGCCAAAGATGGAGAAGCTCTATACAATCAGTAAAACAAGACCTGGAGCTGACTGTGGCTCAGATCATGAGCTTCTTATTGCAAAATTCAGACTTAAACTGAAGAATGTAGGAAACACCACTAGACCAGTCAGATATGACCTAAACCATATCCCTTATGAGTATACAGTGGAGGTGAAGAATAGATTTAGGGCATTAGACCTGGTAGACAGAGTGCCTGAAGAACTATGGACGGAAGTTCGTAACATTGTACAGGAGGCAGCAACTAAAACCATCCCAAAGAAAAAGAAATGCAAGAAAGCAAAGTGGCTGTCAGATGAGGCTTTACAAATAGCTATGGAAAGAAGGAACGCAAAAAGCAAGGGTGAAAGGGAAAGATATAAACAACTGAATGCAGAGTTCCAGAGAATAGCAAGGAGAGATAAGAAGGCCTTCTTAAATGAACAATGCAAGGAAATCGAGGAAAACAACAGAATGGGGAGGACTAGAGATCTCTTCAAGAAAATTGGAGATATCAAGGGAATGTTTTGTGCAAAGATGGGCATGATAAAGGACAAAAAAGGCAGAGACCTAACAGAAGCAGAAGAGATTAAGAAGAGATGGCAAGAATACACGGAAGAACTATACAAGAAAGATCTTAATGTTCCTGATGACCACGCTGGTGTGGTCACTGACCCAGAGCCGGACATCCTAGAGAGTGAAGTCAAGTGGGCCTTAGGTAGCATTACTAACAACAAAGCTAGTGGAGATGATGATATCCCAGCTGAGCTACTTAAAATCCTAAATGATGATGCTGTGAAAGTGCTGCACTCAATATGCCAACAAATTTGGAAAACTCAGCAGTGGCCAAAGGATTGGAAAAGGTCAGTTTACGTTCCAATTCCAAAGAAGGGCAGTGCCAAAGAGTGTTCAAACTACCGTACAATTGCACTCATTTCACATGCTAGCAAGGTTATGCTTAAAATCCTACAAGCTAGGCTTCAGCAGTACGTGGACCGAGAACTACCGGACGTACAAGCTGGGTTTCGAAGAGGCAGAGGAACTAGAGATCAAATTGCCAACATGCGCTGGATCATGGAGAAAGCACGAGAGTTCCAAAAAAACACCTACTTCTGCTTCATTGACTACGCAAAAGCCTTTGATTGTGTGGATCACAACAAACTGTGGCAAATTCTTAAAGAGATGGGGGTACCAGACCACCTTACCTGTCTCCTGAGAAACCTGTATGCGGGTCAAGAAGCAACAGTTCGAACCGGCCATGGAACAACTGATTGGTTCAAAATTGGGAAGGGAGTACGACAAGGCTGTATATTGTCACCCTGCTTATTTAACTTATATGCAGAGTACATTATGAGAAATGCAGGGCTAAATGAATCACAAGCCGGAATCAAGATTGCCGGGAGAAATATCAACAACCTCAGATATGCAGACGATACCACCCTAATGGCAGAAAGTGAAGAAGAACTAAAGAGCCTCTTGATGAGAGTGAAAGAGGAGAGTGCAAAAGTTGGCTTGAAACTCAACATTAATAAAACTAAGATCATGGCATCGGGTCCCATCAATTCCTGGCAAATAGAAGGGGCAGAAATGGAAGCAGTAACAGATTTTACTTTTTTGGGTTCCAAGATCACTGCAGACGGAGACAGCAGCCATGAAATTAAAAGACGCTTACTCCTTGGAAGGAAAGCTATGGCAAACTTAGACAGCATAATAAAAAGCAGAGATATCACCATGCCAACAAAAGTTCGTATAGTCAGGGCGATGGTGTTCCCAGTAGCAATGTATGGTTGCGAGAGTTGGACCATAAAGAAGGCTGAGCGCCGAAGAATAGATGCTTTTGAACTGTGGTGCTGGAGAAGACTCCTGAGAGTCCCTTGGACTGCTAGGAGATCAAATCAGTCAATTCTAAATGAAATCAAGCCTGACTGTTCCCTGGAAGGACAGGTACTGAGGCTGAAACTCAAATATTTTGGCCACCTAATGCGAAGAGAGGACTCTCTGGAGAAGACTCTGATGCTGGGAAAGATTGAAGGCAAAAGGAGAAGGGGAAGGCCAAGGATGAGATGGTTAGACAGCATCACCGATGCAACGAACATGAAAATGAGCGAACTCAGGAAGATAGTGGAGGACAGGAAGGCCTGGCGGGATATGGTTCATGGGATCACGAAGGGTCGGACACGACTTAACGACTGAACAACAACAACAAGTATTCTTATTCCCATGTTGTGGTTGAGGCTTCCCTATGGCCATCCATGGAATTCATGGCACATGTGAGATTCAAACCAGGAAAGTCTTGATTTGCAGTTCGTTTTCTTCTCCACCATGTTATTCTAGGTCTCATATTCTAGCACTGCAATTTTCAACCAATGTGCCACAGCATATTGGTGTGCCATGAATGGTCTACAGGTGTGCCATGCGGGTTTGGGGGAGGGTAATTTATTAGTAAGGCCACTGGGGGATGTGAGCCTCCCACCGGCAGCACGGTGTGCCTTGTCAATTGTAAAAAACTGATGGTGTGCCTTGACAATCTTAGCGCCTTGTCAGTGTGCTGTAGGATGAAAAGGGTTTAAAATCGCTGCTCTAGCATGTGGGGGTTGTCCACTGGCATCACTACAGGGGGGACAGAGCTGTAAGTTCCTCCGTGATCGGAGCCTCCGTTACACGGAAGAATGAAGCGCCCCGCCCCCGCGCCTTCCGACCCTTTCAAAGCAGTGAAAACAACGCACAGGAGACTCCCTGCGCGTTGTTTTCACTGCTTTGAATGGGTCGGAAGGGGCGGGGGCGGGGCGCTTCGTTCTTCCGTGTAACGGAGGCTCCGATCACGGAGGAACTTACAGCTCCGCCCCCCCTGTAGTGACGCCAGTGGAGTTGTCCACTATTTTAGGATCCTATCTTATCCTTTCCCCCCTGCTGGTGCAGCCATGCCGAAAAGGAACGTGCTGTATCCAATGTGTGTGGGGGCAGATTGGGAGGTTTTGGAGAGGAAAGGGGATTTAAATCCTCTTACCCCTTCATAAGCCTTCCACTCTGCAGTTGGTCTCTTCAGAAACCTAGTACAGCAGGGAGTAGACTGAGCTAGAATCTTTCTTCCTGACATGCTAGTTTGTTTGTTTTTGTCAGAATCTATAGACAAAGGGCAAGACTCTTCTTTCCTGTATTCAGGTTTTCTTGGACCTGAAAGCTGATTCAAATATTCAGTGTGTTATGAATTACTGTTATTAGGGCAGCAACATTTGGTTGATTAATCATTTAATTGAATAAAAATATTTTGATCATCTAAGCAAGTGCCTGCAATTACTCGTACAACATTTTTTTTTCAAAACTTGAATTGTTTTTAATAAATTGCTTACAAAAATGGTTGATGGTGGATATCTTTTCCCTTCTGTCTCTGTCACTCATGTGATGAACCCAGGACTGAGACTGAGGAATGAAACGGACTGAGAGGAGATTCAGGACAGACCAGGGAAATTACTTCTTCTCCCAGTGCATACAATGTGCTACCACAAGATGTGGCAATGGTCGCTAGTTTAGATGTCTTCAAAAGTAGATTAGGCAAATTCAGGGAAGACATGTCTACCATTGGCTATGACTATAATGGCCATATGGAATTTCCATTTTTGGGATGATGGACCTCTGATGGACCAGTTGGTGAGTGGGCAGCTGTGGGGCAAGCCCTGCTTGAAGTGAGCTGCATTCTTCACATCTCTTACATGTATTTTCACAAGTAACTGTAAGAACACCTTTGATTTAGGATGCGTTTGATTTAGGATGTGTTGCTTCTGAAAATTGTTTCTTTTATGGAAAATGGAGAAAAGACATTTTAAATCGAATGGTCACAGTCCAGCATATTTCAGCTCACTGATGTCAGTGGGCTTAAGGTTCCTTAACTCTGTGGTGGATTGTGGTCATGATGTATATTACTGCCTAATCCTGCCCCCCCCCTGCCACGTTAAAGCATGCAGTCGCATCAACAGAGCCTGCACTGCATGCTATGGTGATGTTGGGGGCGATCAGACAGCCTGCAGGAGGTAAGTAGAAATATTTTTAGGTTGCCCGATTGCCTATGGGTCTCCTCAGATGTATGCCAGCTATATAGCTGGCGCATGTCTTAGGAGAGCTAGGGGGCATGGCGGGCAGAAAAATGGGGGATAAGATCTTGCACAACTGCCACCGGAGCCACCCCTCCCTCCCCAACATGCCCTCGGTTACTCCCCCAACATGCCCCGTTACTCCCCCTCCCTGCTCATGGCCCACCCCACCTAAGGACCCTCCCGGATACACTGCCATGTGTGCAGTTTCTCTCACCATTTACAGCAGTGGCCCAGCAGCGCATGATAGTGGCCCACACCTCCATAAAGGACCTTGCACTGCTGGAATAGGAATGGGGCCTTCGTCAATCTACTGTTTGGTCCATTCAATTTTTAGACAGGAAATAATGCACACAAAATTAATCTAGGTATTTAACTTATGTAAATACCCTGTGAGATGTTCGTTCTACACCAGTGGTTCTCAAACATTTTCGCACCGGGACCCACTTTTTAAAATGACACTCTATTGGGACCCACCTAGTTTTACAAGACACTCAAACATTTATCTCCCTATATTTACACAAGCTTGCAAACTGCAGGAGCTCAGCTGTTTGCAGGGCAATTAGCAGCTATCTGATTTTTGAATAGCCTCAGGGCTTGTGACAATTACTTATCTGATCTTTCCATCAACTGGGACCCACCAGAAACCAGGTCCCGACCCACCAAGTGGGTCCCGACCCACAGTTTGAGAAACACTGTTCTACACTAAGCATTCTTTGTGCATGCATGTGTACGTGTGCGCATGCTTTTGTGTAACACAACTGCTCCAAACCAATAATGAAAGCACAGTGACAATGAATGATGACTTTCAATTAGAGACTCAAAATGCAAATAAATTTTCTTAAGGAATGTTTATTGAATCAGAAGGAAATCAAAATATACAGCTTTCTGAAATTGGGGTGCTAGTTTAAATTGTAACATTAGTCTTATTTTCCCTCACTTTCACAATAATGCAAATATCTGAGCTTTCTATAAATGCTATTAAAGCGTGCATATCACAGGACCTTGGTAAAGCAGGTAGAATGGTGTTCAGTCTTAGGATCTGGCAGATTTAAAAAAGAAATTAGGTTCAATTACAGGCATAAATTGAGAAAAGTGTCTGTAAAACTGAAGGGTCTGCTTTCCCCAGTGATAGAAAAAAATTAACACAAAAGTAAATACATCCTCCACGTTAGAAATAAAAAGGGGTCCAAGTCTGCCCCCTTGTGTTGCATTCTTGTTAATACAGTACTAATTATTTGCTTTTAGAAAGTTAATGTCTTCCATTTGATTACATCAAGGAAGAAAGAGATGAAGATAAGTTATAAATCCTGTACATATCAGCCTTTTAAATACAGTAATATTAAAAACTTGAAAACCAATTTGAAGCTTACTCTTAAAAGGTGATGATTCAGTGACCTTGGTACTTATAACCGTGATCGTTTTAATAATCTATTCAATGTGCAGTTTATCAAACAGTGATTTTTATAGCTGCTCTAGAGCTTTATACTTGTTCTTTTCCCCCTGTATAATTTTATCACAAAAACTGAATCCTTCTCATCACATGCATTTTACCACAATTAATTATAACCTGACCTTTTCTTATCTTGAGTATTTTCCTATCTTGGTGGCCAGGGTGATCAGAGCCTCTTCCCTTCAGTGTTGGCCAATACAGACATATCACTCAACCCTGACTTGTTCAGGTTTAAACCTGTTTTCCCCACTAAATAGATAGGGACTCGCAACTCACAACCAAAGACTCGGGACTTGGGGGCAAAGACTTGGGGCTTGACTTGAGACTTGGACCCAGAAACTTGGGACTTGACTCGAGACTTGGAGTCAGAGACTTTGACCCACATCTCTGCAGAGAGCTCTAATATAGTTCTAAATATCATATATTTATTTTTATTTTTTATTTATTTATAGAATTTTTACCCCGCCTTTCTCCCACCAGGGCAACCAAGGCGGCATATACCTCATATATGGGGTATGAGAACCCTTTCACGGGATGGTAGACAAGGACCAGATGTGGGGACAGAATGATCCTACTTGAATTTGTACCTTAAAAAAATTGAAGAGGGGTTTTGTATAGTTGGGGTGTGTGTGTGTGTGTGTGAGTCTTTAGGGGCAATAGCTGGTCTCCTCCCCACACTGGACGGTTGATACTGTTTTGGTTTTCCCTTTTCCATTCACTTAAAACTCATCCTTGTGGCTGACCTCTCTCGAGATGCAGTACTGTCTGCCCCCATTGTTTCTGAGTGACCTTTCCTTATTGCCTTGCCTTGCCAAGAAAGCATTATGTAAAGGTCTCCCTGTACATCAGTCTTTGCCTTAGGCATAGCACTCATTTGGCACCAGCAATGTCAAAAGCAGGAATGGAGCAGGGCAGGGCGGAAGGGGAAGAGATGAATTAAAACAAGAAGTCATTTTTTTACGGCATGGGGAAGAAATGATGGGGGAGCCAATGATTCTTCTTCGGCCTTTCGCAAGATTCATTACTTGGGTTTCGCAACGGCAGCAGGTACAATCGAGACAGGATCCGTTTGCACTTCAGCATCAGAGGTCCGTTTGGGGCTCTGTTGAAAGGGGGAAAAGAGAGAGGTGTCATAGAAATCACTGAAAGCAGGGGATATTTTTGGAGCCTTATTCGGCATTTTTCACATACATTCGTATCAAGTTTGTAGGCAACTTTATACTTATGATGAAGTAGATTGTAGCCTCTGTACTCAGTGCTATGTTCTGCCCTTGTCTGTACTTGTACAGTCTTTTCCCGCTTTCCCACAGAATCACAGATTACATCCAGCCCTCTGGAGTGTACAAAAGCTCATGCCACAATACATTTCTTCGCCTGAGAGGTGCCACAGCATTCATTTGTAGTTAATAACTATTCCTGCAGAAAGCCTGTCCATGACAGGGCTTGATGTGTGCTGGCTTTCTGACCATACTGAAAAGCACTGTTAAAATGCTGCTGAAAGTGTTTACTCATGTAAGGATTGTTAAAGAAAAGAGAAGTAACTCTAGGTTGCAAGAGGCTCAGGCTTTGCCTTGATTTTCCTTGATGGCAGAGAGTACAAAGCTGCCTTCTACCAAATCAGCTTTCTGGCAAGGGTCTTTATCCACCATAATTAAAGATACTGTGAATTGAACCTTGCAGGAAAAAGCCACATACTGGTACATGGGGCAAATAGGAGTGTGGGGTGGGATTTCTAGTGGGTAAGCAGCACAGGGAAAATGGTTCGTTCCTTCTCTATGCACCAAGTTTCTGATCCAGATTGGTGCCCCTTGCATTAAATGCTATTTAATGTAATTACGCTTGTTAAAAAAAAAAAACCCACAATACTGCCAGACTTCAGATTGTATCTTAATGACACGTTCTGCGTAACCTATAGTTACAGCCAAGACTGTAGAGCCATCGTTGTTGTTGGTGGACCTACTTATTTCTGTTGCCCCACTACTATCACTGGTTAATCAAAATTCGTAGGTTTTTGAGGCACATCAGGGGTAATATTTATTTATTTATTTAACGAATTTATATCCCGCCTTTCTCCCAGCGAGGGCACTCAAGGCAGCTTGATCTTACCACTTTCAGCTCTCTGGAAACAAACATTGTTTCCTGCCAGACTGTCTACTGCAGCTGTCTTTGGGAGCTCAGGAAAATATTAAATCATTGCTATTATGAGTGGATTGATGAGAAATTACTGTTTTGTAGATCCCAGAAGAAATGTCAGTGAGAAACAAAATCAGCCCCAGTATCCCCACTCTGACTTTCTAAGTGCATTATTACAATTACAATTATCTCTTAATGTTCATCCCCGGTGGATTGTCGTGATCACTGTAAGAAAGATGGTGGGATTTGTCAGCGGAGAGAACTTTTAAGGTCTTGTGAAACAAATCATTAAAAAATATATTGTTCCAAAAGACAATTACAGGTGACCCTGCAGAAGTACTGAATTGCGGACATGGACTGGTCCAATTTGTGGTTTAAAAGCAATGCAAATTTTCAATCCCCCGCATGAGACACGAGTGCTCAACACAACACAATGGGAGCTTCACTCCCAGAGCAAATAGCAGCTGTGAGGGATGTGATCCAGTTTGGGACTGTGGTGGGGCAAAGGGTTAAAGTCTCCCCCAAATGCTGTAGTTCTGATTGAGATTGTGCCCTCTTTGCAGCTGCTATTTATACTTACAAACTAAGCATGCCAAGCTTGCTATTTAATGTAACATGTAGTTTGGCCCACAGACATCAATCAACCCTCACAAGACAGACAGACAGACAGACAGACAGACAGACAGACAGACCGACAGACAGACCAGTTCCAATAATCTATCACTCTGTAATGTGACCAACAGTGCAATCCTAACCAACTTTCCAGCGCCGGTGTACCCGTGCCATCAGGACGCATTTTGCAGTGCGGGGGCAGTCATGGAGGCCTCTTCAAAGTGAGGGAACATTTGTTCCCTTACCTTGGAGCTGCATTATGGTTGCACCGGCGCTGGAAAGTTGGTTAGGATTGCACTGCAAGAAATATAACCAGTGTTGGGCCTATGCCAAATGAAGGGATGGCAGTGTACACAGTGAAGCGGGCTTGAATCTGGAGTCACCCAAACACAAATTGAATCTCCACCCCGACAGCATCCAAAATGAAGTCCTTGACTTAACACTCCAGGAGTGAATGCCAGCCATTCTCTTATATTGGAGAGAATAAAGCAAAGCTTTGAAATGGATAGTGTGGCCCTCCCTGACAGGGAGGTCATGGGGAACACAAGCGTGTTGTGTGCAAAGATACACTGCTTTCCTCCCTCACTGCAGTACACACACCTTGCTTCCACATGGATGTCCTCCCCCTTAATACTAGCAAAATCATTTTGCTAGTATTAAGTAAATCACAATGTGTGGCCATAGCGATGCATACATTGCCATTCTAAGTACTCCAGAGGATGTGGATGGGGCACTGGCAATGCAGGTGTTTTTCACCTTCCAACAGAATCTCTGCAATGAGGAGGGCAATCCCTGCTCGAGCTATCAGAGGAAGAGGGGCATGAAAACATTAGACCAGTGTTTCTCAAACTGTGGGTTGGGACCCACTTGGTGGGTCACAACCTGATTTCCGGTGGGTCCTAGGTGATGGAAAGATCAGATAAGTAATTCACACAAGCCCCGAGGCCATTCAAAAATCAGATAGCTACTATACTAATTGCCCTTCAAAGAGCTGAGCTCCTGCAGTTTGCAAAATAGCTGCTAATTACCCTGCAAACAGCTGAGCTCCTGCAGTTTGCAGGCTTGTGTAAATATAGGGAGATAAATGTTTGAGCGTCTCGTAAAACTAGGTAGGTCCCGATAGAGTGTCATTTTAAAAAGTGGGTCCCGGTGCTAAAACGTTTGAGAACCACTGCATTAGACATCTCAAAGCAGGGGACAAACATAATTGTTTCAAACATGTCAAATACATACTCGGATGCTTGGTTTGTGAACCTCAGCACCTTACAGCTTCACCTGGGAGTCAGCAAAGAATGTTGCCTAGCTCACACATGTTCACAGTCCACAATCACAGTCCACTGGTCAAGCACACACATGATTTCTGGCATCCAACATTGAATTAGGTCAGAAATAAAAAAAATGTTGAAGTTGAGAGAGGACAAGGCAATTTTTCACAAAACCTTTCCACAAATAAATGACAATAAAATCAACCTGTGCTTACAAAGCATAGCACTTTGTTCATATGCTAGCATTTGGGCATCAAAACACCCCTTAAGGGGTGCCCTGTTTAGAAAGGATTTTCCATAAGAGTAGCCTCCCTAAACTGAAAGGGCTTCTGTATGGGAGACTGCTTAGTGCTTCTCTGGTTGAAAAAGAAGTCCTAAAACTCACACCCTCAGGTGCTGTGGTGGTCCAGTTTGGAATTCTGTAATGAATTCCCCAGTCTCAAATATGCTAACCTTTTATCATGTGTGAAGCGAGCGTATGTGTAATTGGGCATGTGTCGAAAGGATTAGATCTTCTAAAGTTCTTCTTTAAAAGGGGTGTGCCAAATATTATATGCATGCCAATTTTCCCACTTAGTAAACTGCTCATGTCTTTTGTAATCAGGTATCAATACAAAAATATAACAAAAGTGAAGATCAGCCTTCAATAGCAAGGGAATGGCACTTGGTTCATGCTCAGAAGCACTCTCCTCTTCAGCGGCAGAGAAAAAAAAATCATAGCAGCTGATGTAATTCTGTTTCTGGGAGTGACACCAGCTTCTGGATTAGAAAAGCCTAGCTGAGTCTATCAAGTTGGTTCTTCTGTAATATTAGTTATTACAATGCTTCCCTTCCCAGGCTAAAGTTCCCAGGCTAAAGATTATATGACATTCCAATGGGCTGGGGAATGACTTTGTAAGGGAATGACTTTGTAAGCCACTTTAGATACTTTTTCATAGCAAAGTGGGCTAATTTTTTTTAAAGAAAATTAGATAGATCCAATACTATCTTTTTATATGTAGATACTGTGTAGCATGGTGACAAGTTCCATAGAAGTGTCAGTCCATTACAACAAATCAAAAAGGCATCTTGTGGCACTGTAACCACTAAAAGATTTATTGTGGCATAAGCTTTTGTGTACTAGAGCCTGTTTGCCCACTAAACTCTGATAAAACAAATCTTCAGTCCACAAATGTTTATGCCAAATAAACCTACCATTCTTTAAGAGGCCACATTTTCGTTTTCTGTAGAAGCTCTACCAAGTTTTAGATCGAAAACTATTGTAACCGGCAACTATGTATAGTGAAACAGGTATCACGGGTAACCCGGTCATAATTAAGGCTTAAAAATCAGCTGGATCGCTATTTTTAAGCCTTAATTATGACCGGGTTACCCGTGATACCTGTTTCACTCTACCAAGTTGTTAGCAGGGCAGAGAGACTCCTTTTCTTCACCAATGCAAATGAACTAAAAGCCAAATTCACATTTTGGGGGCACCGAACGAAGCAGTCAAGTAGACATCTTTATGGAATCACTTGCCAGATTCCACTCCAGACTTTGAGCATTACTGAAAATGTTGCCTGGGGCAGAATGCAAAATGTCAGAAATCGTTCTTCTTTGGGAAAAATATTTCCAAAATTCAGCAAGACATTTAAAACCAACAAAAACGTTTTGTGAGAAAATGATGGAAAACACTGGTAAACAATGGCACCTGAAATCTTATCTTTGGTGTTTCTAATTCGGTCTCTGCACAATTGCCCTTAAAAAAAAAAAGAAACCCAAAACCAAACCCAAAAGCACTCTTCCTCCAGGACTGGGGAATTTTGCTCTTACTTATGGTGAGGGTAACTGTGTAAAATCTGTTCCTGACATTCCAAAATCCAGAATTCCTCTTGGAACTCAAATGGAGTAAAACCAAAGAGATATCAGTATGCAGGGCCCATGAGGGGGGGGGGTGTAAAGGGGGTAAACAGTACCCGGGCCCAGGATCAAAAAGGGGGCCTAGGAGCCAAAGGAGGGCCCCCAGAAATTTCCTGGGATCTCAGCAGGTCTCATGGAGAGCGAAACACAGAGGCTGGGCAAACCGTGAGGCCACGTCTATCAGGTGGGACATACCCGGGTGCTATATTCAGAAGTCTGGTAGACCTGGGCTCCGGAGACTTTTCAGGCCATTGTTGCGCTCCCCCTGCCCCGTTTTGCCCCCTCCCCCATTGAGGAGGGGCCCAAAAGAAACTTTGTACCCCCTGATAAAATTCCTCTCAGAGGCCCTGTCAGTATGTCGAAACCATAACAAAGCAGAACAGAGGGAATCTGCTTGTCCCCAATTCTGAGGTTAAGCCTTGATCTGCTCCTGCAAGAAAGCGTCCAGGGGATGATGGCTACACGATGAAGAACTCTAAAAAAGACAAGGATGAAAAGTCACGTACAAGGCCCTTAAAAAACCCGCCGAAGGACTGGCGCTTCTCTGTCTTCCTGGGAGTGTTCTCCTTGGCTGCTTCCCCTCCATTCTGAAGGGAGTCTGTCTCAGCTCTTTCTTGCTCCCCAGAGTCTTGCTGCTCTTTGGCTTCCTCCTTGCTTTCTTTCTGCTTGCTCAGCTTCTCGGTTGAGCTCTGTTTGCTCCTCTCACCGAAAGATTCTCTGTTCTTCTCAGCAGCCTGCGTAGAACTTGGCCTGTCTGTGAAGTCCAGGGTCTAAAGCAGTTTCAAACAGCAGTTACTTTTTTGGGTTTAAAATAAGAAATGCATTTGATTTGGCAGGAGTTTTGTAAGACTCCGAGTTTTGTAAGACTAAACGGAGGCGTCGCTACAGTGGGGGCAGTACTGTAAGTTTCGTGCCATCCTAGTCCCCGTTTACTCCCCGGTACGAGGTGGCCCTGCCCCCTCGCTGTCGGAGTCATTCAGTGCAGCGAAGGCAATGGGCAGGGAGTCCTGCCCGTTGTCTTCGCCGCACTGAATGGCTGTGACGGCGAGGGGGTGGGCCCACTTCGTCACGGAGAGTAAATGGGTACTAGGACGGGGCGGAACTTACAGTGCCGCCCCCACCGTAACGACGCCTCTGAGACTAAATTCCTCCCCTCTCTGCCCACCAACTGGATGGAAAATCCTTCACTCAGTGCACTGAAGGCTGCAATCCTGTGCAGACTTACTTGGGAGGAAGCCCCACTGAACTCGCAACTGAGCTGAACTCTGTGGGGCTTACTTCTGAGTCAGCGGGCATAGGAATGGCCTGCACAGCATATTAGCAAGACTTCAACCTGTCACCCTTACTCACATGAGTAGCCTCTCTTACAATTTGAGGGGTTACTTATGTGAACGAAAACTGCCCAACTAAAATTCTGCAAAGCATTTCTTTTTCACAGTTCAGTATATATATATATATATATATATGATAAAAAAAAAGATATACAACATGGGGCATGTCCAGATGGCTCTTATTTTGGCATGTTGGCGTGCCATTTCAGCTGCATTTTAGAGTGTCCAAAGTATTTCTCATCCATTATTCAGTCATTCTGAGAACGACTCTGTAAAGCAATCCAGTATTCTTATCACCCCCCTATTAGAGATGGGAGGGGGAGCTAATGCTTAGAGAAAGCATGAGTGAGAGAAAACAGATTTGCCTACAGCCACTTGGTGAGCTCATGGCTGGGGCAAGATCTGGACCATGTGGCAGACATGCAGACCCCCATCAATGCACACAGTTGACGGGGGGGGGCGGACAGAAGGGGATGAGCACTATGCACTGGGCATTGCTGACTCCCCTGCAATAAATACCAGGATTTATAGGTGGAAAGTTACCCCCCGGGGTGCTTCCCATATTCCTCATTATCTTTTACATGGCCCAATGTGGAGCCCAGGAAGTTGCCATCTGGACACAGCCCTAGAGGTGGAAAGTGCTCACATGCAGGCATGCAACAATGCCACTATAACAAAGTAGTAACTATGTACGAGTTGAAGCTTTCATGGCCAGCGATAATGGTAGAAGAAAGAAGGACCGGTTTAAAAGCCATGATGAAAAAAAACCAAGAGCTGGTATAGACCAAGGACTAGGTTCAAACAAAATAAAATTTTTAATTAAAATGCTACTTGAAGTCCCATAATTCTGACCTGTTGAACTGATTATCAGCCCTAAAACACTTGAGTTCATCTAGGTCTGCATACTGCCGAAGCGCTAATCCATGCGGGTGAGAGAAAAACCAGAAGTGTTTAATCTGCTTCAAGGATCTCCAGCTGAGCAGCAGTGTGTGCCTTTTAAAACCTAGAAATGCAGAGACATTTCACAACATCTGACAGCCTGCTGGCTTGTATTTTGCCTGAAGAAGATTATCATATGATAATTGAAATGTAGCATTTTAATTAAAATTTTTATTTTGTTTGAACCTAGCCCTTGGTCTATACCATTTCTTGGTTTTTACTTTGTAAGAATTTTTCTCATCATGGCTTTTAAACCCATCCTTCTTTCTTCTACTAGTAACTATGTGTTCATTCCAAGACATGAAGCACAAAACCCAGAAAAAGAAAGAGATCAGAAATATTAAAGTAATAGGTAAAGGACACCAGGCTACAGAAAGGAAAGGTTATAAGAACAAATTTCCCCTATATAAAATTACAATACTCCACCAGAAGATTGACAAGCCATGATTTGGTCAAGGAAGTCCAGTGATATAGAATATTCTGCATGGAATTGCAAATGGAGAAAATATGATTTATTTTATTTCATTTTTTTGGCAAAGGAAAAACAATTACAAGACAGTTCACTACAGCAAAAGGAGGGAAAGAAGTAGAAGGCTTAGGCAAGGCTTGAAGTTTGAAAGGACTGACAATGATAAAGATTTTAAAAGAAACCAAATGGCACTGTTAGTATTTCTGCAGTTCCAGATTACGAACTGTAATGAATTAAAACTCATCCTATACTCTAGTCATCAGACCAAATCCAGTCTCTGGGATATCATGCTCAAGTTAAACATCTGGAAGCAAGCACACTCGTTAAGGGTGGCTCATAGGCTGTGATATGTTCAGCGTTTATGGCACAGCTATGGCCTAGCATCAAACTCTCAGTTTTATTATTTATAAGAAAAAGTTTCTGAACTTTATTTGCTTGGGCACCAGGATCTGGTATGTTCAGCCTCTGATTTTATAACAGTTGCAAACTGCACAGCCAACCTCTGGGCTCCGAATAAGCATTGAATTCACTCAAAGCTGTGGGTGAAGAAAGTTGTCCCAGTCGTACCGTCAAATGTTCCTTCTTTATCATAAATGTCTGTGCACACATGGATTATGGCTCAAACCATGGATAAGAGGTTTGGGAGTGGGATGCAGGATTGCATATTTCCTCATCCAAGCCCTTCCCCTCCCCAATGCCGATTCCATCCATTCCAGCAGCCCTTGAGATTTTCACCAATGTTAACCATGGTTGAGATCTTCATCAATGTTAACTATGTTAACCATGGTTAACATGGAAGAAAGCCAGGGTTCCCTCCTCATGCAGCATTTGGCACAATGGCATTTAGCAAGGACTAAATCACATTTCTGGGACATCTGCAACAGCAAAAGTGATAATAGCTGAGGTCTGAGAAGCGAACATTTTACATTATCATTCTCCTACAGAGCCCTTGTCAATCACTACTGCCTCAAAAGAACGATCAATTTTTGCTTATTGTCAGTCACCTTGGAGGCCTGTTATCAGACAGAAAGTCAAAAAACAAATACAGTAACAGGCACTGACATTCGACCTGTTAAAAGGGAGGGAGAAGAACTGGAGAAGGTTTGTGGTTGTCTAGCATTTGCTTGGAAAGTGCACTTATGGAGAAAGTTTCACCTGTTCAATTTCCACCTGTCATGAAAATGTTCAAGGCAGAGGATTCCTACTATAAAAAATGGCAAGCCCATTGCTGTGCCACCAGCCACCTGATTTCCCCAGTTCCTCTCCCCGCTCTCTTCTTCAAGTCTTGCTTTAAGTTTCAGTTGTCTGCAGAGAACAAATGGCGGTGTCAAGAATAGCTTCCAACGGAGCAGAGAGAGTACACTTGGGATGTAATTTTATCTCTGCTTTTGTCTGAATATCAGTAGAATGTTTTAATGGAAAAACTGGAAGCAATATAATCAAAGAATTTCTTTGAGGCTTTCCATCTTAAATTTTTAAAGCAGAAAACTGACACATTTACAGCCCAATCCTATCCCCCACCAGAGGAGTCTCAAGGGGTGTGTTGGTCTGTGAAAAGGGGGATAGTATATTGGTGTGCACCACTGTCACTGAAATCCACCCCCTCCTGCCCCTGAACTGCCTCAGTTCGGCCCACTCCCCACTCCAATCCTCCCCCGAACTGCCCCCACTGCCACCTTACCTGCTCTGGTGTGGGTTAGATGAGGTGATGGCGTGCACGTCGGGTCTCCAGCCATCTGCACTGGTGGTCCCACAGTGCATGACAGCACTGTGGCTGGGATGCCAGCCCAGGACTTATGGCAGCGGATCATGAGATCCGCTGCCCTAGGACCTCAATAGGATTGGGCTGTTAATATTGATGGAAATGGCATCAGGAAATACAAAATGAAAGCTATAAATAATGAACTCCATTAATTTTTCCCATTGTAATGGTTGATGTAGACCTGACAGGCTGCCTTAGTTTATAGGAAGTGAATGCTCGTTGAGCAAGGAAAACCAGATTAACAGGATCAGGTTTTTTCCTGATGAATTCTACTCATGTCAGCTCCAAAGCTATGGGAGGCTGAAGGAAAGCTGAAGGAAAGATTCTCACGGACTCAGAGCAGAATCAATCAAGCTCCTGAATCTTTGGTTTACTGCATTTCTGTAAAGATTAGAAAAATGCAAGCAGAGCATCCAAAGAGAGGTTGGCCCCACCAAGGAACAAATGGGCTCTTCCATTGCCAGTCCGCTAGGAGGGGACACCGACCAGTCAGCTTCTGGATTTGAATGCCCTCTGTTGCTGTTCAGTGACCCTCTCCCCTTTTCTCAGTCCTCTAGACTGTTGGTACCATCAGGCTAAATAAAAATGGTTTGGGACTGTTTCCCTTAGTAACTGTGAGGTGTTGCATTGCATATATTCAATGCTAATGCAGGCTCCTTTTGTAAAGTGTTTCCCACAAACCTATTACAAGTATCAACTAATGAATTGATAACCAGTGCATCTTTGCAATACTTGACACCAAACAACACAAATGAAATTAATGCACCTTATTTTCATCTCATACACTTAGAATGACTATTTCTTTATTGCACATTCGCAGCTCTTTCTCCAGATTGCTAAAAGTGGTTGAAATGGCTCTAAGCAGAAGGACTCCTATCTGGGTAGCTTGAGGAACCAGAGCTGTTCAGATGTTCAGCTTTAGTAACAGAACTTCTAAATTTAGCAATACCTTACAAATACCAGACAAAAAGGGGTGACTACTTTCCTCAAATGATTATTACCAGGCTACTACCTATTCTGTCCGTATTTTATACTGGACAGATAGTAAGAGTTCTAACTGATTGGTCCAGTATATAACAATTGAAGCATAACCAATGGATGGAGGCCTCGCCGCTTGTCTGCTCATGTTGATGCAAGTGACTGGCAGCCTCACTGTACTCGCCGGTAGTGCAACAACATTGTGTAACACACCAGGATCCAGGCACTTCCATCTTGACCCTGGCACTTCTGCTGGCAGAACACACATTCCACTAGCAGAAGCCTGCAGATAGAATTGGGCTGTTAGGTTGCAATCTTAGGCACACTTTCCTGGGAGTAAGCTTCAATGAATGCAGTGGGACTTACTTCTGAGTAAACATGCATAAAATTGTAGTTTTTAACTTTCTATCTTCAAAGGAGATTTTTTACAAAAAAAAAACCAACAGTACCATTTCAAATTCAAACATTATTAGGAAACAAAGAAGGGATAGAATACAAGAGTCATAGAATGAACATAGTACAACAGTGTCTTGTACAAAAACTTGATACTGTCACTTCAGTAACAAGGGAAGGTGAAAGTCCGAAAGTAGACTACAGCTGAACCCATCACCAAGGGAAGACTGAATTGGTACACTTACTTGGTGATCAGGCGCTTCCCCATTTACCTCTTCTGAAGGGGTTACCCTTGCATCACTTTTGACTGACTAAAATAACAAAATATGATATACATTTCTACCATAGTGATTAAAAATAGTCTTCTCAGATGATGCTAGGTAGGCCCTTTTGTCTTGAACACTGTTTTTGAACTTATAAACAGGGGAAAAAGCCTTTTCATGAGAATGCAACTCAAAAGATTTCACAGCTCGCCTTTCCCAACCTGGGAAGCTTCCTGGATTTACGGTGCAATCCTATTCAGCGCCGGTCGCCAGTGCTTGGCCTCTGCGCTGAGTGTTGCAAACGTGCCTGAAAGCACATTTGTGACTACTCTAGTGTAGGTGGCGCCAGCAGGAAGGCCTGTGCTGTCCTGTTGGCGCCAGAGGAGGCCCAACGTGTGCCGGAGCAGGTAAGTCCCACTCCGGGCGGGAGGAGTTCGTATGGGGTGGGGGCGTTTCTGGGCAGCAGAAGGGCAGCATGGCCATAACATCCCCATCCCAGGCCTGAGAGCCCTACATGGGGCTTCTTTGACCTGCACCAGTTATTTAGCTGGCGCAGATCTGAGTAGGCCCATTGAACAGGCTGGGCAAATGTCCTCCTACCCTGAGGAGACCTCCAGCCTGCTCAATCTCAGCACTGGATATAGCATGGGCCATGCCTCCCCACTGCGCCAGCACTGGATAGGATTGGGCTGCCCAGGACTTGATTGGGAAATCCTTGCTTCCTTGGACATGGCTTTTAGGTTGCACTCGGCTCTCAGAGTGGGCAATATCATTGAGGATGTCCTGTGAGACTCATCTCCGTGCATGATGGAAGTTAATGAACATTTACAAGAGAGGCCATAGCTCAGTGGCATCATGTACACAGTGCCCAGCTCTAATCCCCAATATCTCCCTGCTTAAGGGGTTTCAGGCAACAAGCCTGGAAAAGACCCAACTCTGATCTCTGGGAAAGGTGCTGTCATTCAGTGAAGACAGTTTTGGGCTAGATGGAATAATACTCTGACAGTATAAGGGCAGCTTTAGGTGTTCATAGGGACAGGTGCATATTTTCATATGAGGGGCGTGTTGAAAATTAGCATAAAACAAAGGAGTGGCAAAAATGAAACTGAAACTAGCTTGGTGATTGTCCCGCAGGCCAAACCAAAATGTCTCTATAGTGTAATAATGTCAGAACTGGAAGGAGGAAATAGGAGGAAAAGACAAGAGGTGGTAGATTGTTGAACAAAATGAACTTGGAATCCTGTTTCAGGAAAGCCCACGTGCTATTTTACCCACAACCAGAGGCGAAACAAGGGTGGAGTGAAGGCAAGTAGTTCTGCAAGACTCCGTTACACTGGAGTCAGCGGCCCCTCCCCCTTGCTGTTGGAGCCATTCCAGCAGCAACAGGGGAGTGTCCTGCGTGTTGCCTTTGCTGCCAGAATGGCCGCTGACTCCAGTGTAACGGAGTCTTGCAGAACTACTTGCCTTCGCTCCACCCTTGTTTCGCCTCTGCCCACAACACATATTGTACGATTGTCCATTTAAAAATGATATGGCAATGTGTTGTTTCTCAGTGTACATTTGTCCTGTGGAGCCTTCATGGCCAATCACAAAACCCCTCCTGTGAGACTATCAAATAGCGAATGTTCTTTCGGAAGCACTAAAGGGACAAGTGTCCCCGAAGGGAGGGGGGGAAGCAATTCACTGAAATGGTTCAGTATCTATATGAACAACCATCACCTTGAAATTAGGGACATCACTTCCTGTTTGATGTGTTTTACTAGAATTCAAGTGTGTGTGCCATGAATCAGTGATGTACTGACTCCAATTACATTTCCCACCTACTGTGTGTTCAGTGAAAAGATAGCACAGCTACAACAAGGTGTCTTGAAGATGTGCTCCGTTTTTCATTTGGGGAGGACTATGATGATGGTGATTCAACACAAATGCAAGAAATGGTGTCAGCTTTAAACTCCTGCTGGAACCAATACAAGTTCAGCATGCAGGATCTGTCCCAGTTCAGATGTAATAGGATTCTGTGATTTCTGCTACAAGAATGAGCAAGTGAAAGATTTGGGTTTGCATGCTCCCCCTCCCCTCTCCTCCTTTGTTGCATATGATAGAAAGTATCACTTTCAGTTTGTAATAAGCCACAGTTCCCCATTATGTATGAACCAGGGTTTCTGTTTATTCGAAACAGAGTTACATAGCAAACAAGGATATGAGGCCACGAATCAGACCAAAGGTCATGGGCAGCCCAATTCTATCCTCCCCCAACGCAGGGCGTGCAGTGTGGGCTGTGCGACCCATGCTGCATTCTATCTGGGGGAAGCTGTGGCTGGAGGTCTACTCGGGGTAAGCGGGCATTTGCCAACTTATCCCGGGTAAACCCCCAGCCTGTGCAATGGGGCTACTCAGTTGTATGCCAGTTCTTTAGCTGGTGTAGGACGAGCAGTCCCGTGTCGGGGCTGGAGGCCTGGGAGGGGGGATAGGATACGATGCCGGTGCCACCCCCTACCAGGCCTGATTCGCCCACCCCCTCCCTCCCCTGCCCCATTTTGCCCCTCCCCATCCACTCCCACCCCCCTCGCCACTTGGAGTGGCCTTTCCTACTTCGGCATGCGCAGCGTCTGGATACGGCACTGGAAGGAAGATGCAGGCCTTCCTGCTGGCGCTTCCTTCTCTCCAGGTGTCCAAACGTGCCTTATGGCACATTTGTGACACCCGGCACCAACTTTGAGGCTTCAGCGCTGGCACCCATAGCGCATAGGATTGCGCCGCCAGTCAAGTATTCTGTTTTCCACAACGACCAGACTAGCCACTGACATTCAGAGACATAATATCTCTGAATATTACAAAATACTTCGGAAATAATCTTCTAAATTGTATTGACACCTACTTGGCTTCATTGTATTATTTATGGTGGGGGAGAGCTCATCATTACAGAGATGGCTGATTGACAATGATGCTTGTTCCAAGGGGCACGAAAAAGGGGTGAGCTGGTGAAAACGTGTATTCAGTGGCAAACATCGGCCACATGTGACTGGCCACTACAATACTCAAACAGAGGAGCATGTTTGCAGTGCCACTGGGGTCGAATGCTCGATCTTGTTCATGCACGTTTGAAAATGTCCTTACCAATTTGAAGAATTTCCTCAGGTTTGTTTTGGAAGGCTTCTCATCTCCTTTGGATTTTGTTTCTGCAACTTCCTGGCTTTTGGTGTCATCTTTAGGAGGGGCTTCAGGAGGGGCTTCAATTCTCTCAGTGTGTATCACCTCTATGTCATCTGTTGGGGTCTGCAGGTATTTGCAACAAATGTTCATATATAATGTAAGTATCATAATGTGCTGTGCAAATTTATGGGATTATATTATAGGAAGAAACAATGCGAGGCTACCACCAAAAATGGAAACCCTGTGTCCATTTCTCCCCCTTCATAGTTTGTTAAAAAAAGATTACCTGTGTTCTAAAATCACAATGTTATGCATTTCAAGAACAATCAATGACGTTAAAGAGGGCTTGGAAAGCTGATAACATTCTAACATTAGAATGTAATTAATACAGTATTGTTATAAGTTATGAAGGAGGATAGAGAAAACTTGACTCAAGGCTGCCATTTTCAGCAGCAGTTTCATGCTTCATCATAACATGCAATTCCATCGTTTAGCCTGTACTGTTGTAAGCAATAGTAATATAAATTTCATCAGTTACATATATTATTAAGATTGTGAGCCCCTTGGGGACAGAACTACCAATATGTAGAAAACATAAATATTGTAGGCCATGTTGGGCAATTCCTGATGGGACGGAGAAAGGCAGAATATAAATACTTTAAAGAAGAAAGCAATAAATATTGACAAGGCTGTTGGTCATAAGAAATATATAGGTTGCAGTCATGACTCATAGCCTGAACCTTCCTAAAATGTGGCGGCTGGCCTAAAGGGCTGGCCGTTGCATCCTAGTTGGGCTGCAGGCTGTGCTGGCGCGGCCCTGGCTCACCTTGGGGGAAGGGGACATTCGTCCCCTTCCCCTGGTTTAAGCGTGTGCACATCCGTGTAAGGCCTGCCTGGCCTGGGAAGGGGTGCTGGATATTGGTGCAACCCAGCGCCGATATCCCCACCCCCTCCCAGACCGAGCCGGCCAATAGCTCTCTCCCTCGCCACCCCTGCCTGCCCTCCCCACGCCCTCCCGCTGCAGGAGTCACCTGTGTCCAGTGGTGTGGAGGCCCACTGGTGGAAGTGTGAACAGTACTGGCCTCTGCGCCAATGCCGCTTACACTAGAGGAGCTGCAAAAGGCACTTTTTATGACTCCTTAGGCCAGCGGAGTGCTCGCTCCGCCGGCCTATGTTTGCCCAGGATTGCGCTGTTAGTAAAATAACAGCTAAAAGAACAAGCACCAATATTCATAATTCTAACAATCTATATTGTTCTCACCATATTTTCTTTAAACCTTTATGTTTATTCTTGACTGTAAAACACAGTGCAGTAATAGTACTGTACAGATGGGCAGAAAGAGAAACACGGAAAGACATAACCTAATCAAAAATAATATCTAATATTAATAGTTCTTAACAATAGCTAATAAATAACACAAACAAGTCATCACAATTGAAAGCCAATGACATTACTGGAAAGAGCTTTTTAATAATTAAAAATAACAGCTACTGATGCTGTATTTGGCAAATTGCATTGTATGCCTTCTCTCCCCCCCCCCCCCCCCCCGCTTTTTTGTTCTCAGCATATCTTTGATCATCTTTTGTTGGGGCAATTGCAAAAAAAGGTACTGTAGCAATTACATTTCTATTGCTGCCAATAGTAACAGTATGAGCTCCTTTAACTCAGACGTAGTCACCTCTTTTTTTAGATGCAAAAGTTGGTTCTCTTAACAAAGCAGAACACATCCTCAATAAAGCAGAAACTCTCTGCCAGGAGTTCATTTTTTAAACGGTCTAGCATGGGATCATATTACGGCTACTGCTGCTACAGCTGTAGACCAAATGCCTTTTGTCTCTCACGCTATGTTGATGCAGTGGGTTGAGTTTCACTAGCGATAACAATTGTATCCTGGGAGGAAATTCCAGACAGCCCTGCGTTCAAAGAAAACGTGGGATATTCAGTCACCCAGGAAGCCTAATTAACTGGCTGTTTTATGGTTTGCTAAAACCATAACAAGAATAATAAGAGTGTCTCTCACATGCTGATGATGGTACAAATTTGAGGGTTACTTTTGAAGACGTTGGGCGGAAATAAAGTTTGCAAAACTGAAACATGCTGGTTTTGGGGGATCATGTTGCTGTTTTACTGCAAGCTGCTTTGAGCTTTTAAGCAGTGCAGGCACCATGTTATTGGGGACCCAAAGGCAAAGTCCTGTACTTGGCCCACACTGCTGCCTCCACCCACCCCCCTGATGGTACATTTGGTGTTGCCACTGCTACTGGTACCGAGGGTTCAGGAGTCAGCCTCGTCAGGCGAACCCTCTGATAGGGACCTTGGACAGTGGCTGAAGACCCCCTAGGCCACCCTTGCTTCTGAGGGTGAACAGACAGAGCAGGACATGTATATGACCCAACGGTCTCAGTTCTACTTTTGACCTGGAAGTAGTAGCAAGCTTACATTTAATAGCGCCCAGCTGTGACTTAAGCCCCAATTCTATCTCCCGCCAGCCGCACCAATGCAGCTGTGCCAAAAAGGCGTGCTCTGCATCCAGTGGTGGTGGGGGCAACCTGAGAGCAAATGGGAGGTGAGTGCAAAACACTTGTACTTACCTCGGTGTAAGCCCTGGGGCCGCCTATGGGCCTTCTCAGACATACATCACCTCTTTTGGTAGCATATGTCCAAGGACAGAAAAGCAGCAGGGAGGTTTATAGTGCAGGGGATAAGATCTAGCATGTGCCATTGCTGCTAGATCCACCCCTTCCCGCCTCTTCACCCCTGGATTCTCTCCCTCCCCTCCCAGTTATGCCCTAATCCTCCCCACTCCTGCCCACCCTCCCCGTCCACCTCCTGTCCCCACCACTGGCTTACCAGGTCTGGTGGTGCGTGTCGGTCAACAAAGCTGTGGTGCTGCCATCTCTTGCGGCAGTGCTCGCAAAATGGCCACCAACAGAGCACCGCGCACACCATTGGTGGCCATTTTACGATACCGACCGAGTATTCCGCTATCGTAAACCCCTCCTCCTGACAGCCCAATCCTGGGTATGGGCGTTAAATCAATTCCAAAAGCCCATGCTGGACCAATTCAGAGCGAATTGTGTGATGTGTGAAAAAGGCAAATTCTAAATATGCATCTAATTGCACTATCATTTCACAAAGGAAAGCAAACATCTAGAATCTACATGTACCTTTTTCCAAAAGAATTTACTTAGGGGTGTGGGAGTAGAAGAAGATCTCTCCTTTGTAATTTCTTTTGGAGTTTCATTGGTGATGATGACTGCTGGTGATACTGTTGGCTGCTGTTGTACTGGTGGTTCAGGGGCTTTTGTGATTTGCTTTGTTGCTGGAATCTCCTGTGATGGAAGGATGTTTGTCTCTGATTTCACATGAACAGAGCTTTCTGGCTGCTCAGTACACTGGAAACACAAGCGAAAGGCTTTCAACATTACCAGTGGGAACAGGTATCACTTGTAATGACAGGAGAAAGACAAGGCAAAATGACATAGTATATAACTATACTTGCACAAGGCCACTAATTGTTACACATCTCAGAATTAAAAATAAATAATAATACTTAATATTTGTGTAGCACTTTCTGAGTGTGCAAAGCATTTCACATGTGTTATCTTGATGTAATCTTTACAACAACTCCATAAGGTAAATAAGTATTATTATTATTATTATTATTATTATTATTATTATTATTATTATTATTATTATTATTGGAGAGTTGAGAGGAACAGCTTGCCTAAGGCCACCCAGTGAGTTCATGGCAGAGATGAGCATCAAACCAAGGGAGTCCTGATTTGTAGCTCAGGCTCTTAGCTACTCCAGTTATGAAACAGGTTAAGGCTAGTTCAGAGCCAATAGCATGACAAACCAAGTCTAATCACAGTGTCTATAATGGTGAAATTTGTAGCAATGGTAGTACGGCACACAGGAACGCTTTTTGATAGTATTACTCACTTTGATACTGGTGTCCTGTTGGGCGTCTTTCTTTGCCTAAAAGGGAACAACACACATACAGAGGAACAAGTCATTCAGAGTATGCCATTCGACACCACTGGGAACTATCTGTGACTCCTTTTCTTTCAAGGATCAAATACATAGCCTTGTATGTATGATCACACAGTCATTTTGCGTGATGATTGACATCATAAACTGGACAGTGCATGATGGCTGGTGATGTAAATGTTCCAACATTTCTCTAACATACTGACAGCCCAATCCTAACCAACTTTCTAGCACTGATGCAGCCGCAATGCAGCCCCACAGTGATCTCATACAAGTGGTTAAGTTCATTGCTGCCACAACCCCACTTCCCAGTGTGACATTACCGTGACATGACATAATTAAGCAAACTAGGACAAGCAAGAATGTGATACAACAGGGGTGGCCAACCTTTCAACATGAATGCTCCTGGCCGTGTAATGGTCGTATAGGTGAGGGCATTTCAGCAGGTGCAGCTGCTTTAGCAGCACCATCAGCACTTGCTGCTGCCAAGATTCTGTCTTCTACACAACTCTTAAGAACGTAGAGGCCCTACTTGTGAAAGGTTGGCCACCTCTGTGATACAACTTGGAAGGAAGTTCTGCAGAAACAATTGAGACTTATTTATAAGAAATGGTGGTGGCAATTGGGATTCCAACTCAATGATTCCCTCAGTTTATAAACTGCAACATCACATTTAGTGTATACTAAGACAACAGATGGGGGGGGAGCAATTCACAGAAGTCCTATAGAGACCATAATGGGATCCTGGGCAGTAGCGTCGCTAGATGCACGACACCCTAGGGCTGGGGGGTGCGCATCACCCCCCCGCCCTAGGGTGTCACCCCCCCCGAAGTGAAGGCCGGGGAGCCGGCCTCGGAACGACTGGCTTCGCCAGCGCTCCAGGGCCTTCTGAAAGCCCGCTGGCTCAAAACGTAAAGTTTTACGTTTTTCGCGCATGCGCATTGCTTTTCTGAGGGCAAAGGGCTGCCCATTTGCCCTCAGAAAAGCAATGCGCATGCGCGAAAAACGTAAAACTTTACGTTTTGAGCCAGCGGGCCTTCAGAAGGCCTTGGAGCGCCGGCGGGGTCAAACGCTCCAAGGCTTGCTCCCTGGCCTCGGAGCTTCCGGACTCCGGAGGCTCCGAGGCCGGGGGAGCCGGCCTCGGAGCGTCCGACGGTGACGCGCGGGTGATGTCACCCCTTTGCGCACGTCACACGCACGTCACCCCCTGGCGGTCCGCCCCCCCCCCGCCAGGCTCTGTCGACGCCTCTGATCCTGGGTATGTTTACTCAGAAGAAGTATGATTGAGTTCAACCGGGATGCTGAGGCTGCAATCCTATCATGCACACTTTCTTAAGAGTATACCCATTGAATGTAGGAGGATTTCAGAGTTAACATGTGTACGTTTCAACCGTACAGCCCAATGAAATCAAATGAGACAGAACAATAGAATGTCCCATTCTATTGATTTCAATGGATGTGTAGCTTAATTATGTCCTTTGGATTGAAGGCAACATGCACACAAATATATAAACACCATGATGCATTGCAATCTTGTGATATAACTCCCGCCTCTTGAATGAAATTTGACACATCTAATTTTGTAGGTGAAAAAAACAAAAAATTGATTCTGTGTCATTTTTGTGTAGATAAGATTTTACATTTTTAAAAATTCCATCATAATATCAAAATGCCAGGACTGATTTTTGAAAATGTGGTAGGTTTGCACATTTTTCACTAGATATTTCCCACTCAGAAATATTGACTTCTCCTTAAGTGCAGCAATGAACTTATTTCCAGCTGTTAGCATCTATGTTATTTGGTGAGAACATAACATTTGAAACAAATACTGCTTTTGGTTGACGTTAGTATTTAACATGCAGACATGAAAAACAATACATCCTTGGGGGGGGGACATTGAATGAGGGTGACTTCAGAAGTTATGAGATGTGAGGAGGGCAGGAAGTGTGAGTGACTGGCACTTCCTGTTCTCTAGACTACTTTTAATGTTCAAAGCAAAACTCACTAGTGACATCCCACCAGATATTATGAGATGTGAAGACAGGAAGCAGACCTCTGAATGAACAGGGCTGCCCCATTCACCTCAGTGTATGGAAATGCTAGCCTGGGATAAGTATGTGGCAATACATGCTTACCAACATTTTATTTCCAACTTGATCCTTATCACGTCTGTTCAGAAGTAGAAGCTTCTGAACTATTTGGACTGATTTCTTTGCAATTATGATTATATTGCTGCAACCTTAAATGTATTTATTGACCCAAAACAGGGTCAGGTAGTTCTAACTGCAATATAAGAGGTACAGCTCATCTGATTTAAGGGGAATATGCAGGTCTTTCCATTTTAAAAACAGAATCAAATACAACACACTTTTTCTAAGGCTATCCATAGAAATGGTCTTTTCTACCACCATTCCTTTCCAAATAAACGTACTTAAATAAAAGTCCCCTACTCACAAAAATTCCATGTGGGTGTCTGAGGGAAATTTGGGCATGAGCTCAATTTCACTTCCCAATCACAGCGCAAACTCTGTCTTTATGCGTTCCTCAGGATATAATGCTGCCATTCTTATCCTTCAAGCTTCCACTTTTCAATGGACAAAAACATTGATTTATGTGCAAATTAATCCCCTGCCAGTCCATAGCATGCAGCCACACCAACTGCATGCTATGGAGGGGCGACCAGACGGCCAGTGAAAGGCAAGTAAAAAAAAATTATACTTACCTCCTGCTTGCCTATGGGTCTCCATGGACCCACACCAGCTATTTAGCTGTTGTAAGTTGGATGAGAGGAAGAGATGTGTTGGGCTGCAAAAATGGGGACAGGTTCCTGGCACGTGTTGCTGCTGCTGCTAGGATTCACACCCTCCAGCCCCCTCCTGTCCCCTGTCCTCTCTTTCCCTGCCCTGAACCACTGGCGTCACTCGAGGTGGGGTGGAACGGTAAGTTCCGCACTGTGCTAACCTCCATTTACTTCCCGGCACGAGGCGGCTCCATCCCTTCGCCATCGGAGCCATTCAGGGAGGGAGTACTGCACGTTGCCTTTGCCGCACTGAATGGCTCCAACAGTGAGGGGCCGGGGCCACCTCGTGTTGGGGAGTAAACAGAGGTTAGCACAGTGCGGAACTTACCGTTCCGCCCCACCTCGAGCGACACCACTGCCCTCCTGAACCTCACTTGACCTGTCCATGGCTCACCGCCACCATCACCTTACCTGCTCTGGTGCAGGCCTGGTCCATTGGTGGCAAACGTGTGGAGCTACTGGCCATTTGCACCAGCAGCTTCAACATGCTTGGTAGTGGTGTGCCTTTTCTGGCAGCACTGCAGCATTTATGGTGGCAAGTTCCGCCATTGTAAGATTGGACCCTAAGTTCTAGAAAATCAAGCATACATTCACATTCCTCAAACACTAAGAATTTTTCCTGTGAAAATGAATTGAAACAAAGTGTTACTATTTTAGTGGAGTCTGTTCAGTGGTTGAGCAGGAGGTCCCTGGTTCGATCAATGACATCTCCAGGTGAGATTGTCAAAGACCTCTGCCTTAAAACCTGAGGATGCTGCTACCAATCAGGGTAGACTCTTCTGTTGTAGATGGATCAATGATATGATCCAGTATAGGGCGACTTCATAGATCCAAAGGGTTCTGAAGAAACATATCATAGGAGCTGGGATAGCGGCGCATGGTCCAAAAAATCCCGAGTTTGAGTACCACTTGAATCAAGAAGTCACAGCCTCAGCCCCACTATCTGCAATACGAATTACTGTGCTGCCTATAATAAGGATGGCCAAGATGCTTACTGTATATGAACTTACTTGGACACTTTAAACACATTACAACAATGCTAAGCACTTTGACCTAAAGTGCAAGGCCTGCCACTTTTGATTTCATTGTTTGTCAGATGAACTGCTGGTTATGGGCAGCATGCATGGAGTTAGGGAGAGGGTCTTCTTAAAGCGACACAGGAAATAGTTATGATGTGATCAGAGGGATTTTGTTTTTTTCTGAACCCTGAATTCACAGATGTTATTTGAGGGGCAAATTTCCATTTTTCAAAATGCTGAAGACACTTCCCCTGCTGCCCACTAATGTTTTGTAGTTTGGCTAGACGTTGGCCCTCGATTGAGCCTGACTCTTGCAATTTTTCATTCTGTGGCTGCAGTCCTAAACACACTTTAGTAAATTCCACTGAGTTCAGAGGGATTTAAGCATGCTTTGGATTGCACTCTGTGTTAATTATCTTAAGATTTCTCTGTTGCCATTCAGGGTTCAGTTTTCGTGACTCACCAATACTGACCTTATGCCTAAACAGTTTGCTAAACGTACTGTGTCCTAATCGGGGGCTGTCTGGCTTCTTTTTCTTGGTGCCTTTCGCATGGGAGTCAACCGCCGTCTTCTCAGCAAGCTGCCCGCCATGGCTCTTGCCTGTTTGAGACCCCTTTGTGCGACATCGTTCAGAGCTGAGTCTCCATTGCAAACTCTACTTGATTTCCACTCACAGTATGCATCAGCAAGACTATGTGTGTTATTTTGTAATAAAATAGGGAGCATGTCCACAGACACGGCCACCCTGTAATTGGTCTGTGTTTCACAGTTTTGACTACCATCTTTCAGTTTCTTTAAAAAACAGACAGACACAAACCTTCAGGTTCCTTGAAGCATTTCCCACTATTATACAGTATATACCAGGGGTGGCCAAACTTGTAAGAGCCATATATGCTAAACTTCAGATGTTTGAGAGCCATAAGAGAGATGTTTGAGAGCCACAATATTTAGGAAGCATTTAAATTCTTAAATATATTTACTCCCCATGAACATTAAACTTATGTGTTAATCCAGTGGACTCTCAGTTTATACCTGATAAATACCGGTAATTATAAAGCTTGAAAACTTCTTAATTTACCTTTTATGTTAATTGTGATGCAAAGAGGAGCTCAGCCAACATATTTCCGAGAGCCGCACACTATACGTCAAAGAGCTTCATGCGGCTCAGGAGGCCACCCCCGATATATACCATTCCAGTGGATTCTGCCTTCAGGGCAGTCTTTCGATATTGATTCGTTTGATGAGGAGCCCCTGCATGTCTCAGCACAGAAAATTCTGGGACACAGTCAAAGTTATGTGTGGGCAGAAAGTATTCAGGGACCTATTGGTGGGTGATTTACAGCAGATCAACGGGGGATTTCTGACGAATAGTTGAAAATTAGCAACAATGAAGTCTTTTCTCCCAGAATTGAACTTTTTGAATTCTAGATCTGTAGTGAATCAGATATCGATTTGTACTTGTTATCTGCAGAACATCCCAGAGCATGGCTCATTAACTACTATTTTACACTGGGCTCCCCCCCCCTCTCCACCATCACTGTTTTGCACCTGGCTCTAGCTTCTTGTCCTTGGGGTTCTAGTAAAAAATAAGGTATGGTAGTTCCCATGAGCCTGAAAACTATCCAAGTCTGTTCCAAGGTGGACCCTCAGCTCATGAGGAGCACTGGCTAAGCTTGTTGGACCTCCCCACAGCCCTGCATGAACTGAGAAAATAGGCTAGAAAGTGCCCATGCTTACATAGCAGCACATTGCACTGCAAAACAAAATTGCAGTGGGCAAGCTTACCCCTGTCTTTAAGGCTTGACTGCCATGATTGATCTTCTCATGAAGAAGCCCCTGGAAAGCTTCCAAAGAACTTCAGAGTTCCCCAAACATAGTTTGAAAACCACTGCGCTATTGAAATTCTTAATTCAATGAAACTTGCAAACAAATGGCATATTAGGTCATTTCTGACTTCTGAAGTAATATAATGGATCAGTCTGTCTGTCCCCAATGGATCAGTTTGCCAATGGATCAGTCTGTCCCCATGGATGGTACTTTGAACTTGAACCTGGAAAACCTGGGTTAAAATACATGCTAAGCCATGAATCTAGTGGGTGGCACCTGAAAAAAAAAAACACTTCCTCCTTGTTTTAGTTGTCTTTCTGTAAAATGGGAACAATCATGATCTCATTGTTGACAAGGGCCTTACGTTATCTCTGTCATCAGGAATGGATGACTCTGCAACTTCCGTCAATTATTATCCACATCCTGAGAAGAGACTTCCCCAGGATGCTTGACAGTTGATCCAATTGTTGGTCCACAGAACAGTGATCATATCTAGCCTGCCTGGACTATGGCAACCTGTATATGGTGCATGCTCAGATTCTAGAGAGCTGCTTCTCATTCTGCAGGACAAACACTAGGAAAGTCAATTTGTATTCCTACACCATGTCTTTAGACTTTAATCCTTCAACATTAAAAACAATGGCATTGCTGGAATTGTGACTCTAAAGGAAGACAACTTGGAAGCAAATATACTATATGGGTTTGGTTTGCTGTGAATGCAAACATGGCTGGGTGATTCTAGCAGGATTTGCAACCTGCAAAGTACAGCCACATGTTGCTTAGATCTCTGCTTTCATCTTTCTTCCACTTACCTCCTGTGCAATTATCTCCAAGGATAATTTATTCTCCAAGACTCATCTAGGAGAACTGCAATCTTATGCAAACGTACACAGGAGTAAGTCCACTTGAACTCAGTTCAGGAGATAAATTCTGAATAAGAATGCATAGGATTGGACTGTAGATCAGGGATGGCCTGCTTCTGTAGTCTCATGGGCTGCTATGTCCTCCAGAAAGTGGTTCAGGAGCCAGAAACAGCTTCATAATAAAGTTGGCAACAGCAAGCAGTAAAGACTTCACAGTTGTCAAAGATGTGCTCAGGCAAAGCATTATATAGAAATATGTGCATCTACACAGTGGAGCAGTGGCAAGTGTTGAAGTGCAAGAGCACATCATGACTCCCCCCATGGTCATGCTCCATTAGGACTATACAACAACAACAACAAAATCTCCTTTAAACACCTTCATTGAAATGTTTTCTTCTCCTGTCACTTATTCCTACTTCAAAAAATATACTTTATTTAAAGATCTAGCTTATTTTATCTCAAACTCCTAGACTTGATTGCAATGGGATTTAAAAATATCCCAAATATATAAAAGATATATAATATATGTTATATGTTAGCGTATGTATGTTTACTCAGAAGTAAATCCCACTGTGTACAATAAGGCTTACTCCTAGTTAAATTTGCACAAGATTATAGCCACAGGGCCCAATCTGATCCAACTTTCCTGTGCCGATTCAGCCACAATGCAGCACAGAGGTACTCAATTCCTTGAGGAGGCCTCCGTGGACCCCCCCCCCCACTGCAGGATGCAGCACATGCCCCGACAGCATGGCTGCATCAGCACCAAAACGTTGGATAGGACTGGACCCTGTCATGAAATTCCAATGTCATGTGTACTCCCTAGTCTGTTTCTTATGTGCTTAAACTTAAAACTTGAGCTACATACTGCCTCTCAGTAGCCCTTGAGAAAGAGGATGGGCCCTAGATATTAACATATGCCCCTAGGCAAATTTCTCAGCCTGCTTCCTACTGAGGTTGGTGATTCTCCTTGGGTCTTTTGCAAAGGTTTCAAAGGGAGCACCTGAGTGCTCCTGGTGATGATTGTAAGAGAATCTGTTGTAAGAGATTCTTCTGTTGTAAGAACCCTGGACCACCACTCCCCCACACTCCATCAACGACACCCCTGCATTTGCATATCGTATGCAAAATCTAAAAGAACAATGCAACATTAAAGTCTTTATGCACAATGTTTTTCAACTTGAAAACATTTTTGGGAGGACCACTACCAGCTTCCATCTTTCACCTAGAGCTAAAAAAAATATATCTTCCTGCTTGTATAAAAATCCAAGTATTTTGGGTCCTGAACAAAATGAATAAATAACTTTTTTTGGGAAGTGTATCAACTCAGCAGGCTGGGATGCAGCAACTGGCATGAAGCCATGTGGTTCCAAGAGGAGCAAATTTACAGACAAAGATTCGTTTTTGTTCCTTACCTAGTTGGACATTCAGAATTAATGTAAAAAGGCTGACAGCCTGAAGAATTATGGTGACGACCTTTCATGTCTGACTCCATTGATTAAAAAAGAAACACATCATAGCATAATAAGCAAGTAATAGTGCGCAAATGTCATTGTTCAAATAAATTCATGTCTTTCATCTGTTTGTTTATGTGCACAGATGGAGTTCCTACTATGAGCCAAAGAGAGGCACTCCTATTCCCCTTTCCTCCTGAGAGATGTGACAAGTGCTGATACAAAGAAATAACAACAAACCATATGCCAGTGTGCATATCACGTAAAAGAGACCCATGTCTTCACTTATAGGGAACCACAGCCAATCCCGGTTTTCTGACAGGTGTCCTTGTATGACAGATGTGTTTTCATACACACTTTGCAGTTTTGGTGGATTCTTAAAGAGGTGTGGACCTGAAAACATAATCTCTAAAGGCCCTAAGGCCCTAAATTATCACGACACCCACAATGTCAAGTAGTGAGCTGCCCATGTGACGTGGTGGTCAGAGTGTCAGGCGAAGGAGACCTAGATTCAAATAGCAGCTATACAGCTTATGGGATATTAACATTAATTAAATATATTTTGGGTTAGTCCTTGTCTCTCTGCTCAGTTTACCCCAGAAAATTGTGAAGATAAAAAAAGCACGTACTATGTGCATTACCCCGAGCATCTTGGAGAACAATTAGGATAAAAATGAACTAATAACTACATTAGAGATGTAATACCACAGACAACACTTTCATATCACTCAATCATATCAAATCAAATACAAAGATCTGCCTCCGTTGAAATCTCAAGTTGATGCCAATAAAGGCTAACTGAACTGAACTGAAATCTTAAGAAAAAAACAAACTTATCTGGAGCTTATTTTGCCGTGAACACAACACTCACCTTATCCTCAGTGTCACTCTTGGAATCTGCTTTGCTTGGAGAAACCTTTCAGTTCAAGAAGACAAAACAATCCCATCAGTTGTGCAATATTTTTAAAAGAACAAAGCAATACTCTGAAAGTTTCTCAATGAAAACCTTTGGTCCAGTCACAAAGGAGAAAAAGAGTGTGCGCAAAATAAAAATGGGTGATAAGTGCAAAGGGTTGGGCTAAGGGGGCAAGGAAGGGAGTCTGAAGTTAAGTACGAGGAAGAGCTTACTAGTGGTAAGAGCAATTCAGAGCTAAAGCAAGCTACCCAAGGAAGGTCTTCTTTAGGAACAGGTTGGGAAGGCACCCAACAGGCTGAAGCCAGATTATCAACTGTTTTCTCATAGAGAGTTGAAAGTGATGTGACAGAGCCATCATTACTCGTGGTGCGTGCTCACATTGGGTTGTGTCTCTCATATAGAAATCCTATACATACTTACCTGCTCATTGAACTTAATGGACTTGCTTCTGAGTGGACATGCCTAGGACTGGGTTGTCAATCATCTCTGGCTGAATAGATTTCATGTATTTTTGTAGTGTTCCAAAACCCCAAGAAACCTATTTCATTACAGATTATCAGTGTAGACACCATGGGTATGGATTATGCCATAGCACCTTCAATGCTCTTTAAAAGGATTGTCCCTAGTCTTAGAGGTAGTTTAGTTATAGAAAAGGGATAGATTACCCCCTTGATTGTGAAGTACTTTGGAACCTAGTACTTCGGAAAGGATAGATTACCCCCTTGATCAATTCTAGCCCCATGATTCTACAAAAACATTAACAAAAATTATCTTCAAAATGGAACAAATCTACGCATGTATGTTGGACAGATTCCTGCAGTACAGACCTTTTAGCTATAGCTAAGAACTATGGCTGAGTATCACTGTAATATACAATTGGAGTGCTGGAACAAGACCAGTGAGTCCTGGGTTCAAATCTCTGCTCAGCTATGAAGCACATTAGCAGCCCAATCCTATTGGAGCCATATGCCGCCAGAATAAGCGTTCCGGCGGCATATGGCGCTTTCTGGCTGTCACAAAAGGTGACACGCCTGGCATGGCATGGCATGGCTGCCACCACAAGTGGAGAGTGGTTGACACCATGTGCCAGCGGCCTCTAGACGCTCGCCGGCACAGGTAAGTGTGCTCAGGGGGAGGGGGGAGGCCAAGGTGGTGGGAGGAATGGGGCGAGGTGGGCAGAAGGGGCAGCAACAGGGGCAGGGAGGAGGGCGGATCAGGACTGGGAACGGGGCAGCTTTGGCAGCAGTGGCATCCGCCTATTCCAACCCCCTTCCCGGCCTCAATCCCTTGATCCGGGTCCAAGTGGACTTGTGCCAGCTATGGAGCTGACACAGGTCCAAGTAGACCCAGTGGCCCGGCATGGACTTACTTCAGGGCAAGGGAACAAATATTCCCTTACTCTGCGGCCAAAACTCCCCTGCAGGATTCAGCAGGCTTTGTGTTGGCACCGCTGCATCACTGTGCGGGGAGTTAGTTGGGTTTGGGCTGTAGGTGATATTGGGCCGATCACTATTTTTCAGGCTCTCAGGGTTGAAAACAAATTGGCTAGGAATCAAATATACCACCTTAAGCTTTTTCTAAAAGTGGCAGAATAAAAGTGCATCAAATAAATAAAATGATAGCTAAATATTGGGGGACTTCTGCTGACCCTGCTCCCAGCCTTTTGGAAGAACGGTTTGTGCGAACAAGGGGGATCCTGCTCAATGGAGTGGTCCTGCTTTGAATGCTGTGCTAGACGGGAACTACGGGGAACAGGATCATAGCACACACACCACCACCCCGCTGCCGCCTCCAGCTCTGTTGCTGCAATCGCTAGCGGCAGCGGCCCTGGAGGAAGGGACGGGTTGCCACTGCCCTGATCTTCTCCTTGCTCACTCTCAGTCAGTAGGAAGAAGATTGGCATATAGGATGAAGGGGTTGGGTGGTTGGTGGGCTGGAAGGCTTGGGGCGCCCTTCCCAATGTTCCGCCTCCCATGACTCACCCCCAAAGCAGGTGCTTCACCTGGCCTCAAGGGTGGGCCGGTCCTGACTGAAGGAGGCAAACAACAGGCGTGAGTGTTTGCCTTCATGCCTCGCTTGTGCCCTCCCCAGGGGCATCTGGCTCTGCACTGCTAGAAGCAGTGTGGATTTGGTCTGATGATCCAGCAAGGCTTTTCCTATGCTCTCAAAATAGTTTAACTGAATGTTGGTGCAGGGATATGAAAACAGAGCTGAAGAGCCAAAGAGCCAAATACATGTTGGAGAAATCTGTAAATCGTCAATAAAATGACAGACCCCCATGGCAACATTTCCAACTCCTGCCATCTTACCGTAACATTTTATTAGATGTAATGCACAGCCCAATCCTAACCAACTTTCCAGCACCGATGCAGCCGCAATGCAGCCCTGAGGTAAGGGGGAACAAATGTTCCCTTACCTTGAGGAGGCATCCATGACTCCCCCCCCCCCCCTGAATGCAGTGTGCACCCTGTTGGCATGGCTGCAAGGGTGCTGGAAAGTTGATTAGGATTGGGGCTGAGAGTCTCTCTTCTCTAACAGTAGTACGATAATTGTCCTCGATGTGCCCTAACTGAACATGCTTGTGCTAAGAATTACTTATTAGTTTGTTCTAACTTTTGCAGTTAATGAAAAAAAATGCACAATTAAGAACCATTTCCCCACATATTTCAAAACTAAAGACAGGCAAGTAGCTTTCTGTTTTGGCTAACAATGCTCAGTACTCACACTTTTTGTTTTCTCACTTTTTGTGATTTCACATCAGACTCAAGCATTATAGCTTTTCTTGTACAATATTCTCCTCTTCTCAATGCTTAGTATCTCCCCCCCCCCCAATTTATCTCCATACTTTGAAAGCAATCTTACAATCCACACAAACTCTATAGAGAAAAAGTCACGGCAAAGTCTTACCAGTGTTTTAAAGAAACTCATGACGGCGTTGTTATACTCGCTTCCACCCGCTGATTTAACAGTCTCTGGTTTTACCTCTTCTTGGGCAAGACCCTCGGAGGCCAAGCAATTGACGTCTGCTGGGTCCTGCTGAGCAGTGTTGTAGTTGCACTCATTTACTATGTCCTGCAAAAAGGGGACACCGTTCTCTTAGTTCCTCGCTTGCTGAATGCCCAGTCGAAGATGGTCAAAGTGATCTCTTTGCAACTTGCCTCATGTTTCTCTCCAAGTCACAATCCTAATTCCATCCATATTTCTTCAGCCTACATATTTGAAACAATTGGGCATTTATGCCAGCCACATCTAATATATGCAGCATTTGCCACCAGTTGGGGGAACATTGTTCTGAACGACAGAGAACAACAAATACGAGAAGTCAGGTTGCATATGGCACACCAAACAACCCCCCCCTTCTGTTTGTTGCAGCCGAACACTGAATAGTCAGTAACACATAGCTGTAGTTTTGATCTCTGCAGCCTTTGTTTCTGATTGCTCTACACAAAGGGGCCTCTAGTCCTCAGTTTATGGCAATTTTCAGAATGTCTGTTCTTATAACTTGTGCGAGTTTAGGAGAATTTGGTTTCAATTTGGGTTTATTGATTTGTTATAGTTCAGATCTAGCAAAAAACAAAACCCTTGATGCTGATGGACTGGGTGGGGTCATTCTCACCCCCCCCACTAACGGTGAGAGTGAGAATTATGGTAACTTATTCAACGGTAGGTGCCACCACCCCTTCTAACAGACAGTCCTTCAGCGAAGGGAAAGCTTACTCCATGCTTACTCCCCAGCCCTTGCAAACTCTGTGACCCCCAACTCCAGAGACTCAAGTCTCAAGAATCTGGTGCACTTCGGTTCAGTAGAATGACTAAGTTGCCAAGGCAAGAATTAGCTTCAATACCTTCACAGACACAGGCCATCACCATATATGATGATTTATTAAAGAATAAGAATTGGTTACAGGTTCCAAAGAACGCAGAATAAATAGGTTCACATACAATGCTAAAACAATAAAACTCAGGTCCTAAATTTACCTAATCCTAATGCTCACCTGGGCCATCACTCCTGAGCGTAAGCAAACTGGTGGCTCTTCCACTGACCGTACCCGTGGTGATACTGACAGAAATCCATGATAGTATGGTCGGGAATAAATGGGAAGAAAACTCCAAAGGTATACACCCTCCAAGCCCAAGGCCAATTGCCCCCCCCCCCCCGGCAAGATCCTTTACTGCAACGAGTTCCTCTCACACAGTGTCAGTCTGCTGGGGCAAATCCCTGCACTGGCCCTCCTATGGCACCCACAATAGTGCATTGGGCACCATCACTGCCACCCATGCTGAGGTTTCAGGCCTAGTGGGCCCTCTGATGGACTTGCTTGGGGCCTCAGCCAGTGTCAAACATGGTCAACCCTGTTGCTACCCCTGCCCTCACAGCTAGTCCTATGGGTGTGGTATTAGATTTGGAGGACATACACCACAGGGAACTCCTCACTGACAAAGTGATCTGTGTGGGGTGGTGGTGGTGGTGGTGTTTACCTCAGAGGATGCAGACACACACAGTCTGGGAGGGGGGAACTTTTCCTCCTCTATGCCTGAGGCTGAAGGGAAGCCTATTCCCATCCTTGCTCAGCAGGGAGCTCAGGCCTTCATGCCGAGTTCTGCCCAGGTTCTCTAGCAGTATGAGGTCAAGATACATGCTCGCCACCAACCCACGCCGTTTTGGGATGCTTTCGAGGAGGCAGAGGACCTTTTAGAACCCCAATATTTTTCTGTAAGTGTAGGGAGCCTTTGTCTTCAGCGAAGACATTCAATTACTCCAGCCTCCCCAGCCTCCTTTTAGGTCCCTAGTACATTCACTGCATATCCACTTTACAAATATTGAGAGTGATTAAAAAATGCTAAAATTGATCTCTTCAAAATGCAGCCATGAGACACAAAGTGAAGGTCCAATCATTTCCCTCAGTGCCAATTCTCCCAATTTCCTTAAATCATCCCTCAAGGTTGTGCTCTATTTCACCTCCACACCTAACAACAATTTGGCCCGGGCCGACCATGCCATGAAGTGACCTGAAATAGTCACATGGAGCAGCACCGTTGGAGAAGTGGCCAAAAAAGGAGCCCCAGCCTGTCTGTCCACCACTCTCTCCAGCCTGCCACTCCACGAGGGGCTCTGACCTTCTTCCCAGCATGCACCACTGTTCATTGGAAACAGAAGGGGTGCAGAGCAGGGAGGCTGCAGACAGTGCTTCTTCTGGTAAGTAAAGGAAAAGGAAGGGAAGGGGACGGAGGCAGAAGCGTCGCTCCGGTAGGGGCGGGGCTATAAGTATCGCGGCGGTCATAGTCTCTTTACCGAGCGAGGAGGAGGCAGCCCCGCCCCCTCACTGTCCGAGCCAGTCCCCTACGGAGAAAGCAGCAGGCAGGGTCTCTTCCTTGCCGGTTTCTCCGTAGGGGACTGGCTCGGACAGTGAGGGGGCGGGGCTGCCTCCTCCTCGCTCGGTAAAGAGACTATGACCGCCGCGATACTTACAGCCCCGCCCCTACCGGAGCGACGCCTCTGGACGGAGGTGCTCCAGATCGCCTCTCCCAGCCCACTTGATTATTTGTAAGGACCAACTGGGCCGAGAGAAGAGATCTTTCACAGCGCAATCCTATCCAACTTACACCACCGGTGTAACCATTAGGGGAGGCAGCGCCGTAACTACGGCTCGATCGCGGGAGGGCGGAGAACTCACCGTGTTCAGAACAACAACAGCAGCAGCAGCAGCAGCATCGTTGTTTGGGCCCCCCGCCCTCCCTGGAGCCGTGTGGCTCTGAAATGGGAGCAAAACGGGCGAGGGGGGCGTCTACGGCGTGTCGATGTGACGTGACTCTGGCCCCGCCCCTCGCGCCCGGGCACCCTCCCGGCGCCTGACGCCCCTGAGGGGAGGACAGGGTGGGAGGCTTTGGAGGGGGAGGGGAGATTTAAATCCCCTTTGAATTCCCCTTTGGAAGGGACTTGAATCCCCTTTCCGTTCTGAGGCCTCCCATTCTCGCTTCATCGCTGGGTACACCGGTGGTGTAAGTTGGATAGAATTGAGCTGTCAGTCTGATTGTTTCTCAAAAGTGACTACCTTTCTTCCTCATTAGTGACTTTCTCAAGGAACTTCCTTCTGACCCTCTCCCTCCCCCCCCCCTCTCTCTGGCTTAGTTGGTATCTTTTCTCTTCTTTTATTTCAGTTTCCTTTCAAATAGTGCCAAACACACTGGGGTGAGAAGCAAAGAAATGTGCCCCTTCTACCCTTCTTTGCACAGCTGACTGGCATGCAGCACAGAAGCCAGGTCATCCAGTCCAAAGTTCAGTTTTGACACCTGTTCTGCGTCCACCCCTTCCTTCTCACTCCTCCGCCCTCCTTCCTCTGTGTGCCCAGCAATGCCTAATTGATTTCAACCCCTGCAACGTTTCGCAGACGATCATAGGGACACTCTTGTATACGCACAATTACAGATTATTACTGGAGGTTCCTCTCCAGCTGTATTCATTTGCTCTGCATTCACATGTCCTGCACTGGTTTTTGAAGACAGTGTGGTTGGTAACCTGGTCTGAACAATTTTCATTGAGAATGTCTAAAGCAATGTTTAATGTCAGAACTGACATGGTTGTATATAGAATAGCTGCAATGCAAAGGGAAACACTGTTTGCTCCGATGGTTATATAGAGCAGCGCTTCTCCTCTCTTGCGGACTGGCAATTTTTATTCTGATGTGCCACGGTCTGGCGACCTCTCTCACTCTCTATACATACACACTGTATAGGCAGGCATACCACACATTGGCTTACCTTGACGTCCCTACTTCCTTCTTCCTTTCTTGCTGTCTCAGAGCCTCTCACAAGCTCAGTGCGTGTCCTAGTCCTGCGGCAAGCAAGCCCCGGGAGACTCTGAGAAGCTGGAAGAAGGAAGCCCCAGGAGACATACCATAGACTGTGGTAAGTGCTCCACAGACCACACGGGCAGACCAATCCTATTGGGCTGCCCTGCTGGTGGAACTAGTGTTTTGCCAGTGCTAGCTGCCGTAAGGCAGCCGTAAAGCATGGTCCGGTAGCGCACACTGCTGGAGTGCCGGTGGGAAGGCCAGAGCCTTCCCGCGCGCATTGTCACTGCGCTGGCCACCTTCTGGAGCAGGTACGCCAACATGGGAGGTGGGAGGGTGGGGGGAAGGCAAAACTGGGCAGGGAGGGGGAGGAATGTGGGAGTGAGGAGGCTGTAGGAGGGATGGATCTGGCAGCGATGGCGTGCGCCGGATCCTATCCCCTCTGGCAGCAGCCTCCCCGCCCCCTTTCTTTCCTTGGACTTGCGCCAGTGAGCTGGAACTTGCTGGAGCAGTCGGCTTACAGAGGGGAAAGTAGAGTTAAATTCCCTTTCTCTTCCAAAGTCTCCCACTCTGTCCCCCTGCTGCACCATTTCAGCATGCGCCATTTCAGTGTGGCTGCACCGGTGGCGGGGGGGGGGAAGGTTAGGATTGGGCCATAAGTTGCACTGATACAGAGGTCTGCCATGGCACCAGGACCCTAGTTTGGACAATACTTGTAATGTATTTTTATAAAACAAAACACCCCCCCCCCACACACACACACGTTTTGTTAATTGTGTGTTTATTAAATGTTGAACTGCCCCCTGGGTGATTGAAGAATCTCCTCCAGAATCCAAGGGAGCAGCCAGGATGTAACCTATTCGTTTATTTCTAACTAAGAATATTGCTTTGGTACTTTGTAGATCCTGCTCCTCTTCTTACTTGCCCTCTTCTCTCCCTTCATCTCCTGCTTCCAAGGAATTTATAGAGAATAACTTACATATTATTAAGAAAGGAACACACACACATTTGAGTGGGTTGGCAGTGTGGGCTGTGGACAGAGATTCTGGAGATGTGTGAAATCTTGCATGCATGGAATTACAGTATAACAAAAGTTCTCCTTAGCTTCATGAACCGTTCATGGAGAAAGGATTCCTTTTCAGGCTGGCAACCAAAGAGTTACATGCATTCGTTTAATTAGGCAGAACCACAAGACAATGCCTGCTTAAGTCTGCCCCTCCTCGCCACTTGCCCCCACCTACTATTTTGCATGCTGACCCCCAAATGTTATGCAGATCAGTGACTTGGAATGTGTCAAGAGGTTGTTTGGAAATATCTTGTAATAAGAAATGTATGCAACGGTTAAGAGCAGCTGCCATTAAACAGGGTTAAGTCTTTCCAAGAAAAAGAATATGCCCTGTACAAAATATATCCTTTCCGCCAGCCATGCCACTTGGATAGGCAACAGATCAGCTGAGTTCATTATTTGAGGGAATGAGGACTAGAGCCAGGGACGGCCCATCCATGAGGATGATTGAGTCAGTTGCCTCAGGAAGTAGATTGACAAAGGGCAGCCAAGTCTGTTCTCCCACTTGCCTCCAGGGGTCCTCTTCTTCCCCGCACTCTCTGGATTGGAAAAAAAAGAGTGGAAGAGAGTGGAAGAGGAAGTGTGTAGGAGGGGAGAGTGGTGGGATAGACTGTTGAGGCACTCTAGCCCACCACTCTCCTCTCTTCCACTCCATCCCCTTCTTCCTTTTCCAATCCAGAGAATAGGAGGAGGCAAGGCTGGTACAACACCAGGTAAGGGGGGGGGGGAATTTGGCATGCCACCTCAGGTGCCAGGAGGTCTTGGGTCAACCCTGATTAGAGCCCCATATAGATATTCTAATAGGATGAACACATATCTGGGAGAGGGGAATGGCTTTAAAACTGTAGGCTCCATCCAAACCTATGCATGTTTGTTTGAATGAATGAATGAATGAATGTTGGAAGGATTAAAGGATAGGGACCTCACAGCACAATCATCAGGAATCCTGCTGTCAGGACTTTGCAGGGTTAGACCTACAAAAGGTCAGGTTTCAGGTAGTCAGGAATACTGGTTGTCAAATGGACAGGCCAGTGAGTGAATAGCGCAATGTGGAAGAGGCAAGTGTCAGTTTTCGGAGCCAGCAATCAAGGTGGCCAGAAGCAGGCAACGCAATCACTAGGGTCCCATGGAATGGTCTGAAGGACACATGACCCAGACACCTAGTCAAAGCCAAGCAGGTCTCGTCCTTGGGTAGGTGAATGGCTGGGAAGCCCATGTACTCTCCCTTGCCCTTGGGATGAATGGAAGAAAGGTGAAATAGAAATGAAGTTAGCAAATAATCCAATGCATGTCGTCAGGTTCTGAAAGGTGGCAGGGTCACTAGAGCAGTCTGTCAGGTTGTGCGGACTGACTGGGGAACCAAGTCTGAGGCAGGATTAGATAGGCCCCTCTTGGCTCTTCGGATCACCTGGTCCAGCTGAGCTGCTGTACAGTTTTCCACACATGCTCTAGATGGCGCTGCAGAGCAGCAAGGCATAATGACTCCGCCTGAGAATTGCCCTGCCCCAGAAGTGCCTGGACCCTACTGCCAGATTCTGCCGTTCCAGCCCCTGACCTTGCAAGGGTTGCTGATCAAGTGGAGAGATCAGAGGCGTATCAGCAGCGAGTGCTGCCTGGAGCACTCGCTGCTGCGCCGCCCCAAAGGGGCAGCGCCGCCCGGGGGGGGCTCTGCTCCGGGGGGGGGACCCGGCTTACGTGGGTGCTCCGAGGCCTTCTCCCCCGGCCTCGGAGCCGGAGAAAGCCCCAGAGCGTCCACCACGACCGGTGGCCAGGGCTTTCTGAAGGCGGCCGACTGCCGCGCAGCGCTATTTATCCTTGTTTTGCACATGCACAGAACGTTAAAACGTTCTGCGCATGTGCAAAACAAGGATAAATAGCACTGCGCGGCAGTCGGCCGCCTTCAGAAAGCCCTGGCCACCAGTCGTGGTGGACGCTCTGGGGCTTTCTCTGACTCCGAGGCCGGGGGAGAAGGCCTCGGAGCGCCCGCCCGCGTCACCGGGCGGGCGCGCTCCGTGGAAAGACTGGAGCGAGCGGAGCAGCGCCGCCCGGGGCCGAGGAGCCGCCCGGAGCCACTGCTCTGCTCACTCCAGTCTTTCCACGCCTCTGGGAGAGATCCCTGTGCAGGTATGCGTGTAGGCTCACTTCTGGCATTTAAATGAACGAGTGCAGTTCAGAAGTAGAGCCTGTGCTGCTCAGCCTTGTGCATGTTCATTCTACCTGAATGAAGCCTGGAAGGAGCTTAGCTGAAAGCCCATTGAGCTTTATGGGTGGTGAATGGGATGGAAAATTCTGGGATCTTTGCCAACCCCCAAGAGGAGAAGCAGTTCTGATGGTCCTCCTTCATCTGCTCTTAGTGACAAATGAGATAGCAAGGAGGCAGGTGAAACGCTCTTTCTCTACCATCTCAACAATCCTGCCCATCAACATCGCTAGGGCCACTTCCAGGGTAGGGCCAGATGTGGTTTTCCAACCCTGGTCCTTCCCCTCTGGTGCTGGAGCAATCCTCTGAAAAGGGAGGAGAGAAAATGCTCAGCTTCACGGTGTCTCTGCTGGAGGTAGCTGCTGGGCTGACGTCAGGGATGGTATCTGGCTTCTGACCCACTGCAATGTTGTTGCTAAACTGTGGTGGTGTGGTCATATTCAACATGACAGCTCCCATAGCCAAGCCCAACTAAGAAAACATGGGGGGGGGGAAAATCAACTTTAAATGTATTCATTAGGTGTTTTATTTTCTACACACTTATTCCTACTTTGAAACTTGTTATATTTCATTTAAAGATCTAGCACATTTCATCCCAAGTCTAGGACTGGGTTGCCATAATTTAAAACTATAAGCCCATGTATAAAAATTGAAAAAATGGAATTGAAAATGTCCCAGATAAATTCAACAGGTGAGTTAAGAGTACTAGCATATATGCCACTGTGCCTATGCCACTAGCCTATGCCACTGTCTGTGTTCAGTAGGGCTTAAGGTAAAGGTAAAGGTATCCCCTGACAATTAAGTCCAGTCGTGTCCGACTCTAGGGTGTGGTGCTCATCTCCATTTCAAAGCCGAAGAGCCAGCATTGACTGAAGACGCCTCCGTGGTCATGTGGCCGGCATGACTCTCCTTGCCGCAGCGCGTAGCATGCGGCTGGAACACGGAGCGCTGTTTACCTTCCCGCAAGCGGTACCTATTTATCTACTCGCATTGACATGCTTTGGAACTGCTAGGTTGGCAGGAGCTGGCCAAGCAACGAGAGCTCACCCCGTCGCAGGAATCAAACTGCCGACCTTTCGATCGACAGCTTATGGTTCAGCGGTTTAACCCGCTGCGCCACCCGCTGGCCTTCAGTAGGGCTTACTCCTAGGTAAATATGCTTAGGATTGTAGCCTTAATGCAACATGAGTTACATACTGTCTCTCAGGCAACCCTTGGGAAAGATGATGGCCTAGCAGAGCAGCATTTCTCTGATGCTGCGTCTTGTGCTGAAGAAAATTCCTAAATAAATAAAATATATGTTATATTTTGGCATATTTGGCATCAACTCTGCCATTTGGGGGTACGGTGAGGGAACCCAGATTAAAAAAAAATGTATTTTATCCTGCCAGAACTTCTTTGTTCACATGAAGCATGGCTTAGTCAGTGAAATGTTTCAGGCACATAATTTACCTTGGCTTGAATAGTCAATGCTTCATCGATTCATGAATCCAGCCCTTGTTTTAATTATGCAGCTTCCTGAATGTAGTTTTGTGGTGCTCGAAAATAAGGCCGTGGTTCAACCGAACACAGAATGCTTGTGTAGTTCCTGGATTAAAACCTAAAATGGAGGCATCTCCCTCCCTCCCGCTCAGCAATGCTCCTTGTTGTTTCTTGGCATTGTGACATGCGGAAAAGACTTTGATGTGATTAAGCTTCCACTGAAGCTGTCAGTCACGGCTTACTAAAAGAGTGATGTGTGCCTGAAGCAATATCTGGATAATTGTGATTCTATCAAACGTGTAGCCTTCCAGTGCAAATATATCATCCATACAATCTGAAATTAGGCTTTCGGCCATCAGTCATGTAAAGAAGCCCGATATATAGGAAATCTGCTGCTTATCTTTGAGCCTCTTTATCATCGCTGTATTTTTCAGGATAAAACCAAGCAAAACTGACAACTGGGGAAAGGATCATTACACATTTTTAAACATACAAGGCACATTCCAGTCCCTTGAATGTGTGTGCAACATACTCGAATGGGAGTTGCACAAGGGCCAAAAGTCACATTCATTTCACTGGGGATTGCACAGAAGAGGTGTTTCTAGAAGTATGAGAGTTATTGGTGCCTTGCCAAAGATGAAGGGTTATCACTTTGAGAGCATAGCCATATAGTGCTTCACATTTTATAAGACTAACAGCCCAATTCTACTTAACTCCCTGTGCAACAATGCTGCTGCTGTGCCAACGTGGTGCCCGCTGAATCCCGCAGGGGAGTTTGGGCCTCTGTAGGCCTCCTCGCCGAAGAATAGATGCTTTCGAACTGTGGTGCTGGAGAAGACTCCTGAGAGTCCCTTGGACTGCTAGGAGATCAAATCAGTCAGTCCTAAATGAAATCAACCCTGACTGTTCCCTGGAAGGACAGGTACTGAGGCTGAAGCTCAAATATTTTGGCCACCTAATGCGAAGAGAGGACTCTCTGGAGAAGACTCTGATGCTGGGAAAGATTGAAGGCAAAAGGAGAAGGGGAAGGCAAAGGATGAGATGGTTAGACAGCATCACCGATGCAACGAACATGAAAATGAGCGAACTCAGGAAGATAGTGGAAGGCCTGGAAGGACAGGAAGGCCTGGCGGGATGTGGTTCATGGGATCACGAAGGGTCGGACACGACTTAACGACTGAACAACAACAAGGCCTCCTCGGGGTAGGGGAAGATTTGTTCTCTTGTCTTGCGGTAAGCCCATACCGAGCCACTTGGGCTACTTGGACCTGCGCCAGCTCTATAGCTGGTGCAAGTCCATGTGGACCCGGGTCGGGAGATTGAGGCTGGGAAGGGGGTTAGGATAATGGCATGCACCACTGTCACTGATACCGCTCCTTTCCTTGCCCGATCCACCTCCTCCCCACCCCACCTCCTCCCGTTCCTCCCCCTTCCTGCCCTATTCTGCCCCCTTCCCATCTCCCTCCAGCCCGCTGAACCAACATACCAAGTGCAGGCGGGTGTGGTGTTCCTGGTCCACTGGCTGTTCATTGCTTGCGGCAGGTGCCATGCCATGCCAAGTGACTTGTCGCCTTTTGTAACAGCCATAAAGGGCCTTACGCCATTGGAACAAGCGTTCCAGCAGCACAAGGCCCACTTAGGAATGGACCGTAATATTATAAGAATACACTTTTAGACATTATATACACTACAGGTGGGCCCCCATATCCACTGATTCGCTATCCACGGTTTCAGTTATCCACGGATCGTGGGGACCCCCCCAGGCTTTTACTTTTTTCCCAGTAAGCTTCATTTCTTCCTTAAAGAAACAGGAGTGTACAGAGTGTAACATACCCTCCAACAGGCAAGTAGAACGAGACTAAGTCCTAGAGAGGCTCTGCAAGGTTAACAGAAACCTTGCAGAGCCTCTCTAGGACTTAGTCTCGTTCTACTTGCCTGCAATGGAGGCTGCTTCTCTCTTTGTTTTAAGGAAGAAACAAAGCTTGTTGAAAGAAAAATAGGAGCTGGGGGGGCTAAGCATGCCTGCCTTCAGGGGAGGCAGGGTGGGGGGGCCATCAGGAAACCATGGAGGGGGTGTTCGCTCTTATCCACGGTTTCAAGTATCCACGGAGGGGCCTGGAACATATCCCCAGCGGATATGGGGGCCCACCTGTACATAGCATTACATATACAGCATGTCCTCACTTAAAGTTGTTGATAGGTTCTTGGAAACTAACTTTAAGCGAAACGACTCCTAACGAAACTAATTTGACCGTAGGCTAAGCGATATACATTAACAAGAGTTTACAGCATATTTCTGGTCACAAAAACATCACCAAACTTTTAAATAAAGACCCCAAACACTTCTAATAATAAACATTGAAATAAATGTGAGCTTTCTGGGCCAGAGAAAACCCATGCAGACGTGGATTCACAGACAGTGGCTCTGGCCGGGAATCGATTTTTTTTTGCAACAACTTTAAAATGAAACGACTTATAACGAAACAACTTTAAGTGAGGACTTGCTGTACTATATACAATAAGCTCATGCATTAATGCAGCAACCCTTATAACAACCCTCGTACATGACAACTGTCCCTAGCTACAAATGATGATCCCTATTTTCTACTACGTCTCTCCAGCAAGCCACTGTCCCTATGTTGTTCCTAATTTTGCCTTTTGGGGACTGTCCTATTAACATTTTGATAGGGTGAGTTTTATGATGAGATCCAATGTAATTATCCGGCGCCAGAGCAAGCGCTCTGGCGCTGGAAGGTGTTACAAATATGCCGCAAGGCCAGCCTCCCTCACTCTGTCACCGGACTGAGGATGCGGCCGGCGGTGAAAACTAAGTCTCTCCGTTACACGGCCTCCTCTACTTCCACCAGCTATTTAGCTGGTGGAAATCTGTGGAGATCGATAGGGCCTGCCCCGGTTTACACTCAGGGAAGGGCACGAACATCCCCTTCCCCGAGTAGTAGGACATCGAAATCCTGTGTAGGGATCCGGCGCTGGATTGGCTGTTCGTTGTCTTTCTTCAGAGTTAAGCTGCTTTCCAAGGGTTTCTAGAAGTTAAGTCCCACAGCATGTTTTAAATTTACAAGGTGAGGCTGCTCCATCACTGTGATCTCTTCTGGACAGAGATGGCCTGTCGACAGTCAGCCACGCTCTAGATTAGACTGCTGCAATGTGTGGCATGCGATGCTGCCTTTGATGACTGTTTGGAAACGGCAGCTTGTGCAAAATACAGCTACAACAAGACCTGGCAGCCAATGGGATCATACCTTGCCAATGCTTAAAGAGCTCCATAGGTTCCTGAGCTCTTTCCAGGGCTGCCTTTAAAGCCCTGTGCAGCTTAGGACCTGGGTGGTACTTGAACGAATGGCTTCTTCTCAATCAACCTGCCTGTTCACTGTACAGTATTCATCACTAACAGCTCTTCTCTGGGGCCCCACCATCCATGGCGATACGAATGGAAACAGGAGAAAGGGAGGAGCTTGCAGTCATGGTGCCTCATTTGTGGAACTCTCTCCCCCATGCCATGAGGCTTGTCTGATGACTGCGCAAGTGTCTTGTAGGCTCCCATGTGAGAAATTATTTATTCTCCCAGGCTTTCTAATACCCGACGAGTTTTAATATTCATTGCTCTTATCCTGCTGTTTTAAAGTTTGCATGCTGGTTGTTTTTATTGCTTATATTTTATGGTGTTGCAAACCTGTCTGACAAATTCCACTGAAGGGCAGTGTGTAAATCAATACCCTAAATACATGCAAATAAGTCAGAGGCAAACTAGACGTGCTCTGAGGGTTGTGTGACTGGCGGCACTCCTGACATTCTCTTTCTTTATCAAGAAGCACCCATGGCGGTGGGTGGGGCTAATTTGGACCAGCATTTTCCCACCACTTTGTGCTCCCAATCAGAGGCGTTTCTACGGTAGGGGCCCTATCGTACATTGCGCCCCGTGCTAGTACCGTGTTTACAAACCCGAGCGAGGAGGCCCCGCCCCCTCGCTGTCGGAGCCATTCCGCGCAGCAAAGGCGAACGGGACCAGTTTGCCTTCGCTGCGCGGAATGGCTCCGACAGCGAGGGGGCGGGGCCTCCTCGCTCGGGTTTGTAAACACGGTACTAGCACAGGGTGCAACTTACGGAAGGGCCCCTACCGTAGAAACGCCTCTGCTCCCAATCCAAATCCGACCCTGAAGAAGCTATTAACGATGGAGGGGAATACTTATAGCCACAAAATTGCACAAACGTTTTCTCTGTGGCTAGCAGTGTGGGAGAGGGCAATTTAAGTTGGGGAATCAGCATGCTCCAGCTTTGGGGGCCCTGGAAAAAAAGCCCTACCCCCCCCCATTGCACTCTCAATGCTTTAGAAAATGCGTGCCCTCCTCCAGTGGTGCCTGGAAACTGGGTAGCAGACAGACATGAATCCTCCTTCATACCTTCTTGCAGCTATAGCTGAAGTAGAGAAGGGGAATGCTTTTTGTAGAAAAGCTACTGATCTCCGTAAGGCTAGTCATTGAATGTTCTAACAATGTGGCATGGGTAGGATTTACTTATTGCAAAAATACTGCTCGTTTGGATGGGGTAGAGTAGTGGGGTGCAGTACTGAATTTGGTGGGTCAAGGATAGCGGCAGGACAGGATCTGAGTTTTACTAGCTTTTCATGCCACAATACTGGTGGCCTGCCAGATTATAGTTTTATACTGACAGGGTCAGTAAAAGACTGATTTGCAACCCAAGGTATGGGATGATCTAGTGCCAATACTGTTTCATCCTGTCGAAAGGCTGTGAATTTGATTTGCTCTGGTCTGGCCTGGTCAGGATTTTGTAGCTTTCTTGTGCCATGGGTCATCCTTTCCTGTGACCTGGTGAAAATGCTTTGTGATGGCTGCACATCAGCAAATTGGCAAACTAAAAAGCTGACATGGTAGAGACAAGGCCTACAATTAGAAGAAGTTTGGCACTGGCAATTAAATATTTAAACGTATGCCAAGGAGAGACAAGGGAAAGCAGTACGTTCAATAGTCTGCTGAAGATAAGGACCAAACTAGATAAGACATAGATTATGGTGTGTGTGTGTGTGTGTGTGTGTGTGTGTGTGTGTGTGTGTGTGTGTGTGTGTGTGTGTGTGTGTGTGTGTGTGTGTAATTTAATAGCAGTCATGGAGGGTGGGAAGGGATTGGATTAAGACTCACAGCACTGGATGGTATTAACAATGTCAACCTTCACCAGTTTCCTGATCTAAATTGCCTCCCTCAAACTGCCAACTCCCCTACTCTAGAAGGCATAGAATTGACTATAAGAGGAGGAAAGGAGAGGCTCTGGCATACCACCAGTACAGGTGGGCCCCCATATCCACGGATTCGCTATCCACGGTTTCAGTTATCCACGCATCATGGGGACCCCCCCAGGCTTTTACTTTTTTTCCCAATAAGCTTTGTTTCTTCCTTAAACAAACAGGAGAAGCAGTCTCTGGCTGCTTATTGCAGGCAAGTAGATTGAGACTAAGTCCTAGAGAGGCTCTGCAAGGTTAACAGAAACCTTGCAGAGCCTCTCTAGGACTTAGTCTGGTTCTACTTGCCTGCAACAGAGGCTGCTTCTGTTTGTTTTAAGGAAGAAACAAAGCTTGCTGAAAGGAAAATAAGAGCTGGGGCGCACGCAAACGCCTGCCCACAGGGGAGGCAGGGCAGGGGGCCCTCAGGAAACCATGGAGGGGGGGGGGGTTCGTTCCTATCCACGGTTTCAAGTATCCACGGAGGGGCCTGGAACATATCCCCAGCGGATATGGGGGGAGTACTGTATATGGAGAGGCTCTGGTATACCCCCAGCCGTTGGTCCACATACCCCTAGGGTACTGTGTACCACAGGTATGTGTACCACAGGTTGAGAACCCCTGGACTATATGGTTTCCTCAACAGGATAAATAGCAGCTTTCAGGGTGGAGCTTTCAGGGTGGGGGTAATTTTGATCTGAAAAATGGCATGGGGAAAAGGGTTATACCTGCCTCCCCCAGCACCCCAATACAATTTGCAAGGTCCCATGGCTGTTATTTTAAAAAGAAGGAAATGTCGGGAGAGCCCATCATGGATCTCCTGTATCACCTAATTTGGTCCTCAGGTAGCAGGACTGAGAAAGATGTAGCCCCATTCACTGGACCAGTACTTTTGCAATAAATACATCTTACTCATGCCACATTGTTAGAAGATGTCAAGGACCTAGATGTCTCTGCTTGAGACACTGGAGACTTGCTGTCACTCAGGGTAGGAAGTATTGGGCTAGATTTCCCAAGCTCATTAAAATGCAGTTTCTAATATCCTTAGGCAGGCTGCAATTCTATACATACTTTCCTGGGAGTCAGCTTCTTTTAACACAATAGGAATTACTTCTGAGTAGACATGCTGTTTGTGTTAAACACTGGAAGAAATAATCATTAGATCAGACTGGTAATGGAATAAACTGCATGGGATTCTCTCATTCCTTAAAGGTCTGAAAATACCATTGACATGTTATACTATTAAGTTTGGCAAATCCAAAATATATGTTGGATGAAAAAAACAATAGGGTCTTCTCCAAGGTTAGAATCCTACCAATTTAGTAACTAATTTCAATGCATGTTATTCCACATTGTAGACAGAAACAGACACAAGTTTGCACACCCATTAACATAAACACAGGAGTTACCTCTTGTAACCACAACCAAAGGACAAAATATAATGAAGGGTTTGGGAATTCAAACTGTTGACCTTAAATAGTTCATTTTGATATTCTCAAGGTTTCAGTCTGTTTTTCAGGCACAGGTTGGGAAGCCTATTTTGTCATACAGCCCCACCTTCCCTCCTCTGCCACACACATAGGCGATGATGCTCTATAATCATGTTGGTGACATCTAGCAATGAGGGCTTTCATGATGAGCCGCACCTTCCAAAATTCCCTCATCTATACAATGGTTAAAGGTATAGGCACGTTGTCCTCCATTATATCTGGTCACCCTGAGGATTTTACTGCACCTTCAATTAAAATTCAGCAAGGATGCTGATATTACTTTGCAGGCCAGATTTGGCCTGTGGACCACCAGTTGGCAGTCTGTACGGTAGAAAATCACCTAAAATTATAGTGGTGAAGTCTTTCATTTCCCTTCCAGGGCTGCCTGTTGCATCTTACTCGTTGGAATTTGCCTTCTCATTTCTACACTATGATGCTGTGCCCCATAAACATACTTTTAAACAGATTTCAAGAGGAACAACATAGATATTCTTGTTTAAATACTTGCCTTTTCCTGTAGGACATTCTCTGGTGTGCTTTGTAATCCTGCAGTGGCGTCGACAGTGATGGTTACACCTGGAGTTTCTGCCTTCACCTCCCCTTGGCTTTGGTCTTGCGTTTTTTTGTTCTTGTCTTTTGCCTTTTCCACTTTGAAGAGTCTGTCGAAAAAGCTTAACTCTTTGGGCTTGGGCAAAGCGGCATCCTCTGCCTCAGTCGGTGGCGTGAGTTCAATTTCGCTCAGCGATGCTTCGCTTAGGTTTTTATCTGAAGCTTCGTCTGGCACAGCTGCAGCCGCAAGGTCCAGGGGCTCACTCGACGCTTTGTTCGCTTGGGGTGCTTCTGAGCTGACATCAAGTTGAGTCGACGCAACCGATGAATTTGTCGCCTGCTCTTCGGTACGTCCTGGTACAGGCCGTGAAAACGCCAAGACAAAACGAGACCTGGCAGCTGGCGGGGCTGGCTTGGCCTCCTTCCCAAGATTATTTCCATTGGCCTCAGTGACGGAGCTTATCTCCATTGTCTTTGGGGAAGAAACGGCCACATTCACTCTTGCATCCACTACAAATGCAAACAAGAAAACAGCAATTATCCAACGCGACAGGAACGATGCACTATTAATCATAGCTGCCTGCAGCTTTAATGGACTGATTGTAAACTGCAATGGGCAAATAAACACAGTGTGTACGTGTCATTCGCATTACAAAGTGTGAGCTCTGGCCTATCAACCTGCACGTGGACCCCGGGGTGTCCGAACCCACTGTATTGTCACCAGCCCACTTCCTATGTAACACATTTTTTTAATGACACAGGAATGCTTCCTCAAGTCGCAGGATGACAAGGCTAAAAGGAAGATGCTACTAACTGATTACTGCATTTTTAATTTGTAAACTGCTTAATCATATTATAATACAACATGCCCTAATGACATGGGGCACTATTATTATTTATTTGAGAAGCAAGCTACAAAAGCATAACTTCCTGATTGTAGCTCTCTTTTGATCATGAAAACTTGAAATTGCAAGAGAAGTTCCATGCTGGAGAAGTTAGATACAGATAAAGCATGCTTTGACTTCGGTGTAGTCAGTTCCTGTAAATCTGAGAACAGAGAAGTCTTGAAAACTGACAAGCATTCTTTGCATTGTCTGTGAGCCAAAGGTAAAATTCCCATAAAAAAGGGAAGCTTCTTCTTACAAGAAACAGCATAAAAGTCCCAGAAGGCAGGGTTATCAGAAATCCAGAAGATCCCAGGTGCAGTTTCTGGGAATTATTGTGGAACAGAAAAAACAAACTGCTTTTATTTAATAATGGATAATCTAGTTATTTCCAGTTAAACGTTCCTTGCCCCCTCCTTTTCCCCATTCCAGTGTAAAGCATCATTTTCAGTACCTTTTCTCATTCTCTTCTTTTGCGCAAAAACACACATTAGGTGAAAATATCTTTTGTGGCTATCCCTTGAGTATTCCTGTGCCACATCTAAATGGATGTTTTTTGTTTAATACACTGGCAAAGTATAATCATGTTTTCTGTTTTACTCCAGTAAAAATGACCTTGATAGACAACGGAATGATGCCGTCTTAAACCAGTTTTCAAATATTCTAGTAATTGATCATAACATTTATTTATTTGATGGGCAGCCTGATCCTGCTTAACTTGAGACCGGTGGAGCTCTTGCTCCGCCGGCCTAAGGAGTCACAAAAGTGCCGTAAAGCACTTTTGCAGCTCCTTTGGAGTAAGTGGCGCCACCTACCTGGACCTGCGCTGGCCGACACAGGTAAGGGCCGCGCCGGTTGGCGCAGGGGCGTGGGGAGGGCAGGCAGGGGTGGAGAGGGAGGGGGCCATTGGCCAGCCAGGCCCGGGCTGGGGATATCGCTGCTGGGTTGCACCAATATCCAACATCCCTTCCCAGGCCAGGCTGGCCTTACATGGCCTCCCTGGACGTGCGCCAGCACATCTGAGGAGGCCCATTGGGGCCTCTGGCACTTACACTGGGGGAAGGGGATGAATGTCCCCTTCCCCCGAGGTGAGCCTGGGTTGCGCGGGATGCAGCAGCTGGCCATTTAGGCAGGATGCAGTGGCCGGCCACTTAGGCCGGCCGCTGCAACCTGCGCAGGATTGCGCTGTAATGTAATCATTTAATTCCTTACACTCAAGACAGCACACAACATAAACTAAAAAGAAATGGAAAAAGCCAAACACCAGCAGACAAAAACCAAGCTAGCAAATAAAGCACAGCAGCTGAGCAATGGGACAGCTGCCAAGAACCACCAACAGCAAACAAGACTATAGCACTACTCCAAAACCAGCCAGAAGACTGCATACGAAGAGGCATTGCAGAAGCTGGAGAGAAGCTTGTTTCACAGTCTGAGGGCTAATATATTACTCCCCCATGTCTAGCCTTTGAAGTAGGTAACCTGCAGACTGGCCCTGTGGTCAGGAAGGATTCAAACATCCCTGGAACTCTTGCCTTTCTCTTAGCTGCTATACACAGTCTGGCTTCCATCCATCGGTAGGGGGCTTTTCTCCCTACAGAAGCCTATCCAGTTCCTCCATGCTGTAGGAACCCCAAGCCATGTTCTCTTGTCCTTGAGTAGAGCCAGGCTGGGGTTTGTGGAGCTTGCCGCAGACTCTACAACAGCTCCTGGTTCTCATGTGATAAGTGAAACTCTGCTTTCCAAGTTGGAGCCCCACTGCCACAGGGTTCTTGATTCCAACATATGGGATGGGGTTGAGGCTCCCACAAGGCTAGCCCAAGATATAGTGATTCTGAAGCAGAAAATCCAAATGGCACACCCTCTCACTCACACATAATTAACATGGGAAGTTCTCCAGTGTAGTCACTGAAATGAAAAGGAACTACTCAGAAGAACTTCCAGGTAGACTGCACCAATGGGTTTGATCTGTCTGCCACTCCCTTTCCTTTAACCCATAGCTTGTGGTAGGAGGACTATCGCAATCCCACCATCTGTCAGGGAGGGGTCTCAGGAAGGCCCTTGTTATTTCCTGCACCTCCTTAGGGAGGCCTGCCTCCTACTCTGAGAACTCTGGTCCTACAGCAATGGTTCTAAAGACTTGTCCCCTTGTTAACATGTACAGTACAGTATGATCCCTGTATCCATGGGGGATAGGTTCCTGGCTTCTGTGCAGGCTGCAGATACCCGGAATCCGTGGATTTATTTATTTATTTATTTACAGTATTTATATCCCGCCTTTCTCCCCGAAGGGACCCAAGGCGGCTTAAGGCCCCCTGTGGGCCCCCTGCACCCATTACCTTACTTAGGCTTCCAGCACTGGCACAAAGCAAGTGCATCTCTTTCTTTACAAAAACGCTATAAGCCACAGAGCAGGCAAGCAGCCGTCATACTAGAGAGGCTCCCGAACGTTAAATAGGAACCTTCCTGCTTCCTGTTTAACATTCAGGAGCCTCTCTAGTATGCAGGCTGCTTGCCTGCTCTGTGCTTTTTGTAAAGAAAGAGACACAGTTGCTTGGCGCCAGCACTGGAAACCTAACTAAGGTAATGGGCGTGGGGGGTGCGCTCCCGGTAAACCGTGGATAATTGAATCCGTGGATACCGAATCCGCAGATATGCCTCCCCCCTGTACCGTACTCATTTTGCAGTTCAGAATCAATATGTATAATATGGCAGATTCTGATTTGAAAATGACATACTGTACTTAAGTAAAGTCAAACACAAAGATAAAAGCACGCTGTTGTGGACTGACGGTAACAAACATGGGTTGAGTTACAGGTGGGTCATCTGCTTAAGCTATACCAGAAGGCAGACAGCAATAGTGGTGATGGCTAACAAATAGCAAGCACCCGTTGCAAAAAGACTTGGAGCAAAAGACAAGGACCCAGTCACAGCTTTGAGTTCATTAGTCTATTCTACCCCATCCTATGCGATTCCCAACTGCAGAATCAGGACTACCTTCAAAAAGGAGTGTGTCCACATGGAGATGAAGGCGAGCTTTGGCCTACCACTGAGGCTCCATCTGGCCATAGGAATGACTTGGATCGGTTGCCTATCTGGGCTGCCCTTGTTATTTTAGCAGATTGGCAGGCTTACTACACCCATTACACTTACTACACCCATTACTAAATATGCTGCTAAATACACAGCAGAAGTCAGGGACCTGGGAGGTTAAAAAAAATGTCTACAAAATAAATGACACGGGGAAAAAAATGAGAAACTTAAGGTGCAATCCTATCCTCTACCCCCTGCCGATGCAACTGTGCTGAAAATGGGTGTGCTGAATCCAGCAGTAGGGGGGGGGCAGAGCAGGAGGGTTTGGAGGGGAAAGGGGAATTGTTTCCCCTTACCCCTCCATAAGCCTCCTGCTCTGCAATGGGTCTCCTCGGACATGTGCCAGCCCTGTAACTGGTGCACGTCTGAGGAGAAGAAAGGGGTGGGAAGGCTGTAAAATGAGCTGATAGGATCTAGCGTGTGCCATTGCCACCGGATCCACCCCCTCTGCAGCATCCCCGCTCCCCTGTTCCTCCCCCCCCCGCCTAGGTGATGGCCGGGGAGCGCTACCGCCTCTTGTGGCAGAGCTCCCAAAATGGCCACCAACGGAGCGCTCTGCACACTGTTGACAGCCATTTTGCGACAGCGGAAGTGTGTTCCACTGTCGCAACGCGCTCCAACCAGCTATCCTGGATAGTTAAGGGATATATAAATCACTTAATTCTCTTGTCTTCAAAGATTATGTATAAAGCGTTTTTGGGGGAGGGCTGCTTCTTGATCAAGATCCAGGGAATTAAATTGGGAACTTGGTGTCCGCTTGTGCCTTTTCATTTCCAAATGATGAAAATGTGTGTGGGGTAGCTGTAGGCTGGGTCGGGCAGGACTTCCCAGTGGTGGAGAGAGGGAGTGAAAACAACAGCACACCTTACCCTCCTACCCATCTGCTATACCTGCCCTGCCTCCAACACTAGCAGCCGTTTATGTGAGGGTGTAAGGTTTAAATAGAGCCAATATGCGTACAATCCAGCACATGTAAACTCATTTCACTGTTGATTTCCCAGATAAAATCTGGGACTCAGTCATGTAATCTGAACCTAGATCCACTGGAATGTTATATCCTTAGGCTGTACTGGAAAGTTATGCTTCTGCGTGAACGGCTAGAAGCACTGGAGGTAAGGCAGGTGTGCTGGGTAAGTAGGGAGGTTCAGCAAACTCTTGCTTTCATTCCCCATCACGTATGTATGAGAGACTGAAGAAAGTATCATTTGATCTGACCTTGTATTAGCTGTTTCTCACCTCTGTATACCCACATTCATTCTTGACTTCTTGCTTCCAGACAAAACAAGGCAGTCATTAACCTTCTCCTTAGTGCAGAGATAGGCGGTGCGGAGGAGGCAGATGAGCGACAACCAACCCATCGTTATCCAAGGAAAAAAGCCGCAGCCTAACCCTGTGATTGCATGTGTGCGTGCAACCTGCTTGCACCCGAGAAAGCGGCTGGTGCGCATGCACAAGCTCAGGGTTAGACTGTGGCTTTTTTCCATGGACGATGACAGTGCGGTTCTGCCTCACCTGCCGCCCCCTCACTGCACATCCCTGCCTTAGTGTGAGGTGACACACATAAACTAACAGCCCAATCCTATGCCGGCCTTCACTGGTGGTACTGGGCTCCGTGCTATCGCAAACGTGCCGTAAAGCATGTTGCGACAGCATGGAGGCCAGTCCCACCAGCATGGAGGCCAGCGCCGGTAGGACTCTGATGGTGAAGGAGCAGCACCCGCTAGGGCAGGTGAGCTCCGCGCCGAGCAGTGGGGAGGACGGGGGGAAGGAGGAACGGAGGTGGGAAGAGGGCATTTCAGGGGAGGGTGTGGAGGAGGGTGGATCAGGCCCAGGGGGGGAGGGCTTGGCGGAGGAAGCCTCGACCGAATCCTATCCCCTGTCTGGGCTTGAAAGCCCAACACAGGGCTGCTCAGAGTTGGGCTGGCCATTTAGCTGGTGCACCTCTGAAGAGCCCCATAGGGGCTGCTGGGGCTTGACACAGGGGAAGGGGACAATTGTCCCCTTCCCTCCAGGAGACCTCCAGCCCCGCACTGGGTACAGCGGAACCTGCCCTGGAGCTGCTGCGTCTCAGCGTGGGGCTTTGGATAGGATTTGGCTGTTAACATATACAAACAAACCTTCACTTTCTCACCTGGGTTTGCATGATATGACTTTCAACAGGTACCTATTTTAAGTGTGGCAAGTAGCTTAACAGAGTAACGCAACATTTCTTGAAATTCAAGATCCAGATTTTAGACTGATGTGATGTACAATTATTTATGGTTTTCCTAAATGTTGCATACCAGTGCAGCAAACCTGTGCCAGTTTTTAAGCAAGGCCAGGCTTGTTTCTAAGACAAAAGACTCCACTTCTTTGCCCTAGCAGAAGGTTTGAAAGCGTTGTTCATGGATGGCTTTTTTTGGGCCCACTTTTCACATTCGCAAGGCACCGATGGGAAGCTGCTTTGCCCTGGTCCCCTAATTTATTTGGCCAGCTGGGTGGGCCTTCTTCCCTTACCATGGTGGCGGATGTGGGGTTCTGTCATTCTCAACTGAGCAGCAGCGGGAACAACAATATTCTAACCAGTCGCTGCTGGCCATCCCCCCCCATGCAGCATCACAACACTACGTGTGTGTGTGTGTGTGTGTGTGTGTGTGTGTGTGTGTGTGTGTGTGTGTGTGTGTGTGTACAGGGGAAACCATGGCAGCCAGACGTCTCTTGGAAGAACACTGTTGCTACTGCTACTGCCAGCCCACCAAAAATGAAAGAAGCTTGTGGCTATCACCAGAGTAAGGGGAGGGGGCCCCACAGAGGCAGGTTGGGCCACATTGTCCAGAGCCCCATCAGCCCTAGAGCCAGTCCCAAGTACACACAACACGGATGTGGGCACAAGCAAATGTGTTTTGTGGAGAACACAGCCTGGAAGACAAGAGTGACAAGGCCAGTTTTGTATGAGTCAGAACCAAGTCAATACCATTAATCATTCCAAGTTCTACTACACCCACAACTTATACATGATATTGACATATCAGCTTTTTTGTACTAAAAATGCACCTCCGCCTATGTACTGTACACAGAAAATAGTCCAATAAGTTCAGACAACAACAAAAATGAGGAAGCTGAGGAGACCAGGAGTCATTTGAAATGTAGAACTCTAACCTCACAGTTTGGTTTTTTAAGACAATCCTGTAAACATCAATATGTGGAAATGTTATGTGAGGATTAGTCAGCCACACAAATTTGTCTGAGCTGCTGTATCCTTGAACAGGCACCAACAGCAATCTAGGATCCTGTTCACATGCAGAGAGAACTGCAGTCCCCCATGCAAAGCTTCTTCCCCAAAGCCTTGTTCTGCTCTCCAAAAAGCCCTCCCCCGCTGTCCCATTTTCTGCTGAGCCACTTTTCATGTTCAACTTTGTTACAGCCAATGACTAGTATTGAGTTATTAGAGCAACCTTCGTATTTGGCAAATGCAGATTTCTTTGTTGTTGCCCAAACTTCAGGCTCATCAATCAAGGGTCATCCTTGCAAGCTGTTCACCATGACTAACGGCGCAATCCAGCGTAAGTCTAGGGCGGTGGAATGAGCGTTCCGCCGCCCTAAGTAGTCGCAAACGTGCCATAAAGCACGTTTGCGACTACCCAAGAGCAGGGAAGGACGGCGCAAGTCCGGCCTCCCCTGCTCCGCCGACGGAGCGCCCGAAAGACCGCCGCTGGACCCAGGTAAGGATCCAACGGGCTGGGGGGCGGTCCGGCGGTAGAGGGAGGGGGGCCATTGGCTTAGCCGGTCGGGGAGGGGGTGGGGATGGCTTCGGCCATATCCCGTCCCCCGCCAAGTGGCTGGGCCATTACACGGGCATCCCCTTCCCCGAGTAGCATCCCCTTCCCCAAGTAGACCTCCGGCTGAGCAGGAGCCTGCCCGCCTGGCAGATCCTTAGGCAGGATTGCTCTGCCCACTCGATCCTGGAAAACGTGAAGCAACGAAGAACACAGTGCTATAAGCATGTGCAGAGAGAGCAGGGCTGGCCCATCCATGATGAAGCTGACCGAGGTGCAGCAGATGTGCACCTCATGCAGCAGAGTGAGGGCATCATGCCTACCCCCATCCGTGTTCTCACTGTTCCATCTTCTCTTCCCCCTCCCTGGATTGGAAAAGGCAGAGTGGGAAGTGTGGAGATCTATCTAGCCCACCACTCTCATGTCTGGCATGTCATGTCACCTCAGGTGCCAGGAGGTCTTGGCCCTGAGAGTGAGAGTATTTTTTTTCACAGTTAAAAATCTCAGGTCTCCAGACATCCTAACTTACTGATGAAGTGAAGGCGCTTCTCAGCTAGAGGGAGTGACTTTCAGGTAAGGTGGCCAACACTTGAAATAAAAAAAAATTCTGGCATCCGAGCAAGACCTGGAGGCAGCAGCGCGAGCTTAGCAGTTTGAAGCTAGTTGAGAGGGGGCGCGCAGAGGTGGGTTCAGGGGTGGAGCCCAGTGGTTTTAGGCAGTTCCAAGGGCAGAGCTGCTGTCCATGCATTGCAGGTGTGCTGCTAAAAAAATCCCACCCAATGGAGGGGGGAAAATCTGACCTTAAGTGTTGCTTTTCTGGACTCCAAAGCAAAACAATCCAAACCAAACCAGGCAAGGTTTTCTCTGGTCAGTTAGCAATTCTATTTTCAAGGAAGCTAGATCCCTTGCCATCCCACTTTACAAATGCAGAGGCACCTTTCAAAGTGGCATCCTCTTATATTTAGCAGGGGGAGAGCAACTGTCTCTCTTCACCCCAGCATGGCGTCTTTTCCAGTGGCCGTTGCTGGTCTCTTCTGTTTTTAGATTGTGAGCCCTTTGGGGACAGGGAACCATTTATTGATTTATTTTACTATGTGAACCGCTTTGTGAAGTACTACTGTTGAAAAGCGGAATACAACAACAACAACAACAACAACAACAACCCAGTCAATCTGGGATCTGAACCCTGTTGCTTCTCTGCCACTCCCTGCTGCTTTGAGAGATTTTAGATTTCATATGAGATTTGATGGCTGCCTCCCCATCTGGAAGTGAGCCTTTCCAGATCCTTCTGATCAGATAAAGTGAGCCAGCTGCATTCACTTTCACTGCAGGAATGCCACAGGGTCTCTATTTTCCAAAACTGATTTCCTATCTTGTTCTTAAATACACACCTTTATGGACTAACCAGAACAGTCATGCGAACGCAATGCAACAGCTCGTTAGTAGGCAAGGATTTCCTCAGGGGTGTGTTCAGTTATGTGGTTTTTGTCTTCCATGGTTTGAGGTTATACACAGTTTTGAGCTGCCTGGATCCCTGCCATTACTGTCTCTCAGCCTTGGTCTATCTATACCAAATATGATTAATTCCTTTTTAATTTACATGATTTGCAAATATCTGTTGTGCCTAGAAAAGAAACAATTGATATCTTTTACTGGTCGAACTGTTTGTCAGCACAGTAAAATTACACAAAACAGAAAAGTAGATTTGTGTGTGTGTCTAGACCAGGATTCTTGTGAACTAATAAAGCCACAGCATTTGCTTCTATATTTATCCAAGAAAAATGGCTTGTAAGCACAAGGATGTCATATGGGGCAGACCTAAGATTCCTTTCCATTTGGCCTAGTGAAGAGTTCAATATATAGACTGATAGACTGTGCTGATATAGACTGATTCAACAAAATATGGTCTCTACTGCATCTTTCATCCTCTGAGACCATCATAGTCACCTGCTTTCATAGTAGATGACATAGCAGGTGACACCTAAAAAACTGTTTGTGTACAAATCTGTGGATGTAGTTTTCTGTCTCTGCCTAGGAGGCTTCTTGAAATCAACTGAGCACTCGCACTCAATAGCTAGAGAGATTGCAAAGACTGCAGCCTTTGTTTAATTCAGGTGGGTCTCCCCCTCCCCCGGTTGTTCTTCTAAATTCGCAAACCCACTTTTTCCTGGAAATCTATGTTGAGAGCTTTCATCTGATGCTTCATTTGTCTTCCTACTACCATAGACGGCTTCCATGCCACACCACTCCATCTGTCGGTATTTTTTTGGGCCATGTTCCTTTGTGTTGAACAATAGCTTACAACTGCACAGTAGCTTAGCAGGTAAAGTATTTCCTGGCAAGGATTGATATGTGATGGGGAAAAAAAACTTCACTTTCTAACTGCACAAGCCTATGCATGTCTATTCAGAAGTAAGTCCCACTGAGTTCAGCGGGACTTACTCCCAGGTACGTGTGTATATCCACGTTCTCCTGGGAGTAAGCTCCACTGAACACAGTGCAATTAACTTAAGAGTAGACATGCATAGGATTGCACCATTAAGCTTTGTATATCAGACTACAGTATTACTAAAGGCATGGGAGCCTGCAAAATAATAATAAAAAAAGTGACAACCCTAGTGAGTGTAATTTTTCCTCGCCCCTTAAGCACTTGTACTCACACACCCATACTGATTCAATATTGGGCCAACTCATGCAAAGATTTCAGTATGTGCTACAGGGAGATTTTGCCCATGCCGATACCTTGCTGCTTCATCCTGTAGCAAGGCAGTCATGTGCCATGCACAGAATTCAGCTTTTGGCACACCACAGCAAAACAGTAACATTTGAGTGCATGCTAAAACTAAATGCTCCTCATGTTGGGCTCACCACAGGTCAACCTAGCTGCAAGTCAACTTAGAGAAGGCTTCCATCGTGGCCACCATTTCCAGCAACAGCAATGCGTGCAAGTGCTTCAAACTTCACACAGCGGGCCCACTTACTCCAAGGAGCTCAGAGCAGCATACCTGGGGATTCCCATTTTATCTATTCAACAATCCTGTGAGGTTAGTTACGCTGAGAAAGAATGACTGACAGTGACACAAGGCAAACCAGTGGACTTCAGGGCTGAGTTGCTTTTCCTGGTGCAAGTCCAGCACTCTACCCATGAAAGAACACTGACTCCGCCCTGGAGTGATACCATCTTGTGACCAACATAGCACAGCCACAATTACAGTGGTTGACGGGAAGGGATATGACCAGCTTGTCCAGAACATACCTGCATCACCATTTGCAGAAGAAACAGGCTGTGCTGACTGGTTTAGGACAGGCCCATTCTTAACATTGTCTGGAGGTTCAGAAGAAACCTGGAATATCAAATGGCAAGTTAGTCATCGGAACTGGTCAGAAACCTTGTATTATTTGGTACACCCCAGCAACAGGCAATATCTGAAAATCAGTTTTGTTTACCATCTCTCTCTCTCTCTCTCTCTCTCTCTCTCTCTCTCTCTCTCTCTCTCTCTCTCTCTCTCTCTCTCTGCTGTTAGAAGGTTTAGAAAAACAAGGTAATACATACAGTATATTGAATTTGGCTGTTATTTAACAATGTTAAATCTTATTCTTATTAGATCTGGATGCTGCCCAACTGCTCTTTGAGAGAGAGAGAGAGAGAGAGAGAGAGAGAGAGAGAGAGAGAGAGAGAGAGAGCAATGGAAACAATAATATTTTTAATGTCCTATATAGTCTGACCCTTTAGGGTCAGCGTTATACAGACTGCATTTGTGAATTCTTGCCACAATTTGACTTATACAGAGACTTCTGGCCAAGAAGGCAGAAGGAAAGGTTACCTTACCTGTGAATATGCCATTCCATGCACAGCATCTTGGTCTTCATATTCTCTTTGCGCAGACCATGTGTTTCCCATAATGGCTATATTTGAAAAGCAAAACACAAAATAGAAGTTTAGGAAATATATGGTTGGGTTTATCCATGCGTTATGTGTAGCAGAATCCATATGAGTGTAAGAGAAGTGCAACTACTACGACATGATTACTCAGAAGCAAGTCCCACTGACGTCAATGAGACTTATGCTTAGGTAAGTGTGCATAGCAGGAGCAGATGCTGTCACTGTTATGGTGGAGAAGCATTTGCCAGGCCGATTATGTTATTCATGAAGCATGTTCTCCATGTAAATGTTCAGTCATATGGAAGCTCAACTCACACAATCTTTTTATCTTATTTGGGGGGGGGGTTGATGGAGAAAACCCACACAAATCAGGCTTCACACAATTGGGCATTTACATGCAGTACCTGGTCCACGTCGTCCACGTGGTGGAGGACACGGGGATGGTGCTGCTCCTCCATCATGCAAAAGGTCCAAGATGTGTGACCTGGGGTGTGGGTCTTCCACATGCCCCCACAGAGTTCTCATAGACATCACTGCTCTGAGACATGGACGTAACTGGCCCACCAAGCCCCCCTTTTGGGGGAGGGGGTATCAGCAAAACAGGGATCAGGATTTCTCTGTGGTAACAAGCAGTGATGTAGACTTGAGTCTATTGACGCGGACTCGAGTTGGACTCAAGTCGTGTCAATGACTTGACTCAGACGTGACTCGGTGATTGTAAAAGACTCAATTCGAGACTTGGAGCCTTTTACAACAAGTTGAATTTATTTCAGGTTTAAACCCGTTTTCCCATTAAATAGATAGGGACTTGCAACTCGCAACCAAAGACTTGGGACTTGGGGGCAAAGACTTGGGACTTGTGAGACTTGGAGTCAGAGACTTGATCCATATCCCTGGTAACAAGCAATGTAAGAATAGAAGAGTGAAAAAAGCTACCTTTATGGTGACAACTGTGCCTAAAGATACACTTATAATAGATGATCAAAAACTCCACCTCTTTAATAGGATTTTTACAGATAATATTATTAAACACGAATGCTGTCAAACCAGTTTCAAAGGGAAACTGTGTTCCTGAAGTGTGTACCAGACACAGCCCATTAATGTTGTCTTCTCAGGGTTTGTTTCAACTACCTATATTCCTGACGGACAGCCTTGAGCAGATTAGGCAAAATCATAACTCAAAGAAACTCCTTCCAGGCCCAATTCCTAGGTCCCAGGTGTGGCACCTTTTAGAATAAGTGGGTGTGCCAAAGAAGGGCCAAACTACTATTCTATGATTGGCACTCCCAATGTCTTCTCAAGGGCTCCCATTTTTGGATTGGAGCTGTGAGGGATGCGGGGGGTCGGGGGCGTCTAAACCCTTTTCCCTATGCTGCAACCCCAAATCCACGTATCCCCCCCCCCCGAAGCTGCTGTTAGCCATGGATTGGAAAACTTACAGTTGTGCTCATTACTTTGCAGCTAACAGCAGCTCCGGGGCGGGGCAGAAGTGGAGATTTCAGTTGGAGATTGGTGAGGGGGCAAGGAGTTAAACTTTTCCCCCTATGGCCCCAGTTCGGATTGGGCCCACCCCATGGCTGTATTTTGAAAAGGAAGAGGAAAAGACAATGTGAATTCCATGTCCTGTTTGTGATTTTTTTTTTTAAGTTAGATGGTATGGAGAAAGAAGAAGGCAGAGGCACATTACATACAGACATTATATCTCATTGTTTACAAAAAGACAGCAGATAGAGGACAGCACTTTGAAAAGCAGTTGAAAGTCATATGCAAAAAAGAAAAGAAAATACTCCGCAAATCAACTTCAACTACCCTGTCAAAGAAGCCTGAGTGTGCAGGACAGACTTTATTTGAAAGGTAAGAGCAGAGGGGCTGCATGGATTTCTTTTGGGAGGGAGTAACATGGTCATTCCAAAAAGATTTTGGCAGATAGATTGTGGGAGGAAGTGCTTTAACCTCCCCCCCCCCCACCATGTCATGTGCCTGGTTTGCACTTTAAGCTGCACGCCCCCCACCATTTTGCACATGATTGGAGTAGATCCATTTTTTAAAATATGGCTCTGCCACCATCAATGATCATGTAGAACAGGGGCTATTAGATACTACAGAGAGCTGCCTGACTCTTACAGCAGTCAGAAGCGCACACTATTTCAGCACTGGATAAAATTTCTACATGATATACCTAATTGCTATGCATAATATATTTTCTGGCGCAGGAAGCCCAATTCAGGACTAGCAGAATTGGATCACAAGCCTGGAACGCAGAAGGCATTCATGATGCCAGCCTACGTTCTGCTATGAGAAAAGGGAAAAAAATGTTGATCATATGAAACGTGTCCGACATGTGACTACCTGTTGCTAAATAAATATCCGGTTACACCTCCATCACGATGCCGTTTGTGAACCTGCTGAGGAGAGGCAGACAAGAGTGGTGAAGAAGGGCCTTCAAAAACGCTTCCTGTGTTTTTGTGCTGTATACGGATCCCAGGAAATATTTTCCCAGGAAGCAAACACAAACCCCATGAAGCTGGAAGGAAAACATTTCTGATCGGTGTCTCCTTAGCTACAAGAGTTTGTCTGCTTTGAAGCAATGGTGAAGGGAAGGGACTGGAATTCGTAATACAGAGTAAACAAGAAACCACCCTTGAACAATTCAAACAGGCACACAGCTGAGCTCATGCCATACTTCCAGCCTTTACAACTACCTTCCAGTCAGCCTCAGAGAGGCAAGCCTAGATTGCTCATGCCCTGCAGTCAAATCTTCTCATGCAGCTCGCTTGCATTGCTGACAAGCAGCAGGCAAAAACACACCCTATGCACGAACAGAATGGCAGATTGCACGGAGGGTGATTTGGCATGGACAAATGGATGGTGAAGAAGGGGTTAACCCCACATAACACTTCTCCATTCTAAACGGGCCCCTTCCAAAGTAATCCGGCCTACATTCCATGCATTTCTGTGCAATATGTCGAAAGCCCCTTATTCTGCCTTGCATTTCGTTTCACATGAGTGACAACTGTGATTAGGCAGGTTCCCTTAATCTCAAATGAATGTGGACTAGCCATAACTATCCAGTGGTGAGTGACAGAACTCTGCACATGATCAGAGGCACTTTAGACTGTTCTATCTTTATTATTTTTAATTATATATCACACATATCCATAAGCAGACGTTCATTTCTGAGCTGTTTTTTTTCCTGCTGTGTATTTGGGGCAATATATAAAAGACAAAGTAAATTCTAAAAAAGTAACAATAAAACCTAAAAACAAAACCCAAAAACACAATATCATCAATAATGCAAACAATTGCATGTGAGTAATTTGGTCATTTAAAACATTTCTGTGAATTTGTTTAATGCTTTGCCATAGTTCGGATTGTGTTGTATGCTGCTTTGGGCATCTCTGTTATGGATCAGCAGCTTGTAACTTGAAAATAAAATAAAAAGTGTTGGGATACAAAAGCTGTTATAGACCTTGCAGGTGACAACTCTGTGGCTTGGTTTAAATAAACCCTCCGTTCTAAAGATCAGCCTTGGTTCTGGATCAATTCTGATCATTGTGTTATTCTACTGGGCTCTTCTCCAAGTATTCCCACCTTCATAGATTAGGGAGGTAAAGAATGGAAACAGGGCCTTTTCAGTCATGGCTCCCTGTATCTAGAATGCCTTTTCTGGAGAGGATCACCTGACTCCAAATTGTTGTCTTCCTCATGCCAGGCAAAGAACTTTTTATTTACCCAGGCCTTTCAGCATGTTAATTTGTAGTATTTAATTGCTGATTATTTTTGCTCCTCCACTGGTCTTGTTGTTTTTATTTGTTGTTTGTTTTATTTTGTTTGTTGTTAGTTCTATGTCACTGGTTTTGTCTCTGATCCTTTTTTGCCTGATTTTAATGTCGTGTTTTATTGCTATGTTGTTACCCACGCTGGATGCTTCCTATCTGAAGAGTGACATTCAAAATGTTGACACCAACAGCACACTCCTAGGGATGTCTACGCAAAAGTAAGTCCTACGGAGTTCATTGGGCCTTACTCCCACGTGAGTGTGTACCAAATTGCAGCCTCACTAACACAATTCTCAAACTATGATGAAGTGCCAGCAGATGTGGTGCAAGTCCTTAGTGCATCTTCTTCCTGTACTTCTGGGTATTGCGCAAAGGGTGACATTATGCAAACAGTGCCCTCAGTAGGAGCACAACACACGTGTTTATTCCTTGCATGAGATCTAGAAGTGTGGACAGGTGCATGTCAGCCAGGAAATTTCTACCACAACTCCTTAAAAAACTCAGAACAGCTCTGAGCCTTCAGTCTGGTCTTTCTACATTTGATGCATCACTTTCTGTCAGCCTCTGTTCCCACTGATAAAATAATAAATAGCATTAATAATAACCTAATAAGAGGTATTGGGGGGATTATTGGGGTAACGCTCATAAAACATCATATATCATTACATGCTACATTAACCACTTCCAAATTGGAGACAGGTCATCATAATATGAGAATCAAGCCTAAACCAAGATTTGAACGTAGGTTGGGCTAGAGGCGAGGGTCTATCAGTAATGACATTATCATAATGAGTATTCGGAACTTCCAAGCGCAGAGGCAGTTTACCTCCAAATAACAGTTGCTGGGGGAGGGGCAACAGCAAAGGAGACCTATTGCCTCCATATCTTGTTCATGGGTCTCCCAGAAACCTTTGGTTATCCATTGTGGGAAACAGAATACAGTACTCTATGGAACTTTGGTCTGAGCCAGTACGGCTCTTCTTATTTTCTTCCACTCTTCTTCCCAGGGCTCAGATGTACGATATTATATTCATAAAAAAGGTAAAAGTATCCCTTGACATTTAAGTCCAGTCGTGTCTGACTCTAGGGTGCGGTGCTCATCCCCGTTTCGAAACCGAAGAGCCAGCGCTGTCCGAAGATGCTTCCGTGGTCATGTGGCCGGCATGACTCTCCTTGCCGCAGCGCGTAGCGTGCGGCTAGACACGGAACACTGTTACTTTCCCACAAGTGGTACCTATTTATCTACTCACAATAACATGCTTTCGAACTGCTAGGTTGGCAGGAGATTATATTCATACAAAACTCCTATTATTAAGTGGATTAGGCTGGGAGATAGTGACAGGCGAGCTTCGTGACTGAGCAGGGATTTCAATCTAAGTCCTATGCTCTGTCCATTTTAAATCTGAGATTTGGTATGGCGCAGTGGACTTGGCCAGGAGGGACCTGAGTTCAAATCTCTACTTGTTGAGTGATCTTAGTGAGCTGCTTTTGGGTTTTGTGGTTGTATTATGTACCGTATTGACGCACCTGATTATAAGACGCACCCTTAAAGGTTGGTGCTATTAAAAAAAATTAATTAAATCACTGGCATTAAATTGCAACAGCCTGATTATAAGATGCACCCCTAGTTTAAAAACTTAAATTAGGAGAAAAAAGTGAGTCTTATACTCAGACCAATACGGTATTCCTCAGTTCTTTATGATTGTTTATGATTATTGCATTTTATTTTTCATTTCTTTCTTTTTTTGCATTTTACTGCTTTTTTCTCTATTTTATATGCTACCTAGAGCGCTCCATTTATTTGGACGGCAAGGCAGGAGAGAGATCGTTTAAATCAGGGATTCTAAACCCCTTCCCAGCCAAGTACCACCTCCAGCGCCACTCTCCTGCTGCGTACCACCAGAAGTGACTGGTGATGACATCATTGCCAGTTACTTCCAGGTTTCCAGAGGCCAGAAGATGCAGGTGGGAGGTTCTGGGTGGGTGTGAGGGCCCTTCTCAGCATTCCCGAGAGGCACGGCCAAAGGCAGGAGCCTCTTGGGAGTGAAAACATGTTGCTGGAAGCGTTCACATTGGAGTGGGGTTCCAGTGGTCCAGCCGTCCAAGTACCACCAGCAGTCGACTCTAGTACCACTGATGGTACTAGTACCACAGGTTGAGAACCCCTGGTTTAAATCAATCAGCCTTGGTCCAGTCACATGCACTTACTTTTTCTCAACCTAACCTACCTTACAGGGTTGTTGTGAGGATGAAGTGGGCTATATCTTGCCCTACTATGCCTGTCCTTAGCTGAGAGTGGGCCCCTCAGATGCTCTTATAGGGGATCCTTTTGTGCCGCTGCACTGGCAGCCCTCCGAATGCCTCCGCTGGCTTTGGCTGTTGGGCTGGCCTTACTCCTCCTCTATAGAAAGGTACAAGTTCCCCTTTGCTCCTTTCTTCTCAGCTCAGAGGTGCCAGTCTTCAGCGAGAAGGAATCACATACCTGGCCTCACTGACAGGCAGACAAACTAACACTCTGTGTTGCAACTCGGGACGTTGGCAGGAACACATATCCTACACAGCTCTCTCACAGGGACTTGAGGCAGAGAACATGGAAGAAAGAACCACCCCACACCGGCAGGCTGGGCATTTTCACAACCTGAGACAGACAATAGTAAGATAAACATCCCAAATGAGAGGGCAGCTTACCTGGTGGAGCCTCTCAGCAAAGACCCTGACGGCAGCAGGCAGTGCTGGGCTCCCTGGAGCTGGTCCGGGCAGGTGCTGCAGCCGAGAAGAGCTCCTCTTGCTGCCCCAGAGCTGCCTTGTGCCTGAGGCCGTCTGGAGGAGGAAGCAGCACAAGCAGGACTAGCCTAGGTGGAAACACACTGAGAGGGTGGAGTTCTGGACAACAAACATCCCGGCTGCTCGACTCATTTCTCTTCCTGGCCTTCAGGGCCACCCGAACCTGTTCAGTTAGAGAGAGGCACACTTTCTGCAACTGGTAGTGGTGGTGCAGTTGATTTTAAACTGCTCTGTGTAGCCAGGGGTGTATTTTTGTACCTTGACTAGAACCTAATTGGAGAAAGAGCTGGAGCAAACCAGAATCAAAATAATGAAGGGCTCTATTATATAAGGCCCCCCCCCAAAAAAAACCTCCAGCCCTTTTTTAAACTTGCAATGGACATGTGCCTGTGTCGAGTGGGAAAGTGGGATCCTGCCTGCCCAAAATCTGTCCCGAATTGATTTGCTGTTTCCATGGGCAACGTCCCTCTTGGGGCAAATAGCAGTTTTTTGAGGGGGGAATTCTGTTGGTTTTGTGCCAACTTTGCTACTCTGCGAGTCTTATGACAAAAATATTGACTGGAGTGTCATTATTTTAAATTGTGCAGGCCACTCTGGGAGTCTTTGGCCCTTTAGGGCAGGTTTGGTAAATGAATGAATGAGTCCTCATCATGGAGCAGGCAGGAAGGCTGGAAGGATCTGCAAATCTAAGCTTCATGCCAGATGGATTGCACCCAGGGAGTCAATTTCTGTGTACATCCAATTTCTGTGTACATAGAGAAAAAGTGTGCTTAGCGCTACCTTACTTCAACATGGTAAGCCAAAAGAGAGCAAACACTCACAAGCCAGGAGGCAGAAGCCACTGAGAATTCCTAGTAGCCAGATTAAAGAAAGGGAGGGATGAGGACACGAGTGAAAGCTGAAGAGGAGGAAAGATCTGCTCTCTGCCCTCTTCAGCAACTCTGGTTTTAGAGGCCAGTTCCTACAAGACACCTGGATTTACTTATTTTTTGCACCCTTCTTGACTGCAACACATATGATACAAACATATGAAGCTGCCTTCTGCTGAGTCAGTGTCTTCTGCATTGACTGATTCCCATGATGTAGACTTTATTGATTCAGACTCGAGTCAGACTCAAGTCGCGTCAATGACTCGACTCGGACTTGACTCGGCGATTGTAAAAGACTCGAAAGACTCGACTCGAGACTTGGAGCCTTTTATGACAAGTCCAATTTTATTCAGGTTTAAACCCGTTTTCCCCATTAAATAGATAGGGACTCGCAACTTGCAACCAAAAGACTCGGGATTTGAGGGCAAAGACTTGGGACTTGACTTGAGTTTTGGACCCAGAGACTTGATCCACATCCCTGCTGATTGCCGCTCTCTAGGGATTCAGAGAGCAGCCGTTCTCAGTCCAAGTTGGCAATACCAGAGATTGGACCTGGGAAGGGGCTATCTGGGTGCAAAGCATGTGCTCTACCACTTAGGTACAACCCTTCTCAGCATGCCTGGTGTTTCAAGAGCTACCAAGCCAGCAGCTCTTTCACACAGCAAAGTGAGGTGCAGTTTATTGAACCGTCCACTGAACAGACTTGTCTCTTGTTTGAGTTACAGACAGATGACCAAGAGAAGGAATTCAACATTTCCTTGCATTGTCTGGTTGTCTGTGCAGTGCATGGTCTCAGGGATCTGTTCATACCAGAAGCCAAATCTATTCTATTGTTACATGCAGCAGCAGCAGCAGCAGCAGCAGCAGCAGCAGCAGCAGCAGCAGCAGCAGCAGCAGCAGTAGTAGTAGTAGTAGGAGCCTTTATTGGTATATAAAACAAAACAAACATATAACACTTTACCCTTAGACATAACACTTAACACATAACACTTACATTACAACGTCCAAAGACTGCAAACACAGAACAAAATTACAGCTTAAGCATAAAAAGGAACACTATCTGATTTAGGGACTAAAACAATTTTATTACCAAAGGCTGCTGTCCTTTCCATTACGTCATCCACCTCCGCCGATAGAAAGAAAACGTAATACCTCCTGGTCTGCCCAGCCTTGAAGCTTATCTAACACAGGGCCTAGATGTTGCTTGCAAAATGCCTTACGGAGTGTACAATTCAAAAATACATGTTGTAAAGATTCCACGTAACCCATTCCACAGAAACAATACCTCTTGGAGGCTAGAATTCCATTATATCTACCCAGTAATAGGGCAGACGAAAGTACGTTGCATTTCGCTGGACAAAGGGCTCTACGAGATTGAGGGCACTTTAAATTGTCAAGATAAGAGGCCATCTTCCCAAAGCTAATAGAGATGTGAAATTGTAGTAGGGAACAAGTTGTATACGCTGCACTATTTAACTCCTGGTTTTCAATGTCTAAGATTCTGGTCTTGATTTCACGGTATGCCGCCCCCCTGGCACAACATACCCAGCCTCTCCATATCAAGGCCCAAAGAGTTTAATTTTTGTTGCATGCTTGTGCTCCACTTCTCCAAGTAGCTAGAAGTTCCAGAAGCACAGTCCTAGGGATCGACATTTCTCAAAATACTCTTCCCCTGAAGCCACACCCCAGGTCTGCTCCCCACGGCAGTGGCCTCAGCCTGCTTCATCATCAGGCCGGCCTTGCTGCATTCTGATATGTCCACATGTTCAAGGGGCAAATCGTACTTTGAAGTGTATTGAAGGAGAACATTATAAACCAAGGGAGATACTGTGTAGCCTAAGCCCCCTTGAATGTCATCTGAAAAAAATCACCTGAAGAAACCCATGATGAATAAATGGAGCTATGCCATATGTACAGCTCCTTCTTTATTTATCAAAGACTCCTTCAAGTGATCCTCTTGCTTTTTTTTTTTAAGTTGATGTTGGGTGACTTGAAATAGCATAAACAACATCTTGCAAGATCTGGGGGTCTTGACTCAACTCTCTTTCATCATCCTGGGATACATGAGTGTGTAGTTGCTGTCTCGGGTGCATGGAATTCAGTGTTTCATAAAGGAACAGAGTGGCAATGGTGTGTGAATGACCCATAAGAATCAGAGAACTGATGGAACACTGAACATGTGGCTGAAATATCCTGGGATTCTTGGTTTGCATGGACACCAATCAGTGTTGGCAGAGATAAAGCACAAAAAGGCACATTGTGCAGGAAAGTCCAGATAGGAAGCTTTGCTTATGGCTTGTATTCAAAAGTCCAAGGTAAGTTTATTTAAGGAGAATACATCTTTGTAAGAAAGGATGGGATCCTCCAGCTATATGTCTTCTCTCAGGAGGAGAGAGAGAGAGAGAGAGAGAGAGAGAGAGAGAGAGAGAGAGAGAGAGAGAGCGAGCAGAAGGCTTAAGAATATCACTCTGGGTAAGGGTAACCAAAGAGAACATGCATTACCAGAGGCTAGAAAAGAGAGAGAGAGAGAGAGAGAGAGAGAGAGAGAGAGAGAACATCTTGTCCCCCTACCACTAGCTAGCTAGCCTTACTGCCCTCTACTGGTACAGGTGCAACAGTGCTGCATTGCTGCATATTCCAACCATCAGGAGATAACAAACCTGAGGCAACCTCCAGATCTTGAATGTGTAAACAAGCGGCCCTTTGTTACAGGTCCCCACAAAGAAAGGTCAGCTGTTTAACGTGAACTATTTGAACACAGGTTTGCCATTGGAACTAGCAGGGCCAGTGGTAGCAGTGGCCAATGAAGTGCTTTGCACTCTATCACCTCTGCAGTGCGGTTGACGGGGGGGGGGGAGAGGAATCCCTTGTACCTGCAGGCTCTGGGACACAACAGTGGAGGCAGGCCGGGGGCACTGCAGCTTGCAAGCCTGCAATTCCTGGCTGGCTGGATATCTTCACAGCAGGTGAAGATATCCCAGCAGGTTGCACCTGCTCCAGGCTCCCCTGTCCCTCCAGCAACAGCAACCCTAACCTTCCACCGCTATCTCCGAGTGTTTATGGCTAGGAATTCCCCTCCCTTGATAGTCCTGCACTTCTGACTAGTGGGATCACTACTCAATCCAATTCAGGTACTATTACAAGACCCAGGAGGCCACCTTTATAAGTTGCTCGGAGCTCCGTTGACAAATAAATGTCACAGCTAAATAAAATCTGACCTAGAGGAGGCAGAGGAATGACCTGGCCCACTGTTTGCTTATGCTCTATCTGTCCCTTTTTGCCAAGTACAGTTCTTATTGCCTGGTACCTGCCTGTGAAAATCACGGTCTCTGTTTTTGCCTTTTGACGGGAAAACCTGGTTCCGTTTTTCTGGGTAGGTTGCTGGAATTGTCATTCTTTGGGGTTGAGCTCCCTCCAGAGTAGATGGGAGTTGACTCCCACAAGAGTAGATGGGTGGACTCTCCCGGCATCCCGTTTCACACACTGCAGCTGATGAAGTATACTTTGAACTGCTATTATTATGAAGAATATTTACAGTACTACTTTGCATCAAAAAAAGTTCTCAAAGTGGTTGACATAGAAAAAGAATGAAAAGATAGGCCCCTGTCCCTGTGGGGCTCACAACTTAACAAATCTCTTCTCTGGTGGAGACTCTCTGCTAGGATGAACAGGGACAATTGGTCTCCCCCTGCTTGATAGGAGAGACCGCTCCCTAAAAAGGTGGTTCTTTGTGCTGCTTGCAAGAGATGCTAATTTTTCATCACCAATTGTATGGCAATGATGTTTTTCTAGCATATCTTTCACTCCCCAAGCAGATCCAAGATGGCAGCGCCGAAAAAAAGTAAGTTTTAAAAGCGGTGGCAGTAGTACTGCCTCATGTATCCTCATGAGATTTGGGCGTCGCCATCTTGGATCTTGCGAGATTTTGCGAGATCCAAGATGGTGCCGCTGGAAAAAAAGGTACGTTTTAAAAGCGGTGACGGAGTCTGGAAAGCCTGGGACTGACCTGGGACTGGAGCCTGGAAACCGGGATAGTCCCAAGTTTTCTAGGATGAATGGTAAGCCTAAGTAGAAGTCAGGCAACTGCAGAATAAATAAGAAGAGAATACTGAAGGTGGAAAAGAGGCATTTCCAGTGTGTAATAGTGTGTGTGATGTAGACAAGATCCTTGGTAGGAGGACTGGATGTTACCAGCGCATGTCCCTGTTTCACCTGTGAATGTGGGAGGATATGTCTTTTTTCCAAAGAGCCTCTAATGTCATGTGTGTTGGTGGGAAGAGAGAAAAAGGTCTGGCACAGGTTTGCTCACGGCTGCTGCAATAGCAGTTCACCTGGGGAAGATCACACTATGGTGCAAGGGGACAAGTTATACGATCACCCTGGTGCTTCTTGAGTTCATCCGCCTGACCCTCTACATGCGCACGCACCGCATTCTGAGATGGCTCTATGGAACTGGCTGTAAGGCAAAATTAGGATGGGCCAGCAGGGTGGCCCAGTAGTGTACCAAGGGCAGGGCGGGCAGTCCGCCCCAGGTGCAAGCCATAAGGGAGTGTCAGCATGCCTGTCCCTTCGAATGCTGGACAGATCTGGCCTTCCCACCGCTTAGCATGCCGGATAGATCTGGACTCCACTGGCAAATCTTGAAGGCCAGGTCTCCCCATGGCTTTGAGCAGCCAGGGGTGGAGTGGGGGGAGCAGTCCACCCTGGGTACCAGTGATACTGGGTACACCACTGGGGTGGCCACATTCTGGCTCTGCCTTGCTGAGTTTGCTCTGGAGGGCATTCACTTTCTTCTATTTGCAGAAAGGTTCTTTTTTCCCCTTTGGCACTACTGATCTAGACATTTCTCTCCATCATGTCACCTGATTTGACTTGATCTTGGCCTGACTCATGTGTTTCAGCAATGGAAATACTCCCTCAGCATGCCGATAGCATCGGCATGCGAAAGAATGTATTCGCTTGCTTTTTTATTTGGTAGAAAACCACTTCCAAGCCTTCTAGGAAAGCACAAAGGAAGTGGGGAGCTCTGCCTTTGCAGGTGGGGGTGGCTTTTGTGCTCTTGATTCTGAACTGCAGCTGACTCACAGCCAGCTACCCACTCCTTCTGTATCTCATGCCGCTTTTGAAAACCTCCACATATTGAGAAAGCAGCTCCTGATGTGCTGGATTGGGAGTTCCACTCAGAAGAAGAAAACTCTTTGCATGTGCACAGCATCATATGCATGTGTTAAAAGATCACGTGGGATCATTTGTGCTAATTGGATGGCTATCATCATTACAAGTGAACCCAAGGCCACTCAGAGGAATTTTATTAGGGGATACAAAGTTTCTATTGGGCCCCTTCCCTTCATGCAAATTTGGCTCCTGGACGCCCCTTTTTGCTCCTGGGCCCCCTTCTTGACCCATTTTTGGCCCTGGGCCAAGGTACGATTGTACCACCTTAACCCCCCTCTCAGAGACCCTGATTGAACCTGTGAAGCTGCCTCCTACTGTATCAGTGCATTGAGAAATCTAGCTGGGTATTCTCTAGTCCAGTGTTTCTCAAATTGTGGGTCGGGACCCACTTGATGGGTTGCAACCTGATTTCTGGTGGGTCCCTGGTGATGGAAAGATCAGATAAGTAATAGTCACAAGCCCTGAGGCTATTCAAAAATCAGATAGCTGCTAACTGCCCTTCAAAGAGCTGAACTCCTGCAGTTTGCAAGGAGCTGAGCTCCTGCAGTTTGTAAGCTTGTGTAAATATAGGGAGATAAATGTTTGTGTTTCTTTTTTGGGGGTGTGTGTATGTGTGTGTTTGTCAATGAAAGGGGTTCATGGTTTGTCAGTGACAGGTAGTGGGGGGCAGGTGAAGGCTGGGTCACATAACTAAGCCCCACAAGCCTTGAAGCTATTTATTAGGACTGCCTCATTACGAGAAATTGATTGAGTTTTTTTTACAAACAAATAAAATATTACTTTCTAGATCACCTTTTTTAAAGTATCGTAAATCTAGGTGGGTCCTGATGGAGTGTCATTTTAAAAAGTGGATCCTGGTGCTAAAACGTTTGGGAACCACTGACGTCTACACTGACAGACTGGCAGTCGCGATTCTGAGTTTCAACAGGAGCCTTTCCCAGTCCAGTCTGGAGGCGCCAGGGTCCTTCTGCATGCAAGACAGGTGCTCTGCTACTGAGCTACTAATTAGCTCCGCTAATTTTTTCAATCCTCATCGATCTAATAATTGTGACCTGTTCGCGATCCTCCTAGGAACCTCTTGCTGGAAGCAGAATTCTGGAGTAGACAGAACTTTGATCCAACAAAGCAATTTCTTACATTTTTTTTAAATATTCACTGAATACCTGTAATTTGAGGACAACCACCGAAAAAATGCAATGACTTACAGCGCAATCCTATCCAACTTACACCACCGGCGTAACTCAGCTGTATCCAATTCAACTTACACCACCAATGTAACCCAGCGGTGCAGCGAGATTGGGAGGCCCCAGAACGGAAAAGGGATTCAAATCCCCTTTGAATTCCCCTTTGGAGAGGATTTGAATCCCCTTTCCGTTCTGGGGCCTCCCGTTCTCGCTGCACCGCTGGGTTACACTGGTGGTGTAAGTTGGATTGGATACAGCTGAGTTACGCCGGTGCTGTAAGTTGGATAGGATTGCACTGTTAAGCATTTAGCGGATCCATGAATTGTATCTACTACTTACAAGTACCTGAAGGGTGTGTGTTTGTGTACTTTGAAATAGAAGGGTTTATTATGGTGACAATTAGTAATACTGTTTAAATGTTGCAGCCCTTACTCAATGTTTGCTTAATAAACTTTCTGTTTACTTCCATGTTATCTAACATCCCCTTGTTCTCCTAAGTAAAGAAGTTAAGATTTAGATCAAATCTTGGGCGGTGTCATTGTCTCACATGTGAGTCTAGGGAGACCATGATCATTTGATAATCCTCAAGTGTATAATTCATTACATTTCGTAACGATGCAAGTGGTGTGGAATTAAGTCACATGATCTGAGTCATAGAAAGAAACATCCAAATATTACCAGTGCAACAAGGGAACCAGCAACCAGGGATCAGTTCTGTAGTAGATGGCACAACCCAGATGCAATTTGTGGGCAGTGTACATAATTATTGATCTGTACATATGTACAGTTATTCACATGTTACATTCTACATACGTACAGTGCCGTAAGTGTGAACAGTACTTTACATTTTTTTTCACATTTTTATACCGCCCTTCCTCCAAGGAGCTCAGAGTGGTGTACATATTTCCTCCCCTCCTTTTTGTCCTCACAACAACCCTGTGAGGTAGGTGGGGCTGAGAGATAGTGACTGGCCCAAGGTCACCCAGGAAGCTTCGTGGCTGAGTGGGGATTTGAACCTGGATCTTCCAAGGTCTAAGTCCGACTCCCAAACCACTACACCATCCTGGCTCATTTTTGAGGGCTCAAGTCCCTTTAAAAATGAATGTATGTACAATTATGTACAATGTATGTACAATTAATCACCCGAAAACGTGTACAGATACCTATATGAGAAAGTGAATAGCCTAAGTGGCAGGGATGTGGATCAAGTCTCTGATTCCAAATCTCGAGTCAAGTCCCAAGTCTTTGCCTCCAAGCCCCTAGTCTTTGGTTGCGAGTCCCTATCTATTTAACGGGGAAAACAGGTTTAAACCTGAATAAAATTGGACTTGTCATAAAAGGCTCCAAGTCTCGAGTCAAGTTTTTCGAGTCTTTTACAATTGCCGAGTTAAGTCAGAGTCATGTCACTGACATGACTTGAGTCTAACTCGAGTCCAAGCCAATAGACTCAAGTCTACATCACTGCTTAGTGGTAGCAGAGGCGAAACAAGGGTGGAGCGAAGGCAAGTAGTTCTGCAAGGCTCCGTTACACGAGTCAGCGGCCCCTCCCCCTTGCTGTTGGAGCCATTCTGGCAGCAAAGGCAACACGCAGCCAGAGGCGAATCCCCTGTCAGAGGCGAATCTAGGGCGGAGCAAGCGGAGCACCCACTCTGGGCGCCATCTCCCGAAGGGTGCCCCGCCCGCAAGTCGGACTCGGACTCGAGTCTCCGAGTCCGACTCGGAGACTCGGACTCGAGTCCGACTCGGAGACTCGAGTCTCCGAGTCCGACTCGAGTCTCCGCCCCCACAATCGGGAGAGCCGGCTCGGGGACGTCTTCCCCGGCCGGCTGCCCGGGGCCTTCTAAGGAAGGCCTGCGCGAGAACAGTATTTATACCGTTCTTTTTTTCGTGCATGCTCAGACTGTTACTGAGGGAAAAAGGCTGCAAAAAGAACGGTATAAATACTGTTCTCGCGCGGGCCTTCCTTAGAAGGCCCCGGGCAGCTGGCCGGGGAAGACGTCCCTGAGCCGGCTCTCCCGATTGAGGGGGAGGAGGGGGGTGCCCGGTCGCCCTCCGGAGCGCGCCGCCCCGCCCTTCCAGAGCGCGCCGCGGCCAACATGCGCGCCAACCCCTTGCTCCGGGCGCCAACAGAGGCAGCTATGCCTCTGTCCCCTGTTGCTGCTGGAATGGCTCCAACAGCAAGGGGGAGGGGCCGCTGACTCCAGTGTAACGGAGTCTTGCAAAACTACTTGCCTTTGCTCCACCCTTGTTTCACCTCTGAGTGGTAGCATAGACCAAGGCTTTGGCTGTAACACGAAAGTGGGGTTGTGGGAAGAAGAGAGGGCACAAGGTCTCTTAACACTCTGTTTTATACAGGTCAACTTAATTTTGGGCCTTCATTCAGCTTGTGACAAGCATAGCCTGGACGACAGGGGTTGCTACACAGCTCCTATAGCACAAGCCTATGCATGTTTACTCAGAAGTAAGCCTCATTCATTTCAATGGGATCTACTCCCTGGTAGGCATGCATACGATTGCAGTCTTACAGTGCAATCCCATACATGTTTCTCTGAAGTATGTCTTACTCTCAGATAAGTGTATATTGGATTGCTGCCTTAGTAGCTTCCTCCCAACTACCCAATTATGTGGACTGGGGACAAGGGCAATTCTAGTGGGTTTGCCACCTGAATTGGAGCAGATCCACCCACCCTGTCAGCTTGCATCTCCCTCCCCCCCTTTTTAAAAAGAAACTTGTGTGCACCCCACCACCAGTGTCATTGCCGCAGCCCAGCCTGCTGGCTGTTTAGGGAAGTCAGGCAAGCTTTGCTGGAGCTCCACCCTCTCCTTCCTCCTACTGTGAAGTCTGTTGCTACCTCTTCCTGCTAGCCCTGTTGAAGCAAACAGGATGGGCAATGCATGCTGGGAGCACTCCCAGCATGCTCTGCCCACCTTGTTTACTTCAACTGGATCTAGGGGACAGCAAGTGGGAAGAGGCGGTGATGGACCGTACGATAAGAGGAACATCAGGTCCTCCTCAAAATGGTAGTGCATAAAATGCAGATTAGGGAAAAGTTGAAGAAAAATGTTTAATGTCACAATCTCTCCCAATCATTATAACACATCAAAATTAGTGTTTATCAATCATTACATTTTGCAGAACACAAAATCACTTTTTAAACTTAGCTTTTTTAATAATAATAATAATAATAATAATAATAATAATAATAATAATAATATTGAATACATGATATTTTTCTGCCCTTTAGAGGCACCCTAAATTTGCTCGCTCTGGCCAAATTCAGGGCTGTTGCTGGAAAGGAAAGGTTTTTAGAAAGCGATATGGCAGAAACACACCGTGAGTATTTTTATTAGTGTGATGTGTAAAAGAATGACAAAACTGAAAACAGCTATTTCTTCATGTGGGAGCTTCCAGAAAAGATAGAAGGTTACTGTGTCAGAAACGAAAAGGAAAACAGAAAGCCATTGTGCGAAGGCCAAAGGGGTGGGTGGGGCAGGCATTTTGGAAGCACAATCGTTCTCCTGTGGGAGAAGTTTTACATTCCAACCAAATATGTCCCATTGATTGCAATACTATGCCAAATATTTCACTTCCTTAATCCCGTTGCTGCAAAGTTGCAATCATGATTCTCCTCCTCTGTCAAAGCAGCTGCATGGTTCAAGCAAGCTTGTTTTCCTTGACGTCTTTTCTCTCCCTCTCTCTCGTTCATGTGAAGCATTCAGAGCCCAGCAGCAAACTCAGTGAATGGCTTAGTTATTCCTGTCTAGACTGACACTTTGCTGCTATCAGTGGCAGTATCCTGCATTTTGCAGTAAGGCAAGGCTACTTCAGGTTCAGAAGGTGCTACCATGCCAAAGTTCAAGCCAACTATCTTTCCTGCAGGATAAGAAACCCAAATTGGATCCGTCTTTCTTCAGAAGTGAGCCCCACCCATTTTTCCAAAGAGCTGGCAGCACGCATAGAACGGCAGCCTTTGGCAATGTAATTCCCAGGTCAATCACTGACATGGTGCATCAGCTGTCCATCCTCTGCCATTGACTGTCCATCCTCTGCCATCCTCTGTCCATCCTCTGCCATTGAAGCCTGTCTGGCTATAGGGTTGCCAACTGACCAGAAAAAAGACCCGGCCTGCTCTTGTGCCCTTAGTAGCTGTCTGGTGTGCAAAAACCAACCGGTGACACTTTTTGTAGCATGTGGATAAGCATGATCATTTGCTCATGTCCGCACATCAAGCAGCGGTTAAAAGGCACAGCTACAGTGTCTGGTTGACAGGATGATTCCCCTGCTGGCTATTACCATGCGTTCGGAATTCTCCTTTATTCCTGTCTTCTCTTTGATTTCCAGATGCCCAGTCCCTGCTGCTATGGCTCTGAACATTCACAAACATCCATGCACCTACAATTTGTTTTAAGCAAACTTTATCCAGGATTCTAGAACCTGTTTGACAAAAGCCTTGGTTACTTGTTCCCGTTTGCCCTGCCCTGCCCCAGTCCATCAATACTTGCAGCTAATATCACTCCAGGTGCTGCCAGACTCGGTCGATCTGGTCCACTCCTGCAGATGCTTGAGATGCAGACTGCAGGCTCCTCACTGCATGAAGCATGACTTTCCTCGGAATTAGCTTCATTTTCCCCACAGTTATGTCATGAGGTGGCTAATTTTGATTTGCTACAAGATGACATCACTGTTGCCAGGGTGGAGGCAGATTTGAAACAAAACAATAGTGTCAAAGAAGCTGCACCTTACTGGGGTCGCCTACAAAGGGCTATTTATTAATTTAAGGCATTCATACCCCAGAAATGACGGGCGCCCTCCCGGCACCCGGCATGTGGGGGCAGGGCCTGCGTCGCGTCACGCCGACGTGCCCCTCGCGTCACGCCGACGCGCCCCCCGCCCGTTTTGAACTCATTTTGGAGCCAAACGGGCTTCAGGGAGGGAGGGAGGGGTGATGCAACGCAGCGCTTCGCGACGGTAAGTGCCCCGAGCGCCCCCCCCGCCCGAACACCTGGAGCTCCTGCTCCACGTGCTCCACCCAAGTTCTGCCGCTGCCACACACCTACAGTGGCTGCTGTTGATGGTTTTGAACATCTACACACCTTGTTTGCTTGAGTAATTTTGAACTCTGTCTGCTAGCATCTTGCAGCCTTTCACCGTATTTCCTCTTAAGTTCGGTCCTTTGTCCATTCTGTGTGCCTCATTTATGGGGGTGGAGTTGATGATTGAGCTTCTCTTTCCCTCTTCTTTCCTTCACACATGTCCCGTAAGGAAGTCCTTGTGTGAGGCTCAAGAGGCCTCCTGGAGAAACTTTGAAATTTGCACCATGCAGAAAGACCACATTGCCAGGCAGACAGATCGTTCTGTGTGTTCCCTGTCTGTCTGTTTTCTCCAAAAACAACCTGCCGGGATTGGCATGTGCCAGTTGATTGCACATCCATGCCCACTTGACTAGGTCAGGGGGCAGGTAGGGAAGGGCTGGTAGGGATGCCCCAGTGGTTGTAAAACAGCCAATAGAATGGGACAAAGACATCATCGCCCCGGTTTCTTAAGGCCAAGCCAAGGAGGGTGTTCTGAGCTCTCTCCCTCAAAGCATCTGTATGTGCTCAACTTCTCACCCACCTCCCTGTATGAGATGCCATGGACCGCTCATGCTGATACTAGAGTCAATACAGTTAGGGACAGACAGATTTCGACAAGTGAGGCAATTATTTTGCTTTTCAATTTGCCTGTAATAGCCTGCTGGCATCTCTGCTAAGACCTGCACCTGGGAACGTTCAATGCCCAAGCCATTTCCCCAGCCTGCTTGCTTTATTCTTTCCTCCTTGCATTATCCAACCCCCCTCTCTTGTATTTTTAATAAATGTTTTTTTATATGTCAGCTCTTTAGTTGCCTGTGGCTGACTGAACTCGACCAGAGCCTTGCCCCAGCCCTCCTTGACCCTTGGTTACGCACTATTGGTCAGTTAGGTGTTTCGGCAATTCTCCGTGTAACTGGGAGGGAGGCTTCTGAGGACAAACTCTCTCTCTCTGCCTGTCTTTGTCCTCATGGTGATAGTGGAGTCTACTGGTTTTGGCCCTGGTGTAGGGGCAGATCTAGGAGCAAGAGGGAGGCATCTGCACCAGGGCTTATCCCTCCATCACCAGAGGGGGCAATGGGTTAAAACCCTTCTCCCCCTCACTGTGGTTCCAATCTGGATCAGTTTCCCCAGTGGGCGGCTGCTATTGATGAAAGATAAACTAAGCCCCTCAGGGCTAATTATAGATTTACAGTCCAATCCTAACTAAATTTTCCCTGCTGATGCAGCTGGGCCAGTGGGGGGGGGGGAGAGAGAGAGAGAGAGAGAGGTAAAAAATGAAGACTTCATGCCTGTTCTTCCAGGTGGATGGTGACATTGTCAGTGATAATGGATAAGGAGAGGGGGTGAGGGGAGGGGGTCTTAGGGGAAAGATAAAGACTCCACCAGCAGTGGACTCCACAGGACTCCACCAGCAGAAGTGTCACTGTGACAGTGGACATGCTGCTGCGATGGTGTGCATGATGACGCGAAGGAGTGTGTGTGTGTGTGTGTGTGTGTGTGTGTGTGTGTGTGTGTGTGTGTGTGAGAGAGAGAGAGAGAGAGAGAGTGTGTAGGAAATTCGGAGGCCTCCTCAATCAAGGTAAACGAACCTTCTCTTCCTTATCTTGGGGTAAGCCTCCGCTACCCCAGTAGGCCTCCTTGGATCTGCACCAGCTATTTTGTTGGTGCAGAACCAAGGAGAGGGAATGGGGGAAGGAATGGGGTTCGGATCCCAGCACACGTGAGTGCTGCCAATAACTGCCCCTCCCCCAGAGGCGTCGCTCCGATAGGGGCGGGGCTGTAAGTTTCGCTCGGTCAGAGTCCCTTTACCGAGCGAGCAGGAGGCAGACCCGCCCCCTCACTGTCAGAGCCTTTCCCCTGTGGAGAAAGCAGCAGGCAAGAGACCCTGCCTGCTGCTTTCTCTGCAGGGGAATGGCTCCGACAGTGAGGGGGCAGGGCTGCCTCCTGCTCGCTCGGTAAAGGGACTCTGACCGAGCGAAACTTACAGCCCCGCCCCTACCGGAGCGACGCCTCTGCCCTCCCCTGTTCCACCTTCCACCTGCTTCCCTTCCCACCCAGACACTCTCCCATCCCTCCCCTCCCCTTTCCAGGGGCGGGGCATGTGGCGTCCATGGGGGGGCATATGGCGTCCCTTGGGGGGTGTCATGGCGACAGGCCCCCATGGGGGGGTGTAGGCCCGTTACTGCTGTCTGTCTGTCTGTCTGTCTGTCTGTCTGTCTCTCTCTCTCTCTCTCTCTCTCTCTCTCTGTGCCTTTTTTAATCTTTGGAATCCACTTCTTCTATGAAGCCTTCAGCTTAACCCCTCAATAACTGTGTTTGGATTGTTCTCAGGAAAGGCAGGATATACTGATAATAAAAACAAAGGCATAAAATAAATGTGGACGCCATTCACCCCTTGTTTATAGTATATCCACTTCACCTCTTTTAACAAATCATCAAGGTGGCTAACCAAGCTAGGCAATCAATAGAGCAGCAAAATAACAACGAAATGACATCAGTAAAATAAATCAGAAAAACAGATCATCAGAAAACTCGAAATGACAGCTGCAATCAGATCTATTTACGGTATTTAGCAACAGTATCCAGAGAAAGGCTGCTGAAATAAAATCGTCTCTGCTGCCTGCCAAAAAGGCAAGCCATGATGACGGCAATGCCAAATGGACCTCTCTAGGAGTTATCTGGGACACCACCTGCAAAAGGGCTGTCTCTTCTGCTTATCAGGAGCACATCTGATGGCAGAGGCCTGGGGGGGAGGGGGCTCAGAGGTGGATCATAGCATCTGCCTGGGCAAGTTCATATGATGGATTCTTGCCCTTTTCCCTCCTTTGTACTTGCCCACACTTATCTCCTCCATTGAAGTTTATGTTATGATTGCCACAGTGCAAGGGCCCATCTTTTCCCATGTTATTTGGTAAAGGACAATAGATATTAATGCTTGCACTGTTCCATATTAGTTGATCATAGTATGGATGAAATATTTTGCTAGACCTCCATGATGTTTTGAAAGTCTCCCATATCGGTCTCTTTCCACCCACTTTCACCCCCTCAAATAGCTAATTAACCCAATAACAATAACTTTTTCGTTCTTTCTATTTTTTATGAGCGTATCAATCCAATACAACACCAAAGTCGTGTCGCCGTCTTGTTATTTCAGAAGCAGCCAGCAGATGGCAGTGTTGAATTAGTTTAAGGATGCAGAGTTATACTAGGTAATTCAGGCATACATAAAACAAAACCAATCACAGGCAATATACAGAGCTAGGAAATTCAGATAGAAAGAGACAGTAATGTTTGCATTAGCAGGTTTCCTTGGTTTAGATGGGTGATATTTACCTTCCTGAAGAGGAGTTGTCCGCAGTTGATGTACTATATGTAGGCTTACCAGATCTCCAACCAGGGCAGAGTGCTAGACCTTTAGGAGAAGGAATGTGGGCAGGTGTAGCTTGTTAAACCTTAGAGCACAATCCTAGGCATGTCTACTCAGAAGCAAACCCCATTGTGTTTAATGGGGGGCTTGCTTCTGAGTAGACATGACTAGGATTGTGATCTAATGTTTAACAAGCTACACCTGCCCACATTCCTTCTCCTAAAGGTCTAGCACTCTGTCCCGGTTGGAGATCTGGTAAGCCTAACTATATGTAGTAGGAGAGAGGGGGGTGGTAGTAATGACTCAAGCCCTGACCAGTGGAGCAGGAGGGGAATGAAAGAAACAAAATAGCTCTGGAGCTCTGAACTGATTAGGCTCAGAAAGAGACAGAGTGACTAACAGGGAAGTAAGGTGAAAAGGAGGGTATACGAGAGAGGAAGGCATTATACCTTATGCAAGGAGGAAGGGTAGTTGCTATACTTTATGCAAAGAAGAGGGGTAGTTTGCTTTTTGGGATGGACCATCAGTACACCTTTGGGGTGTGAAGACACGAGACGATAGGGAGGGGGAAGAGTGTTGTTGACTTCATGTTCCAGTCGTTGATGTGCTGGCTTGGGGAAGATCAGGAGACAAAAGGAAGGTTCTGGAAGGTCCGGAGTCATTTACTTTGGTCTTTTAGCATATCTTTGGGATGAGGCTGGTGAAGGGAGGGGGGGTAGTAGAATGGAATGTGAAGACGTGCTGTGAGTGTTTTAGTTCATGGCAGTAGGAAAAATGATGGATGCTGGTCATGTTTTCCCTTGGCATAGCTCAGGGGTGGCCAACCTTCCACCATGAGTGCCTCTGCATTCTTAAGAGTTGTATAGAAGACAGAATCTTGGCAGCTGCAAGTGCTGATGGTGCCGCTAAAGCAGCTGCACCTGCTGAAATGCCCTCACCTAGACAACCATTAAAGGGCCAGGAGCATGCATGTTGAAAGGTTGACCACTCCTGGCATAGCTCATGGCTTGGGGAAACTTTTCATGTCAGCGATCCGTACAAACTTGGCACAGGACGCAGCATGGCCATTGTGTTATAGCCTCATAAAGTCCAGTCTGGCACAGGTTCCACTGTAGCTCACAACACATTTCAAAAAGTCTCATGGCAACACTACAAGCCCCCCCCCCCCCACCAAAGTAGCTTACGTTACATTTGAAACTCAGCAATTAAACCCAGGCAACAAAACAAACAACAATTAATAAATAAACAAAAATCTAAAAGTAACAACTAACCAGAATATAGCTCAGGTATATACATTTTTGGAAGGGAAAGCCAGTTGAGGATGTGATGCCTTAAATGCGGAGTGTGGTGGGCTGAGAAAGAACACAGTTTCTTGTGGACTGTTTTTAAAGTGCACAAACATGCTGCAAAGGGTTATATAACAGTGATAATCTCTACCTGAAACTTTCCTAGTATTAAAAAAAAGAGGGAACTTCCCTGTGAAATACGGTAAGTCATAAGGAAGTTCCCTTTTCTCTCTCTGTTTTTTTAATATTATCTGGAAAGTTTCAGGTAGAGAACTACTGCTTGTACTCTTTTTTAAGGAGAACGAATCCCTTTTTACTTAAAAAAAATGCAAGTTTACAACTGAGGTTGCCAGCTGGTCAGCTGGCCCCCTGTGCACAGCAGTTTGGTTTGCAGCCACTATTCCACGCTGTGAAAAAAAAATCACCTGCTGATTTCTACATATGAAACCTCTGTAAAAGGTTGTTTTTTCTGGCCAGCTGGCCAGCTAACATGGGACTATTGTGCATGTTGCAAAAGTACAGTGCTGTGACAATAGCAGCACAAGCAGGATCCAAACAAGGTGGGGGAAGACAATACCTTACTTGCAGCGCAATCCTGTGTAACTTTGCACCGGTGTAACAGCAGATGTACCGGTGTAAGTGCAGTTACATTGGCATAAGTGCACCTACTGTTATACCGGTGCAAAGTTTCACAGGATTGCGCTGTTGGGCCTAGGGAAAAAAATGAGGCTACATTTTAGATTGTTTGTTCTTGTGAATGTTTATGCAAATATATTATTATTATTATTATTATTATTATTATTATTATTATTATTATTATTATTATTATTATTATTGAAATTTATATCCCACATTTCATTTGCTGAAGGCAAATGCCCAAGGCGCCTTACAAGTTTCACAAAAAATAAATAAAAAATAAATACAACAATAGAAAAACAATTAGTAAAAACAGTCGGGGGTGGACAGATACGCTCTATGCATCTATATGCAGTGTCTATTTTGTTAGTTCTTGTGAGATTTGCTAGATCTAATCAGAAACAGTGTCGGAACCAAACAAGAAATATTCCAAACAGAGATCTGCAGCCCCAAGTCTTTCTCTAGAACAGATTGTATAGAAAACTGAAGTCGTTTCAGAGACAGAATGACCACTTTATGCGATGTGCTTTATCAAGAACTACAAGCCCCAGAGTTCCTTGCTGGCATTTCCTGCATGGGAAGAAGGACAAGAATCATAATGACTAACTCCCTGGGACAGTGGGAAGGAGCCAATGCTGATGGTGGGCTTGGGCAAGGGTGGCCCACCCATGAGGTGGACTGAATCTCAGGCTTTCAGTGGCAGACTGGGCGAGACAGTGAACTGGCAGGAGTTGCGCCACTGCACCATGCTATGCCCTTTCGCTGCCCCATCTTTTCTCACTTGTTCTCCTTGGAGAGTGAGCAAAAGGAGGAGGGGGGCTTAGCATCTCCATCCCCAGCTCTGCTGCCAAAAAGTGCAACGGAGAACTGAAGGATGTAGTTGGGGTGGCTGCTCCACTCCTCCTGAATAATACCCCTATTTCCATATCACGATATCACTGCGCGAGAGCGAGAGACTGCAGCTTCCTCTCCATCTTCTGCTCATTAAATCTGCAACAGCCTGAGTTAACACAAGTTTCTAAATCAAAGTGTGCTAACGCAACTGGCGTTTGCTTTCTGCAAGAGAGTGTCACAGCGAATCTGGTGGGACTTAGAGAATCACTGCATCTCAAGCATATAATAGAATCACATGGGCAGCCCAATCCTACGTAACTATCCAGCTGGATCCCATGCTCGCTCCGGGCCACTCTGGAGTGGCCCAGAGCTCTACTTGGGGAAAGGGGATGTTTGTCCCCTTCTCCCGGTGTAGACCTGGGAAGGCCCAGTGGACATCCTCGGATTTCAGCCAGCTAAATAGCTGGCGGAAGAGGAGGCCGTGTAATGGCTGAGCCGGCCCGGCGGGAGACGGGGATATGGCGGACATGATCCCTGCCCCCTCCTGGGCTGACTCGGCCAATGGTCCCCCTCCCTTGCAGCCTGGACCACCCCCACACCCGCCAGGGAATCTCTTACCTGCCTCCGGCGGCCGTGGGGACGCCCTGGTGGAAGAGTAAGGGCTGCCAGCCTAGTGCTGGTGGCCCATACTCTAGAGTCGTCATGAACGTGCCTTATGGCAGGTTTGCGATGGCTTTGCCGTTTTTTTGCGCAGGATTGTGCTCTTAATCATGGGGCTAGTCTGGGTGGGTGACAGAAAGTGGCCACATGGCAGTTTGTTCATGTATGTGTTTATATGTATACTCCTCCCCACTCAGAGATTTCACATCTGGAAAACGAGAAGAAACTTGAAGAACAATAACTCTAGTCACACACCCTAACATATTTTTTATCTCTCAAAAAGAAAAAAAAATAAGGACCAGAAAACAAGGATTGTCTCTGGTAAATAGAGACAGCTGGAACATATGGTATACTTCATTTATTTTGCTACATAAACCACATACTTATTTGTCTGTTTATTTTAAAAATGTCTTTCCCATCCTTCTCATGAAGGCTTAGAGCCGCTAACAACACTATTAGAACAATACAATATTAGAACAATAGTACAACAATCAAAACAAAAACAGAAGAATGAAAGAACAGCAATATAATTTTAAAAAAACCCTGGAATGATTAGCTCAGAAAAAAAAAACAAAGTATGAAGAGTGACTGAAAGCTTGGCGAAAAAGAACATTCTGAATTTTCTTTGTTGAAATGTAGTATATAAACAACAAGCTTCAATAATGAATTTTCGGTGGGTCCATAAAAATATGTCAATTCTAAGTCTAACTCTTCCAAAACAAGCATCCAAGCAAAATGTTCTTCCATTTTCAAAATACTGTAAGTGGTCATCGACCTAAGAACCTCTAAACTACATTTCCTTATTGTTAAGGTGACACAAGAGCCCATTTCTGTTTCCCCCTGAATTTCTACCTGGCTTGCTGTTTGCATTGCATGTCGTAGATAGTTGTATTAACAGCAATCCATGCAAGGATTCAGAGTACTATGTACTGGTTCAGAGGCGTGGAAAGAGTGGAGTGACCGGAGCAGCGGCTCCGGGCGGCATTCCTCCGGAGCGCCTGCCCGCCTCGGAGCCGGATAAAGCCCCGGAGTGTCCACCACGACCGGCAGCCAGGGCTTTCTGAAGGCCCACTGCATCGCCGCGCTATTTATCCTTTTTTTCATGCATGCGCAGAACATTCTCTGCATGCGTGAAAAAAAGGATAAATAGCACGGCGACGCAGTCGGCCTTCAGAAAGCCCTGGCCACCAGTCGTGGTGGATGCTCCGGGGCTTTCTCTGGCTCCGAGGCCAGGGGAGAAGGCCTCGGAGTGCCCGCCCGCGTCACCGGCGCGTGCGCGGTCCGGAGGAATGCCGCCCGAGCCACCCGGGGCCGCTGCTCCGGTCACTCCACTCTTTCCACGCCTCTGAACCAGTACATAGGTCAGCTACTAACAATATTTGATTTCAACTTAAAATTCTCTTGGCGCCTAAATTTGCCACTTACATGGTGCAAAAGTTCTGGTACGTCCCACCAAGTTTCTCTGAGCCTGTGCAGACTTCCCCGCCCCTAGTCTGAAGGATGCTATTTTTTTTAGTTAATGTATCTCATAGAAAGTAGGGATCCCCCCCCCGCAATATTACAGCCTCCTGGTCTGGGCATCTGGCAACTGAATAGAATAGAATGGAGGCTGGGTAGCAGCAATTCCTGTTCAAGACAGAGAGATGCAGACTGGGATAAGAAGTTGGTTCTTGCAATCTCTTGTCACATTATGGCGGAGGAAAGGATAGGATTGGGCTGTAAGAAGAGGAACCAATGTTATGGTACAGTTCTATGCATATTTGCATGAACGCAAGTCCCACAGTATTCAAAGGAGCTTACTAGCAGGTACGAGTGCATAGGATTGCAGTCTTGAGCTGGAAACCAGAACACGCTTTCCTGGGAGTAAGTCTCACTGAATTAAATGAGAGTTACTTCTAGTGATGTAGGCTTGAGTCTATTGACTCGGATTTGAGTTAGACTCAAGTCGTGTCAATGACTTGACTCGGACTTGACTTGGCGCTTCTAAAAGACTCCATTCGAGACTTGGAGACTCTTACAAGAAGTCCTAATTTATTCAGGTTTAAACTCTCTTTCCCCATTAAATAGATAGGGACTGGCAACTCACAACCAAAGACTCGGGACTTGGTAGCAAAGACTTGGGACGTGACTTGAGACTTGGAGTCAGAGACTTGATCCACATCCCTAGTTACTTCTGAGTAGATATATCTGGGATACCAACTCCCACCCCAGTAAAAGTAAAATCTTGTCTATCCAAAATATTGCCCATCTGGGTGATCCCATGTCTAGGAATATCTACAAAGAACTAAATCCCTATAGGCTCTAAGGAAACAATTTTGGAAATGGGAAAACATTTTCATTTCCTCTTCTAGTACTGTTCTGGGACTAGTTCCCACACTTGTTTTCACTTCTGGTAAGTCGGCTATTTTATCAGCAGTTTCATTTTCACTATATCACTGGCACTTAGGAAATCAGTGGATTTATGATTCCTAATCGCGAGATCAAGCTTTGAAAGGCCACATTCCTCCTCCTCTGCACCATTACTCTCAAATGTAAATTGAGAATAATAGGAATGTCAAATGTCATCAGGGAACTAATTAAATAAATCATCTGAGCCAGGAAAAGGACAGTCGTACAATCTGATTTTCATCAACATTGCTTTGAATTTTAATTGAATGGAGAGACTGTTTCTGCTGTCATTTCCGTTTGTGATACAGATGTATGAATAGGCTGGACATATCCAAAAAGGGACAGGGTGCCTATACCCTTAACCACTGGAATTTGGGCAGGTGCAGCTCATCATGGAAGGGTGCAACAAGCTACACCTGCCCAAATTCCCTCTTCTTACAATGGTTAAAGGCATAGGCACCCCGTCCCTCTTTGGATATGGTCAGCCTACGTATGAAGCAAGTTTGATCAGATTATTCATGGCGGTTTGAGTAGTGCTTATGGGAGGGAAGGTAGGGGACCCTGCCGCAAAAGCCCTGCTCACCATGGTTTATACCGCCGTGCTTCAGAAAACGCATGTGCGTGCCAGCTAGCCCCACCCATGCTGCGCAGGAACCAGGCATCAGAGGGATGCGAGTCAGTCTTCTTGCTGCCATTTGCAGCCATAGAGACGGCAGTGAAGAAGTAGGCTTACCAGATCTCCAACCGGGACAGAGTGCTAGACCTTTAGGAGAAGGAATGTGGCCAGGTGTAGCTAGTTAAACCTTAGAAAACAATCCTAGGCATGTCTACTCAAAAGCAAGCCCCATTGTGTTCAGTGGGGCTTGCTTCTGAGTAGACATGCCTAGGATTGTGCTCTAAGGTTTAACTAGCTACACCTGGAGCCAAAAAGAGGGGAGACGACTCTCGGCTTAATCCAGAGATGCAAGTGTTACTGAACCCATTTGGGTTCAACAGTGACCACAGTGCTGTCAGAAAACTACACTGGTTCCTATTCTTATAATGGTTAGTGTGCAGGACTAGGAGGAGGGAGACCCAAGTTCAGCCGTGAACCTCACTGGATGGCCCTGGGCCAGTCATTATCTCTCAGTCTTAGGATTACCAGATCTCCAACCGGGACAGAGTGCTGTACCTTTAGGAGAAGGAACGTGGGCTGGTATAGCTTGTTAAACCCTTAGAGCACAATCCTAGGCATGTCTACTCAGAAGCAAGCTCCACTGAACACAATGGGGCTTGCTTCTGAGTAGACATGCCTAGGATTGTGCTCTAAGGTTTAACAAGCTACACCTGCCCACATTCCTTCTCCTAAAGGTCTAGCACTCTGTCCCGGTTGGAGATCTGGTAAGCCTACCATTAACCCACATGCACTTTTTAAGCACACACTTTGGTAGCTTTACATTCTACCATAGAGGTATAAACTCTACAATAAATTTTATTTGTATCTCTAAAATTCTACAGACCATGGCTGTGAACCTGGGGCCCTGCCCAAAAAAAAAGTTTCCAATTGGGCCCCGCAGCTCCTAAGGCCGACTCTGTGCCAGAGCATAATACTTCACAGGTGTTTCTCCAATAAAACAGCCCCAAATTTGTTTGGCTTGAATCTCAACCGGCCTTGGTATCCTTTTTTTACTTTTTGTTTCCCCACAGGTTTAGAACAAGGGGAGAGAAAACCACACCTTCAATTGAGGTGCAGCTAATATTTCAGAGAACTCTCTCTCAATTTAGTCCCAAACCCACAGAGTTTGCATGTTTTCTCACCAAGTAAGGGTGACTCATTCTTAGACTTGATTATAAATCGGCTACTGATGTAGGAGTGTCCATAGCTCAGTGGAGGGGGAAAAAAAAACATTGCATGCAGTCTCGTACGTCAGTACTGGGCTAGACAGCTACATCATATCTGGGAAGGGGGGAGCTGCAGCTTAGAGCAACGTTTTGCATGCTGAAGGTCCCAGTCATTGCTATCTGCAGTCTACATGTTCTCCTGAGTAAGTTTCAACCAGGGACTTTTCATATATTCACAGTAGGACTAAGTACACATCAGATCACAGACACCTGCCTCCACCCTGTGAAATGTCATACACAACCGGCATCTCCCAGATACTTCCGGTAATGTGAAGGGCATTAGGAGCCTGGAAGGTGTGCAAGGGAAAAGCAAGTACTCTATCTTGCCCCTGGGATATTGCGAAGCTCTCCGTGGGGAGACTCGCTATGGGAAGCCACTACCAGCCATGTGGAGCAATGGGGGGATTGATGTCAGCTGCAGGAACTACTCGGATGAGAAGCACTGATGGCAGAGCTCCATCTGATCAGAAACACAGTGTTTTCACTGGTGCTCAAATTATTTACTTGGGAAATTAGTTAAAAAGCTCAGGGTTGGCTTTAGTTAGGAGGATTGGGGTAGCTACAGTGGCGTGTGGAGACCCCCCGTGGGGTGGGGGCCGCTGCCGCGACACGCCCCACGGCCACCACACGCCCTGCACCTGGGGCATGTGATGCCAGCGTAGTGCGCCACTGCGGTGCGGAAACACCCCGCCAAAAAAGGGGGGCCCAGGAGCCAAATTCATATGTAGGGAAGGGGCCCAAAAGAAACTTTGTACCCCCTGATAAAATTCCTCTGAATGACCCTGGTGGGGTGTGTTTCTCTGTGCAGCAGTGTCACTGCAGGGGGGAGGAGCTCCAAGTTCCGTCGGGCTCTGATGTTCCGTTACACGACGGGAGAAAGCGGCCCCGCCCCCTCGTCTTTGGAGCTCATAAGAACATAAGAACATAAGAAGAGCCCTGCTGGATCTGGCCAAAAGCCCATCTAGTCCAGCTTCCTGTATCACACAGTGGCCCCACCAGATGCCTCAGGGAAGCACACGACAACAAGATAACCTGTTTCCCGTTGTCACTCCCCTGCACCTGGCACAGAGAAAACCCACTTCTAAAGCCAGGAGGTTGCTTATGGCTTGTAACCTGTGATGGTCTTTTCCTCCATGAATCTGTCCAAACCCCTTTTAAAGGCATCTAGGCCAGGTGCCATCACCACATCTTGTGGCAAGGAGTTCCACAGATGAATTACACGTTGGGTAAAGCACACATTAGGCTCCAAAGGCGAGGGGGCGGGGCCGCTTTCTCCCATCGTGTAACGGAGGATCAGAGCCCGACGGAACTTGGAGCTCTGCCCCCCCTGCAGCGACGCTGCTGTTTCTGTGCCTTCTCCCTGTTTTCCTGCTCTTCCTCTCCCCTTTTGGGCGCGTGTTGGGCCTCGGCGACAATGCCAAAAGACCATCGTGACTATGGGAGAGGAGTGATGCATGTGAGCTGCTTATAGTTGCTTTAATTGAGTGAGTCTTCTGTCTTGCTTATCTCATCTTGGACAGCACTGCCATACTTTCAAGGCCAAACTTTCCTATGGTTTTCCCCGAACGTGTTTTTCCTCTCCTACCAATGAATAGGGGTATAAATATATTAATAGTTATAATGAGGCATCGTGTCATATATAATGGAGCCTTGACCCCATTAACAGCAAGCGTCAGTGCCAACCTGCCACAGAGGTGCTGCACACAGTAGGCCGTGAGGATTTTGCCCCTTGCTGGATTGGTACTCCCCGCAATGAAAGGGGTGCAACTAGCATCTGGAGACGGTTAACTCTGCTTTCTGGAGAGTTATATCAGGCATTTGTTTCACCCGTGAGTGTGTTTATTGCTTCCAAGTTCAAAAGAGTTTATTGGTCTGTTATATCAGGCATTTGTTTCACCCGTGAGTGTGTTTATTGCTTCCAAGTTCAAAAGAGTTTATTGGTCTTTGACAATACATTGCCATGCCTAAGTGCATGCAGAATTGGCGGGAAAGGGCATCCAAGTGACCTCGATCCAGGTGCCATGTTGTTGGAGGAGGAAGAAGATATGGACATGGGATGGACCTTAGTGATGGCTTTGAGCCTTTGGAGAAGGTATGGGGAGAGAAGCAGCTCATCCAGGGCAGCCCAGGTAGGCAGAAAAGTGACAAAGAAATCAACCACAGGTAAATTGATCCGTCCTTTATACTCTAGGGTGGGATCCTTGGAAAAAGCAATGGATAGAAGTTGCTGAAATGCATAGCTGACAGAGGCATGAGGCTAAGGACATGGGCAGCACAATCCTACCTGAAGTTTGGGCGGCGGAGCAAGCGTTCCGCTGCACGAAGCCGTCGCAAACGTGCCGTAAAGAACGTTGGCGATGACTCTTGAGCAAGGGAGGCCGGCATAGAGGCCGGCCTCTCTTGCTTCGACACCGGAGCACCCTGCCGGCCTCCGGACCAGGTAAGTCAGGATCCAGCGGGCGGGGGGACGGTTTGGCGGTAGAGGGAGGGGGGCCAATGGCCCCGCCAGCCCGGGAGGGGGCAGGGGATGGCTTCGGCCATATCCCGGACCCCGCTGGGCAGCTGGGCCGTTACACGGCCTCCTCCCACTTCCGCCAGTAATTTAGCTGGCAGAAATCTGAGGAGGCCGATCGTGCTGGCCGCCATTTACACCCGGGGAAGGGGATGAGCGTCCCCTTCCCTGAGTAGACCTCTGCCCCGGCGGCAGTCTGGCCACCGGGGAACAGGATCCGGCCAATGGCCATGGGCCGCCGGCTGGATCCTTATGTAGGATTGCGCTGTGAGTTGGTGATCTTCTATCCTGTTTGCCCTGATTGCAAATGATTGTGGCTTGGGGCAGGGCACAGACAATGCAATTCAGAACTTCTTTGACTCCTTCTTTGCAGGGAGGGACATAGAGAAGCTTGGATTGCCAAAAAGGTGATCTATAGCTTTGGCCAGGATTAAAAACAACTTTAAAAAACATTTAAAAGAAAGATGTTAATAATTCTCGACGTTTTGTTTGCAGTCTATGGCAAACCTTTTTTCAAGGAAAATATGCTCCAAGGAGTACAAGAGTCTCACTGAGGTAGCAGGAAGGCTCCAAGCCTTCCTGCTACTTCAGTGAGACTCTTGTACTCCCTGGAGCATAGACTGCAAACGAAATGTTGGGAATTATTAACATCTTTCTTTTAATTTGTTTTTAAGTCATGGCAAAAAATCTGGAAACTTTTGGTTTGGAATATACAGTTTGTTTCAGATTGTGTTGTGCCTGACCAGAACAATATGAACAGCTCTGGAAAATCAAGGTGCAACTAAAGTTACGCTGACCTGTGTCACCTTTTGAGTAGCCTGAAAGTGTTTTGTCAATCCACCTCTTTGAATCTCAGCTAATCCAGGCATTTGAGGTTTGTAGTATAAATAACTCAAGAGAAAGCTAGGCCTTGAGATGCTCGACACAATTCTATTTTTGATTTTCCCATCGTCTGGTCAACACCACAGCCCTAAAATAGCACTTTTTGTGTCTTTTTTTACCCTCTGGTACCAGCTGCTTTGAGAAGCCACAATTGGAGGTTCCCATGACTGGAAATGGACAATTGTAATTTCTTCCCACTCATTATAGCCAACCTCTAAGTAAGCCCTAAGACTCACCATGGTTTTTTGGCTTTTTTTTTTTTTTGCACCATGCTAACAATAACAGGATTCTACATCTATATCTCAATGTGGTTTCAGCTAGAGAAATCTGTGCTTTGAGCAGCACATTTTTCCTATATGAGGAATGGATGTTCAGGATGCATACATGATACCAGTCGGAGATCTCTCTGGACGTATAGGGAGGGTTGAAAGCTCAGTGGCACAGCGCATGTGCTACTATAGCCAGCCAGCCTTACTTTTTAGATGAAAGCATCACTGCTGTGTCTAGAGAAACATTTCTCTGATTTGCTCCAAAGTCTGGCAAGTGTTCTAAATGACATAATGAAAAATGTTTCCTTTCATGAGACGAGCTCTCAAGTACATTTTTTTCCCAGTAAAGGCCCACACTGTGAGTGTAATTAATGGAAAAATCTTGTATACTTTAGGAAATGACGTTAGTGATTCAGTGAAAGGAACTCTCCCTTGGGTTAAGTCATCTCTCAGTCACTACTCCAGCTAAGTCACAAGTCACCTTATACTGTATATCTAATAACACCAACAATAATAGTTAGTTTATAAGGGACTTTTGAGAATTCAAAGCACAACATTTGCTATTGCAGTAAGGGCCAAAGAGGGAATAATAAGGATTAAGGTTAAGGTAGATGAATGTTTCAATCTAGATCTGCTTGATCTGCCTATAGAAAATGGGGGTAAGAGGTCCTGTGACCCTCGCTCCTTAAGTCTCAGATGTCTGAAGTTCTCCTGTTACCTCAAACCATTCCATGTTTTTTCTTTTGATATCCCCGATGCCCTGACCCCCTCCCAGAATGCCACAGTGATGGATACACACTTCCTTCCTTCAGGGCGCAATCCACCGGAAATAACCGGCGACAGAGCGAGCGCACCGTCACCGGAAGTCATCGTGAACGTGCCGTAAAGCATGTTCGCAACACCTCTAGAGTGAGGCCAGCGCAAGGCCGGCCTCCCTCACTCCATTGCCGGACCGGGTCGCGGCTGCTGGAGGAAGGTAAGCTCTCCTGCCAGTGGCTGCGTGGGCGGTCCGGTGGGCGGAGGGGGCCATTGGACTAGCCAACCCTGGAGGGGGCGGGGGATGGCGCTCACCATGTCCCCGTTCCTGCTGGGCGGCTAGGCCGTTACACGGCCTCCTCCGACTTCCGCCAGCTATTTAGCTGGCGGAAATCTGAGGAGGCCTATCAGGCCGGCCCCGGTTTACATCCGGGGAAGGGGAAGAGCATCCCCTTCCCCGAGTAGACCTCTGGCCCGCCTGTGCAATGGCAGCCTGGGCTCAGGATCCGGCGGGCGGCTCTGGGCTGCCGGCTGGATCCATAGTCAGGATTTCGCTGCCTGATCTCGCCTGAAAGTCTACCTTTTCTGTGAAGCCTAGTTCAGCACAACCTCCTAGACTTCCATACCCCACAGCCGAAGCCTATGAACCTGAAATAATGGCATTTTCTGTCCCCTTTTCTGCCTCAGTCTTCCCTCAATCTTTCTCTGTTGTCTACCTTGTGTAACAAAGGTAGAAGCAAACACCTCAGCAGGCAGGATGTTATTATTCATATTTAAAGATAAACATTTTAGTGTATTCAAAAATAAGGCGCCCTTCATACTTTAAATAAATTAGAGTAGGTATTTTTGTTGGAATGCATTTAGAAATCTGTAACTAACAGAGATAATTTTTCTCCCATCTGTTGCAGTAGACTCAAATGCGTGAATATTTAGCATTGTTGTATGTGCATTTTCAACTAATGATTCCATTCCACTACCAAATCATTAGCTTCCTTTGTCTTTACAATTACTAGTTTTCTACTCTATCTTTAACTTTCTTTAGATTAACATTGTCATTCAGTGCAATTACTTCAATACGATGAGCATCCAAGACTATCAGAAAATCTTAAGATTGTCCTCAGGGTCTGATAACTGTCCATTTTCTATTGCATTTCACAAATAAAATATAATGCCCTTTAATTAAGATTTCCTCTGATTCTAATAGGAAGCAATTATCATAGCATGTACCCTCATGCTCAAAGTAGCTTATGAAAAATATAGCACATGACGCCATGGTTCTAAGAGCCTATTACTTACCCTATTACTATTAGCCTTGAATTTTTCATATACATTCCTGCTTATTCTGACTGTGTTTTCTTGTGATTCACAGCCCAATCCTACCCCCCCTCCCAGTATGGACAATGCAGTGGACATTTGTCCGCTTACCTCTGGTAGACCCCCAGCTGCCACTATGGGGCTTCTCAGTTCTCTGCTGTCTCTTTAGCCAGCAGAGAACCGGGAAGCCCCATGTCGACAGAAAGAACCTGGGAGGGAGGGAGGATACGGCATGCTGTAGTGTCACCAATCCCTCCCCCTCCCAGCCCCAATCCACCCACTCCCGCCCTCCCGCAACCCCTGTGTCGCTTGACGCGGGACTTATATTCTTCGTGGTGCAGGGTGTTGGACTTGGCTGCAGAGTGGCAGTGCGGGTCTTGGCACTGGTGCCACCTACTGTTTGGGGGCCGCAAACGCGCCTCGTGGCATATATGCGACATCCTAGACCACTGGCCTAAGGACTTGACAGGATTGTGCCATCAATCTCAGTGATTATGTAACCAGCTTTGTTATGTTCATCTTTAAACAAGGCCAAGATGTTCCAATGATGAGAAGAGAATGGCAACAGGAGAGCAATGAAGACTGCCCTTTAGAGGGACTCAAATGTTATTAGGGCAAAAGTATTGTCGTCAATTTGCGCGTGTTCTCTTTTTAAACAGGTTGTCAGAAGATGAAACCGTTTCAAGGGAAGCCCATCATAATTTCATTCCCACAGCACAAAATAAAACTCACCAGTGTCCAATTGTTCCAGAGTTCCCTTTGGAGCTTGCACTTCGCTGTCCCCATGGGTCCATACACAAAATACATCATCCACATATCTAACCCAAACATCCCAAACATCTCACAATACCTAGAGAGCTGATTCCGTTAATCCAGCACTACCTCACATCCACCTGCTTTCTGTGGGATGGGGAGATTAGGGAGCAGAAAGAGGGGGTAGCCATGGGGAACCCCCTCAGTCCAGTGGTAGCTAACCTATATATGGAGGCATTTGAACAACAAGCATTGGATACTGCCATCTTAAAACCGGATGTTTGGGTTAGATATGTGGACGATGTATTTTGTGTATGGACCCATGGGGACAGCGAATTAGGAAAAATTGTGCAACATCTCAATGCCCAATGTAGGGAAATCCAGTTTACTGTAGAGAAAGAAACTAATAACTCTTTACCCTTCTTAGATGTCCTAGTGACACGAAAAGAAGATCTGTCAATAGGACATAAAGTGTATAGAAAACACACGCATACTGGGAGGTACTTGAATCACAGCTCTAATCATCATCCATCTCAAAAAAATTCATTAATAAACTCCTTAGTGCATAGAGCTATTAAGGTATGTGATAGGGATTCCCTGGAGGCAGAAAGAGTGGAATTATATAATTCACTTCAGGCCAATGGGTACTCTACTGCCCAGATTAATCGATGCTGGAGACAGCAGAATCATAAGATCAAAGCCACTAGAGAAGGGACTATAAATAAAGACAACGAAATTAATAAAAGTACAACAGAAGAGAGACTCTGGATTTGTTTACCTTTTATTAAGGGAACAACAGATAGGATAGCAAGAATTTTGCAACGGGGAAATGTAAAGACAATTTTCAAACCAACATTTAAAGTGCAGCAGGCTTTGGGCAATCTGAAAGACAAAAGACCGGCATTATCGAATGCGGGCATTTATTGTGTTCTGTGTGAATGCAAAAAATGTTACATTGGCATGACAGGCAGGTGTATAAGAACAAGAATAACTGAACACGAGAGATCGTTGAGGTTGAAACATCCTGCACAGTCGTCAATTGCGGAACACGCTTTGAATGAAAGGCATACGATCCTGTTTAATGAAACGAAGTGTTTGCAGAATGAAAGCAACTTTAAAATTTTGCGCCACCTGGAAGCTCTGGAGATTAGTAAATGAACAGTGGGGGGGCTCCTGAACCGTCAACAAGACCTGACATTTTCGAACAGGATCTGGCTGCCAATTCTGCACAAGAAATGTGAGTTAGAAACGGAGAGAATGGAGAGCGGAGACAGCCTGATTGACTAACTGACAGCTGGTGCGGTTACTAGGTCAAGTCACTTCCGCTTTCAAGGAACTGGATTTTCCTGCGCTTTTGGTGTTTTAATCGGAGAAGAGGTGAACTGAGGACAACTCCACCTGCAATCTTCTTTGATTGTTTCCTTTGAAGAGGTTCTAAGGCATTTTAGAACGAAACGTTGGGCTGTTTATTACCTTGAATTTTATTGTATTTTTGTTCCGTGCGCGGCTGCCTCATCAGGAAACCCGCTACGGTATTAGAAGTCAGTAAATCTTTACAATTTTTACATGGCATTGTTTCCCGTATTTATTGAACATTGTTGTCACTCCTACTTTTTACCCCATAATTTGAACATTGCTTTAACAGTGAAAAATGGAAGTCTGCCCCCCCCCCATCTGAACAGTAGTGTAGCAAAAGCCTGGTGACGTAAACCGCCACCTCTGATGCCTGGCTGACTACATGTTAAAGGTGTGTAAACCAAATGGCCAGACGGCCAGAGTTTGCAAACAAGGATCCCTGTATCAGAAAGGTGGGAGCCTTGGCCACACAGAAGCAAGCCTCTGTGAACCTTACCCAAATGCCTTACACAGCCTTAGTAAATAGGAGAGTTCAGAAGAAAAGAACCTTCCTAGCCAGATGCAGCCAGGCAGATAATCAACCTTAGATAATCAAAGCCTGGATGCTTTTCAGAATGTTCTCGCAATACCATCCCCACCAAATGGTTTCCCAGACCTTTCGGTGGTATGCCATCCATATTTGATTACTCTGCCCTGTATCTTGATCAACCCGTTTGTTGCACCAGGTGAAAGGAAACAGGTAAAAACAAGTTACAGTGGGTAAAAACGACATACCACCTACTGTTAGTGCAAGAGTGGCTGTGCCCCTGACTATCCTTGGCCATGTTCAAAAGTATCCCCTTTGCCCACCCACCTTTTACCTGCCCTGACCTGTCAGGATTCACCTTTTCAATCCTCAGGAGCTCTATAATTATCTCTAGCTTTTTCAGCTGTGTCTGTCCTGGATCTCTCAGGAGTTGTCACTCGCTCTGTGCTGTGTTAAGGCAGTGCAGTTGAGTTGACCTGTCTCAGAAGTAAAGTCACTGGCATTGTGCCCCAAACTCTTCCCCTCTAATAGCTTAATGGCCCAATCCTATCCTCGTGGTATGCTGTCATGGCAGCCTCTCCGCTGGTCTGCGAAGTACTGCCACCGGTGCAAAGGCTGGAAGTAGTGTCACTCAGATTGACCACCGGCGGTGGGGGTGGATTCGGGCCAGATAAGGGGTGGACTGGGGGTTGATGGGGGTGGGATGGGGTGGATCACAGCAGCACCGGCATCTGCTGCATCCCAAGCCCCCATCTCGGGCCTGACATAATCTGTGTGTCATTTCATTTCTATGCCAGCAAAAGAGCTGGTGTAGATCTGAGGAGTCCCATAGGGGACCAGGTTGGGGAGCTAAGTTTTTCTTTTCCTACCTCTTCTGGCCAGCCTGGTCCCCAATCAGTGTGCAGGAGACAATGGAGACTGCACAGGCGACCCTGCACCGTGCCAGTCGATGGCGGATAGGACTGGGCTGTTAAACAAATTGCCAGAGCAACAGAGTCACACCCTAGGGCCTGTCTTCAACCTCTGTGAACCTTAGTGCACGCTTGGACAACAATCTAGGCGTCCCTCTGGATCCAATCCACAACTTTAGGCTTGGTAGTCAAGTCTCCCTGGGAACTCGGCTCCCTTAACCTCGAGATCTCCAACACTTCAGGAACCTCGGATGCCTATTCAGCTGGCCTAGTGGCAGATACACTTTTGCTTCTCTCTCTGCTATGTGGCCCATGTGTGGTGCAGTCTGGTAGTCTCTCACTCTCTCTGCCACCATCCAACTCTTATTCTGTCTTTTCACCAGAATAGGGAGGGAGCACTGAGATCTACCTCTGAGCCCCTAGTATTTGTTCCACCTTGACCATTTCAATAAAGACAGAACATCTGTAGGAGAAAGGGACCCTTTGAATGCCCCATTCTTGGCCTTGAGTCATCAGTCAATAAGGCTGGAGTAACCTCCCTTCTTGGCCATGATGGTAGCTTGTCTGTAGTGGGTCCACTAACTTCTGTCTCCCTCCCCCTCACAGGAACTCTGCCGAGACCATGGGCCTGTGCACCAGCCACCCCTTTTCTCCCAACCTGCCCTCCTGAAGATTTTCCTCTGTCCTCCTTACTTGCCCTAGAACCTGAAGCTATTTTCTTGGGAGAAGTCTGCTTCGCATACATGTGGCTGTCTCCCTTCTTAGTGTTCTCTCCTGACTCCCCCTCCCTCCCACATAAACCTGCCAGCTGCTCAATTTCACTTATTGGGATTGTCTTGTTCTACATACCTGCTCTCTGTTCTTGTAATTCTATGTTTCAATGGTTCCTGTTTCACGGGTAGCACAATCCTTACTAACTTTAGAACGACGGAGCGTGCACTCCGCCATTCTAAAGTGTCGCAATCGTGCTGTAAAAACCGTTTGGACTACTTTGGAGTCAGGGCCTCTGGCACGGAGGCCGCCAGCCCTGACTCTGCCGCTGGATCATCCCTACGGCCACTGGAAACAGGTAAGGGGTTCACCAGTGGGGGTGGTCCGGGCGATAAAGAAGGCCGGTCGTTGGCTGAGCCAGCCTGGAGGGTGGGTGGCGGCGGCTTCCATATTCCCTCCCCTTCCCGGGCTGGTGAAGCCATTACATAGCCTCCTCAAATTTACGCCAGCTAAATAGCTGGTGGAAATCCGAGGAGGCCCATTGGGGACACCCTGCACTACACCGGGGGAAGAGGACGACCAGAGTAGACCTCCGGGCCGAGCACGATCGGCTTGGAATGGGGATAGGATCCAGCAGGCAACATATTTTGCCACATGTTTCCCAGAGTTACGGTGGTAACAGCCTGATGAGTGCTGGATTGGAGACTTTCTCACTCACCCTCAAGGACAGTCTCCTCTTTACCACTGTTGTTTTCTTCACAGGGGTGGGGTTAGGGAGGGCAAGGCTGCGTGCTGCTAGAACTAGTTTCTCGATGGTCTAGCTCTGGGGTCATGAAGTACATAGCAGAGTTCTCAGTGGGGGTTAATTATTTAATGAGTCTTGCCTGTCACTCTTCCCTGCAGTTCGTGTCATCGCTGACTTGACATCTCTGACTCACCTAACACTCTTATCAGTCCATTGTGTGCAGGTGGAGGGGTTCAAAAGAGAGGACCGAGGAAAGTGCACAGTATCTTTTCATAGTATCTTTCTCAGTTGTGTCTATTGTTGTTACCTCACTGTAAACTGATCAGGTAGTGCTTATCAGGGAAACAATATACTGTATTCCCTGAAAATCCTGCTCTACGGCCTTCTGCTGATAACAGCAAGCTGGGTTTAAAGAGGACAGAATGATAATGTGTTTGTAGTTAAAGTGTGACCTCAACCCTGGGGGGTGTTCATATGGTTGCCATTTTACTCAGATAGCCGGGTTTGGTCTGGATTTTATGCATGTCACACCTTGCCTGAATGGGCCATGGTTCCAAGTAGAGGTATCACTAGGGTTTGCGTCACCTGGTACAACAGGTTCAGCATGTCACCCCCATGATGGACCCCAGAGGTAAATAGGGAGAAACAAGGTTGGGCTGAGCTGGGTTCTACACAAGATGCACATGAGGCAGGACTGTGTATTTCTACAGGTTACTCCTGGTCAGTGGTGTCAATAGGGTTGGTGTCACCCAGTCCGGTAACTCATGGTGTCACCTCCATTAACTTTATTTATTTTAATATATACAATACAGTGTTTTAATCTGTGAGCCCCAAGGGGCTGTACTGTTATATACAGTACAGGTCACCCAACAAATCAGTAACCGAATCAGCTCTCAGAACAATCAGTCTCACTGGTCTGTTTTGAGTGAAGGAAATCCACTTTTTGTTACATAAGGCAGTTGTGTTTTATTATTCCAGTTATTTGGTCATAACATTTAATAGAATATAGATAATTCAAGACTGTTTCATTGCATTCTGCATGAAATTTCACATCAAATGATATATAACATGATGGTATTATTCATATACACAAAGTTTGCATAATTTTGTCCACTAGTGGTGTCACCCCCAGAGGGTGTCACCTGGGTCGGTCCACCTCCCCCTGCACCCCCTAGTGACACCACTGGTTACTGGGTTTCATTTTTTTAAAAAAAGTATTATATTCCTTATTATATTCCTCAATGTCTACAGTTTGCTGCTCATGCTTTTAGCTGGCAGTTTTATCTTGGACTCCCATATACTCGTCGCCATTTTGCAGATGACAATATGGACGTGTTTGTAACGCTCCTCTTCTCACACCATGGGTCACTTGACAAGCCCTGTTATCTCCACCCCCTGCTGTACATTGAAGGCCTCTCTGCTCTCTGCAGAGACCTTGCAACTATGTCTCTGGTTTAGCAATTTGACTTAGCTGAAACCTAAAGGGTGTTTCATGGGGGGCGGACGGATTTTGGGCTGGGAATTCAAACCTGCCTCAGCCTTACTGCTAACCTGCAATATTAAGAATGCACCCATGTCTACATACACAAGTTGACATGTGTGTCGAGTAACAAATATTTCAATGAAATCTTGGAGGGTGTGTGTGTGTGTGTTCGTCCAGAGGAAACGTTACTCTGCACATGCTTAAAGGCAGGTGTCCGGCTTCGAACTTACCTGCCGGCGAGGGCCCCGATGGCAAGGCAGGGTGGCCGACAGAGGGGGAAAGCCCCAAGTATGAGACCCCCTGGCGACGACGGGCGGAAGGGCGGTCAGCTTTGGCAGGAGGATTTGCCAGGCGATGATGTGTCGTGGTACGACATGGCTGGGAAACTATGTCTCGGAAAGCCATTGCAGTGGTACGAGCCACAGCGGACAAGCGGTGTCTATGGGGGTGTGGACGAGCGCAGCCGTGGCCTAGCCAAAGACGAGGGAGAGAGGGGGCAGAACCAGGGAAAGCTTTTGATTGCATAGAGGGGCGGGAACTGGGGGAAGGTGAGGGCAGAAACAGGAGCTTAAAACCCCTCAGCTGGTCAGGGATGAGGAACTGAGGGTGAGAGGAACTCCAGGCGGAACCGGGAGGAGGCAGCTGGAGGAGAAGTGTTGGTGTTGTATACCCCCTCCCCAGTGTTGTGGAATTCTGAGTCCGCTCTGGGTGGGGGAATAAGCCCTGCCCTCTCTCATCGCCCTTTGGAGAGGCTAGACATGGCAAATAGGGGCTTGAGGCCCTGACGACGACCCACCCAATAGGGCTGCACCGCCAACACCGGTGCTGGTCCCTACAGCAGGAATGCGACATAGCATTTAAAACAAGCTCTGGGTTTATGTTGTGAACTCACCCATATATTATGACAATGTCACTTCCGAGGAAATTCGGTCTAGTATTTTTTCAAGTGCACTTTGGCAAAGTTATTTGATTTCTAGCCACTTGTTTCTGAAGAAGTGAATGCTAAGGCAATGAAAGCACACCCTGGGTGAGTTTGCACAGTATTAAATATACAGTGGCAATTGAAATGCGTTTTTCAGAGACAGCCAATTGCCTCACGCTTACGGATTGCATTTGGAAGACAACTGGTCTTTTATCGGAGCCCTTGAACTGTTTGTGTTAATCACAGCTTGTGAAATGAACATTCTTGGAACGGATGTCAAGAAATGATATGACCCAACCAAATGGAAAGAAAAATAAAAGATAGTCCTCCTGGAGAAAAATCATACTGTTTTATCTTGGGAATGCATAAGAGCCTGTTCTGCACTGGCAGGACAGCTTCCCAGAATCAGACAGGATTGAGGAACACAAGCAACCTCTTTTTTTTTTTGTCATCTAGATGGAAGCTGCTGCTGGAATGTAAGCTGTACAAATTTTTATTTTTTTTCACATTTTTATACCGCCCTTCCTCCAAGGAGCTCAGAGTGGTGTACATATTTCCTCCCCTCCTTTTTGTCCTCACAACAACCCTGTGAGGTAGGTGGGGCTGAGAGATAGTGACTGGCCCAAGGTCACCCAGGAAGCTTCGTGGCTGAGCGGGGATTTGAACCTGGATCTTCCAGGTCTAAGTCCGACTCCCAAACCACTACACCATCCTGCTTGTGTTCCGCTGTTTGTCATGAACAGACACCTCTGGTGTGTCTGTAGTGAGTTTGCTTCATGTTAGGCCAGAGCCAGCTTTGTTGCAGGTCCTTCATATATCTGCCCAAATTGGCTCCAGTGTACAAGAGCTCTCATGACACAATAAATGTGTTGGTCCTGAAGCTGTCAAAGGGCTCTGTTTTCCTTATCACAGTTTTTAACATGGCTCCTCTTGAGGAATTTTCTGGTGGCGAGGGCCCCAATGGCGAGGCAGGGCGGCTGCCAGAGGGGGAAAGCCCCAAGGACGAGGCCCCCTTGGGGCTCACAGCAAAACGGTGATGGTGGGGAAAAAACCCAACCTCATAGGAATATTGTTTTGTAACAATCCCCAAGACCCTGAGATAGGAGAAGGTGGGACAAATAATAGCCATTCTGTGGGAACTGTGCCTTCAGTCTTTTTACTGGAACAGCTACGGGCCATCGACGTGTTTCAAGCACAAGAGTGCATACTCTGAATGTCTTAACGGTTAAAGGCATAAATAGTCTGTTACGTGAGCCCGAATATGAACTCTTGCTTAAGAACACAGGGAGTGTTTTGCTGGGTCAGGTCAAGAGCCACTTAGCTGAGCTCTTTGAGAGGATTATAAGACGGAAAGGACAACTGGAAGCAGAGGAGGCTGTGGCCATATGTAACTGCTGACTTCATAGGTTTTGGTGACTCTAGAACTACATCATGTACAAAAGGTTTATTCTACAGAGATTATGGTTTTTTATTAATACAATGCAATTGGTGTACATGATGGCTTACATGCCCTGTCCCAAGGGGCTTACAATCTAGATAGTGACACAGAGATGACAGCAGGGAAAGGGGAGATGGGGGGAAACAGCGGAAGCATACAATTGTTTGAGTTGTTACACATACTTGAATGTAGTTACAGTAGGAGCTGGGGGCTAAGACATGGTGCCCAAGTTAAGGTGCATAAAAGGTAGATTTTTAGAAGAGATTTGAAGTGTATGAGTGAGGGAGCATCCCATGGGTATTCTGAGAGTCAGTTCCAGACATAAGGAGCAATAAGGGGAAAGGGAGGAGTCATTCAAAGGAGCATGAGACTTTTGGATGGTTGAGGGTGGTAGAACTGGAAGAGTGGAGGTCATGGGAAGGAGTGTGGTGAGCCAGGACAGCTGAGAGACAGGGAGGGACAATGCTGCGGAGGGCTTTGAATGTAAGTCAAGGAGCTTGGTCTGGATCCTGGAGCAGACAGAAAGCCAATGACGAGATTTCAGGAGGGGCATGATGTGATGTGTGGTGAGTGAAATGAATGGCCTTAGTAGCAGAGTGTGTTCCCTCTAAGTTGTTCCCTCTAAGTTGCGTGGCCACGCAGCTCAAAACTGAGTTCCAGGCAGCTTGGAGCTTGGCTGTCCCGGAAGTCCGGTGATGACGTATGACATCATTGCCAAGTATCTGGAGACACCGTTGCATGGCCATGGAAGGGGTCTGTGCCCTTAGAAGAAACACAGGTTGTATGGAGATGAGGGGACTATGATGATCCAGTGGAAGACCAACAAAGAGGAAATTACAGTAGTTAAGGTAAGAGACAGGCAGAATATGAACTAGAATTTTTGCTGAGGGAACAAAAAGGAAAGGCTAGACTCTATTGTGAAGAGAGAAATCACACAATTTGGTGACAATACGGGGAGCAAAGGAGAGAGAGAGAGAGAGAGAGAGAGAGAGAGAGAGAGAGAGAGAGAGAGAGAGAGAGGTAAAAAATGAAGACTTCATGCCTGTTCTTCCGGGTGGATGGTGACATTGTCAGTGATAATGGATAAGGAGAGGGGGTGAGGGGAGGGGGTCTTAGGGGAAAGATAAAGACTCCACCAGCAGTGGACTCCACAGGACTCCACCAGCAGAAGTGGCTGCTGCGATGGTGTGCATGATGACGCCAAGGAGCCACCCACTGCCAGCACTGGTAAGTTGGCAGCAGAGGCAGGTCTTGGAAGGAATGGGGCAGGGAGGGAGAGGAACAGGGTAGTGTCTAGGGAGGAGAGAGGGGAGGGCAGGAGGAAGAATGGGGGAAGGGAAGGGTGGATTCTGGCAGTAGTGGTTGGTGTGCCTTCCCCTTTCCTTCCCCTGTTCCCTCCCCCTTACTGTCCTTGGTTCTGTGCCAGCAAAATGGCTGGCAGCATACACTCCATTGGCACAGTTTAATCAGCAGGGTTTTTTTTAGTTAGGATTGGGCTGCAACTGTATCAAATGCAGTTGAGAGGTCAAGAAGGATGAGAACAAATTAGAGACCATTTTAGCAGTCAAGTAAGAAGATGATTTTGTGAGGGCTGTTTTGGTAGAGTGCAAGGGTGGAAGAAGCCAGACTGGAGTGGGTCAAGAATGGAATTGACAGAGAGAAAGCTGAGTAAGCAGTTCATTCCAGGAATTTGGAGGCATAGAGTAGAAGGGAGACTGGGAAGTAGTTGGAGAGGGAAGATGGTTCATGGGGTGGCTTTTTGAGAAGAGGCGAGACAGTGGTGTTCACTTGAATGTAGTTGGGAAAGAGTCTGAGGAGAGGGACAAATAGATGGTGTATAAGAGGAAGAGGAATGACGGTGGGGGAGGTGGCAACCTGAAGAGGGAATTGGATCAAGGGGGCAAGTGAAGGGATTCAGTGAGGGCAACAAGACAGTCATCCAGTGAGACAGAGGGAAAGAAGAAAGGGAGAAGGAAAGGCTGAAAGAAGGAAGGGGCAAATGGGTGCAAGCAAGACAAAGATTGTGAATCAGCATGTATTCTAGTTTGCCCTGAAGCAATGCCACATGTTGCCACAAACTCAAGGAATGTGACTGGCAGCCTTGTTGTTTTCATCCAAACTAATGAGGTATCAAGTCCACAAATCTAAGGGAAAGGGTGGCGAGTGCTTGGAAAACCCATTGTGTCCCATGGTTCAATATCCATCAAAGTCATTGTTCCTACCGAGGTGGTAAAATGTTTGCTTCTGTTGCATCATTTCAGTTTAGTCTGCAGGTGGGCTCACATGATCAAATGTTCCTCCTTCCAAAATTTCCCCACCCACAGAAAACTAAATGTTTAGGAGGAGTCTAGCTTAGCTGCTTCCTAGCGTACCCGTTTTCAGTGTGCAAGGGCTATTTCTGTTTGGCAGAGCATTCATTTATGTGAGCCCCTGCCCGCAGTCTGAATTGGTATCAACTTGGCACAGATGTGCCACCTCAGTGCAAACTAGGCCAAAGTCTCCTTCTATTAATAGTACACCAACCTCAGAGTGTCAGTTGTGTAGGTTCACCCAGGGCAGTTTTCTATGAAAGAAAGTTAAAAATAGACAAAAGTCCAACCCTGGTAAAACTTTAATTTGCAAAGATAAAAATAAGTACCATACTGGGCCAGTCAGGCCAAAGAAAACATTACCCGAGGTCAGTGCATTTTCAGCAGCTGGTTAAACTGTGGAAGAAGCAGAATAGCTAACAATCCCATTTTGAAAATGCTGTACTGGGCCAGAGATGAAAAATGTCACTTCTGGCAACTGATGCATTCAAGATTCATAGAATCATAGAATTGGAAGGGACTCAAAAGGTCCAGGGGTTCTCAACTGCTTCCCGGTCAAGTACTACCTCAGGCACCGCTCTCCTGCTGCGTACTACCGGAAGTGACTGGTGATGACATCATTGCTAGTTACTTCCAGGTTTTCGGAGGCCAGAAACCGCAGTAGGAGGCTCTGGGTGGGTGGAAGGGACCTTCTCAAAGGCAGGAGCCTCTTGGGAATGAAAACACGCTGCCAAAAGCGTCACGTTGGAGCGGGGTTTCAGAAGTCCGGCAGTCCAAGTACCACCAGCAGTCGGCCGAAGTACCACTGGTACTAGTAAACATTTCATTTACTAGTACCAATGAGAACTCCACCCAACCCCCTGCCTGTAGCAGGAAATCTTCCTACAGCATCTACAGCAGGTGATGACACATGGTAGCACTTTATTTTCCATTTAAAAATAGTCCAATGCACTTTGCTACTCTTTCTGTATATGTGCCTTTATTCCATTTTTGCATACTTCTGATGATTTGAAGAAAAGGGTCATGAGATATCTCTTTAGGAACACAGGAAGCTGTCTGCATTATACTGTCAGACCCTTGGTCCATTTCATCCAGCCCTGTCTACTTTGAGTAGCTCTCTGGGGTCTCAGTTCGAGTCCTTTCCCATCACCTGCTACTTAGTCCGTGAATTGAAAAGGCTAGAGATTGAACATGGGACATTCTACATGCAAAGTAGGTTTTCTACCATTGAATTATGATCCCTTTATTTAAGACTTTTATACACCACCTTTCCACCCACAAGCATCCAAAGAAACCCATTATATAGGAAAATTACAGCAATACAAGAATTAAATTGAGACTAAAATCAACAGCACCCACATTATAAATAACATACAATATATCTAGTAGAACCCCCTAACAGATTCAAGGCTATATTCTGTTAAAAGCCTGGAAGAAAAAAAAATAGCGTGCCTAAAATATATTCAAGTGAATGGCAGGCAAGTATGTTTGGCGAGAGCATTCCATGGTTAAGGAGTCATGCCCCTAGTAGCCACCCACCCACCCACGTGACCTCTGAAACTCTAGTCTAGATGACGATCTTGAGCCACAGCTGACGATCTTGGTACAGGAAGTCCTCATTTAACATCGCAGACAGGTTCCTTGAAACTGTGACGTTAAGTGAAAACAACGTATAATAAAACAAATGCTTACCAGTGGCTCATTGACATTCCGGCGGGCTTTGGCGGCCTGCAGAAGCCACTTCTGGGACCAGGACTCACTTCCTAGGCTTTCTTCTTGCCTCAGAATGCCTTGCAAGGCATTCTAGGGAGAGAATAAGACCACGAAACGACAGATACAGAATCGACGGTGAGGACTACCTGTATAAGGGGTAGAAGATTTTTTCAAGAGAAAGATAAATTTGTTAAGAGAACCACACTTTGCTTTCTAGTATCCTTCGGTTGAAACGGTGACAACAACACTTCTTTTTGTCAGACCAACATATGTCTGACTGGAATTTCAATCTTTCTCCTGGTTCTTCCTTTACATTTGGGCAAACTATGCCAGGAATCTTCCCTCCTATTGGCTAGAAGTGGCAAATATCAGTCTCATGTTCAGAACCGGTCCGTACAAAAACGGGTGTGAATGTTGGTATGAATGGAGCCAGGATGGTGTAGTGGTTTGGGAGTCGGACTTAGACCTGGAAGATCCAGGTTCAAATCCCCGCTCAGCCACGAAGCTTCCTGGGTGACCTTGGGCCATTCACTATCTCTCAGCCCCACCTACCTCACAGGGTTGTTGTGAGGACAAAAAAAGGAGGGGAGGAAATATGTACACCACTCTGAGCTCCTTGGAGGAAGAGCGGTATAAAAATGTGAAAAGTAAATAAATAAGATAAATTCTCTTCAGTTGCACGTGATGGAGCTATTATGTGTGTCCGTTTCAAAGATTTGGAAGCCAAGAATCAGTGGCTTGGTGTGCCATGTCACCATTCTGCAATGGATCAATGGATGGATCATGTTGCCACACGGGAGAGCTGCTATTAACAAGCTAGTGTGAGGAGATGGCAGGTTCGACTCCAGACATGGAAATATCTCAACTCTATTTGAATTCAGAAAGATAAAGCAGTCCGCATGCCTGTTATGTCCTCCTTTGAAGCACATACAACCCTTTCGATTCGATGAGCCTCATAAAAGTCAGATGTTTTGTATGGGTGAGATTACAAATGGTTATCTAGAGAAGAGAAAGGTGACATCGCATTAATGGACTTCTTGAGCCAGGGAGTGCCTTCTGCTATTCACGGCATTTTCTCTCCCATCAAAAGGCAAAACCAGAAAACATTCAATAATCAGACAAACACAACAGCAATATTTTTTGACAATGGCACAGTTGTTCACTGTTTTTAGTAGTAGACCAAAGTAAGAGAATAGGTCTGATAGAAACGTTGTCCTCGTCAGGACTATGATGGGTGCAAAGAGTTAAAGCCCTTTCCGCTGCAGTCCTGATCCAGATTGCCCCCCCCACATGCTATTTTGTACATAAAAGTTAAGCCCACTCATCAGCACTAGTGATGGGCTTAACATGGCATCTAGTTTGGCCCCAAGATTGTTGTGCAGCATACTTTAAGAACATTTTTTGTGGATAGTATTTTTAAACTTCAGAATGATTATAGCAAGGATTATTGAAGAACATTCATATCCTGCCTTTCAAATCATGAGATAATTCAAGGCAACTCATAAGGACTGAACATCAGAACAAAAAATAATAAAAATCACCAAGAAATAAAACAGAACAGAAGAAGTAAGTAAGCAATAGAAGCATCCAAAACAGAAAAGCCAGCATATAATACAGCTAAACATCAGATGAATGAAAGACCTGATAAAAAAGCAGTGACTGTGGTAAGGAGGAGGCAGGCTGCTTGCGGAGGCAGGAGTCCCACATCTGAGGGGCTACATTGAAGGAGTTTCTCTCTCACATCACCACCAACTGAACTGAACCATCATTCTCTCTAGGCATTGCACTAGCTTTGGTCATTGACCTTAGGCTGATCTGCAGAATCTTGCATTGGGGTTTGTGGAAAGCTTATTTATGCACCAAACTCACATTCACACTCATCACAGGTACTGTACTGCTAGTTAAAGAACTAGCAGCCCAATCCTGTGGGGCCTTTATGACAAAAGATTTTGCATTCCGCCATTGTAATGGCCGCAACGTCAGAGCCACAGGCTCAAATGGCCGGCAGTTCTGTGTGCTCATCACCAGGTCAGGTAAGGTGCTAGTGGGGCAGGTCACGGGCACTTCTAGTGAGGTTGGATGGGGAGGGAGGAGGGCAGGGGGTAGTTTGGCAGCTGGAAGGGGTAGATCTTTATGGCAACAACATGCGCCAGGATCCTATCCCCGTTTTCCCAGCCTGACCTGCCCCCTTCGTCTCCTCAGATTTTCTCCAGCAAAAGAGCTGGTATGGGTGCAAGGAGACCCATTGGTGGTCAAGCGGCCTACTGGGAGGTAAGTTAAAGAACTGGCCTACTTTAAAAGTATTTCTAGACCCATGTTCAGATTCCAGCAGCAGTAGTGGAGGAAAATGACAACAGGCAGTGAAGGTGGTGAAAAAGTGGCCTGACTCTGTGTTACCTCTGCTTGATCAAGTCAGCCATCAAACATCACCCAGGTAGGAAGGACGCATGAAGAACCGTTTTCCAAGGGCCCCCTGAAGCTTGGAGCTGGCCCTGTACACATGATTGGGTTTGCTTGGGATTTTCATATACAGCGGGAGGAACTCCTACCATCCCTCTTCCTACACCATTTCTCTCACAGCAATACTGTCTGCCAATTCCCCTCTGAAAAGTGCAGGTGTGGGGAAGACAGGCAGCTGCCATCCTTTTTGGTGATTTTGCCCTTCTCGACTCAGCAGCAACCCAGGCACATCAGCTGCCCCTAAGCCCAACCGTTGAAAAGGGCACGGAAAGAATCTTATCTTCTCGGAGCTCTTGCAAAGCCACTCAGCCTTTTCTTTGCCATTCCCACAATGCCTGTGCAGAGAAGCCACATGCGGGCCGCCTACGGAAAGAGAGAGGGGACCCCTGCTGTTGCAAAGGGAGGGGATGTCTGAGGGGCCAAAAAGGGGGATATGACTATAAAACCATAAAATAAATGGTATCCAAAACTCTCCTTTGCACAGCAATCTGCCCTTGGTTGGGGGCAAAAATAGCACTAAAATCTGTTGCCTCTCCAACCATCCAACTCATTCACTTGGTGGAAACCCAGTGGCCATGCTAGGAGCTGCTACGTTGCTGCCCTACAAAAACAGGAGATACCGGGGCCTTACCTCACCTGTTCTCCAAGGAGCTCATAATAGCATTCATGCTCTCTCTCTCTCTCTCTCTCTCTCTCTCTCTCTCTCGCTCCTCCCTTTTTATTCTGACCAAAACCCAGGAGGCGAGTTAGGCTGAGAGAAAGTGACTCACTGACTAGCCCAACATCACCCAGGGGGCAAAGAAAGGAGAGGTCCCATTTTGTTGGTCTGGACTCTGGAGTGTGTGTTGTTTCATTGGCAGCAGGATTCCACAAACAAGCAATTGTCGAGAGCGAATCAGGTCAATTAAAATTGTGCTTCGGGATATATTAAAACAGTACAAGAAAATTCTAGGCTTTCATTGTGTAATAAGCCTTTGGGATTCTTTAAGAATCCTGAAATGTTGTTGTTGTTGGGTAACCAAGCATCTGCAAACTCTTCTGCTCCCAGCTATCGTGAATCATGAGGCAGTTGGAAGCAAGTAAATAAGAGCTTATCCTCTAGTAAGTAAGCTAAGCATAGATATGATGAATATGAATGCGGGAATATTATATTGGGCAATTGCTGTTTTCTTGGCTATTAATGTTCTCAGAGCCTCTTTTTGATGCTGAACTGGTTTTGAGTAGGTGCGGATGCCTGATCTTTCCTGAAGATTGCATACATGTCATTCAGGGGCTAAAGAATATAGTAAAGGGAAGTGGAAAGCTTTATGACTATTTATTTTGCCAAGCAACAGGGTCATTGAGTTTCCAAACTTGAATCCAAGCCAAACCATGTAGTAAAAGAACACGTAGTGAAAGTACTGTATCTGCTCCTGGTATTCTGCATTTCATTTATAATTGCATTTCATGTCATCAGAACACTTGGCAGAATTCATTTGTTCATCATAATGAATTAATGGGCTCCTTGCCAATGATCCTCATACTTAGGCTATCATACTGGGACCAGATTTGCAACACTGCTAAGCCTGCCCAGTGATGAGGCTTATGGAACAGCAGAGCATGCTGGGTAAAAAAAAATCTAGCTTTAATTGTAGGTAATTCCAAAGCTCTTTTGACATAGTTCTGAATGTGCAAAAGTCAACAAGATACATGGTTATGTCAACGTTTCTATTCAGCAAGGCAGCATTAGGCTTTTACACCTGTTCTTGTACACCTTTATGATATCGTCATGTTATCATTTTAATATTATAAATTGCCTAGAGTCTGAGAGACAGAACAGGAAATAAATGTAAATGAATGTTTTAAAAATGCAAACTACACCTGATTGAGATATCAACTGCTGTCAGCCGCCATGACATGTGATATTGTGCTATAACATACTGAGTATATAAATAGAGTCTGACTTATACTTACCTGTTTATCCCAGTGATAGGGATTCGAGTCGCGCGATTCGCCTACGAGTCCAACTTTAAGTCGCAGCAGAGACTTGACTTGGTCTCGACTCAGGTGCATTGAGGGGCTCACCCCAACGACTCGTGAATTTGCACCTTTTTGGCCAAGTCGTGCTTCGAGTCTATTCATACGCTTACCGGCTGCCGTAAAAGCCAGAAGAAGACAGCAGGAGCGTGGAAAGATGAAGGAGGCAGGTACGAACACAGGGTAGGCAGTGGGTAGGAGGGAGGGATTTTCAAGGGGATGGGCATGGGAGGGGGTGAGGGAAGGGAAGGCTTCTCAGCGTTTTGACCACGAGCACAAGGATAGGAGGGAGGGCTGGACAAGGGGAAAATATATAGGAAGGTTAGCATTTTCCCGCACTTTTCATATCATATCGTATTGACAAAACTGTTTTTCTGAAATGCAGTTTTGATAAATTTGAATAAGACCACAGCTTTGTTTAAACACATCGTTTGAAGTTTGATACTAGTGTTATAATTTTCAAGTCAAACGTGTGGATCGAGACGATCAAATCTACATGAGGACTCAAGAGAAGTGCAGAGGGGAAATGGTGGAGGGTTTACAACCCTCCCTCCCACCCCACACACCTCACTACCACCCTCCCCTTTTCTGTTAAAATAGATAGGGACTTGAAATGAGACTTGAGACTTGGATTCGTATATTTTGGGCAAAGACTTGGGACTTGACTCGAGACTTTGAAGCCAGACAGTTTTCCACATCACTGGTTTATCCATTAATAATGACTGCAACTTGTTGATCAACAGACCTGGGATCTCAACCTCAGAGTTCATTGGGCATCATAGGACGAGCCACTCTCAGCCTAATGACAATAAAAGAAGGGAATGTCTGCACCACCGTGAGTTCCTTGCAGGAAAGGTGGGACGACTTGCACCTGTTCATCCAAGTAACCATTTCCGGGACTGGGGAATAAACATTTGGCCATGTGCAGACAAGGGTGCTTGTTGACTGTTCAAGGGTGACTTGTTCACTGCTCTGGGGGTAGGGGGAGCAGTGAGAGCATCACTCTTTTCATATAGAGGAGGAAGGATTGGTGACAGCTTGCATCTCCTCCGGTGCTGGGAGTTAGGGAGCATTGCTGTATGGTTTCTGTGGGTTTTGAAAGTCTAAAGGTCAGACTAGATGCACTCCCACCTTTTGTGCAAACACAGAATAACAGCACTCCTCGCCCTCCAAGTGTGGCAAACTACCACCATTATGGGTGAACGTAATGCTTAAATGCAGTAGATTTCTAACACCAAATCCTTTTTCCACATTCAAGGCCATTTCAGAGGTGAAAGTCACTGCTCTAATTTCCATAATCCATGGGTGATGATGAGCCCTGGACCTAAAGCCCCCTGGGAAACAATAATCCCAAACTGGAAAAAGGTGAGTGGGGACCCATCCAGATGAACATGTCAAACTTTCAGGTAAACATGCAGAGCCTTCAATGGACACTAGTCAGAGCCCTGGGCACTCCAGAGACAAACCTGGTGCCCACAAGCCTGCTGATCCATTTTTGAGCATTGCTAAAGGAGCTCATGCCCACCCGGCACCCATGTTAGGTATGTAACCGCAAAGTAGTGTCCTTCTTGCTTCTATAAAGGAGGTCCTTTATATGACCAAAAGCCAGGACCCAAAAAGTGCTACCAGGGCAGCAGACTTGAACAATGCTATCTCATGGTTGGATGAACCCCTGTAAAGCGCAAACAAGCTGACCAATATGGAGGGTTATTCAACCAATGAATCCATCCATGGGCTTTATCACCTAGCCCATATTTGACTAGCTGCTAATCAAGATGTCATAGGGAACTTCATTGAATGCTTCACTGAAATCAAGATATATTGCATTCATAGCATTCCCACCATCCACTAAGATGGTATCCCAATTAAAAAAAAAAGATGAGAGTTGTCTGGCAAGATTTATCTTTTGACAAATCCATGCTGGCTTTTTATAATCACTGCACAGGTATCAAGATGTGTATAGACTGACTGTTTTACAATTTGTTCTAACATCTGTCCTTGTATTGAAGTCAGACTGATGGGTCTGTGATTTCCTGGGTCCTCCTTCCTTTCCCCCTTTTTGAAGATCAGGACAACATTAGCCTGGCTCCAGTCTTTTGGCATCTCCTCCATCTTCCACGATTTCTCAAAGATAATTGACAGAGGTTCTGAGAGTACATCAGCTGACTGAAGTTTTGCCTTTCCTTCCCACTGAAATCAGTACCTTTTTCCATTTCTTTCAATAAGACTGAAGTGCAACTAACTTTAGTTGGAGTAGAGCTTTGCATTGCTTAAATAAATTTTAGAATTGTTCATTAGCAGCCAAGCCAAACATCAGTTCTGTCTTTTTAAAAAGTAGCGTTTTTTTTCTTTTTTGCTGTTTTTCCCATGTACTTATGTTGTCCAAATGTCACACATTCCTATGCTTTGTACTCACCAAAGAACAAACTGATTTTAATACTTTACAATGAATCTCATTTTTTCCTTACTCAAGAATGAATCATAATGTTGAAGTACAAATGATAGAATTTCAGCTTATTTTTTTTCCAGTGAACCCAATGACTGCAACACTTAATCCTTCTACTGACTGTTTTGACAGTTCCTGCTTTCTCTCTCTTTCTCTCACACTCTCTCTCTTGCACGAGCGCACAAGCGTTTCAGGGTGTAACAGGGTGATTTTCAGGGTGTAACAAAGTTCCATTCATGTGAATTAGAGGCCATTCATTGAAACACATGTAAATGGGAATTTCACTGATATCAATGAGGTAGACAAAAGCACATCTAAAACTGTAGTCAGTGAAAGTCCAAAGGTAACTCTCAGTGCCCCAGATATGCACATATGCTCATCCTGCATTTCCACAAAAACAGTAGGCAACAACTTACCACTTGATGATGATGTGCCAGAGGATTCACATGAAATTTCACTTGCTGGTGGCTTCCTATTCTCAGTTGTTCACCTGAATTAGGATTACTTCCCACCTCTATTGTCAGCATTTGATGACTGGAACATCAAGGAATGACTGCCATGTGAGATGGAACATCACCTGTTGCCACCAATGGATTGTATCCTCGTCTATTTGTGGAAGGAGCTCTATTTGCCCAAGGGGGAGATTTTCATTGTCTCTCTGTCCTTCTGCAGCCTCCCCCATGACACCTAATATCTGTTCCTTAGAATTGGGGGACCACCAGGAATACATTTTTGGATATGTGAAGGAGATATTGGTAAAAACCACCCCTCCCTCCCTTGCACAAACAAAACTTCTTCTGCCAATGGAAGAAACATTTAGAAATTTTAGAGGATACAACCCAATGCTTTTCCAGTGGAGGCAGATCTCACATTTAGCTGCCAGTTATCAAGTGTTGAGCAGTCCAGCAATTAGAAATCAAACAATATACTTCCAGGGTATAGGCAGAATAGTTGTGGCTCAACTGTTAAGCAATCCCGAGTATACGCTCATGCTTTCTGCATTTTGCATAACTGTGGTCATGGTTTTTGTTTAACGTAGACCACACAAGATTAAAGTCAGCCAACCGCAGGTGTACGTGTATGTGTGAATCAGTTCTTAGTAACTTGCAAATATTTGAAAGTATGTTTGTTTTGATTCCAAGTACTGTACATGCCCAGGAAGCCGTTGGGAACCACTGAGCCCAGTGACTGTGTTTGCTTCTTGATGCTAGCATTAAAACCAAGTGTTGGGAGCTACCCAGTTTCTTATGAACATATGATGAAGCTGCCTTATACCGAGACAGACTGTTGATCTACTTAGAGGTCTTTCCCAGCCCTTCCTGGAGATGCTGGGGACTCAACCTTGGACCATCTGCCTGTAAAGCATGTGTACGGCCCCCTTCACAAGAAAGAATGAGCTGAATGTGTGAGTGCTACAAGTGCTGCAACTGCATGCATGCGTACTAAATCCTTTTGTCCTCCATGGAATGAGACAACATTGCTCCCTTTAATGAAACTATGTATAGTACAGTTGGTCTAGGGCAGGGGTTCTCAACCAGTGGTACTAGTACCACCAGTGGTACTTTGGCCGATTGCTGGTGGTACTTGGACTGCCAGAACCCCACTCCAATGTGGCACTTCCAGCGGCGCATTTTCCTTCCCGAGAGGCTCCTCACTTTGGCTGAGCCTCTCGGGAATGCTGAGAATGACTCTCTCACCCGCCCAGAGCCTCCTACCTGTGTTTTCTGGCCTCCGAAAACCTGAAAACCCGGAAGTAACTGGTGATGATGTCATCGCCAGTCACTTCTGGTGGTACACAGCAGGAGAGTGGCATCAGAGGTGGTACTCGGCTAGGAAGGGGTTGAGAACCCCTGGTCTAGGTCATTAGAAATTAAATCACAGGTCAGGGTCACCAGTACCCTGTAAGCAAAAATAGATTTGGTTGTTTTTAATCCTTCGAAGTTCTTCAGTGATTTCACAATGTTGCCAGTTGTGCAACAGCTCTTAATGGGCTAGAAAATCCAACGTGTCTGTTGGTTTAGCCCTTAATGATTAAAAATGCCCCTTTGCGGTATGCCAGCGTCTCGTAAATTAATTATGGGTGAGGCTGTTGTTGCATCTGCCAATAATGGTTTAATAATAGGCTTAAGGTGTCCAATTAGTGGAGAGAAATAAAGCAGTATGTTTTTGTAACTGAGTACAAGATCACTCATGCTGAGCTCTTGGCACTCTGGAATGTCCTTTTGAAGCTTTATCACATTCCTGAAATTTAGGCTGTTGATACACATTCTCCATAACAGGACTGCTATTGCAGTGCTAGCAAAAAATGGCAAGAACAACAAGAATAGCAAGAGAAGATGGGGGGGGGGGACGATGACACACAGACGATGGACTGACACAATGGGAGAACTTTAGAAGCCAACCGAAAGTTTACTACTTGGCTTCCGTGAGCATGTGGGGAAGCAGCCATTTGTTGCACCCGGCCAGATGGTTAAGTCTAATGTTGTGACCCGCTCGCAGCCTCCCATACCAACACAGGTCTCATATTGAATCAAATCATTGGTCTATCTAGCTGTAGCCTCCAAGGTCATGCAGAAATCTTTTCCACCCCTTCTACGTGATCTTCTGAATTGATCCTGCTGTCTTCTGCACAGGGGCATCACTAGAGAGGTTCAGGGGTGCGGACCACACTGGGTGATGCCCCAGGGAGGGGTGACACCAAAATGACTTTCTATTCTATTTGTTACTGGTGGTGTGAAAACTCCCCACTGGTAGAAAATGTTTTTACGATCCCCTCTGCAACTCGCGATGGGATTTCATTTCTCAGGAGGCCTCCACACCGTGTGGTCTGGTATGGAAGGAGTTCCATGGTGGTGACACCAAGAGATCTCACCCTGGGTGTCACCAATCCCAGTGACATCCCTGCTTCTGCATGCAAAGCATGGGCTGAACCATTCCACTGAGTGACGATCTCTTCCAGTAGCTATAGAATCTGTGTACCATGAGCTATGGGTAGCTCATAAGCTGAACCTGAAATCTGTGGAAATTGAACAGTTGTTACATTGGACTTCATTATCTAGTTAGTGGCTAGAGTTTACTGCCTTTTCTCATACAGTAGTTATAGGTTCTATGAGGCAGGTTCTCACGTTTATCCTTAGGTATTAGAAAGATGCCACTGAACAAGGCATTGCTTAACAAGAAGAATTTTCTTACAAGCCAGTGTTATGAGCTACTACATTTGCAAATAACTATGTGGGACACAGATTCTTCAATGTTACTTCTCCCCCCCCCTCCCACTAGCAAGCCTTCTATGGCAATAACGAATGGCAACCTTGGGGAAAAAAGGTGGGCAGCATACAGTATGAAAAATGAAGCAAGCCTCAAGTTCGTACTGAACTAGAAAGTTTATTGCAAAAAGGGGGGGGCGACTCTCTCCCATCTTTACATTAAAGACGGGCAGCCCGATCCTGCCTAAGGTGTGGCGGCCGGCCGAAATGGTGTAAGCACCAGAGGCCCCAATGGGTCTCTTTGGATGCACGCCAGCTCTTTAGCTGGCATGCGTCCAGGGAGGCTGTGTAAGGCCGGTCTAGCCCTGGAAGGGGCTTGGAATTCAGTGCAACCACTCCCCCGCCACCCTTTCCCACCCGCCCCATGCCCTCCTGCCGACCGGCCTAAGAATACCTTGGTCGGCTGGCGCAGGTCCTGGGCAACGGCCTTGTAAGTGGTGCCGACCTCCGCTTAAACTAGAGAAGCCACAAAAGTGCCTTATGGCACTTTTGCGACACCTTAGGCTAGTAGAGCGCTTGCTCCACCAGCCTAAAGTTATGGAGGATTGCACTGTTAAACTAGTTATTTAACTCAGCATTTCCCCCCAAATACCAAGATGGCGGCATCAGTGCAAAACAGCAGCTTGTAGCATCACAGCAGTAACACAAGCACATCCTTGAGATTGCACTGGAGAAACAACACGTAGCAGTACTATTGTGCCAGAAATCATGACCACTTTCATCTATGACACTGAAATATTGCACAGCATTATTTACTGTCACGGAAATGAACTGAAAGAGAGCGTGGTAAGAGCAAGAGGAGATGATAAAGGATTCTGGTTGGCATTTATAGTATCAAACTGAACGTAACTACTTTGTGACCAAACCGTTGCAGCAAATCATTCTGCCTGCATCATGGTCTTGTATCTCAAAGGCAGCTTCTAAATTCAGTACCAGAAATGTGCCACTCTAGGACCATAGGTTTGGACAATGAAGCCTCCAAAGAACTGTAGATGAGTTGTTATGCAGCACCCTACAGGCATTTTTGGCCACTGTGAAGTCAAAGAACAATCTTATGAGCCTGGAACAGTACATGAGGCTCATAGGAACAATCCTATGTACTGTAGTTTGTAAGTTGTTGTAACTGCATTGAAATCAACTGGCATAATAATAACAGGACGGGGAGCAGGGCAGACGTGCCTTTCTTGCATCACAGAGGATGCAACTGTATGTAGCAACCTGTGCGAAGGTCCATATGTACAACATTAGTAGGTGAACATGACTCAGCTTGTGCACTCAAGCAGTTATGCTGATAAAAATAGAAACTTGCCTCCGTACACTGAGTCAGACCACTGTCTACGCAGCCAGGTATTGCCTATTCAGGTTGGTGGCAGTTCTTCAAGGTCTAAGGCAGAGGCCCTTCCCAGTCCTGCTACCGTCTCACCAGATACCCTGGAGACTAAACCTGGGACCCTCTTCATACAAAGCATGTGCTCTACCACTGAGCTATGGTCATATAGGATCTGCATGCCAGTTCATTCACAGAGATCAGCATGATAGATAAGGGGGAAAGGGGTGGAGATGAGAGAGTCATAGTGGGGATTACACTTAAATGTGGCGGTTAAAGTCCATGTGGAAGTGAATTTAAGGCCAACGCTGCATCCCTCCTTATTTCTTTTCTGACTCCATATGGCAATGGTGTTTGCTTTGGGCCGCAGTGGCTTAGTGGTTAACAGCGCAATCCGACTTAACTTTTGTGCCAGTGCAACCAGCGGCCCAGCGAGAACGGGAGGCCCCAGAATGGAAAAGGGATTCAAATCTCCTTTGAATTCTTCTTTTGGAGGGGATTTGAATCCCTTTTCCATTCTGGGGCTTCCCGTTCTCGCTGCGCCGCTCTTGGTTACACCAGCACAAAAGTTAAGTCGGATTGCGCTGTAAGACGCTGAACTGCAGACTGGGAGGTAGGCAGGACAGCAGTTCGAGACCCGAGTGCCGTATGAAGATGTGAGCTACCGTCTTCGTCCCCAGCTCCTGCCAACCTAGCAGTTCGAAAGCAAGAAATTGCAAGTAGATTAATAGGTAGGCTTACCATTCGTCCCGGTTTCGCCGGGACAGTCCCGGAAATCGGACCCGATTCCCGGTCAGGTCCCGGGGGACGAATGGGCGCCGCCATCTTTTTTTTTTAATTTCAAACTTACCGGGCAGCATCTTGGGTCACGAAACCTCGCGTGATCCAAGATGTCGGCACCCAAATCTCGTGAGGGCATGATGCCCTCACGAGATTTGGGCGCCGACATCTTGGATCACGCGAGATTTCGTGACCCAAGATGCTTCCCGGGAAGTTTGATTTTTAAAAAAAAAAAAAAAGATGGCGGCATGGCGAGCGGGTGCTTCTCCCGGTCGTCAGCGCCACCGGGAGAAGCACAGTGCTTGCCTGCATTGCGCGAGCCTGCTGGAGGCTCGCGCTGGCCGGGCAAGCAGGCTGTGCTTCTCCGGTCTCCCAGCGGCTCCATGCGGTGCCGCTGGGAGACCGGAGAAGCACAGCCTGCTTGCCCGGCCAGCGCGAGCCTCCAGCAGGCTCGAACAACACGGGCAAGCAGGCTGTGCTTCTCTCCGTGCCGCTGGTCTCGCAGCGGCACCGGGAGAAGCACAGCCTGCTTTTTGCCCGTGTTGCGCGAGCTCCAGGGCTCGCGCAACACAGGCGAGCAGGCTGTGCTTCTCCCGGTGCCGCTGCGAGATCAGCGGCACTGGGAGAAGCACAGCCTGATCGCCCGCGTTGCGCGAGCCCTGGAGCTCGCGCAACACGGGCAAGAAGCAGGCTGTGCTTCTCCCGGTGCCGCTGGTCTCGAGACCAGCGGCACCGGGAGAAGCACAGCCTGCTTCTTGCCTTGTGTTCTCACCCTGCGCAATGCAGGCGAGCAGGCTGTGCTTCTCCCGGTGCCGCTGAGAGACCAGCGGCACCGGGAGAAGCACAGCCTGCTCGCCTGCGTTGCGCAGCCCTGGAGAACACAAGGCAAGAAGCAGGCTGTGCTTCTCCAGGTGCCGCTGGTCTCGCAGCGGCACCGGGAGAAGCACAGCCTGCTTCTTGCCTTGCTTTGCCTTGCCGCGGCCCCAGCCTGCTTGCCGCGGCCCCAGCAGCAGCAGCAGCGACCACGGACCAGTGACCAGCAGCGACCAGGTAAGCTTATTTTTAAATTATATATTTTTAATAGAAATATTAATTATTTATTTAAAATTTCCCCCCTTTACTTAATTAATTAATTATTTTAAATGGATTATTTATTTAAAAAATTTCAGCCGCGCTTCACACGGCAGGAGGGGGCGCTTCGCGCCCCCTTTACTTAATTAATTAATTATTTTAAACTGATTATTTATTTAAAAAATTTCGCTTCGCGCCCCCTTTCTTTTATATTTTATTCGTTACAAGGGTTTCTTATTTGGATTTATGCTTTATTATGAGTTTTATGGTGTTTTTTATGCTTTTTCGTTGTGCTTTAGAGTGGCTTTTTCGTTGTGGATGGTACTTTGGGCTTGGTTTGCGCGGTTTAGGATTGCTTTTTTGTTTACGATTGGTTGTGGTTCTTTGGCCTTGCTTTTTCGTTGCTTTCACATTAATTAATTAATTAATTACCTCGGGGGGGTATGGGGGGGTGTCCCGGTTTGAAGTTTGAAAAATATGGTAAGCCTATTAATAGGTACCACCTTGACAGGAAGGAAACAGCGTTCCGTGTGCCTTGGCGTTGAGTCATGCCAGCCACATGACCATGGAAGCATCTTTGGACATTGCTGGCTCTTCAGCTTTGAAACAGAGATGAGCACCGTCCCTAGAGTCAATAACGACTAGCTTTCGAGCAAGGGGAACCTTTACCTTTACCTTTTGGGTACTGGGTTACACCCAGAGGGGTAGGATGGGATAGGGTGGGGGCGGATTGCCCCCGGGCAACAGGCAGGGGCATCAAACCAAAGGCAGGGGGGCATCATACCAGCGCACAGGCGATCTGGGCGGCGGCAGCAGAGGACGTGGTGGAACGGCTCGGAGGAGCCTGCAGAAGGCTCCTGCTGCCTCTGCGTCGTGTTTGTTTTGGCCCCCTCACTCCCAACCAACCCCCAAGGGACATTTGGCTCCAGCTGACATCACTCGGGGGCGGGGTGAGTGATATCAGCGTCACAAGAGGGGGCGGCTGGCGTGACGCCAGCTACGCTTCTGGTTACACCAGGATTTCCTGCAGCAAATACATATAAGCTGGGCTCCAGACTGTGGCACTTGAGTCCCAGGAGGACCTGGATGTCGGTCCAAGTGGGCTGGAAGGCAGGGACATGGTCCAAAACAGGCAGGGGGGTCTAAGTTCCAGAGCAGTAAATAAGAATTGGGGCAGGGGTATAGCTAAAATCAGATAGCAGGGGTCAAGATCCAAGGGAGCAATCTGGGAAAAAGAGCAGGAGTTAGGTAGCGTTTTCATACCAGAAATGCAGGGCTTGAACTGATAAGCAAGCCCTGAGGTTACAGTTTTATAGAGCTTGGTGCAGGGATGTGGATTAAGTCTCTGACTCCAAGTCTCTGGGTCCAAGTCTCAAGTCAAGTTCCAAATCTTTGCCCCCCAAGTCCCGAGTCTTTAGTTGTGAGTTGCGAGTCCCTATCTATTTAATGGGGAAAACAGGTTTAAACCTGAATAAAATTCTACTTGTCGTAGAAGGCTCCAAGTCTCGAGTCGAGTCTTTTGAGTCTTTTACAATTGCTGAGTCAAGTCCGAGTCGAGTCCAGTGGCGTAACTAGGGCGTGCACCCAAGTGACGCCTCCCCCTATACCCCCCGCGATTTGGGGGGGCGCACGACGAGGTGCCGCTCCGGGCACCCGACGGGTCGCTGGCCTGGGCGCCCCCTTCATTGTTGCAGCCGGCTCGGGGACGTCTTCCCTGGCCGGCTGTCTGGGGCCTTCTGAGGAAGGCCAGCTGCGCGAACGTTGTTTATAACTTTTTTAGCGCATGCGCAGACCGTTCCTGAGGGAAAAGGGCAGCCCTTTTCCCTCAGGGACGGTCTGCGCATGTGCTAAAAAATGTTATAAATAACGTTCTCACAGCGGGCCTTCCTCAGAATGCCCTGGCGCGTCGGCCGGGGAAGACGTCTCCGGAGCCGGCTCCCAGCCTCGGAAGAGGCCGGGAGCCGGCTCCGGGGACGTCTTCGGGGGCGACGTGCGCAGGAGAGGTGACGCATCACGCGTGTGCGCGCGTCACCCCATAGCGGCCCGCTACCGTAGCTTCACGGTAGCGACACCATTGGTCGAGTCATTGACGCGACCCGAGTCTGACTCGAGTCCTAGTCAATAGACCCAAGTCTACACCACTGGCTTGGTGTACAGAGACTGGCTGTCAAGGTCCACCAATGCTGATGCATCAGGCAGGCTCACTGATCCCTTTGCAGCCCAGAGCTCCATCCACCAGGCTTCCAGGAAGGAGACAGTACTAGTAGCAGGTGCCAGATCTCCCCTCCCGCTGCCTTACACTATAACGTGAATGAGAGATGTGTCTTTTAAATCCACTTTCCTAGATTCCTTGATTGGGCTGCAACTCCCTAGCCTAGGTAGCCAGCTGTCCAAGGGTCTCTTGGTGCTCACTCTTGACTGTGAGGAAGCCCCATTGTAGCACCCACTGTAACGCTCACAGCAGCATGGTTGCTATGACTGTATGGAGTAACACTCACTACTCCCACTGCTTTATACTAGCAAAACATCCATATAACTGGCATTTCCTTGGCTCGGCATTTGGATATGCAAATTCTCACATTTACCGAAAAGGAATTTCTATGTACATAAAAACAGATAGCAGCGCTGGGCCTCTGCCATATCAGCAGCTATACTGCTCAATTTCTGCACCCAGCTCCCCCTCCCCAAGTATACATTTCCATCCATGACACTTGGCTCGTGACTTGCCTTCTCAGCTCCTGTTCCATCCGCATGAACCGCTTTGAGTTCAATGGGCACATTTAACAATTAAGTGCCACACTGTTCTAACTTGTCAGCAGGAACATGCCCAAGAAAGCTAAAGTGTAATTTTCTCAGATAACGAACTGCATTCCTCTCTGCTCTTGTTTTGAGACTCTTTCTTGGATCAAAACACTTTGTGTTTCATAAGGAAGCCAGTTTGTCTTCACTACGATTGCTATGATCACTGCTACTGAAAAACTAGCCCTCAAAGATGAACCACTGCAAATGGTCGCCCTTGTGAAACTTTGCTCAAATTAATTTCTGAGAAGAGGTCCTCTAATCGTTGGCCAGAGTCTGGAGATGCATTCCCACATTAATTTCTGAGGAGAGGTTCTCTAATCGTTGGCCAGAGTCTGGAGATGCATTCCCACATTAATTTCTGAGGAGAGGTTCTCTAATCGTTGGCCAGAGTCTGGAGATGCATTCCCACATTAATTTCTGAGGAGAGGTTCTCTAATCGTTGGCCAGAGTCTGGAGATGCATTCCCACATACATGTTGACCTACCCTTCTGGTGACCTTCTCCACCTTTGAAATGCTGTTAGGAAGAAGGAGAAAAACAATCCACCCTTTCACTACCCGCCTGTAACTGTTCTGAGTGAGCAAACAAAATGGTGGTCAACGCTTGAGAAGGGCTAATGACTCACAGCAATCTTCAAAACACTCACAGTCACTGGCATGTGCAACGGAGGTTGCATCAGACGGAGAACATACTTATGAATGAGGCAAGACACCAACTGTGTTTGACAGTTTAATATGGTGGTAATTAGATGAGGAATTCTAAATAGTTTAAACAAATCGACAAGTATTAAGATTTATAGAGTGGTGCTGGGGTTCAAATCTACTGTAAGATTTACTGTGTTCTCCAATACATATTGAGATTGGCTGGGATTACTCAAAGGCACTCTACACATTGCCAGAGGCACTAGCATCCATGTTCCAGGGCTGAGTTCATGTGCCAATCACAGGTGCCATGGCTGAGTCCCGATGACCCCAATTTGAATTGGTATCTGGGCAGAGGACCATTCAATTAATGCTTAGGACAAGTGAATTAATGAATTCAAAGGTGCTCAAACAAGATCAGTTAGTATGGATTACTTACAAATTAATATCCTTTAGCCACCCTGATCAACGTCATTAGAAACAACTCCTCTCTCTCTCTTTCTCTCTCTCTCTCTCTCTCTCTCTCTCTCTCTCTCTCTCTCTCTCTCTCTCTCTCTCTCTCTCTGTGTGTGTGTGTGTGTGTGTGTGTTTAGGGGTTGAACTTGCACCGCATGTTAAATGGAAGGAGAGTTCAGTAACTATTTTAGATTGATTAATTAATATGGAACCCAAGGATGGGATCTTGCCTACATAGTTTGACACTAGCATAACCTCACTACTTTTAGGGGAAAGAAGACTCAAGCCCATAACCCCTAGTTATGTGTACTTGATGACCCCGTGAAAGCTCTGGCACAGTTTTGTTTCTCAGACGTGCCACTCACACACATGGCCTTCAGAACACTCAACTTTCTCTCTGCATTTCTCCCAGCCCAGCATTCTTTGAAATGTGCAAGAGTAGAAATTATACAAGAGGAGTTGAGTTCAGTTTCATAACACTTGTCGAAACAAACACCTCCCAATTTCTGCATCTGGAATTCATTTGTCCATAAGCCATGCTTCGCACCACCCACGCTCTGGCACACATTACTATAGTAGACAAAGCTTTTTAGGTTAGTTCCCTACTGACAATAGTGGAAATTTAGAGTGAGTGCAACATTGTTTAGCTAAGCCTACTGGAGAGGAGAAGAGAAGTGGAGGATTCCTAGGGCTCATGTCCGAGCTTTCATGCATGCAACTAGCCTTCAGTTTCATCATCTGATTTTATTCATCAGGATATGGTGCAAGCTTCTTCTCCCAAAGACTCTCCCATAGGACCAGAGGAAGACAGCTTTGGCAAAAGTCTGGGGTGATGGAGATACAGCTGGCTGGATATTGTGTGGCTCTGGGCCCTAGCACTATTTTTCTGGTCTACTTTCCCAGTCTCAAATATGGGCACTTTCTCTGGGATAACCAATACTAAGGCTTACGTAGGCAGGCTGACCATAAATCCCATTTTTTCAAATGGGGTTTTTACAAGTATCACGGCACAATCCTCTGGAATTTTAAAACGGCGGAGCGCACGCTCCACCGTTCTACCATAAAGTGTTGCGAACATGCCGTAAAGCACATTTGTGACTACTTTTGCGTAAGGGCCGCCAACGTGAGGCCAGCAGTCCTTACTCTGCTGCTGGGACGTCCCCATGGCCCCGAAGGTAAGAGATCCCCCGGCGGGCGCAGGGGTGGTCTGGACGGCGAGGGAGGGGGGCCATTGGCCAAGCTGGCCCTGGAGGGGTCGGGGATGGCGTCTGCCATATCCCCGTCTCCTGCTGGGTTGGCTCGGCCGTTACATGGCCTCCTCTTACTTTTGCCAGCTATTTAGCTGGTGGAAATCTGAGGAGGCCCATTGGGCCTTCCCCGGCTTACACCGGGGGAAGGGGACGAACATCCCCTTTCCCCGAGTAGACCTCCGGGCTGCGCCAGTGTGGCCCAGAATGAGAATAGGATCCAGCGGGATCGTTACGCAGGTTTGTGCTGCCCTTCTATGAGAGAAACTCATATAACCCTCCATTTCTCCAGATGTTTCCCTTCATACTGCCAGTGGCGTTTCCACGGTAGGGGCGGCACCGTAAGTAAGGGTCTCCCTGCCGGTCGCGTTCTTCGCGCTGAATGGTAGCGACAGTGAGGGGGCGGCGCCTCCTCCTTTCGGTTCCTACACACGGTACTCGACGCGAAGAATGCGACCGGCAGGGTCTCCCTGCCGGTCACGTTCTTCGCGCTGAATGGTAGCGACAGTGAGGGGGCGGCGCCTCCTCCTTTCGGTTCCTACACACGGTACTCGACGCGGCATTACTTACGGTGCCGCCCCTACCGTGGAAACGCCACTGCATACTGCTGACATCACCCTGAATGTATGGCTGTTGTGTTTTCCAAGCTTCCATAGGATTCTCAAGATGTTATCCATTTCTTGCCAGCTGACTCCGCCACACTCCTCCGCCAGCGGCTTCCGGTCACCCATCCAAGGCAAGACTCAAGCTGATCCTGCTTAGCTTTTTCAGGTAAGGCGACAGCTCAAATTGGGGCCTGCTGTTGTTGCTGTTGCACACCTCCTGCTCCGTAGGCACACAGAAGAGGTCTTCTGCTCATGGAAGGGCTGTTTACACTTTACATTGCAGCACTGCCCAAGAAATGTGAAACAAAATCCAAAGATGTTATTCCATCCACGCCAAAATGTCTGCAACAGTTTGTGCAACTTCTTGTATAATTAGATACTGAGAACTCTTATAGAACCTAGACCTATTATATTTGTTGTGTGGCTATTTTTGGCTATTTTCCTTCCACTTACAGTTCTTTTGGATCCAGTCTTGATTTTTTCAAGACAGGCCAGGCAGAATGGAGATCAGGATCTACTGGTAAATCTCTTGCAGTGCAATATTTATTTATTTATTTATTTATTTATTTATTTATATGTGTTGTTCAGTCGTTAAGTCGTGTCCGACCCTTCGTGATCCCATGAACCATATCCCGCCAGGCCTTCCTATCCTCCACTATCTTCCTGAGTTCGCTCATTTTCATGTTCGTTGCATCGGTGATGCTGTCTAACCATCTCATCCTTTGCCTTCCCCTTCTCCTTTTGCCTTCAATTTTTCCCAGCATCAAAGTCTTCTCCAGAGAGTCCTCTCTTCGCATTAGGTGGCCAAAATATTTGAGTTTCAGCCTTAGTACCTGTCCTTCCAGGGAACAGTCAGGCTTGATTTCATTTAGAATTGACTGATTTGATCTCCTAGCAGTCCAAGGGACTCTCAGGAGTCTTCTCCAGCACCACAGTTCAAAAGCATCTATTCTTCGGCGCTCAGCCTTCCTTATGGTCCAACTCTCGCAACCATACATTGCTACTGGGAACACCATCGCCCTGACTATACGAACTTTTGTTGGTATGGTGATATCTCTGCTTTTTATTATGCTATCTAAATTTGCCATAGCTTTCCTTCCAAGGAGTAAGCGTCTTTTAATTTCATGGCTGCTGTCTCCGTCTGCAGTGATCTTGGAACCCCAAAAAGTAAAATCTGTTACTGCTTCCATTTCTGCCCCTTCTATTTGCCAGGAATTGATGGGACCAGATGCCATGATCTTAGTTTTATTAATGTTGAGTTTCAAGCCAACTTTGGCACTCTCCTCTTTCACTCTCATCAAGAGGCTCTTTAGTTCTTCTTCACTTTCTGCCATTAGGGTGGTATCGTCTGCATATCTGAGGTTGTTGATATTTCTCCCGGCAATCTTGATTCCGGCTTGCGATTCATTCAGCCCTGCATTTCTCATAATGTACTCTGCATATAAGTTAAATAAGCAGGGTGACAATATACAGCCTTGCTGTACTCCCTTCCCAATTTTGAACCAATCGGTTGTTCCATGGCAGGTTCGAACTGTTGCTTCTTGACCCGCATACAGGTATCTCAGGAGACAGGTAAGGTGGTCTGGTACCCCCATCTCTTTAAGAATTTGCCACAGTTTGTTGTGATCCACACAATCAAAGGCTTTTGCGTAGTCAATGAAGCAGAAGTAGGTGTTTTTTTGGAACTCTTGTGCTTTCTCCATGATCCAGCGCATGTTGGCAATTTGAACTCTAGTTCCTCTGCCTCTTCGAAACCCAGCTTGTACTTCCGGTAATTTATTTATATACCGTCTTTCTTATCCTCAGATTGCTCTTCATCCTGTGTAACCTTGCACGGGTGTAACAGTAGATGCACCGGTGTAACAGCAGGTGTACCGGTGTAAGTGCAATTACACTGGCATAAGTGCATTTACACCGATGCATCTACTGTTACACCCGTGCAAGGTTACACAGGATTGCGCTGTTGGTGATTTGTCCATAGAACAGCAAAACTTTCCTACTCCCAATAATTTAACAATAGCAAGTAAAATTGTCAATTAAAAACAAGAACTCTGCCCTGGCTCAGTTTGTGCTAATTGCTTGTTCCTTAATCTCAGTGACCCTCTCCTGTAAAGGCTTTCTTCAACCAGATGTGTGTGCAGGTCTGCTGGCTAGTTTTAGAGTTTTGTATTAGAATCTCAGATAGGTAGTAACTCAAATGTAGCTAGTCTATTTAAAAACTTGCATTCAAAGGGTATGAATTGCTGTTTATTCATTCAGTCGCTTCCAACTTTTCATGACTTCATGAACCAGCCCACGCCAGAGCTTCCTGTCAGCCGTTGCCACCCAGCTCCCCCAAGGTCATGTCCGTCACCTCCAGAATATCATCCATCCATCTTGCCCTTGGTCAGCCCCTCTTCCTTTTGCCCTCCACTTTCCCTAGCATCAGCATCTTCTCCAGGGTATCCCTGTCTTCTCATTATGTGGCCGAAGTACTTCAGTTTTGCCTTTAATATCATTCGTTCAAGTGAGCAGTCTGGCTTGATTTCCTGGAGTATGGACTGGTTTGATCTTCTTGCAGTCCAAGGCATTCAGAATTTTCCTCCAACAACACAGTAATTGTATTAGTATAATATTAAAACATTTAAAATACATCATATTTTGAAAGCCTTCATGGTCCAGCTCTTGCAGTCATATGTTACTCATATGTTTGTCTTCATAAAAGGTATGAATACAAAAGAGTAATTAAATATGCCAATCCAGGAAAAGTTAGCTGTCGGACTAGTCAAAAGCCATGCAGTTAGTAGTGACTAATTTGTTCCATTGTTATCAGTGGAATGGCCAGAGCAATCTACATCAAAGGTCTTCTCATACCAGCTTAACCCTGGGTGTTACGTTGGCATACATCCCTTGCACTGCCCTACCTTTGGAATCAACCAGTGGAAAGAGACTTGTTAGATATCCTACACTCCTTCAGCTGGCAAATGTGGAGTTTAGGATTGCACTGCTGGTCGCAACAAACTTTTAGATGAAGTGGAGACAAGGTGTGCATAGCGATACCACATCCATGCAAAACAGTCCGGAGCTCAACCTGTGCTCCGTGCAAAATACGTTCTGATAAAAAGGCAATTTTCATTTACACAAAAAAGCAAGATAAGCAAGAAATACACCTATCTTGATTAAACACACTTTTTCCCTACCAGTTGCCATTTGTCTTTCAGTTGATGAGAAAATATATACCATATTGGTCTGAGTATAAGACTCACTTTTTTCTCCTAATTTAAGTTTTTAAAGTAGGGGTGCGTCATATAATCAGGCTGTTGCAATTTAATGCCAGTGATTTAATTAATTTTTTTTAATAGCACCAAACTTTAAGGGTGCGTCTTATAATCAGGTGCGTCTTATACTCGGGACAATACGGTATATAGTCTAAGAATATGCCAACATTTTAAAAGGGAATAATTTTTAATGTATTCTCCAAATTACATACATACAATATCAATCTTTTTGTCCATTAAAAAAATACCACACTAAATCAAAAGGCAATTGTGCAAATTGCCTTTTGCTTAGCATTGTGAATGGTCGTCCCAGTTCTCATTTCAAGGACATCACTGCTGAGGGTGACATTGTAAGAAGTTATTTAAACTTGGAAGTTGCTTTGTAAGTTGATACGATTGTTTACCTATCACTATCTTGGCTTTTGGCTCAATCACAATTTTGTAATCAAGGTGGGCAGATGGTGATTTTGCAGAGTAGGAGATGGTATATGGATTTTTGCCCCAGAATGTGCATTTATGAATTAGAAGAATATATGCATCTGAAATAATGTCTTAAATAACATGAACCTGAGTCTCACCTGGCATCATCCATTGACTACAGGTCAGCGGCAGGGTGGATACATATGAAATATTAATATCAGCCCAACACCTCATATTCAAGGCATCCTGCAAATGTTAACACATAACATCACTAGTTCTTGTACTTAAGACTACTTTAGTTTAGACCAGGGGTGTCAAACATAAGGGCCACGGACCGGATGTGGACCCCGGAAGCTAATGAAATTCTATGTGAGAACAAAGTTGGCCCTCATTTCTGGCCCTCACATGCTTAGTGACATCACTTCCTGATTCATGATGTCACTTCCGGCCCTAAGCAGGCACCATGAACGCTGTTCAGCTCACTATATGAAATGAGTTTGACACCCCTGATTTAGACTGTAAACTCTGGGATCTTTATTGCCAAGGTATTGGCATACTCTCATTAAAGGCATGAAATCTGCATTGGAATGGAGACGGAGGTAGGTTTTCATTTGGCAGCCTTTCAAAGACAGCTACACCCAGCCGTCCTTCCTTTGTGGAAGTCCTTTAGAATGGGAGAGGTGGATTATCCTTGGCAGTGGTGTTGCTCCAGCCCCAGGTGGGGGGGCCCGCCGACGCGGGCGCGTGACGTCACGCCCCGCCTCCAAACACCCCGCCGCGCCATTTTCACCTCATTTCAGAGGTGCATGGAGGCAAGGGAGGGCCGAAACGCTGCCTGAGGAAGGTATGTTTTCGCCCTCCTCAGCCCACGATTCCACCCCTTCAGTGGTCCGCACCTGGGGGCCCTGGGCACCCTGGGCACCAAGGCTCCCCCCCCACGACGCTTCTGATCCTTGGAAAACTACTCTTTTCTAAGAGGCTGGTAATTAAACATGGTGAACGAGGAATGGGTTTTTAAAGAATCATACCACTACTGTACTAATGGGACACAGATGTGCCAAAGAGAAGAGAGGCATCATATCTGAAAATTCTCTTTATTACAAAATTCTTAAAAACTGGAGTTTAGCATCTGTGTTTTACAACTTCAAGAAAGGAAAAATAAGCAATTATACAGATGACCATCAAGTGCTAAAAGTTCTCCAAACGATACAATTTTTTTAAAAAAGTCTTTAAAGTATAAAAATGTACAAAATAGACAAATTCATGTAAAATCAACAACAAATCCAACAATAAAAAAAGGAAAAGGGGTTGCTATACAGGAATAGGGGAGACACTGGTGATCTCCACTACTCATATTCTACTAAATGTCAAGGTCTGTACAGCTTGTGACCCATCAAGTTGACCATGGTCCACCAACTGTTTATTGCTTCCCAGTATCCTTAGCTTTGGATTCCCAGGCAGCCAGAAAACAAAAGAGGTTTCTAGAGCAGCTGGCAGATACAGCCTCTCTAGAAACATGGCTAGAGGTTTCTGATACACTTAGTGGGTTACCAGTTGCGTAGCCTGTCTGAGCGCCCTTGACCAATACATACAATCACCAAAATGTGAATTTTCAATCATATGCAGTTGTTATCCAGCCTTTTTAAAGGGGCTGTTCCACATGTCAGGTGCTTTCACGTGGACTCGATAAAGCCACGTTTTCCCCCTTCACGCACATACACAACACCATCCCGCCCTATCAATTCAGTAAAGATTCTCCAGTGCATCAGGCAGAGAGAAAGGACTGACTGAATCTGTATACTAGACCTCCTGTTCCTTGGGACGGCCCATTGCACTGGTTGTTTGCCTGTGGTTGCTTACAAATATAGATAGAAGCGAGCAGGGGGAAAACAGAGCTCTACCAAGTTTATTAGGAAATCTCTGCACACAGGTGTTGTGACTGCAGTCAGACCGGATCACCTGAATTGGTGACCCTTCAGCAATAGTGAGATTCTTGTTCGTCAGATGTGCATTTTTCAAAATCAATATTACATGCTGGAAAACTGTTCCATAGATGTTGCAACAAAGTTGAGTTTTAATGGAGACCTGTATGGAATCATTTGTTTTCCATTTTCTTCCCCTTTTTAAAAACTGAAACACTGTAGCCCTCTTGAAGTGTTTCTTAATCCATTATACTGATCCTTTTTTTGGGGGGGGGGGAAACAGAAGAGAGGACAACAAACTAGTCCTGCAGCAGGTTAAAATCTGCACTTTAAACCACATGATCCCTCAAGAATTTGGGAAGAGATAAAAGCAATATCCTTTCACATTCTTATCCCTGCACCTCAAACACAGAACTAACAGACTCATTCCATCCATTCCTGACCAACTCTTCCCAGAAACATAATAGAATGTACATACTGGATTAAATCCAGTGAATTTTGTACTGGCAGGTGAACAGAATTGATTGTCTTTTTTGTCAGGGATGCATGAAAAGATCCACTGTTTTCTACCTGTCCATTTTTCCATTTCATGCCTTGATAATACAGGCATGGTCCACTTCAGCTTTCGCCATACCATTTCGAAGATTGCTCCAGCACGCTGACCACGGTTTGACTGATCCGCCCCTTTCAAAGTTAACTCTGGGTGCCCCTTGTCATTAGCACATTGTCCAAAGTATGCCTAGGCATTGCAACTGCCTCATCGGTAGTGGCAGGAGCTGGAAGTCCAGGCATTCATGGGTGTTGTCTGCGGAAAAAGCAGCAGTCGAAAAGAATGTTTCCTTCAAAAAGGTTCTGGGGGTGGGAGAAAAAGAGAGTCGTTTTTACTCTGCAGTTCTGAACAAGGATCAAATGAGCATGCGAGCACATGCTCCATACACATTATTGGAACTTGTATCAATGCAAGGTGTAGTAGTTTATACTGTCAAGTTGTGTATATTCAAGTGTCAGGATCTAATGTTCCAATACGAAACCTTTCCAGTAGTAATATTTAGAAATGCATTCTACCCGGTATTGAAGCCTACTTTGCAAGTTTCTCATGACCCAGATGCATGCAGTTTACATAGTATGCATATACTTTCCAGATGCAACAGGACTGGTAGGTTTCACTTTGCTTGCTCTTGTTTCTCTTCTTTCACAACATCTCTCTGCCATCATAAGGGCTGGAAACTTCTAACAATATAAATGCTGGCGTCAAGCATTTATATAGTTAGAAGCAGCAGCAGCCCCAAGGGGAACAGACTAGTGCCCTGAATACTGCAAAATGGTCACTTGTTGCCTATGAGGGAAATTAATGCATAGTTGACTTCTATGCAGTGGTACCTGTAGCCTCCCTGAATACTATGGGTTGTGTCCTAAGGAGCACAAGTGCAACAGTGCTTAGGCTTTAGCTCTGTGGCAGACCACATGCTTGCATGCAGAGTGTCCAAGGTGGAATCTATGACATCTCCAGGTAGGGCAGATGAAAAATTCTTGCTTGAAATCCTTAAGAGCTGCCGCCAGATAGTATCAACAATACTGTACTGAGATAGACCCACCAAGGATCTGATGGTATAAAGCAGCTTCCTACAATCTTATATTTTCTGCACTCACTGTGCAGAAGCAGCTTTCATGAGAGGAGTCAAGATAACCTAGACCCTCTGGAATGGATGTTTTTCTGGGGTGGGGTGGGGGCTTGTGTGAGAACTGTAATGCTGACACTCCTTAGGATACAACTCCATAAATAGCAAGCTGGTACAGGATGCTGTAGAAACAGATGAAAAGGTGGGTAAGATTATGTCTCTTATTGGGTCAATGCTTATTGGAAAGTGCATGCAAGTTTTTGAAGTCTACAATGCTTTTCCTTAGGCAGCTCTGTGAAGCTTGGCTACTGATGATGATGATGATGATGATGATGATGATGATGATGATGATGATGATGATGATTACGCTTTTCAACAAAAAAAGTTCACAAAATGGTTTACAGACAAAATCAAATGATTAAATGGCTCCCTGTCCCCAAAGGGCTCACAATCTAAAAAGATGCAGAAGAACACCAGCAAACAGCCACCCCGAAAAGACTGGGGTGAAAGGGACAGTTACTCCCCCCCCACACTAAATATAAGAGGAGCAGCACTTTGCCCAGTCAGTACGGATGCACTAATAGCAACATAAACTAGGCCAATAAGAGACATCACCTCAATCAATCTGACAGTCATTTCCTGGGATCATGATGGCACAGAATTCCATAAAGGGAACATTTCTCTTTACCTTATCGTCTTCTGAATGCAATGGGAAGCTCTCGGTTGGGGATCAGGATTCCTGAGTGCAGGGTTTCTACAGGCTTGTCATCGGTTGCTACAATATCATACTTTCGTACAAGCTGTAACACAAAGACAAAGAGTCAGAGGTGGGTCTCTCAAACTTGTTGCAATAGGCCTCCCCGAAACACAACTCATTTGAGCACCCCCAGTTTGTATCCAGGCCTTAATCTGAACTGGGGTGGCGTTGGCCATCCATGAGGCCAAGTGAGGTGGTTGCCTCAGGCACAGGATTAGCGAGGGGACGGGGACAGGACATACCCAACTCCTTCTGCCTCCCCACCGCTACTGCTCCACTGGCTCCCCGGATTGTGGAAGAAGGAGAGAGCGCGAAAGAGCAGAAGAAGAAATCTAGAGGAGAGTTATGAGCTAGAGTCTCTCATGCTCTACCCACTAGTCTTCTCTCCTCCACATCTTCTCTTTTGCTTCACCACCCTTTTCATTTCCTAATCCAGGGAGTTAGAGGAGCAGAGACTGGCACGTCGCCAGATAAGAGGGAGGCAGCATTTGGCATATCGCCTCAGGTGCCAGAAGATCTTGGGTCACCTGTCAGGAAGTATTCCTTGAAACTCGTCCGCTGACACACAAAACTTATTGCAGTTTACATAGCAGAATAAGCGATGCAGCTAAAGATAAGGAGATTTAAGTCTCATTCATCTCACAGAAAGAGTTGTTTAACCGTTTCCCACTGAAATCAGTGCATGTGAGTTTGGGAGAGGGGGCAAGAATGGACATGCCTCTTCTACCAACTGGGCACACCTCCAGGGATGCCAGCCTCTCAAGTTGAAAGAGGGAAAAAAATCGGGACAGGACTTTTGCTCACTCTGAGCACAATCCAGACAGATGTTGGAAATGAAATGTTATGTATCTACAGCAGGACTGTAACTTGGCCAGAATGAATGCATGAAAGTCAGTAACGGAAGCAAGGTTAGGTTATAAGTGACAATGGATCCAAAAGATCTTCTGCCGACTTATATAAAGGACGAGGAAATACAAAAGGATGAATTTGTTTACTATACATGTACTATATTTGTTTACTATAGGAGTTACAGATGGGAATGTTAAATCAACAGCTTGAAACTGTCTTCCAGAAAACCATGCAGTTCCCTTGATGTGTTTTGGAGGTTTCTAATGAAAAGATCGGTAATGATGGACAGGCTTCCCGAAATGAAACGTGTCCATTGTTACTGCTCTTGGGAATGTTGCGCGAGTTCTAGGTCAGAATTTCACTTCTGCAGAGCAACAGTGAAGCCCAAGAGACTGGTCAGAACTGAACAAATGTCTAGGATATGTCTCAGAATCCTGAAATGTGTGGGCATGGCTGTCAGCAGTTCTGACTTCATAACTGAATATGAAGATAACTGAATATGGATAACTGAATATGGAAGGTCTTCCCTACACTTTGAAAACCACTGTGCTAAACAATGGAAATAAGAGAGCATTCCAAGAAGGGTGGAAGTCTTAACTTCTACTCTGAATAGACTGTATGAGATTCTTGGACAAAGACAAAAGACTAACATATTAAAAACATGGATTCTTTTTACAGAAAGAAAAAAAATGCATGGAACAGGAAAATTCCTTCTTGTTTCAAGAATTATAATTGGTAATGGATAGTTATACAGAATATGTAGTTTTTTTTAAAAAAAGTTCACATTGAATTGCTTTTGTTCCCCTAGTGAAATGTGATCATTATTTCATAAAGACGGAGAGGAAAAAGTCGTGCAACTGCAAGCTTACCCAACAGAGAGCTAATTGAAGCTGCAGCTCTGCCAAGCGGCGACCGATACACATCCTTTTCCCAATGCCAAAAGGAACATGAGCAAAAGGATTTATGTTTTTCTGGAGCCAACGTTCTGGCTTAAACTGACTCCAGTCATTGAAGTATTCTTCATTACATCCCAGAGCATGACTGTTGATCATTAACACTGTCTGTAAACACAAGGGGGGGGGGGGGAAGAAAAGGTCAGCTGGGTGCAGCTTATGAAGATGGAACAGCAAATCATATTTCACTAATAGAAAAAGGTTTCCAAGTCAAGGAAGGCTGTTTTCTCAGACAGAACCAAGGTATCAAAGACTGTCGTGCCTCATCAGCAAGAGAAAAGAGCAGTGAGGAACAGTCAAGAGACATAAAAATATTCAAAGGATCTCCAAACAGCCTTTGGGGTGGGATTTATTCCCAGTAAAAGAAAACAGGTGCAGCCTTAATCTTGTTAGTGAAATGGCCATCAGAGCAGCTTTCAGGGACATTTTCTTCCTTGCAAGCTTTCGCCCTTTGCAAATGCTTTACAATTTAAGGGTACTTGGTTGCAATGAAGGTCAAAGGGCTTAATTTGATCCAGGGCTCATCAGGCTTTGGTTGGCTGCAATCTGTTTTCCGGGCTGGGACTCAGGGCTGGGACGTGCAAAATAACACTGGAGAAGCCAGTGCCTGCAAACATGTGCAGAATGCCTTTCCATCACCACTGAGTAACTGTGAGCAGGCCCCGCAATTTGATACTACAAGAAAGAACTGCAGAAAGGCTGCTATCTCTTTCCCACACACACACACACACACACACACACACACACACACACACACACACACACACACACACACCCTGGCAGAGCACCTTTTCCTTTAATAGGAAGATGGCAAGCAGAAATTCAAAAAGTGATATTTCCCCCATCACAGCATCTCCGTGCTGAGAAAAAGTTATTCTGTTGCATATCTCCCTGTCAAAGCTCAGGAACATCTCAGTAAAAAGCTGACAACCCTAGAGGGCATTTTTACCAGACATCCACACCTCTCTTTTCAGATATGGGGTCAGACTGACCCACACGGCAAAGCAGCATGAACACCAATGCAGCTTTCCATGCACAGTCCTCCCCCAGCACAATCCAAGTTGTCGTAACAGTTGTTGCTGGACATGGTTTGTAGTGCTCAAGTCCCACTAGAATTAGGTATTCGTAACTGTGTGCCCAACTAGGGCCCAGTTCATTGAATATTGGCATTGCACTATCGTGAGAAAGTGGTTAGAGTAGCTCAGCGCAGTTTGGTATGTTGAAAAGTGACTGTGCCACCACAAGGCCATGCTTAGCAGGCAATACGGCCCAGCTTGGGCCACCACAAAGCTGCTCCATTGTGGGTCAAGCAACAAACACAAAAGTGCCCCAGCTTAGCAGCAGGGCATATGTAGAAGGTCTCGAGTTCAACCCCTGGAATCTCCAGTGAAAAAGCAGCAGGCTGGGGAAACCTGGAGAGTTTCTGCCAGTTAGAGTGGCCAATATTGAGCTAAACAGAATCTGGGGTCTGACCCAGTACAAGGCAGCTTCATAAGTTCAGCCAATCAGAGGATTCCTTCACCACTTGTCAATCACTTTATGGGTCCTCCAAGAACCCAGAATCCTTTCCACACTTCTATGCAAGCACCACTGATGCAGCAGGGAGCAAGTCTGCTTAGGAACGCAGCTGCAAACAAGCCACTTCGGAAGTGGATTTTCGTGATGAACATTCGACTCACCCCTTTTGGAAGTGAATAGTCTCCAAGGACTGTTTCTTTGTCAAGAGTCCGAGTGGTAAATGGCACAGAAGGCGTGATCCTACAACAATATAAATGCAAATCTCTTTACTGTATGCAAGCCATGTCTGTCAGAAGGCATACGATAGTGGCAAACAAAGTGAGCTGGGAACACCCCAGGTTCAAATCTTGCCTCAGCCCACTCACTAGGTGCCCTAAGCCACTCTCCTCTCTGCTTCCCCTGTGCAATATTGGGATAATAATACTGGACTACCTTACAGGGAGTTCAGATTATGTATGTAAAGTATCTTGAGCACTTCAGAAAGGTTCCACATAAAAATGCGGCTCGCCATCAATAGCTATTAGAAATAATAGCCAAATGAAACCTCCGCATTCCAGAGGTAGTAAATCTGACTTTTACCAAATGGTTAGGGCAAAGAAAGGAAGGGGCATGCTGGGCACATCGTGCCCAGCTTGGGAGCTTTCCAGTGGCATCTCAAGACTATGGTCTGAAGGCACATGGAGTGGCACCCCTGCTGAAGAGGGACCTGGTGAATGCCTAGACGGCCTGGGAACCCCCTTATGCCACCTTTGTCCATGATGGAAGAAAGGTGAGATAAAAATGAAATAAGATCTTGCTGTCCACTGCCAGACAGAATACTAGCCTAGATGGAATTTTGGCCTGAGCCACCAAGACAAGCCTTTTCCTGGATCTCTCTTCAGAGATAGACATTCCTCTGGACAATCAATGCCCGTGCTTACCAGGCGATCAATCTGGCGTGAGAAAAGCCATTTACCGGCACGCTTGTAAGCGTATGAGAAGCTTCGTACCTCATAGATTCCTTCAGGCAGGCCTTTAAATAGGGCATTTTCTTCAGATGTTCTGCATTTGGGTTCTCTCCAGCTGAAACCACGCTCTGTATTTCGTCAAGCAGCTTTGCCTGGACGTGCGGATTGCATGAGATGTTGTAGAGAGCCCAGAGTAAACTGTTGGCAGTCTGAAACAGCAGCAGATAATTACAGTACTGAGCTGGCTGCGGACCGAGTTGCTACATTAACACGAGAAACGAACGGCAATCTTTTCATAATGAGAACAATATACACAGGTGGCAGCTGGTCTGAGAATGCATGATGACAGACCACCTGTTCTTCGAAGAAGGTTAATTGGGGCTTCAGGAATCAGGTAAAAAGTTGCACCTACACAGCTGGGCATTGTTCGGGGGAGATTCAGCCCAGGAGGGAACATTTATGTCAAGATTGTCTGACATGCATTAAGTTGGTTAGTATCCAACCCTTCTGGAAAGAAGCTCAGATGGAATAGAAGGGATTGAATCTTGTTATCACCCCAACCACCCCAGGAAGCTGATAACGATTTGCCCAAAATGAGACTTGTAGTACAATGGGGATTACTACATCTACAGTGCTTGTGTGAATCCATTGTCAGACTAACAGCGCAATTCTGTGTAACCTTGCACCGGTGTAACAGTAGATGCACTAGTGTAATTGCACTTACACCGGTGCATCTGCTGTTACACCGGTGCATCTGCTGTTACAACGGTGCATCTGCTGTTACAACGGTGCAAGGTTACACAGGATTGTGCTGTGAATTACTCTTTTGATTTCCATTATAGTGAACTGCAGGCTGCCACTGATGTGTGCAGTACATGGCAAGTTCTGATAAATAATATGGCCAGAGAGCAGGAAACTTGCCACAGGGATGCTGTTTCCCCAAGGCAAGTGTAATGTACAGTATAGGTCAACTCTGTGTTTGTGCTGGTCCCCGCTGGTCTTACTAAATGGCAACAATTTAGTTGCCATTTCTCAACAACTGAGAAACATGAAGTAGAAGGACAGAATTGGCCTCAGTGGAAAAGGAAGGCCATCTGTCTGGCTAGTTGATTGTCTGTCATTAAATACTCCTTGTTAATGCAGAAAAGCAGCTAGTATTTACCGTTTCAACTCCTGCAATCTGGAGCTCTGTGATGGCTGCATATAGCTCCTTCTTGGAAAGCTGACTCCCCACATAAATGTCGCAGAGGAAATCTTCGGTGGGGTTGGCAGAATGTTTCTTGAGCCTGCTGTCGATAGAACATTTCGCTGAGGGAAGAAAAGGTGGAGGCAATGAGCAAACAAAGAACTAAAGCTTAGGGGGCTGAAATGACCGAATGCACCTCTATGCATTAAAAAAAATAAATCCCTGCACACAAAAGAGGAGCAATACTCCTAACATAACCTTTTCCTTGACAGGCTAGTTTTCTCTAATCAGGGTGCTTTTTGTATGGAGGAGCATTCATTCATGTGAAGCTTCCCCCAGGCCCCAACCTGCACTCTAAAAAGAAACAGCTTTACCACCTTGTCTGCTTGCTAGAGCCAGGCCTAAGAGGCAAACATTGGGTGTGGAGGTAGGATGGCCAGGTTCAAATCCCTGCTCAATTATGAAGCTCACTGGTTGGTTTTGAGCAAGTCAGTCTCAGTCTAACCTTCCTCACAAGGTTGTTGTGAGGCTAAAGAAATGCCACTCTAGGCTCCTTTAGAAGAAGCATGGGATACCAGATGAGCAAAACGCATGAAGCAGTGTCAATAAAGTGTGTGAGACAAGACAAGCAACCTGAAGTCAACATTTGCTTCCCTAGTCTGTTTCCGTCTTGCTCTTCCCGTAGAGAATTTCACCATAAAGTCATATCTAATTATAGCTCATAACTAACAGCATGCAAAAGCAATTCGGCTCCTGATTTGATACGGAAAACGACAGCCTGGCAAGTCAGCTTGGTGTGGCAGACAGCGAGGGACTTGCTGGGAGACCCGAGGCCAAAGCTTTGTGCAGCCAGGACATGAAGCTCAATAGGGAGCTGAGGTCAAATCACTATCTCTTGGTCTACCTCACAAGGGTGGTGCAAAAATAAAGTGGGCTCATTCCAGGGATGCACCCCTGAGCTTGGCTCAATTCAAGTGTGATAAATTAATTCCAAATGTGTATCAAGAAACCCTGAGAATTAGCTACTAGGCAAATTACAGTGCAGCATATAATCCCTATCAAATTTGAACCTTCTGGACAGTGAAGTGTGACCAGGAATTCGGCCTTTGAAGAATGCATTTATTCTGAGTTTTTCAAAAATGTTTTTCAACTGAGAAGGCGGTGGTCGCTTTTGCAATACAAGACAAAGGCGCACTGGCCAAACTGCAAATATAACTACTGTAGCTTGTTCCACAAAATACAGTACTCTATAATGTGTTCAGTTACCTGTCTTAAAGATACTGTCCCATGCCTTTGTATGAGCCTGCCAAACTTTAGTATTCAGGCTTTTATGGAGCTCAACGGGGGTCACCATCATCATCCCAAATGTACTCATCATCTGTAACAGAGAATGAACAAATAAAGTACTTATTAAATGTAACAAGGTGCAGTGTGTTAGAAACAGGAGGAGGAGGAGGTGGAGCAGGAATCAAACGTTTTCACTGTGATGGAGAAGCAAGGTTCAACCTTGGCTTACATTGGCTGAACTTCTACTGTGAGCACAAGAATGGCTCAGTCAAGGGGCAGCGTCTTCATTTGCATTCAAAACCTCATCCACAGTAGAGCTATTCAATCTGAAAAAGCAATCAATGGTGCAAACCCACATATGGTCCCAACCTATCAGTTGAAGATCGTGAACTAGACGATGCCCTATTGCTTAATGGCAATTATTCTTCTACTGCATAGAGAGAGGCTCCTAAATTCTTTCCATTAGGTGGAAGGGTAGGATAAGTGCATTGACACTGGAAAGTCGGTTAGGATTGGGCTGTAATTAGTCTACCACAGGGGTTCTCAAAGTGGTGGGCCACGACCCACCATGCTAGATGGGAGCTGGCGCTGCGCCTTTAAGGGGCATTGTGCTCCCTGATGGCGGTGGCAGCGATCCCGGGATTGCACCACTGCCAGGGACAAAAGGAGTATTTTTAGACTTATTAGGGGTTGCGCCACTCTCCAGAGTGTGCAGGGCGGACCGTGGGCCCCCCGGCGGGCCTCCCCAAGCCTGCGAACGGCTCCTGGAGGTGATTAAAGACCACTTCCAGTTTTTGGGAAACCAGGAAGTAAAATGGAATTGGGTTTTAATCACCTCCAGGAGCCATTCAGAGGTTTGGGGAGGTTGCGCGCCACCTGCACTCTCCGGAGGATGGCGCGAGCCCCGGTAAGTCTAAAAATACCCCTTTTGTCCTCGGTGGCAGCGCAATCCTGGGATCGCTGTCGCTGCCATCATCCCGCCCCCACAAGTACTCAAAGTTCTCCCCTAATGACGGGGAGAACTTTGAGAAATACTGGTCTACCACGACCTTATGAATGTTTCGTTCATTTCAATACAGATTGCACAGATGGTGTCCACAATTACTATTTTCTAACCCTATACTTCTGTATAGAGAGAGTATCAAACAGTGATTGTGCCTACAAAGAAGAACATTTCTTCATACCGTTTTCACAGCCTTGATAAAGTTTAAGCCTTCATCTTCCACGTCTTCCTGCAGGAGTCCAAACCTTTTCCCATACAGCACCAGACAAATACCTATCATTTAAAAAATAATATTTTCATGATTATTTATGAAATATAGTACATGTTAATGTTATGTCTGAGGCAAGCCACCAGCATCTAGTCCAGCAATCTGCAAGTCTTTCAGATGCAGCCTACTCTTAAACCCAACCTAAAACATGGAACACACTTCTAGGTCTAGCTTTCTCCAGGGTGAACAGATGTAAAGGAGAGCTCAGTTCCTGGACCTGAACAGTTACATCCATGAGCTAATGTTGGCAGGCACCGTTTCCCAGGGAGGAGGAGAAGCGTCACCGGTCTTCACAACTACATCTAGACAGCACAGCAGGCCCGTCCATGACGCGAAGGAACCCATTCGCATCAGGCAGCAGATTGGGGCCCAAGCAGACGGCTGGCGAAAGATACCCCTCCACCTCCCCACCATGGATGCCACCAGCCTCCTGACCAGTCCCTGCCTCTGCATGGCTCTTTAAAAGCAGGGAATGCAGGGCGCGCTCCCAGCCTGCTTTGCGTAAGGAGCCTGTGCAGAGGAAGGAGTAAGGAGTGCCGCGATCTGGCTTCCTCCCCTGGGTGCTCACATTTCCTGCTGAGCAGTAGAAGGAGCCAGGTAAGGAAGGGCAGTGGAGCTGGGGGGGGGGGCGCTACAGACCCTTTTTGTATCTGGGGTCCCTCTCTCTCTGTTCTCCTTCCTCCCCCGCATTTTTCTCTCTTTTACAGTGTGCCTCTTACTCTTTTTCTTTTTAAAATGGTGGTGGCACCTCTAGTATAACCAACTTTAGCTCAGCGTCTCACTCCATGAAGACCAATGATCGATATCATATGCTACTGTTTGATAGTACCATCCTATTAAGAGCACAAAAAGGTTCCCTTCTATATAAAAGACACTTCACAAAGTCAGGGCTGGACATGGGAAAAGAACCAAATATATAACCCAGCACACAGAACACTGAGTAGCAAATGAAGAAGAAAACTTACTTTCAAATGACCACTTGTTTAGTTCAGAATATAAGTCTTCTATTTCTCCGTTCTTGTTACAAAGTGTGTCTATTCGATGCATGAAATCTATCAGGACCTAAGAAGAGAATCAATTTTGAAAGCTATTGTTTTCTTTTTCAAAAAAAAATTGCTGTATTAACATGTCCATAGAAAATGGATAAGACATAAAATTCGGTTTATTACTAACAGATCTAGAAGCTATTCTGGGGAGTCCTGATTCTCACATCATTCGCTGACTCGCTAGCTCCACCTCATGTCCACAAGGATCTTAATCCTAAACCTGGAGTCAACTGGGAATGTCTCAGAGTAACAAATGCATTTTCACCTCAATTTGTTACAACACAGTAGGAGCCCAACACTGTTAAAATGAAACCACTTTCAAGAATAACCAAGATAAGAGTTAGATGAGGCATATTTGCTTTGTTTCTGCAGAGAAATGAAAGGGGACAGGATCAGCAAAGAAATAGGGGATTTCATCATTCACCCTCAAACTGGATTCAGACAAGTCCCATTTTTCCCTCCTGCGGTTATTACGCGACAGAAATCAAGTGAAACCAGAAGGTCTGAAAAGAGTCGATGAATGATTAAGTTCAGGGCTGGCCCACTGAGGATGCGAATGATGAGGCTCCTGTTGAGCGGCAGGCAAACAGAATCAGGATGCCCTTAAGCCCCCTGCCACATCCCTCCAGCCCGCCACAGACAGAGCCACTCCGATATGCTTCCCACTTGCTTTTAACTAGCGGGAGTAGACTGGTAGGCAGCGATCTGGTCCCCTAACCCCCCCTTTCAATAAAAAGCACAGGCCATGCTGGTAGCATTCCCTGTGCTTTCTGCTCTTCTTGTTTTATTGAAAGGGACTGTGCAAGGAATGAGCAAGCTAAGGGGGTAGGCAAGTGGGTCACCAGTGCTGCTATGTGCAAACCCCCCCCCCAAAAAAAAACGCCCACGTGGAAGGCAGTGATCTGGCCCTCGACCTCCTCACTTTGCTTTTTCTTCATATGGTCTCTGGCAAAACACTTTCTGTTTTCTTTGAAGAGACCACACAAAGAAGGAACAAGATGAAGAGGTTGGGGCCTACATCACCATTTTCTGCATTTTTTTTTTGGTGGTGGTCAAGATTGCCCTGCTTGGAGATAAAGAGATAAGAGGATCATGCACCATGCTGCTAGATTGCCCCATCCTAGCAGGGTGGATGAGGGGAGGCATAGGCAGCGGCAGCAGCGATAGAGGCCAGCAAGTTTTCTTCACCTTAGGCGCAACCTCAGAAGCGTCACTGGACGCGCGTCACCCGGGAGCAGGAGGGGAGGGGAGACGCGCGTCACCCCCCACCCCCAGGCGGTGTCGCCCAGGAGCAGGAGGGGGGAGACGCGTGTCACCCCCCCCCCCGGACAGCACCCTGCGACCCTCTTCCTCCGGCGTCCAGGGGCCTTCTGAGGAGGCCCACTGCGTCGCCGCGCTATTTATTCTTTTTTTCGCGCATGCGCAGAACGTTTCTGAGGCAAGGGCTGCCCGTTTGCATTCTGCGCATGCGCGAAAAAGAATAAATAGCGCAGCGACGCCGTGGGCCTTCACAGAAGGCCCTGGACGCCACCGGTCGTGGTGGGCACTCCGAGGCTTTCTCTGGCTCCGAGGCCGGAAGAAGGCCTCGGAGCGCCCACCCGCCCGCGTCACCTGTCCAGAGGCTCCAAGCCCGGGAGAAGGTCTCGGGACGCTCCGAGGCCTTCTCCCGGGGGCTTGGAGCCTCCAGATAGTGACGCGGGCGCGCGCGCACGGGGTTCGGTGCCTCTGGGGCGGGCGCGCACGTCACCCTTAAGGCGCGCATCACCCCCCCGCGGCCCGCCCCGCGCGCTTTGCTCCAGCAACACCGCTGCGCAACCTACCCTCACGCTGGGCCTGATGAAGCATATTTGTCCAACTAGTGGTGGCTACAGTTTCTTTACTAACTTGTGACAAGAGTTATCAGTCATTTTGGTTGGCTGAATCCTTCCATAGTCAATACCAAAAGGCAGAGACAGCCAGACAGATCATTTGAGCTCAATGAATATGGAGCAACACATTGATTAAAATAAAATGCTAGAGTCCTTCCTGGAGTAGCCCATCGGAGACTGAAGATCAGGCGATTGCATTTTTGAGTGCTCTTCCATATAAGAAACCTCCCTGCCGTTAGAAAATGAGTACGTTAGGGAGAACATTCTAGTCTAGTCCTTGATGTATGAGGTTTCTACATGCCGGGAGGTTTAAAAAAATTTGGGGAAGCATTCAAAAATGATTCCTTCCAACTTCAGTTGGATCTGCAGTTCAGGAATGATCCTACATTATTGTTGCTGGAACAGCCAGGCTCCTCACTTCCTAAAGCAGTCTGGATACACACAAAAGGTAATACAAAATATTTAACTCTGTATCTCAACCAGACTTGAATAACCACATTCATGATGCCTTAATGATTTAGAGAACATTAAATGTGAGTCCTTTTACACTACCTCGTTGATTTTGGAATCCAGCTTCACAATTTCTGTAGGCTTCATCAATTTCTTCTGAAATGCACTTCTTACTCTTTGCCAATCTTTCCCTTCTCTGTGAAATAAAAAAAAAACATATTTGTTTTATTATAAAAAAGAATTTAAAAGGTATTAAAAGAGATCCTCATTTGAAATATGTCTACTACCGTATTTTTCAATCCATAACACGCACCGGACCATTAGACGCACGTGTATTTTGGAGCGAAAAATAGGGTAATAAATGTCTTGCTTTAACAATAAATTTTAACGGCGCTTGGCCGCTTACCGCGTTGCTGTAGCACCTCCGATCTTCGTCAGCAGCTCCAAGACGCGAGGCTCCCAGGCGCTGGACACGACCAGGGAGCTCTGCGCAAACGTCGCAGTTGCTACAATGTTTGCGCAGGGCTCCCTGGTCGTGTCCAGTGCCTGGGAGCCCCGCGTTTTGGAGCTGCTGACGAAGATCGGAGGTGCTACAGCAACACGGTAAGCGGCCAAGCGCCGTTAAAATTTATTGTTAAAGCAAGACATTTTAATTTTACCAGCATTTGGCCCATAAGACGCACAGACATTTCCCCCTATTTTGGGGGGGTGCATCTTATGGAGCGGAAAATACGGGGTATATTAAAAATTGCAGACTGCAACTCTTAACATTTCCTAGTTTGGGGATATGAATGGAAAGTGTCAGAAAATTCTGTTGGCTGATACATCTCAAGAAGTGTACTGAATATTCTCTGGCCAAAGACGAGGTTTGTATGATTTACAGGTAAGAAAGGTTAGGAAGATATCCAAAGCAGGTGTTGTGAAAATGGTCTTACATTGCAATGCATCATTTCTTGGATAATTTTCAGAAGTGTTCCTTAAATCTGTATTGCAATGCATCCCCAACATTCTGCATTTTCCTTCTGACGTGCACTTTGGCTAGAATATATGTCTGATGTAAAGATGCATTTCTCCTGTTTTCTACCCTGCATCACCAAGTGCATAAATCAGAGTAGTCCTAATGCAACTTGGAAACATACCTTTAACACACTAGAGAGAGCAGGACACTTAAGAAAAAAGACACAAAAGTACATTCTGAGGCTGTTTTCACAAGTTTGCATTTTCTGCATCTGTAATTTGTAATGTATCGGCTTGGATTTGATCAGAGCAGTGATACCGGAAGAGGAGAGTTTAACCCTCCCTCACACCATTTCCCCAATATAAATCATGTGCACGCTCCAAGATGCACCTGTAGATGCACTTCTTCTGATGTGGGGCTGAGGATAGTTTGCGGGTGACAAAGTAACAGCGCAATCCTACCCAGCTCCTCCATTGGTGCAGCAGTGGTGGAGGGAGAACGGGAGGCTTTGGGAGGGAAAAGTGATTTAAATCCCCTTGAAAGTGGGATGTAAAGGGGATTTAAATCCCCTTTCCCTTCCAAAGTCTCCCGTTCTGCCCTAAACCACTGCTGCATCACTACTGCACCAGTGGAGGTGCTGGGTAGAATTGCGCTGTAAGTCAGGAAACTGAAGAAAGGATTAAAATCCCCCAGTGCTATTCTTCAATTGAATTCAGAGCCTCCCACTGTTGCTTGAAAAGTAAAAACCAAAACCTTGGTATATATCCAATTACAGATCTCCTGCATACGGATAGCTTGGGTCTAAGTGCATATACAGTTGCAGTCTAAGGACGTTTTGATATTGGTTTTGTGCTTAAATCAGTTTTTAATACAAATATACAACCTTCAATATGCATTTGATTGTTTTCCACGACCGATGCTTTATTAGCAACATTCAAACACGGCACAAACACTGTGAGAGAGGCTCAAAGGTGTTTTTAGGGGCATGTGAAAACAGCCAAATGTCTTCCAGCATTAGGTATTTAGCCTTGATCAATGCAGCTGTTTCACTGGATTTTACTAGGAAATTCAAACTCCATTCTTAGCATCACTCGGGATGCAAGAGCAAACCAGTCTAATTGCAGACTCTGGGGGTGCCTACTGATTTCAGCCTGGGATGGTACATGCCCTCCCCCTGTGCCCTGGCATAAGGAATCCCATCCCCACCTAGATGGAGTTTGGAGCCTCCTTGCCTCATCCCCACTTACAGAATAAGCAGCCCGTAGCCCTCCTTGCGGTAGTCACGATAGGCTTTCCAGGGCTTGATCTCAAGGCGCTGTGGATAGGCACCCTCTTTTCTGTAGAGGGCCTCAAGTAAGCAAGGCGCACCAATGTGCACGGAATCAAAAGCACCCAGCTTCATGCGGAAGATCTTGCCAAACTTGCGATGATAATCAGCCTGCAGCGGAAGGGAGAAGAGGAGGGAAGGTAAGGACAGCCTGGCAAGCAGTCCCAAGTCACTGATGTGAAGGCTGCCATACATCTCTGCGCCAAACAGCTGCACTACCTGCTCAGACGGTTCCCCCAGGATCCCTGGCAATATTGCAGAGAATGTTCAGGTGCAGCTTGCACTGAAAGGCACGTTTGCACTCTGCAAGGGATCTGAAGGTGCACCTCGACGTCTATTGCATTGACATATTGAATCTGCCTTATACTGGAGGGCCAAACAAGATACAACTTTAATCCCATCACTGGCCTTGGCACGCTCTTTTCTCCCTTGTAAATAGCATGCATGGGGGATTCAGACTGAGACCCCAGTGTGGGAGGCAGGAGGACACACTTTAACCCATGGACCTGATCCAGATCCTCGCATGCAATTTGCCCTTGAAAAAAGTCTTCTGGTGGCTCCACACTGAGTCAGACCACCCCACCAGGCCACTTAGCTCAAAGTTCCCAAGAGTTTCAGGAGAATCTAGCTGATATCCTGGAGATGCCCAGTCAGGACTGACTTGAGCCTGGGCAAAGCAAGCTCTCTACCACGGAGGAGGGTGAGCCTGGTCGCTTGCAGCTCTACTGGCTACTCTAAAAACGTCCACACCCCTAGAGACGTGGCTGTAGGGCAGGAGAAGGTTACTTACCAGTGTCTCATGCTGCCTCTTGAGGCCCCCTTTCCAGAGGATGTCCAACAGGCTGCCCATCAGAGGCCACTTGGTGGGACCGGGCAGGGCGGATAGTGAGTGAGGGGCCTGCCTGGGGCAGGAAGGCACCTCCTCCTTGGGCTCCTCCAAGGCGCACACCGACGAGGTGGGCAGCAGCTGCTGCTGGAGCGGAGGGGCGGGCGTGCTGCCAGGGCCTCGCCGCTTCAAGAAGGGGCCAAGCAGGGGCACTCGCTTCAAGGAGGCGCTCATGGTGGTCAGGGCAGAGTTGGGTGCGCGGGGCGGAAGGGGTCGGCGAAGACGCGGAGGACGGACCACAGCGCCTAGACTAGAGGGCTCTAGCTGCACGTGACGCGACCCCCGGGAGGCTGGCAAGGGAAGCGGATGCACTTGACTCGCGGGGATCTCCCTAGCGGAGGAATCTACCCCTGGCCTAAACTAACGACGGGATGACTCGGCCGTAGGCGAGAAGATCGAACCTTAAATGCCGAAGGGATCTTGCTTGAGGTAGGAGGAAACGACCCAGGAGGAGCAGCAGCGAGGAGAGCCGGCTGCAGGTCGGACTGACTGTCGGCGGGATGGGAGGAACAACTGCCTCGCTAGCAGCCGGGAGCAGAAGTGGCAGGAGCGAACGGCAGAAAGGGCCGTCGTCTGGGTGTAGGATCCCGCGAATTTACTAGAGAGCCGAGGATCCCCCCGCGAGCGATCTAGCCACAGGAAGGGAGGGAGCGATCAGGAACAACTAACGGGGGACCGGCTAAATTGGCTCTGGAGGACCAATTTCAAGGGATCATCTGTCTTGTGGACAATCGCAGGCAGTAGCTGGTTCTCGGAGAGCTGTAGTGCCGCTGGAGCAGCAGACAGGGATGCTGAGCAGCGCTCTTACCCAAGTGCGCTCCCATGGAAGGCATATATAGCTCTCGGCCCGGGCGCTGGACTTTCCTCCGGGACCAATTAGAAGGGAGGGGAGGAGAGCAGTGCTGAGCGCTGGGCGGAGCGGATTGTTGCGGTGGCCCTCGGGGGAAGCCGCGGCAGGGCGGACCGGGTGGGTCAGGTGACTTTCCTCCTCTCCCCGCCCGCCGAAGCGGGACTGGGGTCGTGGCCAAGACGGGAGACCCACTGCGAGGTTGAAAGGGTTCGAGGCTGCTTCCCCGAAACCGACCTAGCTAGGCCGAGCGTGGGCCGAATCAGTCACCTGCAAGCCCGGCGGGGGTGAGGGAATCCCCCTCTCCTCGCTCTTTCCCTTCGGAGGAGGCACCTGCCTGGGAGAGCTCCCTGGAAGGAATCCTAATCGTTGCTCAGCTCTCAAACCCATATGCTTAATTAAGAAGGAATCCCCCCTGACAGGATTTTCCAATTTTTAGCCGCGGAAGGAGGAGGGGGCAGCTCTAATTTTGATCAAACCGACGACGGAATGGGTGTTTAGCTCTCTTCCCACCCCTCGTCGTTTAAGCCATCTAAAAATCCTCCACCCCAGTTTGCTATTAGCCTCCCTGCGGGGCGGGGGAAGGGAGGGAGACAGGTCTGAGGAATTCGTTTTGCCTGGCAATTCGTTTTGGAGCAGTGCTGTGATGATGAGTCAAAAAAGGATCTACGCTACACGGAGTTTAGGAGAGACGTCAAGTCTTGTTCACAATCAGTTTCCCCGTTGCAATCAACCGTCATTTCATCGTGTGTGCCTACATGTGACCGTATCATGCAGGGACATTATTATGGAACTGGGGCACCAGAAATTGGGAGGAGGCAGCAGGCAGGACAGAAGGAGTAAAGTGCCTTTTCCCAGGCAGCACTTTCCCAGGGAATTAGGGGAGGGAAAGTTAGCCTCGTCCCACATATTGGATTTCTGAAAGAGAGATAGCAGCACGCACCCTATTTCACATTAATTCTTCCATTCTAAACCTATTTTCTCTGAAATGAGATATCCTGAGCATGTGTAAAGTGCCTCTTCAAGGAAGCACAGGGGTCCAGCAATGAGGGCACAGGGGAAAGAGAGCTGTTGTCTGAGGGGTACCCCCCCTCACACCTGTAGTGTTAATAGCAGAAAGGGGCAGGGGGCAACATATCTGCTCTGCTGGGTTAGATGCTTCCTCGGTGCTTAAATATGGGAGAAAATGTACACCTGAAGAGAAGGTAGATCCACCAGGATTTAACTGGCCTGGGGGAGAAATTCCCAGTTAACATGTAAACCACTCCTCGTTTTTCATAAGCTGTTTCTGAAGTGCTGGAATGGGAAAGGAGCTTGTGTTGCAGCTCTGCAGTTGTGATTTAAAGAGATAAGAAAGACAGGACATCAGCTACTCAGTAACTTAGTTCCAAGCGTTTAATAATTGCCTCCAGTTTTCTTTGAAAAGAGCGCCAAGCTGAACATCCATGTCATGTCAAACAACATCCATACTCCACCCATCCTCAAATCCTTCCATGCTCTGGTGGACAACAAGCACAGCTTTTATTTCCAGCAGGGGGAAAAATAGTTGCTTGATGAATGTCAGAGCACACGGAGGAGGATCATTTTGCAGGGTCAACAAAGATGATTGCTTGAAAAAGCCGGATTCCTGCACCTGCTGTTTCAGATCTTTAAGTGGGTCAGTATGTTAGTTCCTTTTATTTCTGAGCAGTGCAGGAGGAGACATGTATCTATGCACATGTACTGGGTTGTCGAGCGCCTGGAGAACATGGGCCAGAGCAGTAATGTGGTGATCTCTTGGACTGGAGGCAGGAAGCCACAGATGGATCCACAGACCAGGAAGGACCTGCTTTTGACTGAACCACGTAAGGTCCTTAATTGACCTAACGCTAAGCCTGGAGCGCTCCAGATTGAGATGCAGACTTCTTGTTTACTCCTAACATTCAAATGGAGTTACTCCAAATCCTGCTGGGACAGCAGTTTTTGTGCCTCCTGACCACAACCACCTCCAAAGGGTTCCTGAGTTTGGAAAAACAACTTTAACACAACAGCGGGAAGGTTTCCCCACTCCCAGCAGTCCTCACCAACCCCATGATAGAATACGATCAAGGAGGCATGCTCAGGAGGAGACAAAGGCCCTCCAAACTAGCCACCTCAACTGGGCGTGGAAGACAAAGTCAGAAGCCAGCAGGTGTCCTCAACTAGCAGATGAGAATCCCTTGATGAGTTCACCCCACCTAGGATCCCATATGATTCTGTGGGGCAACACATCTGAGCACTAGAACCTTGGTTTGTTCCCTGTTCTTCCTTTGTCACCTGCTCCCCTGCCTTTGGAAACCTGCTGGTGCTGCGTTGTCACCCCCATTCTTCCAGCCACCATCTGAGGACCACCGTGCCAGCCAGCACCCTGGATCAGCCACACCCCTCGCCTTCCCTCACCCCTCCCCTCCGAATTGTGGCCAATGACACCATAAAAAACCCTCCGAGCAAGGCTTGCCTTCCTTGACCCTTCCCACCCCACCTGCTCAAAAACCCTCCCTCCCCATCACCCTCCTCCTCCGAGGTCTCCACTGCGCCTGCCTGTGTTGTGAGCGTCGCCAACCTGCTTACTGATTGACGACACTGGCCATTAAAGGAAAACGACTCTGAAATGGCAAGTTGTTACCCCCACGAGTGCGAGTCAAGTGCAAGTCAGTGTGAATGGCTTTTGGACGAGTAAGAATCAAGTGCGAGTTCCATGGGTCGCGAGTGCGAGTGTGTGCGAGTGCGAGTCAGGGAAAAAAGTGACTCAGTCGCACTTGCGAGTCGAGTCATTTGACTCAAGTCCCCATCCCTGACCTAGTCTTCCTATGTCTCTTCTCCCTCCTGATTTACCCCTTCTCACTCTGCCCCTTCTTCCAAGGAGTACTTCTTCTAACAGCCTCCTTCAGGGCATATGAATGGCCAATGTACAATTTCCCTATAGTGTGAGTGGGTTAGTTCAGCTAGGCCAGTTTTGAATCTTTCTTTTTGAGCACCAAAATAAATCCTTTTTGCATCTTGAACCCTCGCCTCTATTTTCCTTTCCCATGAACTATACTGCTGTACCATTGGCCATTACACCAGATCCCTGCACGCGATTGTTTTTTCTCCACTTGAGCATGTTGCATGTGTTCTAAAAAGCACTGCCAGTAACGTGTTTTATTGCAGTTAATAGGCTAATAGGTGTTTTATTGTAGTTAATAGGCAAAACCCTTCTCTTTTGTGTAGGCTGTGAATGCGCAAAATGCAAATCTACAAGAAAGAAATGCAAACAAATCAGCAAATATCACCTGCATTGTGCATTGTTACAGATATTACTGGGCTTAATGGATTGCACTGCTGGTTGGTGTCCTGATAGGACAGCTTTGCCATTTTACAGTGAATGAATGGGGTGAAATTAAGGCTGGTGGGGGATAAAGAATAAGCTTTGGAGAGGCCCAAAGGACAATAGGACTCTCCCCCCCCCCTTGCAGTGCAAAAGATATATTTGAATTCAAGCAGACCTCCTCCAGATCCATTAATATTAGAGCTGTGAATTAACTAAGTTTTAAACTTAAAGCTTTAAATTAATTGGTTAAATTAATCCATTCAAAATCCTCTTAAATTGACTGAAATGACATCCCAGATTACTTATATTTAAATATTAATTCTATTTAATCTGAGTGCTTATAAAAACGGCAGCTGGCACGCACTATGTTAGAATAGCAAACTCCCCCCCCCCTTCACTCACAAGTGGGGTCTCTGGTGGTACTTGCTATGACATATTCAGGCATCAGCTACGAGCAAAAAAATAAAATAAAATTGTAGACCTTTCCTTTAAAACTATTTTGTTCATGGTATGCAAATGTATGCAGACTTGATTGCTGATTTAATTGATGACAAACCGCTGAACCATGAGCTGTCGATCGAAAGGTCGGCAGTTCGATTCCCGCGACGGGGTGAGCGCTCATTGCTTGGCCAGCTCCTGCCAACCTAGCAGTTCCAAAGCATGTTAATGCGAGTAGATAAATAGGTACCGCTTGCGGGAAGGTAAACAGCGCTCCGTGTTCCAGCTGCATGCTACGCGCTGCGGCAAGGAGAGTCATGCCGGCCACATGACCACGGAGGCGTCTTCGGACAACGCTGGCTCTTCGGCTGTGAAATGAGGATGAGCACCACACCCTAGAGTCGGACACGACTGGACTTAATTGTCAGGGGTTATCTTTACCTTTTTAATTTGATGGATCAATGCTGTTTGGGTGGTTTTTTTTTTTTTTTTTTAAATCAGGTGACAGCCTTTGCTCAGCTCTCTCCTTGACTGGAAGTTGAGCTTTGTGGTCAGCAATTTGAACTCTTGATGAGCAAGCAGGCATCACTGCCACCAACCCGTTTGATAATCAAGCATCACATTCCATATGTCACCATAAGCAGGCCGGGAAGTATGAATATTCATACAAAGTGGAATCGCCCTGCTTTGTTTGCCTCAGGTTTAAAACCAGTGTGATGATGTGGGAGATTCTTGAGCAGACAGATATTTCAACATTTATCAGATCCAAGCTCTTCATTTAAAGGCAGCTGTAAAAAAAATAATAATAGCAGCATTTAAATTCAGTTCTCTGAATTTTTTTTATGGGAACAGCAGGGCTGGGGACTGGAGTCTTTAACTTCTTCCCCAATCTAAATTGCTTCCTCAATGCAGGAAAAAAAAATTACAGATACCTGTCTTTTGTCTGGGGACACAACGAAGGTGTGGTGCTGCAGCCAAAATTGGGGTACTCTCCTCCTCTGTGACTTCTTAAAGTGAAAAACAACCGAAACCTCCGGGAGATCCGATCGCAGTTCTTGTGTGTCACGTCTGTCAGTTTCGGTCTTTGCATGGGACGGTTGCATGACCATGTGCTCCCTGGTACCTGTCACCCATTTCTTAAGAGACACTGGCAAAAACATACTTTCAAAAGAACGCTTCAGCATACATGGGTCTCTCTTTTCAAGTCTTAACGGCACATTAGTCTTCCTTGTTTGTTAGTGGAAAATTTCCTTCCTCTTTTCCTTTTGAATCATCTAGGCCTGTTTTTGCCAGGCAAGTAATAACAGTGGTGTGCTTTCAAGAAGCACATAAAAATGCTGTTTATTAGGCTAGGAAGAGGTACAAAACGCATCATCTCCATTTCAGCCTAAAAAAGGTGCCACTGGTATTTTGAAGGCTTCTGGAATGGCTGTCATCACCATAGATAATTAAGAGCATCCTCATAATCTGATTGAGCAAGTGTAATTTAAATCTAATTAAACAAGGCTCTTATGCTTGCGGAACATAGTTACAATCCCAAGGCTTATTAAATAGTAAATATAACTTCTTGCCCTTAAGAACATGTTCAGACATTGTACTGGACTCTTGAAGTTACCAGTTAGAACCACATTGGGATTAAAGACATATTAATTGACTTTGCACACACACACTAACTCTCCTGCTAAACTAAGGGCTGGATTGTCTTTTATTGTTTTGTTAAAAAGGTAAAGGTATCCCCTGACAATTAAGTCCAGTCGTGTCCAACTCTAGGGTGTGGTGCTCATCTCCATTTCACAGCCGAAGAGCCAGCGTTGTCCGAAGACGCCTCTGTGGTCATGTGGCCGGCATGACTCTCCTTGCCGCAGCGCGTAGCATGCAGCTGGAACACGGAGCGCTGTTTACCTTCCCGCAAGCGGTACCTATTTATCTACTCACGTTAACATGCTTTGGAACTGCTAGGTTGGCAGGAGCTGGCCAAGCAACGAGTGCTCACCCCGTCGTGGGAATCGAACTGCCGACCTTTCGATCGACAGCTTCAATTTAGCTGCAATTTAATGATGGGGGGGGGGGATGCTAGCAAACTTTCCTGATCCAAATCTGCTTACAATATATTTCAAATGTATGTTCTCCTAATAAATAGAGACGAGGGCTGTGAGTTCTGCTAAGCAATTGAAATAGGTCATAAATAAGGAGTGGGAATAGCGTTTCTATTCCACCCTTCCTCCAAGACACACAGGATGGTATGCAAGGGTCTCCCCTCCTCCCACTTTTATCCTCAATAACAACTCTGTGAGATAGTTAAGGCTGAGAGATAGCAATTGGCCAAAAGTCACCCAGTTCGCCGGGTCTTGAAGCCAGGGCTCTTTCATCCTAGTCCGACACTGTAACTGTTTCACCAGAATGACTCTATGTAGTGAGCTCAAGTGAACAGTTCAGGTAAGAATCATAGACATACTATATAGGAGATCCATAAAGTATGGACCATAATCAGATCGCCTGCCTTTCCCCCCGCCCCTTTAAGCTTTCAAGCAGTCAGTCTGTCTTTAATGCATTCTACATGCCCCACCACCTGTTTCCCCTTACTTATAACCATATTGTTTGTACTCCCCACCATAGTCTTCTAAAACTAGTTAGGTAAGGAAGATCCCACAAAAGGAAAGGGGGGGGCAGTCCCCTTCATTCTGCTGTAATTTGAACACTGCTTAAAGCAATGTGAAGGGGGAGAGATTTGGATTGGGGAAGCAGAGCAGGGGACTGGTGCGTTACCTTTTTCTCCACACCTGTTTTTCCCAGTTGATTCACACACACCCCAGCTGTAGTTTAACCTGTGTGGGCACAAACCAGGTACCTGTATTGTGCTTGTCTCTTTTCCTCTGCAGGCCTAACAGAAGCTTGGGGGCAGGGGTATTTCAGCTGAGGAAATGGCATGGGGGGGGCAAAGGTTACCAATGTTCTGATCCAGTTTGGTGCTATGGCTGATTTGAGGTTCAAGTTGCATTTGTTTGGGCCCATATCTTTGCACTGCAGTTTATTTGAAATAAATGAAGGTTCCTGTGACTATGAGCCCAAAGTGCCTGGCTATAGAGAAGGCTGCCGGTTGAATCTCTGCTTGAGTCGCAACCGTGGTCTGGCATTTTCTGATCCCTGCTTGTAGTGAATAATTCTGTTGCATTAGCAACATTGGGGAGTGATTGAATGAACCCAAGCACCTGAGGCCCTCAGAGGAGTTGCATCTCTGCGTAAGTCGCTGCTCTGGTATGGTTTCCTTCCTGCAGGAAGGCACGTCCAGGTCAGAGATTCCTCTGCGCAGGTGAGTAATTCTTACCTTCCCTGTGGAAAACAGGCAGGTCCCCACATTGTATTCTTTTCAGTGCTAGGGAAAAAAAAACATGGCTTGTAATGCTACTTGTTCTGGGGAGGTGCTGCTTGAAATCATCTAACATGTTATTTATTGCTACTGTTGATGATGAATATCATTTGATATTGTTTATGGATAATTTTTCAATGAATTATTGTTAGCTACTTTGGTTTCTGATGGAGAATAGGAGGGTAGAAACCCTGTTAAATAAAGAATACAGTAATGAAATTATGCATTCTAAAAGAAAATCCTTTTGGGTTTCTGAGTTCACCATGCCCCTAGTTTCTGTTTAGAAAAGAGTGTGGTTCAGCAGTCAGTCATTTGGGAAACAATGCCTCAAGAAAACCACAGGCGAAACCAGCATACCTTAATCACACCATCATTGTGGCAAAAAGTATTTTGACTTGAAAACCAACTGGATGCATAAACCTGCTTGTTGGATGAAATGATCGGACTGGTTTTGGCACAAGCAGAATCTGGCAGGAAAAAAAGCTATGAAAGTCGTGGTGAATAGTACCCATTTCTAGCACTCGTAGAAATGGTTCAAGCGCTACACCCAGTAAAGAAAGGCTTTGTAAACTGGCCTTTCTGAAAAGCCCATCTTAGTCGCAAATAGGCTTGCCATCCATCCCGGAACGCCTGGGACCATCCCGGGTTCTGGGCTCCAGTCCCGGATTCCAATCCCGGATTGGTCCAGGGTGTTCTGGGCCCAGTGGAAGCCGCCGCCGCCGCCGCCTGTAAAGCGCCAAAAGGCACTTTTTTCCTGGTGGCGGCCATCTTGGATCTCACGCAATCTTGTGAAATCCAAGATGGAGGTGCCCAAATCTCGTGAGGGCACGAGGCAGTACAGTACAGCTTCGCGCCCCCTCAAAAAAATGGTTATTTTTTATTTATTTATTTAATTTTTTAATTGTTGGGGGGGTGTCCTGGTTTAGAACCGAGAAAATCTGGTACGCCTAGTCATAAGCATTGCAACAGAGAGGAGGCACGAGGGAGCCACTGTTATCAGTGAACAAACACGAGGGCCAAGACAACAGAAATGATTTATACGAAGTGCAGCTAAAATATATTTGTAGTGCAAAAGCAGATCTAACTAAGCTTTTTATAAAGCCCTCTCCACAACTCTACAACCTTTGGCTACTTATAGTGAAGGCAATGCTTCAGCCACCCCTCCCCCAGCAAAGTCTTTAGCTTGAATCACATGGTGCACAACAATAATTTAGTACAATAAATATTAATGTTATTTACTCAGCACCTATAAGAAGTTAGAGCTGTGCAGAAAAAAAAAAAAGAGTGCAGTGGTTTGTCGTGTGTTGCAAGGCAACTTGTTGCCTTCTACCTAGAAAGCCTTTGGGTAGCAGTTTAATGACATTTTCCCAGCACTCAAATTGCATTATTTTTCTACTGGGAAAATGCCATAGTTCCCTCTGATTAGCACATCCGTTGCTACTGGGAGTGCTGTGTGAAAGGTAGATGTATTCCAGACACCAGTCGCTTGGTGTCGAGCTAGAAGGTGCAGGGCTGCCGTGCCATCCATTCACATGTAAGGTGAACAGGTGCATTGTGTGGGCAAGCAGGGTCTAGGAATGAAATGGAAAGGAGGCGTGGTCAAGGGGCGTGAAACCCTTCCCCACCATAGGAATACAGGAAGCTGCTTTCCACTGAGTCAGGCTCGCTCAGTTCTAGCTATACTGTACTGAGGTGGTGGTTCTCCAGGATTGCAGCCAGAGGGCTCTCCCATCCTACCTGGAGCTGAATGTTTTGCTCCTAAGGCTATAGCCCCTCCCCACTTGACTCTATTCTATTGCATTAAGCCAGGGATTCTCAACCCCTTTCTGACTGAGTACCACCTCCGGCGCCACCCTCCTGCTGCGTACCACCGGAACTGACTGGCAATGACATCATCGCCAGTTACTCACGTGTTTTTGGAGGCCAGAAAACGCAGGTAGGAGGCTCTGGGTGCGTGGGAGGGCCCTTCTCAGTGTTCTTGAGAGGCTCAGCCAAAGGCAGGAGCCTCTCAGGAGCATCAAAAGCATTGCGATGGAGCTGGGTTCTGGTGGGCTGGCAGTCCGAGTACCACCAGCAGTTGGCCGAAGTATCACTGGTGGTACAAGTACCCCTACAAGTACTCATGCAGGTGGTACAAGTAACCCTGCATGAGAACTCCTGCATTAAGCCACTTTTCTCCAGCCCCGCCTACTTCCAATGTTGGAGCTGGGCTGAAAGAAACTTTTTTTAAGAGGAACAGAGCACAGTGAAAGAAGGCAGGGGAGGGAGTAGGTTTCTGTTTCCTCTGCCTTTCTGTTTAAAGAATGAACCCCTCCCCCCACTTCTGTTTCATATGTAAGTGGGGTGGAAACATTGATAAAATACCTGTGGCTGATGAAATATCTGCCATGTCTACTTTGGCCCGAGTTGGTGCCTGAGTATCACTAGTGACTTCCTCCACTCAAGCATATGCCTTTCTGTGAACTTCTAAAACTCTGCTCTCACTTTGTGGGTTTGTTGCTTAGTTAAAGGCTTGTGGGTTGCCCTCTCCTACTGTTACAAGACCTCTTGTTTGACTTCTTTTCCTGTCTTCTTGTTTCTGCCTGTGTGTACCAATGGCTGCAGTTCCTTCTTTGTCCCAGTAAAGTCCTTAACAAAAGTTACGTTTGCTGTGTGTGTGTGTGTGTGTGGGGGGGTGCTTTAATCCCACAGCTCTGCTAACAATTCCTTAGGGTCAAGTTAGATGTTACTTCAAGAATGTATTGGAATCTCATGACTGGGACTCCCCATGTTTTTGAGTTTACAAAAAGTAGCCACAAGGGTCCCCAGTACAGGTTGGGACTATGGTACAGGGGAGGGAGGGGGAAAAATCTTTTTTCCCCTCCTATACTGTTTTCCTTCTGAATACCCCCCCCCCCGCCCAAGCGGCTATTTACCAAAATTGGCAAATGTACGCATTAATCCAGAAGCTGAAGAAGTTATTCAAGAAGAGCTAGCAAGCTGTATTTGGCTTGGTGGACGACAAGTTGTGCAGAGGTTGTTTCAGTTAGAGAGAGATCAGTGTAACTGTTTGCAAAGCACACTTTTATCTAGGAAATTGGGGGCTCCTTTGGCTGAACGGGACAGCCTGCGCTGTTCAGTTGGGTTCTTATCAGCAACTTTGCACTGTAGCCACTGTTCAGCGCTCTTGAATGAGTTTGTTCAAAGACTGTTACACAAATGGCTGAAGCCGTGCCAGGGCCACTTGACTGGCAGAGTTTGTCCTCCGAGCCTCTAGTTGTTGATGCCAAATTAGCTTGACGTTCTTTTCATCTGATAAGTGAAAACCACTGTGGTCGGTGTGGGATCATGCAAATTTTTCCTGAAACCAAGCTGTGCCTGCATGCAGTCTGAGGCTACTAAAGAATACAAACAAAGAACAAAGAAGGTCTTCCACCTCCTAGCCCCAAGCTTGAATTCTCAGATTTGCAGAGCCCAGGAGGAGAAAATGATCTGCACAAATATAATGGAGGTAAGGAAGGGCAACCTACGCATGGAAAGTTCAGTGGCAAAGACAGGGGGTTCTAACTAATGGCTACAGTGGATTAATTGGTTAGAAAACAAACTTTGAGATAGACTGGAAGGGAAAGGTCACTCTGCTTTTGGTGTTTGTGTATCTTTTGTGCTGTCTTTTAGTGACTTTATGGTACGGTATTATAATTGTATTTTGGTAGTTTGTTTTCAATTCCATTCTGAGTCCATTTGAAGCCTTAGGACAAAAAGTGGCATCGTTGGTAAATAAATACCCACCCACCCACCCACGGATTAATAAAGCAACATATTTGGTGGCAAGTACCATTTTGAGAGATATTCCCCCTCTTCTCAAACATTCTAAGATGACGCAGACTGCAACATTTGCATCCATCCTCTAAAAACAGTATGATTCTTGCTTCAGAATTATTGTGTTGATTCATATGCAAATTTAATGACTTGCTTAATTGATTAACAGCCCAATCCTATCCTCCCCCCCCCCCGGCGTAGGGTATTCAGCCGTGTAGCCCATGCTGAATCCTATCCGAGAAAGGGACTGGTGGTGAGTGGTCATTTGCTGGGTAAACCCCCAGCCGCCACAATGGGGCTACTCGATTCTCCACCAGCTCTTTAACGGGTGGAGAATCAAGCAGTCCCTTGTTGGCTACAAGGGCCTGGGATGGGGATAGAATATGGCACACCGCAGCCCTGCCGTTTCCTCCCTAGTCTGATCCGCCCATCCCCGCTCTTCCCTGCCTCGTTATCCCTCTTTCCTGCCCTCCCCCTGTTCCTGCGCCACTCGGAGTGGGACGTACTTGCTCCATGGTGCAGGTTCTTCTGCCGCTTGGCGGGTGGGCGGAGCAGGCCTCGGCGCTGGTGCTGTCTACTCCAGAGTCGGCGCAAACGTGTCTTATGGCACGTTGGTGACACTCAGCACGGAGGCCCAGCACGGACGTGCACCTTCGATAGGATTGTGCTGTTAATTGACCAAGGGCCCAATCCTATCCAACTTTCCAGCGCAGGTGCAGCCACAATGCAGCCCCCATGTATGGGAACAAACATTCCCTTACCTCCGTGACCCCCCCCCCCACTGCAGGATGCACATCCTGTTGGCACTGCTGCATTGGTGCTGGAAAGTTAGGATTGGGCCCTAGAACTCATCCAATTAATCCACCAAGATTTTTTTCCTTGGGTGAGAACTCTATTTATGATGCATTTGGAAGGGCAGCATGGTGCATCCAGTGCTGCTCTAAGCCCAACACAGAGACTGCTCTGTTGACCTTTTCTATTACATAAGCATAGCAGACTGAGTGGGCCGCCCTGTGTGTGTGTAACTGGAGCTATTGAGATAGACAGATGGGCGATAAGCGGGCAACTGCCTTGCCTTGGAGACACAGCTGAACTCAGAGCTCTGGGCGACGTTCATTCTGCGGAACAACCCTGGGTGTGATTTTTCCCATTTCTCAACCTTGTTTGTTGAGTCAAAAGAGTGACTGCACCAAGGCCAGCCTAAGAAGCTGGGTGAGCCTGACTGTGGGTCTGGATGTGTGCCCCCTTCATCATCAACATCAATCATCATCATCATATTTCTTATATCTTACCTTTTAAGGAGCATATAAAACTTAATTAAAGAATATTCTTTTCATGGTTCTGTGTCCCTTATATCGATGTGCTCTATGAGATTGTGGCCCAAGACCTCCTGATGCCTGAGGCAGCATTCCAAATGATGCCTCCTCTTCCCCAATGATGTGCCCGTTTCTGCTCCTCCTGTTCTCCAGTGCTCTCTCTCAGCACTCTCCTCCCCTCCACATATCCTCTTCCTCTCTGTCTCCCTCTTCCTTTTCCAATCCAGAGAGTGGAAGGAGGAGGAGGAGCAGTGGCGTCGTTAGATGGGGGCCCTGTGGCACAGGGCCCCTGGCGCCAGCTTGGGGGGGCGCCGAGTCCGAGTCGCCCGATTCGGAGTCCGAGTTGCCCGATTCGGAGCCCGAGTCGGCCGACCGGAGGCTCCGGCGGCCCCGCGCATGCTCACCTCAGCCGCGCGCAAGTCCAACTCCTTTTCAACTTGAAAAGGAGTCGCGCGCGGCCGAGGTGAGCATTTCAACCCGGCTGGCTGTTTCTGCACATGCGCAGAAACAGCCAGCCGGGTTGAAAAGGAGTTGCACGAGGTGAGCGCGCGCGCCCCCCCCATTGCGCGCGTTCACCTCGGCGCGACTCGGGGCTTCCTGGTTGTATTCCTCCTCCAAGGCAGCCGCCGCCGCGCACCAAAAACAAGGTAAGCGCGGCGTGGGGGGAGAATTCTAGCAGCGCGGGGGGGAATTCTAGCACCCGGGGGGAATTCTAGCGCCCGGGGGGAAAATAAATCGTGGAATTGGCGCCCCCCCAAAGTGTGGCGACACCTTTGGCGGTGCCAGGGAGTGAAGAGGAGGAGAAAGGGAGGGGGCGCCAATTCCAGGATGTGCCCCCTATAGATTTAGGGATAGGAACGCCACTGAGTAGGAGCAGTGGAGGCAAGTACACACTGACAAGATAGGTGCTCCCTCACCAATCTGCTTCCTGAGGCAGCTGCTTCAGTTGGCCTAATAATGGGCCAGCCCTGACTAGGATTGTCAACGAGGGTTGCCATCATCACATGGCAAGCAAGACTGATTCCTGGAAATTCCAGGCTAATCCTGGAGGGTGGAAACAGCTAACGCACAATGTATGCCACTGCTCAGTTGTACCATCTTGTTCTTAGCATTGGAGCTCAACTCTGGAATATATGAAACCAGAAAAGCTGCAGGTGCTCCTGGGCAGGTAGAAGGTACTTTTTTTTTTTTTACTGCTAGGGAAAGTACAGAGTGTGTCTCCTCCCCACTGCATTAGGGAAAGGAGCCTGCAGATGAACTGGATCTCCCACATCTCCCTCCCCCCCCCCATGAAATTAAACACTAGCCATGGCTACTCTGTACTATTTTTGTGTCCATGAAAGCTACAAATTCTGTGTTTTAAATAGACACCTCAATTCATTTACGCTGTCTCAAAATGCTATTCAGACGTTGCTGTTGTAAGAGGACAGCTTAATCCTGAGATGTGATCCCTGGCGCCTTCCTCAGAGGATGGGAGAGGCCTGCAAGGACTGGGAGCTAGGAAAATCCAGGAGTCAATCCCATCCGAGAGGGAGTCCTTGCAGAATGAACTCCCTCCATAGACTGTCCACTCACTAGAATTCCTTGCCAGAATCTCTGTCTGCTTACACCACCAGTACCCAGATTCTATCTCCTCCTTATCTTGGAGTCAATCATGTGAATAAATGGACATGATTCATGTGGACTGCAGCAGGTTTTTTTGTTTTTGTTTTGCAAAAGCTTTGAATAACATTTGCAATATAAATTGAGGAAATTCTAGTATAGCACATCTGTGAGAGAGAATATCTTTTCTCCTACCAAGCTACAGGTGGGCCCCCATATCCGCTGGGGATATGTTCCAGGCTCCTCCGTGGATACTTGAAACCGTGGATAAGAGCGAACACCCCCTCCATGGTTTCCTGAGGGCCCCCCACCCTTTCTCCCCTGCAGGCAGGCATGCTTGCCCCCCCAGCTCTTATTTTTCTTTCAGCAAGCTTTGTTTCTTCCTTAAAACAAAGAGAGAAGCAGCCTCCATTGCAGGCAAGTAGAACGAGACTAAGTCCTAGAGAGGCTCTGCAAGGTTTCTGTTAACCTTGCAGAGCCTCTCTAGTACTTAGTCTCGTTCTACTTGCCTGTAATAAGCAGCCAGAGGCTGCTTCTCCTGTTTCTTTAAGGAAGAAACGAAGCTTACTGGGGAAAAAGTAAAAGCCTGGGGGGGTCCCCATGATCCGTGGATAACTGAAACCGTGGATAGTGAATCAGTGGATATGGGGGCCCACCTGTACTTATAGAAACCCAGTTGACTGCTTTCTGCAATGGAGATGGAATCCACGACTGTCACCGTCTTCCATAGTTGCTCACCAGACTTATGTCCCTTTGTTTTCACTGTGTCTGCCTCCATTCTCCATTCAGATGCTTTCAGCCAGGATTTGGACTAAATATATATCGCCACCTGTCTTTCACTTCTTTGTCCCCCAATTTTGGGAAATCCTAAGTAAGAGCTTTGGTTTGCTAATTATAGGCCCTTCATTCTTTCGTGCACACAAAAACGAGAAAGCAAGCGAACAGAACAGTCACTCCATCTTCCTGCAGTGTCAGTTCACACAAAGCTCTTGGGCCATAGTTCACTGAACTCAGTGCCCTCTGAGCACCAGCCCAGATATGCTCCATTCTTGTGCACAGATTGAAAGATTAGATCTGGATGCTAGAGAGGCTCTTTGGTCAAAATCTCTGCCTGGGATCCTTCTCTTTCATTCCATTCCCTGCCAGGTTGTGATTCTCCCTCCTTAGGAATGGTTTGGGATTATGAAACGTACATGTTGCCACAGGGAAAATGATTGCACCACTTATCCCTTTTATGTGGCTGAGGCGCCAATTAGAACACATCAAAGCCACTTACCATGATTCAGTCGCCTTCGGTGATGGAAAAAAAGCAGGGAAAAACGTTGCAACAAACTCCTATTTGTTGTTATAAGGTCCAGTGTTGGAATTATGGATTTGAGAGCCCTATACAATTAGTGTGTATTATTTATTGTACAAGGCTGGTTTAACGTAGTACTGCCTGGTGAATCAGGATGGTCCTGGTTCAGATCTTGCCTCCCCGATGAACTCAATAAGTGGCCTTGGGCAAGTCACTCCCTCTCAGCCTCAGGAGCAACACGGAGCTAATACTTCCCTTATTGGGTTGATGTAAAGATTACATCCAGGTAATACATGCAAATACTTTGCACCCTCAAAAAAGCAGTGTGTGAATTCCAAGTATTGTTACACTGCTTTTCTTCATGAAAAAACATGAACGGCTTCCACTCTCAAATAAAGTCACAATAAAAGTGTAATTGCAGATAATAAAGAGCTGTATGACACAACAAAAGCAAGCACATCATCGGTAGGTTTGTTTGTTTATTGAAAACACTGAGGCCCCGTCTCCCAAGACCGTCTTTGCAAGGTGACTTACAAAATACAACAAAAACAATAAAACACACAAAAGCCCAATAACACAGAACAGAAACAACCCTCAAATAAAAAAACAGCAACCTAAATAGGATCAAGATGAAAATCAGTCAGTTAAAAGCTTTATAGAACAGAAAGCATTAATGAAAGCGGATAGAGCAGGGGCCTGGTGAATTTTCCTGCGGAGGGATTTCCAGAGCCACCACTGAAAAAGCCCTGTCCCTGGTCCTCGCGCCAGCCAAATGTGTTGACTTCTTAATTGCATTTCTATCTTGGCCTTTCTCCAAGGAGTTCAGGGTTCCCAACCCCCAGTTTATACCTGCAACCATGCTGTGAAATAACATAGGCTGATATATGGTAATTGGTCCAAGGTCGTCCAGTGAGCTTCATGGGTGACAGGTGATTTGAACTCAGGCCTTGCTACTCCTAGTCACAGCCTCTAACCTCTAACCATACTGCTCTAAGCATATTTGCACTAAAGGAAAGCCGGAAAGTAGGACTTGAGAGGCCACTTGTAGGGCCGGGGTGCACTCGTATGGATGAACGCCACAGGACAGTTTGCAAGAGATTCCTAGGAGTACCTTATTTTACTGCTTACAATAAGGATGGGTGGAACCTGCTTTAGGATTGTTTTACCTGTTCCTGCACTTACAAAGTTCTAAAGTCACTAGTGCCACAAAAGTCGTATCTTGGCATCCTGTGCTATTTGAAAGGAATCCAGGAGTGGACCTAGGGTTGGCCCAAGCCATCCTGATGTCTGAGTTGGCATAACAAATGCTGTCCCCCCCTTACCTGATGTTGCGCCAGCCTCTGCTCCCCCGAGCCTGCAATGTTCTCGCTCAGCGATCGCCTCCTCTCCACATGTCTTCTTCCTCTTTGTCCCCCTTTTCCGTTTCCAATCCAGAGTGGAGAAGCAGCGGAGGCAATCTGCTACTGCCTGCTTCAGTTGGCCTCATGGATGGGCTGGTCCCAAGTGGACCTCCCTGGTTGTGTGGTGCAACCACCTAGGGTTGGCAAAATATCTCAGGCCAGCCCTGCTGTTATGAGTAAAACTTGATATTTCACTCCTTGAAATGGAGCAGAATGACAACTTGCCAGTTCATAGGACCTTGTGAACTAGGTGATCTGGTTCAGGAAATCACACAACAACACCGCCAGTCCAGAGGTCACCCTGGAAAGAACACAGCCAACAAAGCTGCCAGCAACTCTAACCCCTTGTTTCAATCCCCTGTGCCTTCAGAAATGGGGTGCTTACTTCTGAGTAGACATGCCTAGGATTGTGCTCTAAGGTTTAACAAGCTACACCTGCCCACATTCCTTCTCCTAACGGTCTAGCACTCTGTCCCGGTTGGAGATCTGGTAAGCAAGCCTATAACGTATCTCAGCTGTATGAGTGGGGATCCCCTGATTGGCTCAGCCTCCCCTGTATGCAGAACAGTGCTGGCCTACGTGCTAGGACTGTTGTAAGAATCAGTATAAGATGCCAATGAAACCAACATTGAAGCTGGGTTGGCCATTATGCCCGAGTGGTGATTTCTCTGGATTTGGTGAGATTCCACTGTCACGATCCCATTCTTACGCAAGAATGACATTCTTCGCATTTGAGGAAAGGAAAAGCAGGAAAGCATCCTACACAGCTTCAGCGCAGCCAGCTGCTTCCTTGTGGTGAAGGTCAGGCAGTTCAGCGAGTGCATCAGCTTCCACCAAGGACACGGCTTTCACTTTTAAAGGGAAGGGAGAAAACTGATGTCTCAGTCTTAGCCGTGCCTGCCCAGCACAAGTCATGCCTGTGCATGTGGGGGGAAAGGCTGCTTTGTCAAGCTCTGTTGACATCCAATCCCTTGCCATGAGCCTCTTTTCCAACTGGAAAGAAAAATAAAATTGACTCAGACATAATACGGATTATTCATCCGTGGAAGGCACGGGCTCTGGAAGAAGAACCCACCTAGGGTAATACTCTTTAGATAGACAAAGCAAAGCAACTCAGTCACCTTTGCAAAAGCATGAAGGGTGGGGTAGGAGGCGTGAACTGCAAATCCTTCAGAAGCATCCTTTGGAAAGCCACGTTGGAAAAACTCCAAGGCAGGGTTGGCCCAAGAGAGTCTGGGATGGGAAATCCAAATGGCAGCAGCATCCCACACCTGCATCGACCACTCAAATGAGACGTGTTCCACGGCAACATCCCCCTGTGCAGCGCCACTGAGTGTGTGGGTGCTTTGCAGGCATGCGTGAGAATCTTTAGCATTTTTATAGCACCACCAGAGTTCAATGCACTTTAGATACTTATCTCTATTATCCTTCCACCAACACGCAAGGCAGGTCAGCATTACTACCTCTACCTTGCAGATTGGGGGCTGAGGCTAAGAGAGAGAGAGAGAGAGAGAGAGAGAGAGAGAGAGAGAGAGTCACTTGGTTAGTGAGGGAGCGGCAAAGATGAGATCTGAACAAGGGCCTTCCTGGTTCGTAGCCCAGTCGCTAGCCACGACACTACACTACCTTAGTTCTTACATGCTACCCTTGCATATTCCCCAAAGTTTCAGAGATGCAAATATTTGTGACACGCTTGTTGGAATACCCCTGCTTCCATAATGAGGGTACCCCGCTCATTAGGTTACACTGCTGAAGGCTCATTCTGCCTGCTGTATCCATTTACTGGGCAAGAGCCTCTCCTCCACTAAGGGGGTGTTTTTGTTTAGGTTAAAGATATAATAAACCTAAGAAATCTACAACAGGTTATCAACAGGTCAAAATATACCGGTACATCAGCAGCTGCAGTCTGTGATGACATGGATGGCAAGCTGTGAACTGCACGTTGCTTTTGTATTCAGTTGCATGCATTTCATAGGCATGCTTTAACACACACACACACACACACACACACACACACACACACACACACACACAGAGAGAGAGAGAGAGAGAGAGAGAGAGAGAGAGAGAAATTAACGTTCTAGAGATGCTGAGGAAGGAGCTGAATGCTAAAGAACGACAGCTCTTGCAACTCTCATGAACAACCGTCTGACAGTCTCTCCTCCTGCTACCAAGGCAAAAATAGAGATAGTAGGGGATGCCCCAGTAAACAGAGACAATAGGAGTTTGTGCCTTTGCATCTGGCTGGTATTTAACATGTCAAGGCGAGCTTGCACTTGCAAACCATGTGCCCCAAAATTACCGAAGAGGAGACGGTGATTCCTAGGGGAAGACTGGCTATTGAGCAATCCTTTGTGCAGTATACGCTTTAATGCCACTTTCCTTTTCTATCCCCTGCCACTTTGCAAGGCACGTTGCACGTGTGCCAATCTACAGTATATATAGATAAGAAGAAGTCCTGACTAACAGCAGGGACTTTTGAGCCAGGAATTCCTTCAGAAAGGATGTTTTCTCTGCTGTACCTGGAGCTGCCAAGGGTTGAGCTTAGGACCTTCTGCTTTCAAACCATGTGCTCCACTGTTGAGCTACAGCCCACACCTGATGCATCTCAAAACCAAGAACCTATGAGGTTGGTTAGGACAAGCAGAGAGAGAGAGAGACTGACGCCTCAGTCCAGCCCAACACAGGCACAATTGAGGCACAGTTGAGGCCCAAAATAGGGCTGTTAGGCTGCAACTGTGCCTGAGTTAGGCAGGAGGCAAGAGCAGTGGGCCAGGATCGAGGCAACACTTACCACAGAGGCAGGCAGGCCCCTGTGGGGAGGTGTCAGTCTTGTGGAAACGAAGAGCCCCCTCCTGAGCTCGTCTGTGTGTACCTACCACAGCTGCTGCAGCGTTCGCAACAGATGGGCAGCCACAGGTGGGCCTGCAGGCACTGGGCGTGCGACAGTCAGCGGAAGGGCAGAGGTTGTGCCAGTGCCAGCTGCCCCAGGGCACCCTGGGCATTAGCCACCTGCTGCAGGGGGGAGTGCCACTGCCCTCCCTCCTGCAGAAGGCGATGCCACCCCCAAGTCATGGTGAGGCTGCACGTGGGAGTCATGGGGGGGTGAGTAGGGGAGAGAAGGGAAGGAGGGGGTGGGAACGGCACGCACAAGGGGGGTCTCATGAAGTCTGGAACCGCCTCTGCCATGACATGCCCATGCGCTGCCTGAAGCCCTGGGCCTCCAGGGCCGTGGCAATGCCCACAAAGAAGGTATACCGGCATGCCTTCTGCTCCGTGCCCCGGCCAAGACCGAGAGATGCCTTGGGCTTGTCTGCTGCGAGCGTGAAGGGCTCACGCAGCTCATCACGCCCCCAGATGGGGCAACGTCAGCACGTTGCGGCAGGCGCTCTGGCGGGGTGGGGGGTGGCCAGCTTCCATCATCAGGGAGTGGGAGGGGAGGCAGACAGACAGGCAAACAGTGGGTGCTGGGGAGGGGCACGGGTGGGTCAGAAACAGACAGACAACAAGGCTGGTGGGAGAGGGATACAGGGAGAGGGGTCTGCAGAGACCAATAGGGACACAGGGGTCACTTCGCAGATGGAGGCAATGCAGGAACGGGCACCTCTTATGCAGACGGACCTTGGGCAGAACGGACGCCGGTGACGGGCAAAACAGACGCTGTTGACAGGCGGACCGAGGGCGGGTGAGAGCCCCGGTTGCCGAAAGGGCTCTTCACGGACGTGGCGGACGTGCGCCATGTCGCCTGTCAGTGTTTGTCTGCCTGAGAGGCCCCCCAACTCCCCCCTCCCCTCTGAGCCCTGAGGGTCTGGCAGCCCCCCTGCTGTGGTCTCCCTGGGCTGGCTGTGGCAGGCCCTGGCTGGGATTCATGCAGGTGCTTGTGTGCTGGGGACTGTCTCTGTGTGTGGGGGCAGTGCTTGTGTAACATTGGGGACATGTGTTTCCAGGGGCATCTTTATTGTTCTGGAACAGTGGCAGAGATGGCCAGGCAAGGCTGCCAGGGGTAGTCACAGCGGCCACTCGGACCACATCATCATCAGCAGCAGCAGGCGTGCCCCATGGACCAGGGGATGCAGGCCCTTCCCCTGTGGAACCACAGCCTGCACCATGGGAAGGGGAGGGTCAGCAAGTAGGCAGCCAGGGAGGTGGAGCAACAGCAGCAGCGCCGGCAGCTGAGGAGGGTTGCAGGGCAGGCTCCAGGACCTCTGGCAGCATCGAGGCAGACGACCATGGGGCAACCAGACTGCAGGCCCAGGGGTGCTCCCAGGAAGGTAGGTGGTAGTGGACGTTCCTGGGGAGGCAAAAAACACGGGGGTGTTCCATGGCAGCTGCTGTGTGGTAGCAATCGCCATTGAAGAAATGCCAGTGTGCCGGTTGCAAAGGCCTGCAGGGAGAGAAATTAAACACAGCTGAGAGGTGTGAGACACATAGCATGGTCTGCGCTCCTTCCCTGGGTGTAAGGTGAGCATGATCCTGTAAGGGAAAAGGGTCAAAGAGAGAGAAGACAACAACACAACTTGTGGGTCACAACCATGGCAAACCTACCAATACTGACCTATGAGTAGACCCTGTGGAGAAAAGGGGGGGGGAACAGCTGGTGTCTACATAAGGCTAACAGTTCCACACTTATGGCATTGTGTGCTCACATTACTACAGGCAGCAATCAGACACAACATTGGTAAAGAGGCATATCATGGCAGGCATTGCAGGCAGCTATGAGACACAACATTGGTAAAGAGGCATATCATGGCAGGCATTGCAGGCAGCTATGAGACAAGACATTGGTAAAGAGGCATGTATCCTACCTATATTTCTATATGCAAAGAGGCAGAAGTCAGACCACATGTCAGCACGAACCCTGCTCTTACCTGCACTTACCTGCTGGTGTTGTTGCCTGGGGGGGGGGAGAGGGGCTGGGAGAAAGACATGGGTTAGCAAACACTTGCATGGAGACAGCTGCCCAGGCACAGCAGTAAACAGTTTGGCCACAGGCGGCACAGCCCTCTCTGCCCTAGAGGGGGGGAGAGAGGAGAAGGGAAGAGAGAAGTGGGGTGTTTGAAATTTTTCAAAGTCCCACTTTGTGGCTGCTGGGGGACAGGACCCCACACCACGTGCTCAGAGAGAGAGAGAGAGAGAGTGGAGGGCTGGGGCTGGGCTTTTGTGGGAAAGAGGCTGGGTGGGGCTGGGTGCTGATAGGGTAACTATTTGGGTCCGTGTCCAGAGTTAGGCCACAACTGTTCCATCCTAACTCAGGCACAACTCGGGACCAGGGTGTTAGAACTTTTCAGGAGAGGGCTGGTGTGGGTAAGGTAAAATGGCTCCTATGGGTCTCCTCACATTTGAGTCCACCCTTTTTGTTGACCCAAATTTTGTGCCTGAGTTGTGCTCGAGGGGGCGTGTCAGGGGGTCACCAGTGTCTGGAACCGGAACAAATTTCGTAACCGCCCCCGTCACTCCCCCGACACGCCCCCAACACGCCCACTTTTAGGCCAAACTTAGGACGGAATAGCTCTTATGCTGAACTTAGGACTGAATTGGTCAACTTTCCTTAACCCGTCCTATGTCAGTCACAATTGCAGCACAAATTCGGCCTCTGTGGCACAATTCAGGCACAACTCGAGCCTAAGGCGCTTAGGCTGCAGTTGTGCCTGAATTGTGCCGCTGAGGCCTTAGGCTGGACTGGGCTGTGACTGACTGACTGACTGACTGACTACAGGCCGCTCCATCAAGACCAAGTAGGGATTCGAATTCAAGTTCTACCAATCCAAACCCAGCAGTCTAGCCTTGCTAGCAAATTGGTTTCCTGAGGAAAAAAATGAGGGCATTGTTCTACATGCCAGCAGCTCCTGGCTCCGAAGAGAAGCTTTTCATCATTTGGCTGCAGAACCGCAATTGTGTAACACCACCGGGTCAGAATGCCATTAGAAAGTGCTGCCAAGTCTGAGATGCAGCAAACTTCCCCCTGTTCTTCCTTAGCAGCTCTTCTGGAGCTAATGAGCCCCTGCTATGTGGCACTGTGTAAACAGGCAGGTCCTGAGGCGGCCATCCTCCTTTTATTCTGCGGGTTGTTGTATGTCAATTACTTAGGTTGGTCTTTTTTAAAAAAAGTATCATGTGGATGCAGAGGCTTGCTGGCTTGATATTCCTTAAGGGACACACTTCTCACAGCACATTTCCAAATATCTCTGGTAACTTTTGTGGCAAAATAGCTTGAGCAAGCTCTGCTTTGAGATAGTCACCAGAGGCGTCGCTACCGTGGGGGCGGTACTAGCTAGAGTGACTATCAGAGTGACTGTTAAGAGTGACTATCAGAGGCGTCGCTACAATAGGGGTGGTACTGTGAGTTTCGCACTGTCCTAGTTTTTGTTTACAACCCGGTACGAGGCGGCCCCGCCCCCTTGCCTTCAGAGCCATTCAGTGTGGCAAAGGCAACAGGCAGGAGACTCCCTGCCCGTTGCCTTCGCCGCACTGAATGGCTCCGAAGGCGAGGGGGATGCCACCTCGCACCAGGTTGTAAACAGGGACTAGGAAGGCGCAAAACTTACAGTACCGCCCCCACCGTAGCAATGCCTCTGATAGACACTCTTAACATTTAAATTCCTCAGGGTCACCTCCATATGTAATGGGTATATAGTTTGGGCTTCCAAACACCCTGAGGGCTTGAAGGCTTTAAAATCATATATTCTCACCTTAAATTTAAAGTAACTGGTTCAGACCAAAGCAATGTTACTTCTTTGGACAAATGTCCTTTCCTTCAATATAATTTCTACACCACTGTTGTACCCAGCTCTTAGACTCTTAAGGCACTGCATAAATCATACACAAAACAGCAAAAATGACATTGAAGAATGTAGCTGAACTAGTTTTAAACAAACTCACAATTTTCGGGGTCAAAGTCCATGGCCCAGAAGAAATAAAACTCATTCCCAACGTTTCGTAGCAATTATTTGGAACTAGTTTTGTTTTACGTGTTTGGTTTTAATATATCTATTGTATGTTATAGATTTTTGGAGATGTTCACCAAAAATGGGGTATCAATCTTCTAACTATAGTAGTACGTTTAAAAAGGCATTTAATGGTATTTCATAAAACCAGAGGTTCTCAGTACAGGTGTACTGTACAAAAATCCCCCCCCCCCGCTTAACAACGAGGATACGTTCTGAAATCTCCGTTGTAAAGTGGAGCCGTCATTAAGCGGGTCTTGCTGTGCTTTGAAGTTTAGCACTGTGCTTAAAGCCCCAGCGTTAAACATCCAAGCCATCTTACCCATTAGCTGTTTGGCTTTAGATTTTGAAGTTTAGCACTAAGGCTTTAAGCACAGCGCTGAACTTCAAAGCCCTTATCTAGCACGAAACAGCTAAGAGCTAGGGATTTAAAAAGATGTGTCTTTTTAACTCCTTTGCTCTTTTTTACTGGTGACCTCCGTCATATATCCAGATCATCGTTAAGCAATCCATCATTAAGCGGGGGACACCTGTAATGGTATCAATGGTTATCACAGCTGTGGTGCCATCCTATGCATGTTTACTCAGGAGTGAAGCCTCTGTTCAATGGCTCTTGCTATCTAGAAAGTTTGCTTAGGACTGAAGCTGTAAACTCTTATGCGTAGCCTGCTGAAATACGAAGGTCTTTTTTTTAATGATTCTGAAACAAAAAGACAGGGATTTAGATGAGCATTTGGGGGGGAGGGAGTTGCAGAACTGCAATGCCACCAAAGACACACCTGGCTTCTATGCAACAAACAATTTAATTTTCAAAATTAAACTTTCTGAGAGATCTGGCACATCCAACAATATCTTATCTGCTGATCTTAGTTCAAACTATGATGACCAAAAACAAAGGGGGAAAGAGGGCTTATAAAGAGTTGAATAGAAGAGTGAATTTCAATATTTGCAGCTTTTCTCACCCTTCATGACAAATTGTACTTGTCCAAACGAGTAAAGAGTCTCGCCTGCCTTTTGCATCTAATCACCCTAGGTGGCACCTAGTCACTGAATCACAAACAGATGTTTGTGAGTGTTTCTGGCACTGTCAAATGCAAATCCTATGTTAGGATTTTGGAATCATGAACATAGCACCAGAGTCCTGAAATTGCCTCTCATCCTGATCCATTTTCTTTCCTCGCCAACGTGACCGACAGAACACAAGGATTTCTTGTGGAAGCAACTGTTTTATGCTCTCCCACACTTGGGCACAATTACCTGGTCTCTTTTAGGAACAGAATTAATTCAATAAATGAATTCCATTATGTGGAACTATTCATGCAGTGCAAGCCTATGCATATTTACTCAGATGCTGGGAAAGATTGAAGGCAAAAGGAGAAGGGGAAGGCAAAGGATGAGATGGTTAGACAGCATCACCGATGCAACGAACATGAAAATGAGCGAACTCAGGAAGATAGTGGAGGACAGGAAGGCCTGGCGGGATATGGTTCATGGGATCACGAAGGGTTGGACACAACTTAACGACTGAACAACAACAACAACAAGTTGCACTATGCTCAATGGAACTTCCACCGTGTAAGGAGCAATAAGATTGCAGGATCAGTAATAGGATTGCATAGGATTGCAGCCTTAATCACTGGATTTTGCACAGGTCTTCCGCATCAGCACCAGGTTGCCAGGGGCCCTGGGGAAACGTTCTACCCAGGGCCCCCTATAGCATTCCCCTTGCCCATCCTGTGACTGTGCATTGGGCACTACCAGTGCCACCAGTACTGAAGGTTTAGGCGTTGGCCTGGCCAGGTGGGCTTTCTGATGAGAATAGGTTGTACCTTAGCCAATGCCTCACCGGGCCTTCCCCAGACACCCCTTGCAGGTCTTGTTTCTTGACAAAACCATGGACTGTAAGCAAGGTTCTACAGTGCTGGAGTTTGCAAGAATGTTGAGGAATAACCTGCATGCATTCCCCATTCACACTTAAAAATGCATGCTTGTGCATCCAGGTGTGGGAGTCATCTTGGTTTGCCCAAAGTCAATGGGTGCAATGTCAATTTCATTGAAGTCAATGGAAATTTTGCTTCCATAGGGTGGTTGCCTCTCTGCAGTATTTTAAAGCCTTGCTTGCCAAGGCAGTGAGCTTACTCATTGCCTCCATAGCCATATCCTGCTCCATTATTGCTCCCAGGCCTGGCATAGCAACTACCCTTAAATGAAAGGAAAATATTTGCTGGTGACAGTTCGTGCCTTGCAGCTGCCATTGTGAAATGTTAGCACTGGACTTGATTTTTGTCTATTCAACTAGTCACTGTAACAAAGGCTGCAATCCAATCCACACTTACCCAGGAGTAAGCCCCATTGACCATAAGGGACTTACTTCTGAGAAGGCATGCATAGTTGGGCTCAAAGTGAATCTTGACAATAGATTAGACAAGAAGCGTATCTCAAAGTGTGCTCCTAGAATCCTCTTCAGGGACTTCACATCCACCGGTCCTCCATAGCACGTACGTTAGGCCCCTCCAAGCTTAGTGACAGCTCTTCCTCCTCCTCTCTCCACCGGCCAATGGGAGCATCGCCCTTAGCCTTAGTGTACAGTATTCTATACTGTGCATCTATTTCTTCACAGTTATAGTACTTTCTTTTTGGAACTTCAGAACTTAGTACAGTACTACAAAAGAATTGATGTACTACTGTATACCAAAACGAGAGCTCAGATTCTAGCAGCTATAGTACTTAATATATACATGTATTATATCCGATAATAATATACATTTTAACTGCAATCCATATACGTGCATGCGTGCATGTACACAGAGGTGTACGGTATATGGATTGCAGTTATAAGCACGTGCACGGATCTTACTGTGCACACGAAAATATTACTCATAAATATTATTTCACATATATGCTAATGGGTTCTGAGTTGTCTGTGACAGATCAAGAGAGAGATCTTGGGGTGCTGGTGGACAGGTCGATGAAAGTGTCGACCCAGTGTGCGGCGGCTGTGAAGAAGGCCAATTCCATGCTCGGGATCATTAAAAAAGGGATTGAGAATAAAACGGCCAATATCATTATGCCTTTGTACAAATCGATGGTAAGGCCACATCTGGAGTATTGTGTCCAGTTTCGGTCACCACACCTCAAAAAGGATATAGTTGAATTGGAAAAGGTGCAGAAAAGAGCGACCAGAATGATTTGTGGGCTGGAGCACCTCCCTTACGAGGAAAGGCTACGGCGTCTGGGGCTTCTCAGCCTAGAAAAAAGGCGCCTGAGGGGGGACATGATTGAGACTTATAAAATTATGCATGGGATGGAGAGAGTGGATAGAGGGAAATTCTTCTCCCTCTCGCACAACACCAGAACCAGGGGACATGCACTAAAAGTGAGTGGAGGGAGAGTTAGAACAGACAAAAGAAAATATTTCTTTACCCAGCGTGTAATTCATCTGTGGAACTCCTTGCCACAGGATGTGGTGATGGCACCTGGCCTAGATGCCTTTAAAAGGGGTTTCGACATATTCATGGAGGAAAAGACCATCACAGGTTACAAGCCATAAGCAACATCCTGGTTTTAGAAGTGGGTTTTCTCTGTGCCAGGTGCAAGGGAGTGTCAACGGGAAACAGGTTATCTTGTTGTCTTGTGCTCCCTGAGGCATCTGGTGGGGCCACTGTGTGACACAGGAAGCTGGACTAGATGGGCCTTTGGCCTGATCCAGCAGGGCTCTTCTTATGTTCTTACTGCACACGGTTGTTCCATCATTAACCGTCACACTCAACGAGAGCCTGCTCTTGCCTTTCAGAGCTCCTAACACACAGTCGTTCGTTCATTTCTAGGCTCGCTCCGCCACCTCCCGGCTCCTGCTGTGCACCGCAATCAGCAGAATTTATCCGACTGTTTCCAGGCGGCTGACTTCGTTCTCCCTCCCCGCTCGCTTTCTCTGCTTAATCCGGACCATACCAACGCCCGCCGGGGGGGGGTAGCCTAAGCTGGCATCACTTGTATCCTCCTTAGAAACCTAAGACAAAAGGGAGCCTCTTTTTCTTCTCTTTTTGGGGGTCCTCAAAGGAGGGGGGGAGAAGAGGAGAGCAGTGCGGAAGATACCGAAAACAGCGAAGGGAAGGCGAGCGGGCACCTCCCCATCGAGGAGGGGAAATAGTTCAGTCCTCAAGATGGCGGCCACCATGAAGAAAGCGGTAAGGGCCTGAAGCAGAGGAGGGAGAGACGGGTGCGCGTTGTTGGTGGTCGTCAGGTTGCTTCCCCCTCGGTCCCTTCTGTGCTAGTGGAGGGAAAGAGGGGACCTGGCCCAGGCGAGGGTCTGGGAGAGCCTTGCTGCCCTCTTACTGTGGTGCGGGAGACCCCCTGGGCTGGGGACCCCACCCTGCGGGTCCGAGCCCAGGTGGTGGCTAAGCTTGGCAGAGCCCCTCTCCCTGAAAGGCCAGGGCGGGCACACGGGAGGCTGGTAGTAAGAGAGATCCGCCCAGCCCCCCGCATTTTTTGTTTAGATTTTGAACTTTAAAACGCTTATATATCCCATGCGCCCGACTCAAGGGACAGCCCAGGGCTGTGGACAACAAAAAGTTGAAATGCCACGATAACTGGAGTAATCGCATGTGCTGTGTACTGTAGCACCTTCTGGGGTTTTTTTTAAGTCAGATGTTCCAACTTGGTTAGCTAAAGTCTTCTTTCATTTGACTTGCTGACCTTGCCTTGTAATTGCAATTTTAACGTGGCTGTCTTATGATATGCAGGTGGACCCCCATATCCACTGATTCGCTGTTCACGGTTTCAGTTATCCACGGATTGTGGGGACCCCCCCAAACTTTTACTTTTTTCCCAGTAAGCTTTGTTTCTTCCTTAAAGAAACAGGAGAAGCAGCTCTGGCTGCTTATTACAGGCAAGTAGAATGAGACTCAGAGTGGATTCAGACCGCTTGCGGAAGCGGACGAAGACTAGCGAGCGCGAGAGGCTGGCCACCGACCTGCCTGTCTGTAGGAGTGTCTCCCTGCAAATAGTCCCTCCTTTTGTCCTGCCTTCTTGGAAGAAACCTCCACGGTGATTGGCTAACACTCCTCCCCCTCTCTTCTGATTGTTGGCTCCAGTAGCGTCGCTGTGCGTCCCCCTGAAAACATGGCCCAGGGCAGGGGATGTTCGAGCGTGCCGGCAATCGGGAGACCGCTCGCTTCCGCTGTGTTAACCAGACACCCAAGCACGCCTCGGCTAAGATCCGGGACGAGCCGAGATTCGTGCGGTCTGAAGCGCCCTTAAGTACTAGAGAGGCTCTGCAAGGTTAACAGAAACCTTGCAGAGCCTCTCTAGGACTTAGTCTCGTTCTACTTGCCTGCAATGGAGGCTGCTTCTCTGTTTGTTTTAAGGAAGAAACAAAGCTTGCTGAAAGAAAAATAAGAGCGAGGGGGGCAAGCATGCCTGCCTGCAGGGGAGGCAGGGTGGGGGGGCCCCTCAGGAAACCATGGAGCGGGTGTTCGCTCTTATCCACGGTTTCAAGTATCCATGGAGGGGCCTGGAACATATCCCCAGCGGATGGGGACCCACCTGTATATTTCTTTGTTTTAATCTGTTTTATGAGCTGCCTTGATGGCTTTGTAGCAGAAAGGTGGAATATCATTTGTTCTTGAATAATGACAGAAGGGGTACACTCTGTTGCTGGTGGTGATATTCCCTTTTTTTTCTAGAACCTGATCCATACCCTTTAGGAAAGAGGTTGAGGGTGTCTTAAAAATAACCTGGTTTGTGTGGGTATATGAGTGTCCTTCAGGCTTCATTCTGTTCTACCTTAATATTTAGAAGTTAGGTCTTTTGGGTGGGATGGATGCATCCTTCTTCTAATGCTCATGCATTCTGCATGCATGGTAACACATGTGCATGGCCCCCAAGAGGCCAGTGCACCTGCTTTTGTTCTATTGACTAGCTCCCCATAACTACCTATCCAATCTTTGGTTTTTTTACGAAAACATAAGGTGTGTAGGTCTACGAAGAAAAAAAATCCAAGAATAACAATAATGCCTTTTATTAGGAAGAAAAAAAATCCAAGAATAACAATAATGCCTTTTATTAGGAACAACTAAAATATCATAAGTGATTATTTGAAGTGCTGCTTTTGGATTTTTTTCTAATGGATCAACATGGCTGCCTGATAAAAGCATACTCGGTACTTTGTGATGCTTTAGTTGGTCCTCATAGAGAGGTATTGTCCTACAGTTACTCTTGCATTTTACTTATCCAGATATGTTGCTGGATGCTTTTTACTTGAATCTGTTCTACAGTAAGTACAACCGCTTTCATTTTGATATTGCCATCCTGATCCTATGTATTTTTTCATTGGAAGAAAGTCCTATTAAATCCTTCTCCTATTGTTGTTAACATCAGCAACAGCAATGGTAGTCAGAACTTTCATATTTCACTGTCATGTTTCACACACCCCTTATTGAAAAGGCCTTGGAAAGGAAAATGTTCTCCCCCTGCCCCCAAATTACAAGCATTGCCTCATGGTTGTTTTTTGTGTGTGTGTGATCTCAGGTGTTTCCTTGGGTTACTGTTGTGTATGCAAATGTCCTAAGGAGTTTTCCTGGTGATGTCCTCCGTGTTGTGTTTCTGTTTACTTCATAATCTCCTCCATATTGAGCTTATGATGACCAGCTGATTTGGAATGTTTTTGGAAAGACATTCTGGTGAAATGTTGATATGCTAAATAGTTAAGCTAAAGGGTAAATTTAATGGTGAGCACTGGGTACCTTAATTCAGCTAAGAAAGCAGATTACTGCTCTCTTGCAATATGTGCTTTTGATGTCTCACTGTTTGTGTTGTCTTGTCTAGGCTGCAGAAGATGTCAATGTTACTTTTGAAGATCAACAGAAAATCAACAAGTTTGCTAGAAACACCAGCAGAATTACAGAGCTGAAGGAAGAAATAGAAGACAAAAAGGTACTCTCACTGTAAGACTTCTGAGCAGGGATCCGATTGCAGTCGGCAAGCTTGAGCACACATAATAGGATGTAAGTCCCATTTAATTCAGTGGCACTTACTTCTGAGTAAACATGCTTAGGATCATACAGCTTGTGTTTAGTACACTGCCTACTGTTGGTGCTTGGTAAGTCTTGAATTTACATCATCTTCGCATATGGGAGCTGTAGCAGTGCTATTCCTTCTGGTGTTGCCAGCATAAGAATCCCCTGAACATGCAAGAGGAGCCCATTCTGCAGTTCCTCTCCAGGTCAGCATCAATCCTTGGACACCTAGTGAAAGCTGGCATGAGGAGTTCTATGGGCTCCTTCTGTGTGGTCCATAGCTTCTCATGTTAGCCTTCTGATGCAGAAAGATGTGGCACTGCAGCAGCTTCCATGTCGCCAGAGAAGTGGGAATACAGACCTGAACATGTCTTCCCTTTGACCAGCTGTGCTGACCAACAGCACAATCCTAACGAACTTCCCAGCATTGATGCAACCGCAATGCAGCCCCCCCAGGTAAAGGAACAAAATTCCCTTATCTTGAGGACACCTCCATGATTGCCCCCCCCACAGAATGCAGCGTGCGCCCCATTGACACAGCTGCATCGGCCCTGGAAAGTTGGTTAGGGTTGGGCTGTAAATTTTAGCATAGCTCAGAATTGCTACCAAGATAAAGAGCAGCAGGTTGTAACTAAAAGTAATCAGATGCAGCACTTACACTTCTCCCTGTTTTGGAAATTAAATTCATCGCCTTTCCTTGCAGGATTGATGCTCGAGTCCCTTTGTCATTGCCTTTTTTATTGCTACAACTCAGTAATGTTTTCAATGAGCTTTTGCATTGTAACTCCAAAACCTCTTTCCTAGATAGCCACAGCCATTTTAGGACTCATCAGTATATATGGAAAGCTATGAATGTTGTCTTCCAATATGCATTGCATTGTACTTGTGTTGCCTTATTAAATCGGATGGGAGAGAATAACTGATCTCTTGACCACAGAAACAGCTTCAGAACTTGGAAGATGCATGTGATGACATCATGATGCTAGATGATGATTTACTACTGATACCGTATCAAATTGGAGATGTCTTTATTAGCCACCCCCAAGAAGAAACGCAAGAGATGTTGGAGGAGGCAAAGGTTAGTGCTTATTCCTTCTGGTTTGTCTGGCACCCTGCAGCAAAAATAGAGAACAAGTTAGTTTGATCAATAAAACGCTTAGATTTTATTGCGTGGTTGTTAAGTGTTTGGGATTTTATTGTGTGGTTGTTAAGTGTTTGGGACTTTTGTGAATGGGTTAGGGGAGTGCTTAACCTTGGTCTCGGTGAGAAGGAGGCCTGGGGGGGGGGGACGAGTGGGACCTCTGCTCCAGTGAGAGGGGGGCAAGGGGTGTGGGGTGCAGTGACCCAAGCCTCAGTGAGAGGGAGGCGGGGGGGTTTCTGGACAGGAGTGGTTGGGGTTTGGATGAAGTGTTGTTAGATAGTGGGTTGTGGACTGACTGGGGAGGGTGGTAGTGACTGAGAGTGGTTTGGAGTGTGTGAGTTTGTTAGGTTGCGTGGTCTGGAAGTAGGCTCCGTTGAAAGGCTATGTGTTTGTCACCTCGAGGGAGTCTAGGGGAGGGGCGGGCAGCCACCATTAGCAGAGTGACGGGTCATGGAAGATATGGCGGTGGGGGCTGGGCAGGCCGTTTCAGGAGAACGAGGGTCAGTCACAGGCAGACTGTCCCCCTTTCTGGCCCTTCTCCCATCCCTCTGACCCTTGGCGGTCTGGGCAACAGTCCCCTGAGTCTGAAACTGCTGCTCTTGAACGCCAGGTCAGTCAACAATAAAATCTGCCTAGTCCAGGATTTAATCCTGGATGAAGGTGCTGACCTGGTGTGTATTACGGAGACCTGGCTGGATGAGTCGGGAGGGGTAAGTCTCTCCCAGATGTGCCCGCCGGGTTTCCGGGTATTGCAGCAGCCACGACTACAGGGGTGGGGAGGTGGAGTTGCGATAGTCTATCGTGATACCATCCATCTCACTGGGTATCCTGTCCCGCGGTCCACTGGGTTTGAGTGCCTCCATGTCGTGCTGGAAGGGCGAGACAGAATAGGGATTCTGTTGGTGTACCGCCCACCATGCTGCCCAACAGTCTCCCTGCCTGAGCTGACCGGGGTGATCTCGGCGGTGGCGTTGGAGTGCCCTCGCCTATTGGTGCTGGGGGACTTTAATGTCCACGCTGAGGCCCCGAGGACAGTTGTGGCTCAGGACTTCATGGCCGCCATGGCAACCATGGGTCTCAGAGAATATCTGCCCCGACGCACGATGCGGGACACACGCTGGACCTGGTGTTTACTGCGGGGCAGGTGGATGGTGATCTGGATGTGGAGGAAATTAACATCACTCCTTTGTCATGGACAGATCACTTCCTGGTGGGATTTAGGCTTGTCGCAGCTTACCGCCTCCGCAGTGGTGGGGGACCTCATTCTATGGTCCGCCCCCGGAGGATGATGAATCCGGATGGATTCCTGAGGGCTCTGGGGGATTTTCCTGTTGCCAGAGTCGGCGACTCACCCAGAGCCCTGGTTGACCTCTGGAATGGGGAAATGACCAGGGCTCTGGATCTGATCGCTCCTGAGCGTCCTCGACCAAGCCGCAGAGTCAGAGCGGCCCCTTGGTTTGCTGAGGAGCTGCGGACGATGAAGCGGCAAGGTAGATGTCTAGAGCGATGGTGGCGGAAAACTTGTGCTGACTCCGACCGGGCACGGGCTAGAGCTCACTTCAGAGCCTATTCCGTGGCGGTGGCGGCAGCTAAGAAGGATTTCTTTTCTGCTGGCATCGCGTCTGCGGAGAACCGTCCAGCTGAGCTTTTCCGTGTGGTCCGGGGCCTGCTCCATCTGGCCCCCCCCAGTAGATGGGGTGGAACACACGGTGGCTCGCTGTGACGAGTTTGCAAAGCACTTCATGGACAAAGTCGATCGGATTTGGCATGACTTGGACGCTGCGTTAGCAGTATCTAATGATGTCCCTGAGGCACCTGTCTGTTCTCCTTCCTGGGATTCTTTTCAGCTTGTAGAACCTGAGGATGTGGACAGGATTCTTTGGAGTGTGAGACCATCCGCTTGCCCGCTTGACCCTTGTCCGGCATGGCTGATTAGAGCTGCCCGGGCGGGGCTGGCTGAGTGGACGGGGAGGGTGGTAAATTCTGCCCGGGCGGGGCTGGCTGAGTGGACGGGGAGGGTGGTAAATTCATCTCTTAGGGAGGGGGTGGTGCCGCTGCCTCTGAAGCAGGCGGTGGTGCGTCCCCTCCTGAAGAAACCCTCCCTGGATCCCACTATTTTGAACAACTTCCGGCCAGTCTCGAATATCCCGTTTCTGGGCAAGGTGGTCGAGCGGGTAGTGGCGTCTCAGCTCCAGAGGGTCTTGGAGGAAGCTGATTATCTGGATCCATTCCAGTCTGGCTTCAGGCCGGGGTTTGGGACAGAGACGGCCTTGGTCGCCTTGGTGGATGACCTGCGCCGGGGACTGGACAGGGGAGTGCGTCCCTGTTGGTCCTGCTGGACCTCTCGGCGGCTTTTGACACCATTGACCATGGTGTCCTCCTGGGTCGGTTGGCTGAGTTGGGGCTTGGAGGCACCGTTCTGAGGTGGTTCTGCTCCTTCCTGGCTGATAGATCCCAGAAGGTGGTGCTGGGGGATGCTTGTTCGGCACCCTTGCCCTTGAGGTGTGGGGTGCCACAAGGGTCAATTCTGTCCCCCATGCTGTTTAACATCTATATGAAGCCGCTGGGAGAGGTCATCCGGGGGTTTGGGGTAGGGTGTCATCAGTATGCGGATGACACCCAGCTCTTTCTCTCCTTTCCACCTGACTCCAAGGGGGCGGTCGATGTCCTGAATCGTTGTCTGGAGGCAGTTGGGAGCTGGATGGGGGTGAACAAGCTGAAATTAAATCCTGATAAGACAGAGGTTCTTCTGGTCCAGAAGTCTACGACTCAGGTACCGGATCATCGTCCTGCTCTGAATGGGGTTGTACTCCCCCTGAAGGAGCAGGTCCGCAGCTTGGGGGTTCTTCTGGATGCGCAGTTGCTCCTGGATTCCCAGGTAGCGGCTGTGGCCAGGGGGGCTTTTGCCCAGGTACTGGATCATCGTCCTGCTCTGAATGGGGTTGTACTCCCCCTGAAGGAGCAGGTCCGCAGCTTGGGGGTTCTTCTGGATGCGCAGTTGCTCCTGGATTCCCAGGTAGCGGCTGTGGCCAGGGGGGCTTTTGCCCAGCTTCGGCTGGTGCGCCAGCTGCGACTGTACTTGGATCGTGCAGACCTGGCCACAGTGACCCATGCCCTAGTGACATCTAGACTAGATTACTGCAATGCGCTCTACGTGGGGCTGCCTTTGAAGACTGTTCGGAAACTGCAACTAGTGCAGAATGCGGCAGCCCGGGTGGTTGCCGGGGCTTGTCGGTTCGACTCAGTCAGACCGTTGCTTCGGCGGCTACACTGGCTGCCGGTTCGTTTCCGGGCACAATTCAAAGTGCTAGTTTTGACTTTTAAAGCCCTTAACGGCTCGGGTCCAGGGTATTTGAGGGACCGCCTCCTTCCTTATAATCCGACCCGTACTCTGAGGTCATCAGGGGGGGCCCTGTTAACCGTGCCGCCATTGACAGAAGTGAGGGGGATGGTGGCGCGGAATAGGGCCTTCTCGGCGGTGGCGCCCCAATTGTGGAATTCCCTCCCCCTGGAATTAAGAACGACTCCCTCTTTAGAGGCCTTTCGGCGGGGCCTTAAGACATTTTTATTCAGGACTGCTTTTAATGTCTGACATGGTGGGCTGACCTTTTAACAAATGGTTTTAATATATGTAAATGCTGGTGACCCACTGGGGTTGTTTATTTTTAACTTAAGTGTTTTAATTATTTTAATGTGTTTTCACTGCCGTACCCAGCCGATTTTGCGTGTGGGGCCCGGTCCTCGGCCCCGCCCCTAAAACTAATTAGCATAAATTATGCTAATTTTTTCGGGCGATTTAAACCTACATTTTAACCCTACAAAAGGGGTATTTTTAAAGTGTGTATGCTTTGCGGCACTTAACTTTTGTATAGGAGCCTCCAGCGATTTTTAAGGGGTATTTTTAAAGTATGTCTGCTTTGCGGCACTTAACTTTGTTATAGGAGCCTCCAGCGAAGCCATCGGCTCTCTCCAGCGACGTTCTCTTCCAGGGGAGCAGATCGGCGATCTGAGATCGCTCCTCTGCAGCCCCTGACCAGAACTGCTCATCGTAAGCTCTTCCTTTGAGTTCGCGCATGCGTGAATGGCTGTTTGCTATGCGCATGCGTGAACTCAAAGGAAGAGCTTACGATGAGCAGTTCTGGTCAGGGGCTGCAGAGGAGCGATCTCAGATCGCCGATCTGCGCCCCTGGAAGAGAACGTCGCTGGAGAGAGCCGATCGCTTCGCTGGAGGCTCCTATAACACAGTTAAGTGCCGCAAAGCAGACATACTTTAAAAAAAAACCTTAAAAATCGCCGAAAAAAGCGGGATTTTTCCCGCTCTCCTCCGGAGCCTCCCGCCCCCCCGCACCACCTCCCGCCCTTGCGCCCTGGGGCCCACCGCCCCAGGGCACCACGTCAGAGGATGCCACTGTGTGTTTTTAAATTGTTTTAATGTGTTTATGTATTTTAATATGCTGTAAGCCGCCTTGAGTGCCCTCGGGAGAAAGGCGGGCTACAAATTCCTAAAATAAATAAATAAAATAAATTTTCTTTTTTTCTTTCTGGATATTTGTGTTATGCTAAACAATAACACTAAAATTTCTGCTCTGTAATCTTTCTGCATATACATAGAACAGAAAAAGTATCCATATTAATAGGACATTCTGCCCTTGCACTGATAGTTTTCGTAAGTGTAAATACAGGACATCCAGGGCCTACTTCTCACTGAGGTAGTGAACCTGTGTATGAGCTATACCACTTCATACTGCAGATGGGTGACCCTAATGACAAAATACTTCTCTGTATGCAAAACAAATCCCCTTGCATTAAAAAAAACTAGATTCAGAGTGAGAGGTTTTAGCCAACCCACCTCCCTGAGATGCTAGGTTTCTATGGGGGGGGGTATTTTTTGTATGGAGAAACATTGTAATCATGAGAGTTATCGGCTGCCTGGTGCTGTTCAGGTACAGGTTTGCCACCTAAGTGAGAACTAGGCAAAAGAATCTGCAGGGTTGGAAGCGTTGTGTCAGAACTGATCCCCAGTGTTCACTCTTTCAGCCCTCTGTTGCTATATTTATTTTGCTCTGATATGCGTGGTTTCTCCAGGTTTGGCCCAAAAACTAACCCCAAACCACCACTGTCCTCTGGCAGATGTGTTTACTAGAATAGTGGTCGACACTGGCTGGCTTTCATTAATCATTTTTAATATACAGTAAACTATGACTGTTGTTGGTATGGATTAGTTAATTAGCACCAGCCCTTTAAAGAGGCTCCACCTTTGTTGGCAGATTTTTTTTTACATTTAAATCCCTTTCTATAACTCCGCCCCCTTGTGTTTATCAACTACTTGGTGGAGGAAGCTGGCTCCACCCCCAGCGTTGGTGCGTGTGAATGTCCTGAAAGAGAACCTACGTGCTTTATCTGTATGTGTATGAGCTCCCCTTTCAGATCTTCTGCTCAGTGTGCAGTGATCTTGGGTGGGGGCTGCCCAACACACTTCCGTTCTGCCTTCCTTGCATTCACTGAAGTGTGGAAAGGACCATTGTGTCATGCAGAATAAACTTAAAATGAGTTCAGACTGATGAGTGTGTAATGTTCTGTAAAATTCTTAATGCCAAAGTAGATGAGAGGGAACCAGAATCTAGATTGGAATATTAAAGAATTAAATGTCAAATATAGTGCACCTCTTTCTCTCTCCCCCCCCCCCATAGGTTAAAATAAAGCAATATTCTTTCCAAAGGATAAAACTGTAAAACCTTAATTTTTTACTCTTGTATTTAAAAGTTGAACTTTGAGGTTTTGATATGAATGTGCACAGAGTACAGGACCAATTAACAGTTGGTGCATTGGCTCATGTAAATGACGTTCTTAAAACACAACTATGCTTTTAACTGGCAATCTTTTTGTCACCTATTGAGAGTGCAATCCTGTAGATCGCGCCGGCGATGGAACAAGTGTTCCGTCGCCGTTAGCAGTCGCGAATGTGCTGTAAAGCATGTTCGCGACTACTCTAGAGCAAGGGAGACCGGCGCAGAGGCCGGCCTCCCTTGCTCCATCGCCGGAACGCCCAAGTGACTACTGGAGAAGGCAGGTAAGGATACGGTGGGGGCAGTTTGGCGAGCGAGGGCCATTTGTGTAGCCGGCCCAGGAGAGGGGGCGGGGGTATGGCCTTGACCATATCCCCATCCCCGCCAAGCCGGCTAGGCCGTTATACGGCCTCCTCTACTTCTGCCAGCTATTTAGCTGGCAGACACCTGAGGAGGCCAATCAGCCTGACCTGGATTTATACCCAGGGAAGGGTCCGAGCGTCCCTTTCCCTGAGTAGACCTTTGGCCCAGCGGCAGAACGGCTGCCGGGGCTCAGGATCCGGCAGGCAGCCCTGGGCCACCGTCCGGATCTGTACACAGGATTGCACGGCCTGTCAGCTACAGAACTGAGCACAGGGCACCTTTGTTGCAAAGAGGTGGTTTCCAGAGAGGCTTGACTTCCAACATGTTTCAAATCAAGCAGATGAGGCCACGGAACGTGATTTCTAATGCAGCAACAGAAATTCCTTGAATTCTGAGAATTGGAACTTCCATTAAAAATAATGTTTAAGTTGTCATCACTAGGAAAGGAAAAAGTACTAAAAAGTATACTACAGAGCAAGTAAAGTGATTCTTTTTTAATGGGCGAACTGGAAAAAGTAATTTTTTTGAGGTATATGTTTGTCAGGCTTAGGCATTCAGAGCAAAGATGGAAAAAAGTTGACATACTATACTTCACAAATTGACTTCCATCATCTATTTTGCCAACTTGGCTATTTTGCCTGATCTGTTCTGTACCTGTGGTCTGATTTGTGCTGGAGATAGGTGCATGCTATAGTTTTGGGGGTTTCCCCTTCATTGCTTTGTCCTTGGGAGCTTGTCCAACCCAAGGCCTTTGAGAATATTTGCAGTGCATTTAATATAGGTCCACTTCCAATGTGACAAAAATTCTATATACAAGCCTTGCATGTGACAATCTGCCTGCAGGTTAGACACAGTTCTGTGTGTGGCAGTGGTGTGGTTGAAGGAATCTTGGCACTTTTTAAGAAGCCTAGCATCTCTACTCGAATCTTCTGCTGCTTTGTTTCTAATCGGGCAGAGACTATTGCATTTTTGAACAGTCTGGGCATGTAATAGTCCAGTCCTATTCACCCCTCCGCCCAACATCACAGCAGCGCCAAAATGGCAGCCACTGCGGTGTCGGGCAAAACCGGGAGGCTTTTGCAGGAAAAGGGGAGGTTTAATCCCCTTACCCCTGCGTAAGCCTCATAGCCTGCAATGGGTCTCCTTGGACCTACGCTAGCAGGTTTGCTAGCGTAGATCCGAGGAGAGAAAAGGGGCCGGGAGGTTGCAGGGAAGGGGGATAGGATCTGGCGCGGGCCTTCCATGCCATATCCTCCCCCTCCCGTGGCCTCCCCTCCCCACCCAGTTTCACCCCCTCTCCGCCCCCATTTTGCCCTCTTCCCACCGGCTTACCATTCCCGCCGCTTGTCCAGAGGTCCTCCGGCGTGGCTGGGAAGGTGCAGGCCTTCCCGCCAGCGTCCCCGGCAGTGCACTGGTCAGCATGCTGTCGGGAATGCTTTTGCGACTGGTACTGACTGCTTTGAGTGGCACGCTCAGGATTGTTCTTCCCTTGAACTACTAAGCCTAATAGATGATTTGAACAAGTTTGCTTACAGTCTTTGCCATTAATAATAGTTGGTTCAATAGAAGAATTGTTATGAAAGTGAAGTGCAAAAGGCTAAACATTTTTGGTTTGTGTTGCTTCTCTCATGTGTATAACATTTTTTTTATGTTCTAGAAAAACTTGCAGGAAGAAATTGGAGCATTGGAATCACGAGTAGAATCCATCCAGAGAGTATTATTGGACCTCAAAGTTCAGCTGTATGCAAAGTTTGGCAACAATATAAATCTTGAGGCTGAGGATAATTAAAGAGTCCAGAAATAGTATTTGCTTTTTGTACTAATTGTTTCCCCTGACAATAATGTTTTGAGGGCCCACCTATGTGTTTTTTTTAAATTACATTCAGTTTACTGTTTCATGTATTTAAAGAAAAAAAAACTTATTTTGCATACCTATAATTTATGTTTTAAGATAATAAATCCAAATACTGCTTGTATCGTTAAGGTTGGGAGCTTAAAGGTTTATTGAAATAATAAAAGTCAAGCAAAGAAAGATGTCTTTTAAAGTCTAATTGTTCTATGGTGTGAAAATGGGTTCTAAAGTTGTGGATTCCTTTGAAGTACTGATTGCCAATCATTGTTTTTAAGCTTCATCGATTTAACAGTAGTGGAGAACGTAACATAAAGGGCAATAGATTGAGCTGTGAAACGCAGAGGTGTAGCTAGGCCGCTCCCTGGGGGGGACACACGCTGGTCGACACCCCCTGTCATCGCCACACCCCCGGCCAATGACATCGATGATGTTGTGGCTGCTGGGTGGCCGAAAATGCACACAACTCTCCCGCCCTCCTGAAGCCTCTGCAGCGGCGCTGTGAGGCTCGTCACCACTGCAGAGGCCCTCGTAGCACCACAAAAGCGGCACAAAAACACCCACCACCGCCATAAGTGCACCCCCTTGTGTACCCCCTTGCCGCCCAGCGCGGTGGGCCCCCCAGCCACCCCCCATCGATGCCACTGGTGAAACAGAAAGTACCTTGCTGCATCTAGTCTCTGCCATGAACTCAGTAGGTGATCTTGAAGGAAACCGAACTCCGTCCTCCATGTTCTCCTTTCCTAGGTTTTGAGTTGCTACAGAGGATCATGGAAGAAGCGTCTTAGATGCGAGAGCTGTGGACTAACCCTCTTTCGCCTTTCAGCTGCTGCTAGCTGCTGGGTCCGATGGTGTCCACGTCCAGTGACCCAGAAGTGTGTCCCAACATAAAACAACCTGGGCTGCACCGATGACCTCCCTCAGGAGGAATCCAGGAGCTGTTAGGGCTAAAACTAACATGCCAAAATGCCATATAACGGTGAGTGATGATACTCGCCAGTTCAGGAGGTTTGTGTTCTGCTGCTGCATTGCTTATCTTTAAAATGTTAAAGATCAGTGTATATCCAAAACCATGGCCAGATAGTTAACCTTGATCCGCTATTATTTATAGGTGTCTATTGCTACACTAGGTGCCACAGAAGAGACAATGCCCTTAAAATGTAGTAATACATGAGCAAAAAGAGATGTGGCAGAAAGAGAAGCTCGTGTTCAGTATCAAGTGTCCTTGCATGTCTGGCATGCATATAGGAAAGCTAGCAATAGCTATACATGCAAATCGGTTACCTTAATTGCAGAGACTCTTTTGGGTGATACCATGTGTGGCTTTGGCACTAATGAGGCAATGACTCTTCTGACAGTCCAGGAGATGGCACTAGAGCGCCAACTATCTGCCATCCTGGGAAGCTGGGTAAGTGCAATATTTTGCTAACCTCACTTGTCATCTTTGACACAGGCGTTGTCGTGGGAATATGGCCTTAGCTTCTAGCTCTGTGACCCTCTCGTGTCTGCTACTGTGAAAGTGGTTTGGATGGGGTCAGTCAGTGCTGTGTTTGACTTTTATAGCAACAAGAAGTCACTCGGGAAGAGCAAAGTGCTATCAGTTTGCTCTTCTCTTCCAGGATGGTGTAGTGGTTTGGGAGTCGGACTTAGACCTGGAAGATCCAGGTTCAAATCCCCGCTTAGCCACGAAGCTTCCTGGGTGACCTTGGGCCAGTCACTATCTCTCAGCCCCACCTACCTCACAGGGTTGTTGTGAGGACAAAAAGGAGGGGAGGAAATATGTACACCACTCTGAGCTCCTTGGAGGAAGGGTGGTATAAAAATGTGGAAAAAAATAAAAATAAAAGTCTGAATGGAAGACGCCCTATATGCATGACACTCTGTGCCCCTCAAAGAAGGCATGTTCTTTGGCACTTGGAAGCAGATTTCTGGAAGGCAATTGGTTATTGCACTTGTATCACATGCCTTCTTTGAGGGGCACAGAGTGTCATGCATATAGGGCGTCTTCCATCCAGACAATTTAAAGGGTCAGGCCATAGTTCAACTGCATGCTATGTGCCTTCAAGCCTTTCTGTGGACTGAAGTTAGAAGTACTCCGTGTCCCATCCTTCCTTCAAAGAGCTTAAAGTGGCACTATCCCACGTTTTTCCTCGCAACAGCCTCATGAGGTAGGTTGGGTTGAGGGAGTGGCTGGCCCTAGATTACTTTCCTAACTGAACGGGGATTTGAACTCTGATCTCAGCCCAGGTTTGGCACTTCAGTGGTTGGCTATACATCTTTTATAGCTCTGTAAAAGCTGTGTTATAGGCCAGCGGTGGTGCAGTGGGTTAAACCGCTGAACCATGAGCTGTCGATTGAAAGGTCAGCAGTTCGAATCCGTGACTGGGTGAGCTCTCGTTGCTTGGCCAGCTCCTGCCAACCTAGCAGTTCCAAAGCATGTTAATGTGAGTAGATAAATAGGTACCGCTTGCGGGAAGGTAAACAGCACTCCATGTTCCAGCCGCATGCTACGCGCTGCGGCAAGGAGAGTCATGCCGGCCACATGACCACGGAGGCGTTTTCGGACAACGCTGGCTCTTCGGCTTTGAAATGGGGATGAGCACCACACCCTAGAGTTGGACACGACTGGACTTAATTGTTAGGGGTCACCTTTACCTTTACCTAAAAGCTTTGTAGTTCTGTGTATCTAAATGGGATTTGTTGCCTGCATCAGGTAAAGCATTGCAGAGATTAGCTTGTCTGTTGCCAGCACCTTCTGCCTCATAATAAGCAATAGCAGGAAGACTTCTCCATCAGCAGAAGTGTTTGATTGGCAGAGGCCTACCTGAGAGAAATGCACTCATACATCCATACAGGTGTATCATGTTTTTCCAGCAGTGCCAGCCCTCATCCCTCCCTCCTGTTAATCTGTGGAAAGATGACTGCTGTGGTGGGATAGGATAAGAAACTTTTCCAGTGGATCCATCTGGGCTGATGGAGTACTGTAATTTCTTCCTTTTGCCTATTTGTAATACAGTATGTCTGGCCATCTTCTGGATGCTCTTGTCTTTCTTTGAAGACCTAAGAAGAAAAACAAACATCAGAGCACTAGTGTCAGGCTGCCCTGGGGCGGGAGGGCAATGCCCCCCCCCCAGGTGGCACACAGGGGCTTCAGCCACGCTGCAGCTGTATTGTAAAGGTTCGAGTGGGTGGGCTATGGTGAGAAAACACCACGTTTTTTTGCCCTCCCGCGTTACGTTTGGTTTGAGCCCTCCTTACGTTTGGTTTGAGCAGCCGGTAGCGTCGGTGTGTGTGTGTGTGTTGCCGCGCCGCAGCCCCACCTGGGGGCATGGTTACGCCACTGCATCAGAAGGAGCTTTTGCATTCTCAGCAAGACCAGCCTGGGTGTATCTCTTCTGCTGTATCAGAAAATACAAGAAGCAGCTGCCTCGCCTCACCTGTGCAATCGGGGCAGGTTCACTAGCCATCTCACAGCTTTCTTGGCTAGTGAACAAATTACACATGGCACTTTTAAGGCTTAAAAGCAGCTGCCCAGGTAAGGAAGGAGTTTAATCCTCTTGTCCTATTCCGTTTGCCAAAATCAAAAGCACAGTCCCCCCCTCCATTCCCTCCAGGTCCACTGAGTGAGGGGGAAAACATGTCCTGTATTGTACATGGTGTTCCCCCCCCCTTTTTTTCTAATACTATTAGCAGCTGGGGGAGACAGGAATGGCAAGGGGAAAGGGTTTAAGCTAGCCTGATCCAATTTCTGCATCCGCTGCTTTTAAGCGTTAAAATCTGATCATCGGTTGGTCTTATTGTGTGTGATTTGACCCTCTGGCATGTGTATGCTAGCTCATTTCTTAAGCTCCTGTCCCGTCCCCCCCCCCCCCCCCGTGTGTGTGTGTGTGAGAGAGAGAGAGAGAGAGGATGGTTCACACATTTGTAGAAGGAAACCTTTTCAAGTAACTAGCTGAGACCTTTTCCTTAATCATCGAAGAGCACAACCTGGTTGTCTCTGAAAACACCAGAGCAATAAGTCAGCACCAAATAAAGGTTATTAAGTTCTGCATACATCGGCACTGTTTGAAATTGGTGGGAGAAGATAAGGATTCTCAGTATTAGCCTTTTTAAAATTAGCACTTGAGGGTAAACTAATAAAACTTGCAGTTTGATTCAGGTTTGTGTATCATCAATCTCTGTGGCCGAATAACATGATTAAAAGTTTGTAGAGTGAGAAACCCGTTTTTCAAAAAGTAAATGGACAGAGAGGTCTAGTTCACATATGCATCTACATCTGCTTTTTCTAGACTTGAGGAAGTGCACTTGATGAGTGGCAACTGAATGTGTGGTATGAGTGCCTGGAAAAGTAGAGTGTAATGAGAAGCATTGCATCGGAGGTCATGCAAGGATATATGGAACTGTTATCAGTGATGGTCCATTCATAAGTGTGACTCATCACTTGATGTGTGGTGTGACCTTACCCCAAATCTTTCATATTCTAAAGAAAGGTTCAGAAATGCCACAACGTAGTAGATTACGAATGTCTTTAGGTGTTCCTGCACAGGACAACGGCACAGAGGGCTGATTAAGACATGCACATTCACCGGTCAGTGACTAATAACTTAGCATCTGGATAGCATTTCTGAGCATGCAAAGAACTTTACGTTTGTTCTCTTGACACTGTCCTTATGACAACTCTGTAAAGTAAGTCAGTATTATTATTATTGCAGCTGGAGAGTAGCTTGCCTCGGGCCATGTAGGAATTCATGGCAGGAATGTAGGAATCCATGTAGGAATTCATGGCAGAGGTGAGATTCAAATCAGAGAAGTTGTGGTTTGCAACTCAGTCTCTTACAGCCCAATCCTGTCTAGCAGGACACAGCGGCGTAAATAAGGTGCCCGCTGCATCCTACGCAGGTTTGGACCTGTGCAGGCGCAGCCAGAGGCCTCCTCGGGTTAAAGGGACATTTGTCCCCTTACCTCGAATAGAGCCCCAGCAGCCCCAATGGGTCTATTTCAGAGGTTCTCAACCTGTGGTATGCGTACCCCCAGGGGTACGCAGACCGCAGATTGGGGGTACACGAGATGCTCCCCGTTATCAGCTGCTGCAATCAGCAGCTGATAATGGGGAGCAGAAAAACGACTAAATTGCCCCTCTGTCACTTCCTTACCTTGTCTCCCGGCCGCCTCCATCTTGAATCTCGTGAGATTTTCGCGAGTTTCAAGATGGAGGCAGCCGGGAGAGAAGGTAAGGGAAGCTACCAGGGGGCAATTTAGCCATTTTTACTGGGTTGCGGCATAGCCGAGCGAGTTCTCCCCGGAGGGTAAATCTACAGCCCTGCCGATTCATTTTTTCCACATCGTAAGATTATATAAGGTTCTAAAATGTGTTGTACTCCCATGTTAATCACTCCTTGGGGTGTGGCTTCCTGATCCTGAATGGCTCTTTTCCTGTTCCCAACAGGGATGTGGATCAAGTCTCTGACTCCAAGTCTCAAGTCAAGTCCCAAGTCTTTGCCCCCAAGTCCCGAGTCTTTGGTTGCGAGTTGAGTCCGTATCTATTTAATGGGGAAAACGGGCTTAAACCTGAATAGAATTTGACTTGTCGTAAAAGGCTCCAAGTCTCAAGTCGAGTCTTTTACAATCACCAAGTCAAATCCGAGTCGAGTCATTGACGTGACTTGAGTCAATAGACTCAAGTCTACATCACAGTTTCCCAAGGGTCAAAAAAGCAGACTTCATTTGCAAAATAAGCAAATAGATGTAACTATGTCATCTGTCCAACGTCCAACATCTCAGCAATTGGAAACAGACCTTTATCTTGACATAAAGTGTAATCCAGCTTGTGCATGTTGATTGGTTGTTTGTCATTTCAGACATAATGCTTGTAAAATCGGGCGCCAAACAAGTTTTAGCCAGTGGCAATGATTAATGCCAGACGGATGAGAGTGATCATGGGGTGGTTTTTTTTTTTTTTAAACTGGCATGCACTACTTGAAGCAGGAACGTGCAAGTCTCAAAATAGGCATTAGCATACCGAGGGAAAGTGCAGTGCCACCAGATGATGGACATCTCCTTCCAGTGCATGCAAAATTGGTGCTAAGCACTCTTAACAGCTGCTCCATCTCAGTGCAATAATAAATTACAGATGCATTGTACTAACAAGAGATGACATCATCTACTTAGCAGGGTGTGAATTCTGGATGTTTTAAAAGGCGAATCAAGAAAAAGCAAAGCAAAAAAAATGTTTTATTGATTCTCAGCCATATCAATCCATGTAGGAACCTACCCATGTTTCATTGGGATATGGAGTGATGCTTAGCAGTCTACTTTCTTGTTCAATCAAAACATTTTTTTTAATGGGCTATTAAGAAGTGAACCTAGCTAGGGTTGCCAACTCTGACTGAAGTTATTCTGGGAGATTTCTTTCCCCAACATGATGTAATGGCCTCCTAGCCGGGGAAGCCCTCTTCAGATCTCCAGGATTGCTTTCAATAGTCACCTGGAAGTTGATGCTGATTCTGGAGACCGCAGGCCAATCCAGGAAGGTTGGCGTCCCTGTCCTTGGCAATGAGCGGTGTATCAACAGTTTAGAATCGGATCCCATCAGAAGCTCACAGGTCTGCAGTACATTTCATCAGCTTTTGCAGCTGAAAACAAAAGTTCTGACACGTTGTGCTTTTGGGAAGCCCATTTCTACGTGTGGGACTTGGACAAAGTAGCAGGAGCTGTCGTGCAGTGGAGAATACTATGTGCTGCAGTTAGAAGTACTCCGTTTATATGAAGGTGCCTTATAGTGAATGAGCCTATTGGCCCATGTAGCTCTGAACTCTGGTAACAGGATTCAGGTCTCTTATCTTGTTAGCTCCCTGAGGCATCTGGTGGGGCCACTGTGAGATACAGGAAGCTGATGAGCCTTTGGCCTGATCCAGCAGGGCTCCTCTTATGTTTTTATGAACTGTGTATGCTGACAGGTAGCAGCCCTTCAGGGTTCCAGGTGAGGTATTTCTAACCCTACCTAGAGATGCCAGGGGTTGAATCTGGGACCACATTGAGCTACATTGGAAGCCCCCCCCCTTTGCCCTACAGCAGGGAGAGACATCCCCGACTCAAACTGGAAGCCCCATGATGTGGCATACAGCACTCTTTCTCATCAGCCACTCCACTTGGTTCTAGGCCAGGGGTGTCAAACATAAGGCCCACGGGCATCATCCGGCCCGCGGAAGCTCTTTATCTGACCTGTGTGATAGTTGGCCTCTCCTACTACCACCATGAGCTGCTTGCAGCTGCTGAGCTATGCTATGGTGTCACTGCTGAAAGGGTGGCCCATGTGATAATTGTGTGCTTATTTCTGGTCATCACCTGCTTAATGACATCACTTCCTGCTTGATGACATCACTTCCAGCCTTCAACAGGCATCATGAATGCTATTTGGCCCACTGTATGAAACGGGTTTGACATCCCTGCTCTAGACTTTTGGGAAATGCAAATGGTACCTTAAACATGAAACTGGAACTAAAATGGCAGCATAATAAAACAATAATAGAACAAAAAATATGAATAACCACACAACAAAGGGATTTAAAAAGGAACACAGCAGCAGGAGAATAAAAATAGAAAAACCCGCACTTGGCTCATGCAAAAGGCCTCTCCAAACAGCCATGTTTTTTTTATTTAGCATCTGCAGAGAGTGTTGGGGCTTCTTGGCAGGCCTTTCTAGAGAGGAGGACCTTGGTCAAGGTGGTTGGTACTATTACTGAGGACTTCCTCTTTGCGGTCACCTGCCCTACTTTGGCTGGGTGTGTGTGTGGAATCCTGAGAAGAGCTTCAGAGGTTGAACAAAAGTTGCTCCTGGGGAGGCAGCATTTGTTTTTTTTTAAAAAAATGTATTTCATTTCAACTTTTTAATTTTTTTTAGTTTTTTTAAATTGCCTTGAGATCTTTTCCCCCCCTCTTGAAATACTATGAATGTATTCAAATAAAGTGACACTCTAAAAGTGGCACTTAAGGACAGAATTCAATTTACTTTAGAGTGAATAGGCTATATGAGCATACGGCTGTGCACTTGAAGGGTTCCTCCATGCAACTGGGAATCCTAGTTCCCCCAGGTGGAGTTCTACTCGCATCTGTGGATCCCAGTGTGTGGATGTCAAGGGAATATGGCGGTGTGTGTCCTGAAATCATGGACAGAGTCAGCAAGCATGGTCCCATTTTCCCATTTCACCTTCCTTGCACACGTTGTGATGGGGAAGGGGGGACTCCATCCGATCCAGCTGTTTTCAGTGGCAACCCCATGCTTTTTATCTATGACATGTTGTTCTGCCCTAAATGTTGGCTCAAATGCAAAGGGTTCAGGTGGGCACCACATGCAAAAAGGAAGTTGCGCCAGGCGGGGAGCTGCTTAAATGCACACAAGCCCCGCCTGTACACAGGTATGACCACTCCCCCAAGGAAGTGGCCTCACATGTATGGGGAGGAGCCAGGCAATATTTGCTCCCGGCGCCATAGCACGGGACTGGATTAAGTGTTCTTAAGCTTGTTGGGGAGAATGGGTAGAAGTACAGTACACTTAACTCAGTGTTGACCCAGGGCCTCTGGAGATGATGATTATCTACTCAGGGTATCAACTTTGCAAAATGACCAGGAGTTTCGTTTGGGTCTCTTGAGCCCGTGGCCACAGGAGAGCAGGCTCATTCAAAGGCGGCTGTGAGAAGCAGATAAATAATTCATGGCGCACAGTTTACCAGGGCGCATTTGGAGCCACAAATTGGCCATGACAAAGCAAGTGTGATTTTTCTCCAATTGCTTAATTATTCAGGACGAGACACTAAATCATTCGATCGCTTCTTCCTGTCCGTTTTCTTGCAAGTATCCAACAATCAGGCTGTTCGGATGCAGTGTCTCACGCTACTTGGATGGTATTGATAAGTTCACACCTGAGTAGGGGAGCAACCCTCTTAGAATAAAATATCAGAGCCAACCCTCTTGGTTACTAGTCTGAAATTCAATTCATGTTCCTTGTCAGGAATTCTCATTGTCTCTTGGTGGTTTGTGTATGTGTTGTTGTTTTTTTCCAAAGTCAGCTTGTATTGCAAGTAAATTCAATTTGTAAGAAAGAAAAGTCAAAGGGAGACAAAAGAAATCATTCTTTCAATGGGTTAAGAAGCATTGTGTTGGTAGCTTTAAGAAACTGCACCTCTCATGCCCTTTACTCAGGTTGCAGTCCTATCCACATTTACCTGGGAGTAAGCACCATTGACTATAATGTGACTTATTTCCAAATAGACATACATAGGATTGGGCTCTCAGTCTCCTATTGAGCAATAATGGTCAAGCTGTATCTATCATGAATAGCAATGCACAGGGCTGCCTTATATGATTAGTTGATTTATCAATTGATTAATTAGTTGATTACATGTACATACATTTCTATAGTACCAAAACCTCAACATGGGTGCCTACTGCCACTAGCGTCACTGCAGGGGAGGCGGAGCTCTAAGTTCCGTCGCAGTCCGACCTTCCGTTACACGGGTGCACGAAGCGGCCCCGCCCCCTCGCCTTCGGAACCATTCAAGTCGGTGAAAGCAGCGCGCAGGAGAAGACATGTGCCTACTGGAAGACATGTAAGGAAATTTCACATCATTTATAATTTAATAAGCAAAGTCTAGCACTTGTTAGAAAGAAAATCCATCTTTGATATATAGTATTCTTTTTTCTTCATTCCTTATTAGGGTAATGCTAAAATGGCTCCAAAAATAAGCATGTATGTCCTTCAATCTCAGCCCCCTTTAAATTATGCCACACCAATTAACCAAGTAAGGCTATAGTTCATTCATCTTCTCATTAAATCATATAGATCTCCCATCTCAAGTAATTTAACTGTTCAGGGTGGAGTCCACTGGGTGATGGTAACAATTCAGTTTGATAAAGTGAGTGATTAGCCAGAGCAGAAGACTTTCAACCAGCTTAACTATATTACATAAAATAAAGCAAACACACACAGAACCCAATTAACTAAAGAATATTCAGTAGATTTACCATCTGCCTTTTAACTAATTAATCAGTTAGTTGATTGTTGACTACATATTAAGTAAAAGCCTCAGAATAGCTACCTTTGTAAAAAGATCTTGAAACACATATATGAGATGACGTACAACTTAATAAAGAAAAGCTATACTGCATGGCTAGAAAGAATGTCCCATCTTTAATATGTTTTCCTCTCCAGTTCAGTAACACACCAGAATCAAAATACTGTAATCTAAAAATTAAAAATCTCTTAACCATAGCTGCACAAATTAAAATTTGCCCTTAAAAATGTGTAAATGTTGCGCCCAACCGATTAATCAACTAGGGCTGCATTCCTAGACACACTTACTAGGGAATAGGTCCCACTAAGCTCAGTGGAACTTACTTCTGAGTGGACATGTATAGGATTGTACTGTAACGCTTTAATCCATTAATCTGTTCATTACATTGATGGGCAGCCTAATCCTGCTTAACATGCGGCAGCCAGCCTAAAGGGCTAGCTGCTGTATCCTAGGCCCATTGCGGCCTGCACCGGCGTGGCCCGGGCTCACCTTGGTGGAAGGGGATATTCATCCCCTTCCCCTGGTGTAAGTAGCCTGGTCCGCAATGGGCCTTCTTGGATGTGTGCCAGCTCTTTATCTGGCACACAACTGGGGAGACCATGTAAGGCAGGTCTGCGACAGGGCATAGGATATCGGTGCAACTCAGAGCTGTTATCCCCGCCCCTCCCAGCCTGGGCTGATGTTGAGTGAAGTGTGTGGACAGATTCATATGGGGAGAGATGGTCCTTTAGATAGCCTGGACCCAGATCGTTAAGGGCTTTACGGGGTATAACCAACATCATGAACTGAGCCTGGAAGTACACTGGTAACCAATGAGGTGATACAAGATGGGAATATAGTTCTAGTTGGGATGTACAGCCCAATCCTTTCCTCCACCAGTTCACAGCATGCAGCCGCGCCAAAGGAGCACGTACTTCATGCTATGGAGCGGCGACCAAAATGCCAGCGCGGGTTCCACTTTTCATATCTTCATGATAAGATTGGACCATAAGGCATGTATTACACTGGCCAAATCTGTATCTGCCTAACTCAGAAAAGAGCAGTTTTGCACAACCTGGTAAAACAGAAGCTGAAAAGCTTTGCAAAAGGCCAAATGGTATAGTCCTCCCAGGAACCCTGTACCATTGATTTATACACATGTGAAGATTGGCTGAAACTGAAGTCTCGCACTCCAGCCACTGTGTCACATTTGTTCTGATCACAGGGATGAGTCAACGTCTATATAGGGCTCTGCAGAATTCCGTGCAAGCATCAAGAATTGTTGCAGCGTTCTCAAATAGCATTTTATTCTCAATCTATTTAATGGCCCTTTCAGTTAAAATGCTAATTAAAACCTAATTTGTTTGAAACAACCGCCCCATTTTTAATTACACTGCAGCATGTACAGAAAGACACATTAAATTGAGACATGATTGCTTCCAATATGTGGAATTATCTAGCTTCCAATATGGGTTTGAATTAGAAGTGCAAAGTTTTTATGCTGCTAATAGTCTTGAAGTGAGCCCAAGCATTCAACTCAGTTGCAGACGGGGAAATTTTGAGAGGCTCAGCCTGGTCTAGATCTTCCATGGAGAACGTGGAATATGTTCTAACGTCAGAGGAGACTAGCTTTGAAAATGAACTACTCACTCTCTAGTTGCTGACATTCAGGCAAATTTATGATGAACATCTGATCTGGCTTCCATCTGATCCACAGAAATTCCCAAAGGCCCCCAACCTGTGTGTTAAGAATAGCAAAGCATTATTGCATTTGTTTTGCATTTATTATTAGCCCCTCTCAGCATCTTTTTTTAATGGAAAAGTAAGATACAAAGATTCAAACGAATGATGAAATCCACGAACCTGCTTGTGTCCTTTCTGCTCTTTCCCAGTCTTACACCACCACCACCACCACCACCTCTAATAATTATATCAAGACAACACTTCCATTGATCTCATTCCATGGTGTGAGTTCCAACTGGCAAGTGCGGATCAGGCATTAAACTGGAAACTAGAAACCAGTAACCCAATAACTGGCTGACTAGTTCAAATCAGCTGAATTTCAGCGACAACACATGCGTTTTGGCCTTCCTTCCTTTGGTAGAATTTCCAGGTCACAATGTTGCAGAGACAATAGAGGCGCAGAACAGGACAAGTTCTAGGCTGCTTTGCACAGAATTATGGCAAATGCATGGCCAATGGGGGTGTATTCGTCAGTGAGCACATCGGTGTCAGGGATAGGTGCAGCCTTGCTCCCCCTCCCTACGTTCAGTGACCACTGGGAGAATAACGGATTCTGGTTTTTGATCAGCCTTCCTGGCATTCCTCTCTTTCTCTATAGCAGGGGTTCTCAACCACTTTCTGGCTGAGTACCACCTCCAGTGCCACTCTTCTGTTGTGTACCACCAGATGTGACTGGTGATGACATCATAACCAGTTACTCCCAGGTTTTCAGGTTTTTGGAGGCCAGAAAATGCAGGTAGGAGGCTCTGGATGGGTGGGAGGGCCCGAGAGGCTGTCATAGGCAGGAGCCTCTCGGGAGTGAAAACGCGGTGCCAAAAGTGCCGCGTCAGAGTGGGCTTCCGGCGGGCTGGCCGAGTACCACCAGCAATCAGCCATAGTGCCACTGGTGGTACGAGTTGAGAACTCCTGCTCTATAGCATACTGTCCCCTTCAAGCGCTGTAAATTTGAGGTTCCTTCTCGTGACCATTCTTGTTTCAGTTCCCTATATCCTACCTTATTTTCATGTTCTTCTTCCACAGTTCATTGCCTCTGCAACCATTCTTCAGCCTCTTTGTTTCTGTGCACCCTGTTTTTGGACCTCTTTGAGCTCCTCGCTCAGTTCCAATGGGAGATTAAATCCCAGGCAAACTGACGACTCCCTTCACAAACATGGACTGAAAACTATTTTGTTCTCTGAGCAACTGAACACCCTGAACCAGCCATCGTACAAACTCAGCCGATCAGTGGAAGAGGCTTTACACTGCCACAAACACAATATAACATAGAGAATTTGGGATTTGTTTGTCTCTGTGCTTAACTATCTCAACTCTCTGTAAGGGGATCATATAACCCAGCATCTTAGGTGCCGAGGACCTTTTCTGCTTGGCATGATGTTCTATGCAAAGATTGTCCTGGTAGGGTCGGAAACAAAATGATTGCACAACAGATGTTGGTGGAACAAGCGCATTATACACTGTGCAACATGGAACGAGATCGGTTTTCAGACATCCACACAATTAAGGTAAACAAGGCTAAAAATAACTCTAGAGCGGGAAACAAATTGAGCAGAGAATGTGATTATATCTAATTTCCATGGACTTCATGTCATCTTGCACTCTCAATGTTGTTGCCACTTTAGCATAATAACTATGTTGTTTTTGTCTGATCATCTGCTTCTCCTGTCCCAAAGAACATTTTGAAGCGGAAAGAAAATAGGAGTGAAAATGGAAAGGGATGGCATTTTCCACCACAAAAGTGACACTGACATCTCTCATAAGAACATAAGAAGAGCCCTGCTGGATCAGGCCAAAGGCCATCTAGTCCAGCTTCCTGTGTCACACAGTGGCCCCACCAGATGCCTCAGGGAGCACAAGACAACAAGATACCTATATCCTGTCGCCACTCCCTGGCACCTGGCACAAAGAAAACCTACTCCTACAACCAGGAGGTTGCTTATCCCCATCAGGGCTTGTAAGCTGTGATGGACTTTTCCTCCATAAATTTGTCCAATCCCCCTTCAAAGGCATCCAGGCCAGGCGCCATCACCACCTTCTGTGGCAAAGAGTTCCACAAACCAATTACACGCTGGGTAAAGAAATATTTTCTTTTGTCTATTTTAATCCTCCCTCCACTCAATTTGAGTGGATGTCCCCTAGTTCTAGTGCCATGCGAGAGGGAAAAGAACCCCCCTCCATCCACTCTCTCCATCCCATGCACAACTCTATACGTCTCAAGACACTGACATCTCTCAGTGTCAGGCCCAGACTCAGTACCGTTGCTAGGCCAGTGTGTGTGTGTGTGTGTGTGGGGGGGGGGTTGCTGGTCACAACCCCCTGTGGTGGGAGGAGTGCTCATCGCTCTGAAGAGCCCTCCTGCCCACCCTTGCCTCTGTTTGGCTCCAAAGTGGAGCCATTCCAGAAGTGGGGTGTGTGTGATTTCAGGTAACACTCAGGGAGGTGACGCGATGATGCAGGAGGGGGGGGATGCGGCATCATCATGTCATCCTGCACTGGGTGTCGGCCGGCCCAGAGATGCCTCTGTCCAGACTGTTGGCTGCTGTACCCAAATCTATGCCGAGAGGGTGTGTTATCGGGTCCAGGTTGCCTGCGGTAAGTTGCAGGAACTTCTGCTGGACATAGGAGGTGGTGGGGAGACAGCTCACCTCCCATTGTGGACACCTGTGATTACTTTAAGGAAAGGCACTTTTTCATACTCATAGCATAGTCTCTGTGCGGGATAGACAATAAATCTACAGAGCAGCTCCTTCTGGGCTCACTTCCACCTATCAGTGACAGAGTTGGGTGGAGAAGATAACTTTAACTCCACCAAAATCAGTCGGACTTACTTGAACATGAGAAGAGCCCTGCTGGATCAGGCCAAAGGCACATCTAGACCAGCTTCCTGTATCACACAGTGGCCCCACCAGATGCCTCAGGGAGCACACAGCCAACAAGATAAATCCTGTTTCCTGCTACCACTCCCCTGCACCTGGCACAGAGAAAACCTACTTCTAAAACCAGGAGGTTGCTTATGGCTTGTAACCTGTGATGGTCTTTTCCTCCATGAATCTGTCCAAACCCCCTTCAAAGGCATCTAGGCCAGGTGCCATCACCACATCCTGTGGCAAGGAGTTCCTCAGATGAATTACACGCTGGGTAAAGAAATATTTTCTTTTATCCGTTCTAACTCTCCCTCCACTCAATTTTAGTACATGTCCCCTGGTTCTGGTGTTGTGCGAAAGGTAGAAGAATTTCCCTCTATCCACACTCTCCATCCCATGCATAATTTTATACGTCTCAATCATGTCCCCCCTCAGGCACCTTTTTTCTAGACTGAAAAGTCCCAAACGCTGTAGCCTTTCCTCATAAGGGAGGTGCTCCAGCCCACGAATCATTCTGGTCGCTCTTTTCTGCACCTTTTCCAATTCAACTATATCCTGTTTGAGAGTTAGGATATTGTGAACTGGACACAATATTCCAGATGTGGCCTTACCATTGATTTGTACAAAGGCAGAATGATATTGACCATTTTAGTCTCAATCCCTTTTTTAATTATCCCGAGCATGGAATTGGCCTTCTTCACAGCCGCCGCACACTGGGTTGACACTTTCATCGACCTGTCCACCAGCATCCCAAGATCTCTCTCTTGATCCGTCAAAGACAACTCAGAACCCATTAGCGTATATTTGAAATTTTGGGTTCTTGCCCCAATGGGCATCACTTTGCTCTTACTTACATTGAAGTGCATCTGCCATTTTGCTGCCCATTCTCCCAGTTTGGAGAGATCCTTCTGGAGCTCTTCACAATCCCTGCTGGTCTTCACCACCCGGAAAAGTTTAGTGTCATCCGCAAACTTGGCCACCTCGCTGCTTATCCCCAACTCCAGGTCATTTATGAACAAGTTGAAAAGCACCAGTCCCAAGACCGATCCTTGGGGCACACCGCTTTTCACCTCTCGCCATTGTGAAAATTGCCCATTGACTCCCACTCGCTGTTTCCTGGTCTTCAACCAGTTCCTAATCCACAAGAGGACCTGCCCTCTTATTCCCTGACTGTGAAGTTTTCTCAGGAGCCTTTCATGAGGGACCGTGTCAAACGCCTTCTGAAAATCCAGATATATAATATCCACGGGTTCGCTCGCATCCACATGCCTGTTGACCTTTTCAAAAAATTCTAAAAGGTTTGTGAGGCAAGACTTACCCTTGCAGAAGCCATGTTGACTCTCCCTCAGCAAACCTTGTTCTTCTATGTGTTTTAAGATTTTATCTTTAATGAGACTTTCCACCATCTTCCCTGGAACAGATGTTAGGCTGACCGGCCTGTAGTTTCCCAGGTCCCCCCTCCTTCCTTTTTTAAAGATTGGCGTGACAATCTTTACTTTAGAGACAGTAGCTGTAGGATGGAAGTGTTAATGTGAAATATGCCATCTATCTCTTTCAGGTGCCCTCCCAAGTGCATTTGGCCCTTTCTGTGCCTTCCCACCGTATTGCCCCGAGTATAGGACGCTCCTGATTATAAGCCGCACCCTTAACGTTTGGTGCTATTTTTTAAAAAAAATACATTTAACTTTTTTTAACTTGAAATATACACATTAGTAAAACAGTACAGCTTTAGTACAGTTAAAGGCATAGGCACCCTGTCCGTTATTGAATCTTGGCATCCTAGTATAAGTAACCTTCCCAGATCCAAAGGGGGACAGAGTGCCTACCTTTAACCTTTGGAATTTGGGCAGGTGCAGCTTGTTGCACCCTTCCATGATGATGAGCTGCACCTGCCCAAATTTCAATGGTTAACAGCATAATCCTATGCATGTCTACTCAGAAGTAAGTCCCATTGCATTCAATGGGGCTTACTCCCAGGAAAGTGTGCATAGGATTGCAGCCTAAAGGTTGACACTCTGTCCCCCTTTGGATATGATAAGCCTATGCAGGAGCTCTTGCTCTCAACTTTCAAACTGCAGGATCAATAAATATCTTAGTTTCCACAGAGTCCTGGGGCTGGAACTTAAGGGTTAATTTTTTCAAATGCTTCCATCCTGAGGCTAGAGCCTGCTGGAGAGATCTGACCATTTAGCAAGTGATTAAGAGCTGAAAACACAGCTTTGCAGTTTTAAAAAAGAAAAAGCGTTTTACCTTTGAAAGAGACTTGGAGAGGCTTGAAAACAGGACGCTTTGCAGAAAACTCTAGGCAGAAAAGCTAGAATTTGAGTATAGGCCGTGCCCCCACTTTAAAGACTTGCCTTAGGCAGGCTTATCATATCGCCGACCGGGACGCTCCCTTTTGCCCTTAAGGGGCGGGGTGGGGGGAAGGGAGCCAGAGCGACGCTCTGGCTCCCTTTCCCCCGCCCCGCCCCTTAAGGGCAAAAGGGAGCGTCCCGGTCGGCGATATGATAAGCCTGGCTTTAGGGGACAAAAGTGAGTCTTATACTCAGGTCAATACGGTATATGTTGTACTGCCACTGATGTTGAAACTGGTAAAGGTAGAAGCTGGTACCTGAAGTGCAGAAGGTACCACTCTGTTGAATACATGTGGCAATGTATGTGTGCTGTGGAATCGAGTGTCTGTTGTATCAACAGTATTAGTTTTACATACTGTGTTTGTTACTCTATAGAATGCTAAGTTATGAGCCCAGTCTTGTGTGTGTGTGTGTGTGTGTGTGTGTGTGTGTGTGTGTGTGTGTGTGTGTGTGTGTGTGTGTGTGTGTGTGTGTGTGTTCTTGGGTTGCTTGTAAGATTTCCAGCAAATATCCTACAAAGAGCCCTTCTGGATCAGACCAAGGATCCATGTAGACCACTTTCCAGCCATGGGTACCCAGAAGAGGAAGCCCACAAGCAGAACACTAAGACAGGACAGACATACAGACACACCCACACCCACCACACCCACACCCACACACCAGATAGTGTTCTGACTCTGAGGAATACTGAATGAATCAATGGAGTATCTGTTCAGCTTTCATAGCTAATAGCTGTTGACAGTCCTCGTTTCCATGCATTTGTTGAATCTCCTTTGGCTTCCTATTCCTCCGAGAAATGGGCAACAAGGAGCAATACTTCAGAGGCCAGTTGTACCAGGCCTACTTAGGTAGGCCGAAGGAGAATTTGTGTCTCCTCAAGCACTTTGGAATTGGAAATTCTGTTCCCCCTCCAATTGCTGCTGCCATCCTTGTGTGGACATGCACCTCCACCCCCACCTCCTTCTCTTTAGAGATGGAGGAGGAGGAGGAGGGGAAGTATCAGTGGCCCTCTTCACCTGCCCACCTGCCTGCTGCCGCTGGAGGAGGAGAGGCATTTACAGTGGCCCTCTTCCTAATCAGGGAATGGGAATAGGATCACTGCTGCCGACACCACTTCCTCCTCAACTTGCAGCGCTGGTGACAGCCCCCCCCCCACTCACCCAGATTACCTCTTTCCCCCTCCCTGCTCTGCCTCTGGAGGTTTTTAAATAGGTTCCTTGTTCTGCCTTTCTCTGCCCCTCTAAGTAAAGACATGCAGTGGTACAGCAGGTAGGAAGAGGTACAGGAGCAAGTGGCAAATAGGTGAGGCGGTTGTGGGGGCCGCCAATGGGGGCAGGGTGCCTGCTGTGCCCACTTCACCTCATGGCTGGCCCGGCCCTGTATTTATGTTTCTCTTATGTTACTTCTGTGGTGTTGGAGTGCTGCAACCTGGCTCCTTCTTAGGGTTGCCAACTCTGACTGAAGCTATTCCTCCAGATTTTGCTCCCCAACATGATGTGTGAGGAATACTGTGTTTCCCCCCATACATTTTGCTTATTTTCCCTTATTTGTGGATGTTTCTAGCCTCCAGAGCCCTCTTGGGATATTGTAGTTTCTCGGAGAGACTGCCTGGCATCCTAGATGCTGTAACCATTTCCCTAACATTACTCTAAGTAACCTTTTCTTCACCTGTTCCAGAGTACTGAGTCCATATGATGAAAAGTGACAGTACAATCCTACACATGTTTTTCAGAAGTATGCTGAATTGAATGGGACTTACTCCAAAATACGTGTACATAGGATTGCAGTCTTAGGTAGAATGATGACAAAGTTGGTGGCCTCGAAGCAGCTTAATTCCATGTGACAGAGAAGCAGGCTTGCTTTACAGTCGCAATTTTCAGCGGCATACTCACAAAGTAAATGGTGATCATCCCACTTCTCATTTAAGGCGCATCACTGTAAACTAGTCTGTAAATGAGAAACTTGTCAGGAGAAAAAATAAATAAATGAGCCCCGACAGCTCAGCTGCACCCAAACACATTTCTGATTCGAAAGTATGCAAATTGTTATTCATGCTCCTGGGATGCCATGAGATACTGTGGCTACTCTGACATTCATTCATTATTGCAGTGTGATCACTGACATTTGGGTCCTAGACAGCAGGCCAGTTTTACACTAATGAAATGCTACAGTGTGGATCGAGACGTCCTGAGCAGTGCAAATGAGGAACACTAGTTGAGCTTAGCCAGCCTGTTTGGGTTTCAGCTTTAAAGATTTATGACAGCTAGTAGATGCTGCCAGGGCCTGGGATCAGCTCAGAGCATAGAGGGGCCATAGTGTAGTTAGCAGAGCACATGCTTTGCATGCAGAAAAATCTCCTGTTCAATCTGTAGGGTCTGCAGTTTGGCCTGAGACACGGGGGCAAACTGGGATTGGTGAGCCCACTGTGGCTCTGCAGTCGTTCCTTTATGGACAGACAGACAAATGTGTAAAGGGAACTGAGTCCAGGAGCAATCGGCTCCCCCTATTTCAACAAGAAGCCAGTTATACTGAGTGCTGATTGGGTGGCTCTTGTGCCATTCACAAGTTGACTTCTTTCTCACTACTCCATCTGGCTAGGCAGACTGCTGATTGGCTAGCTTTTCTGGAAATCATTAATGCACTTCCCCTCCCTTGTACCTGAGTTTAAAAAAAGTTATTTCCCTCCCCGTGCACATACTGTCTTTAGAAAAGAGGGGCTGAAAAAAATATTGAAATGAATTAACATATCAGGAGCCTGAGAAATATGTAGAATAAGATCCCTCCCCCCCCCCCAGCCTGTTCAAAGTATAGGATGGGACAAAAAGTCATGCTAGAGTTGGAGCACATATATGTGTCAGTAGCAGGATGAGAGCCAGGGGATGGCATAGCAGAAAAACCCACACTTGTTCTTGAAGGGAGATACTGTACCTACATTCTGGAGACAGAGTTAAGCTGGAGACACACTGACTGCATTGCGGTGTGTTGCGTCCGCACATGGCTTGAAAATCTTGGTATATCTTCTCTTTTGTCAGATTGCACCGCAACCGGTGCAACCAAAGTTGGAAAAATTGAACTCTTGCCAATGAGAGGACGCATTCGGTGCTGTGGGGGCAGAATGCGGAGCAACACGTTGGCCAATCAGAATCAAGTCTGAAAAGACTCTATTCAGATTGGCTAACAGAGAGCTCTGTAACAGAGAGCAAGGGGCGGGGCAGGATGTCTTACGCTTTTCCGGCATCCTTCAGTGTAGACAGGGTGTGTTGCGGTGCAGTGCGACATGTCGGCCACTCTTGCACCACACCGGGACGCAACACACCCCAATGCAGGCGGTGTGTCCCAGGCTTTAGGAAGTAGGGCTGGGAAGACCTTTATTTACAGCAGGGATGGAGAGGCTTGTTTGATCTACTTTTTTAAAAAACCTAGAACGTGAATTGCCAGATCAGACACATCCAAAAACCTGAGGTTTCTGAGGTGCAACCAGGAGGTATCACAAGACTTTGAAACCTTAAAAAACTGGAAAAGAAAGTGGGTATCAGTGATATACAGGAAAACCCAGCAGTGGCCCAGAGAATGTCCTATGATTTGCTGCCCATGTGCATGAAAAAACCAAGAAAGGAAACACCTGGACAAACTGTAATTTTGGGCAAATTGGCAACCCAACCCAGAACCCAAGCCCACCAGCCAAAGCTAGGTACAAAATAGTGGGTTGGGGCCTGAGGGGGGGGTGTTACACACATTTAGATTTAAGGAGCAGGGTATCTCTGGGCACATGCTCTGTCCATTAATTCAAATTCAGTTCTGGAATTTGTTTTCCAGAACTGAACTCACAGTCCATTCACATAAAAATCCACGCCAGGTTTTTAGCCAAGTGTTCCTTATTTTAGCAGTCTAGTTTTTGGTTTTTTTTAAAGCAGGGAGAGAGGAAGCTTTTTTGTGGTTGCAATTCTTAAACAGTTAGGAGTATTTGCTGATTTATTGCAAATCATCCAGATTCTGACCTATCTTTCTGTGGGCTCTCGACCTACGGGCTAAGCTAGAATTCCTGAGAGATGTACAATCTGTTTTTTGATAGCTTTTCTTGCATTTTACTCAAATGAAGCCACTGGGGGCTATGAATACGCTTGGAGCGGGAAAGGGGAAGACTGGCTGCTTATGGTAACTCTTTCACCTTGAGTCATTTTTATTCTCAAAAATCAACCCATATTTGAAGCCCCTAAGGCCACACGCCATTCGGAAAAAACTCCATTGGTAGGCTGATGATCACTTGTCTCACCGTAGCTCATATAGTTTGGCCAGACTCTGGGCAGGTTCTGCTAGGTGGAACACAGTCTTGGGCAAGATGGGCTAAAGGTCTGATCTTGTATAACAGCCCAATCCTATTTAACTCTATGCATGGCAATGCAGCTGCGCCAACACGGTGCCTGCTGAATCCCACGGGGGGAGTTTTGGCATCTGGAGGCCTCCTTGGTGTGAACATTTGTTCCCTTGCCCTGGGGTAAGCCCATGCCAGGCTTACTCAGGCTTACTCAGACCTGAACTAGCTCTATAGTTGGCACAGGTCTGTGTGGACCCAGGTTGGGGGAATGAAGCCGGGAATAGGGTTAGGGTATTGGCCTGCACCGCTGCTGCCGATTTTTCCCCTTCCCACCCCTGAGCTTTCCTCCTCCCCGCCCCATCCCCGCCCCGTTCCTCCCCTCCCTGCCCCGTTCTGCCTCCTCCCCGCCTCCGTCCAACTCGCTGTGCCAACTTACCAGTGCCGGCGGGCATCTCCTGTCCACTGGTGTGTAGCTCACCGTTTGCGACGGCAGCCAGGTCTCACCAAAATGGCTTGTCACCTTTTGCGACAGTCATAAAGGGCCTTACGCCTCTGGAACGAGTGTTCTAGCAGCACAAGGCCTGCTTAGAATTGGGCCGTCAGTCAGCTTCATATGTTCAAGTTGCATCCTGGGTTCATAGGGGATCAGTATGTTCCCATCATTCTCTCATGCTTGCTAACTTGATGCAAATGTGTGCACACAATGGATCAAAGGCCCATGCTTAATACGCCACGCTCAAGACAGAGGATTCATTGCCCTTCATTAGGGCACTTTTGATTGTTGGCTAAATTCTTGTAAACGCTCCACAAAAAATCATTAAAAATGCTTGAAGAGATGGAACATTTGTGCTCCTGAGACTGAACACATTTTATGTGCAGAAAATGTAATATAAGCAAATAGAATTACCTCCTCATTTTCTTTACTAACAGGAATGAGAATTCAGGATTAAAAGAAGAAGGGGGGAAAAACCCTCCACTCTCTCTTCCCTGCATCTGTCACTCAGTATATCACACAATCAAATTTCCTTTCAAATCTCATCAGATGAACTCCCAAAGTCATTGCAGAGATAATAAAATAGGTTATGACACTAGTCTCGTATACATCAAAATGTCTTTCATATATCTTTAAGCAGTTATTAATCTCTGAATTAGTTTAGAATACATTAACCTTCAAGGTAAATTAGTTCAATCAAGAAAATGACTCTAAAGAATAGATTTCTCTCTTGTGTGCGCTCTGTCACTCATTCACCCGCTCACACACACTTTGAAACTCGGTTTACAGATTTCAACCTGATTTAATTCAACACCGTTTAAGAACAGTGGGAGGTGGGCTTCAGACCACATGAAATTATGCCTCAAGAGGCCCCTGCATCTTAACCATCTCGCTGGTTCTATATTCTAAGCAAATTAAATAGGCCTACTACTCAGAGTAGGCACAAATCCCTTTATGTAGAACTGGTGTTTGCTTGACCTGTGTTGCTAACATTAGGCAGGCTTACCAGATCGTCGCCGGGACGGGAGCGGTCTACCCTTAAGGAGGCGGGGCGTGGGGAGGCAGAACACCCCGCCTCCTTAAGGGTAGACCGCTCCCGTCCTGGCGACGATCTGGTAAGCCTGACATTAGGTGTAGTTATTATGAGGGAGAAAAGAGTAACCAGAAGTACATGAAGTACATAAAAAGTAACTGCTCTGAAGTGAATATGAATAGTGGAGTGTGTGTGTGTGTGTGTGTGTGTGTGTGTGTGTATATTATTTGCTGCCTTCCATCTTTCAGATATTAGTAAGCAGGGTCCAGTTGTTCCCCCGTCTCCATGGATTTATAAATACAAGTACATGGCACTAATATTTATTTATTTACTACCGTATTCATATATTGCCTTTCTCAATAGACTTGGTGTGATCAATATTCAGCGTGATCCTTGTGTATTTTGGAATTAAGTAAGTATAACTGAACAGAAATGGCCATATAAAGGTATATGAAAACCCCTTACACCAAACCAGACCAGTGGCCCACCTGATCCAACCTGACAGGAACAGCATGATGTCTTCTACCGAGTCAGGCCATTGGTCCACCAAAATCAGTATTGTCTACACTAGTAGTTCCCAGATGTTTTAGCACCGGGACCCACTTTTTAAAATGACACTCTATCGGGACCCACCTAGCTTTTCGAGACTTAATTTTTCCTATATCACTGTTTTTATTTATTTACAAGTAATATTTATTTATTTGCAAAAAAACCTCAATCCATTTCTTGTAATGAGGCAGCCCTAATGAATAGCCTCAATGTTTGAGGGGCTTAGTTATGTGAGCCAGCCTTCACTGCCCCCACTACCTATCATTGACAGACTTGGGGTGGGGGAGATTTTTTAAAAATCTTAAAACATTTTATCTCAAACATTTATCTCCTTGTATTTACACAAGCTTGCAAACTGCAGGAGCTCAGCAATTGGAAGGGCAATTAGCAGCGACCTGATATTTGAATAGCCTCAGGGCTTGAGGCAATTACTTATCTGATCTTTCCATCACCCAGGACCCACCAGAAATTAGGTTGCAACCCACCAAGTGGGTCCCGACCCACAGTTTGAGAAACACTGGTCTACAGTTGTTACCAAAAGACCTGGTTCTTAGGGGAAATTAGCACAGCCCAATTGGAACAAGGGATCTTTTATACTGGATAACAAATCAGCGTAAAGCAGTTTCCTTGTATAACTTAGCAGAGAGAGAGACTGAGAGAAATAACTTCAAATAAAGAAGTATAGATTTATTAACAACAGAACAAAAGGGTAAAATTGTTCATACATAGGATTGATAGAAAATACATTTCCCTTTTACACTAACAGTGTGGTATGTTCCTGATTTATGGTGGTTGTGTGTGATGCAAAGTGTATTTGGTGCAAAAGAAAGGAAAAGGGGGGTTTGGGAGTGAAGTTTGGGTGTCCCTACTTCTTCAATCCCATTTCTAAACAGCTAAGGAATAGAGAGGGGGAAGGCAGAAATCAGCTTTTCATAGCTACCTGTTCTTGAAGAGGAGAGGGAGTCTTGTCCGCTTTGCAGGCTTGGAAACTCAGGAAGAGTGACCAAAAACTGTTCTAAAACTCCTGATTTTAAGGAGTTGTTGGGTTGCTTGTTACGTGCAACTTTTGAGGTAAACAACTTTGGAAGATAATCCAGAGGAAATGGGAGGGAAGTTTGGAAGTGAGATACCTTTTGTTTGGTGAATGGCTTTACCATTGTTATCAAATGTGTGTTCCTGATCCACCATTAAAAGGAAATCACTGTGAAATAACAGGGGGGATGTTTCCCGGGCCAAGAGCTAAAATGCAAATTCTCGTGCAACCTAGGAGAATGTGAGCTTACAATTGCAGCAAAACAGGTACAATCAAGATTTTACATTGTAATAAGAATATGCAGATGTTTACAGGATGAGACCTTTCATGGGGGGAAGAGAAATGCAAGAATGCAGGTAAGCTCTGTTACAAACTTACAGAAACTGTAAAACATGAGTAAAGGATTATACATTTACATTCAACTAGAGATACCAGGCGGATTAAAATCTTCTTCCAGGATGTGTCTGAGAGGTCAGAAAGAGTTCATGTAAACTCTGAGCTTCCACAGAGTTCTTGTCTTGAACCAATGTCTTTGAGAAAAACATGGCTTGTAACAGTTCAGTTCATTTGAAGCAAGAGGTGCCAGTAGTTCATTTTGCACCTTAGTATTCCTTGGTGTTGTAACACAGTGACTGGCAGTGGCTCTCCAGGCTTTCAGACTGGGGTCCAGGGGTGTAGGAATGGGGGAGCAGGCCGTTCCCGGGCAGTACGTCGGGGGGTGAAGCAAACTCACCTCCATGGTCCCCGCGGTGGCTCCGGCAGCAGCTCCTTTGCACACCGCTTTTTTCCCATTTTTGTGGCCCTTGGCAGCAGTGGCGAGCCTTGCAGCACCACTACCGAGGCTTCTGGAGGGTGGGGAAGTGTTTTCGATCCTCCCACCCACCCTGTGGTCCTGTTTCGGCCTTTGTTAGGCCACGTGACGTCAACCGGAGGTCGTGGCTTCCGGGTAACGTCATGTGGTGGGGTGGGGCTTACACGGGGGGCCCGTGGCCCCTAGTAGGGGCAACATTCCTACGCCACTGCTGGGGTCTTTCCCAGCCCTACCTGGAGTTGCCTGGGATTGAACCTGGGAGCTTCTGCATGCAAAGCATGTGCTCTACCAGTGAGTTTCAGCCCCAGAAGTCTTTCCTAGCTACCTTACATCAATGAATTGGAGAAGGTAAAGATTGAGCCTGGGACCTTCAAGAATATTCTCCATGAATGCAGCCCTTTACCTCCATTTTTTTTCCTTCTAGTGTTGGATTTGGCTGGGAAAAAGTATTTGAGCAATGACATTTTGACAGGCAACTCAGTGGGTTGTCAGAAGACATGAGAAAAAGTTGAAGGCAATTCCAGAGCTGAAACATATAGCGCGTAGTCCAGGGATGTCGCAAGTGTGTGTGGGGACAGCGAGCCCTGCCTTGAAGTGGTAAGCTGTGAATGTTAATCGCACACAGCCTCATGCTGCTGCTGAAATTAAGCAAGGACTGGTTCTGCAAGCTGCTTGGATAGGAGACTGCCTTGGAATTAGGTGGAAACGGCTGTGAGTTCTTTGGAGAAAAAAATAATGTTTTAAAAGATGGTTAAATAGGCTTAATAGATCTCCAACCGGGACAGAGTGCTAGACCTTTAGGAGAAGGAATGTGGGCAGGTGTAGCTTGTTAAACCTTAGAGCACAATCCTAGGCATGTCTACTCAGAAGCAAGCCTCACTGAACACAATGGGGCTTGCTTCTGGGTAGACATGCCTAGGTTTGTGCTCTAAGGTTTAACAAGCTACACCTGCCCACATGCCTTCTCCTAAAGGTCTAGCACTCTCTCCCAGTTGGAGATCTGGTAAGCCTAGTTAAGGAGGCAGAAGGGGTATGTAAGTGCTGTGCTTCTCTTCCTACTCATTAACACCCCCCCCCTCGCCATTTTAAGATGCCAGTGTGATGATGAAGCTGGATATACCTGTGGTCAATGTAACTGATTAGTCAGGTGAATTGATTAAAAAGTTCTTACAGCACAACCCTGTGCATGCTTCTTCAGAAATACGTCTGGCTGTGTTCAACCGGCCTCACTCCCTAGTAAGCGGGTTTAGGATCGCAGCTTTGATTGACTAAAAAGGTGCCCCAAATTAATCAAGCAGCATTTTCTTTTTAACCGTGCCGCCACTGACAGAGGTGAGGAGGATGGCAGCGCGGAACAGGGCCTTCTCGGCAGTGGCGCCCCAATTGTGGAATTCCCTCCCCCTGGAATTGAGAACGGCTCCCTCCTTAGAGACCTTTCGGCGGGGCCTTAAGACATTTTTATTTAGATCAGCTTTTGATGTCTGACATGGCGGGCGGGCTTTTTAACAGATGGCTTTTAACATGTAAATGTGGATGACCCACTGGGGTTGTTTGTTTTAATTGTTTTAACTGTTTTAATTCTTTCTAAATGTATATATGTATTTTAATGTTTTATTGTAAGCCGCCTTGGTTGCCCTTGTAGGAGAAAGGCGGGGTAGAAATTCAATAAATAAATAAAATATTTTTTTTGTAAAATCCGATATTGTTTTTAGTACTTAGGAAGACTGCAGATGCCAAGCACCATCTTAAAAGATGCATTCTGCCTCTTCTAACCCATTTGTGCATTATCTAAAAGGAACTATTGTTTGTGTACCCATATTTAAATGTATGCAAATTTAATCAACTGATCAACTTGATGAATCGACTAAAGCCCATACGATGAATTGACTATGATTTCTTTAGTTGGGCAACAGCCTGCATTTAATTATACAGCTCAGTTCCACTAGCCTAGAAAGTGGGTGCTTCCTTCTGTCTGCCGGTGGCTGCCTCTTACTGACAATGGAAATATTGCCTGATGAGTTGCTGGTATAATTCCATCAATGATCCAGCAGCAATTGTATAACAGATTTGCCCAGGGTAATTTTGGGGATGATCTGTGTGCTGACACAACACACAAATGACGCAGAACAAATTATATTATTTCAGCTTGTTTATCATCTTGTCAGCATTTGTCTTTCTCTTTTTCCATGCAGGATTGTAAATCTGACTCACACAGGGGGAGTCAAGGGAGGCTTTGCCTGTCTAGGGTCGCAGTGGTGGGATGATGAAAAATACATTTGTTTATCTGCAGAAAAGGATTTAAAGGTTGTGGGATTCATTTGTTACCTAGCGCCTGGCACTTTATCATACAGCCTCAGTTTGGCCAGAAAATTATCTCTTCTTCTCAAGTCCATTACGGTTCTTTTCTTTTTTTACAGAGCCCTGACAAATGCAAATACAGAAGCCCATTCATGGAAATCGCATCTGAACCTGAGATTTTAGCACTCAGAAGGTATGATTAAGTACTCTGTTAATTAACTTCTTTCTCCAATGATAATTGTAAGTGTGCTGCCACACATGCATTGCCTACAAAAGACTGGAACTGTTCAGGGACCCCTAGAATACTGAGCAGGAACATGGAATGCAATCAGCATCAAAACGACAGATAGTGCATGTTAGAAATTATACGTAGCATTGACCCCCCTCTTTTTTTTTCTTATTGCTCCTGTGCTGTTAAGTACTGCATGTGAGGCAGAAATTCAACCACTGCACTTTTCACAGTACCTCCACACTGGGAAACACTGGATCTTTATCATTTTTGTTGATTGTGAAGTGGTTAAAAACACAAGATGTCTCCCAAAGGAAAAGATGGCAACCCTATAATCATTTGCTTGAGTAAACATGGTTCAAGTTGGATTTAGCTGATGTTCATGGATATTTAGCTGATGTTCATGGACATTTAGCTGATGTTCATGGTGGGGTAGGAGCAGAGACGTCCTCAAGGGGGGGGCGGGGGGCCCAGGGCCCCCGGGCGGAGGGCACAGAGGCTCCTGGGGGGACGGGGGACTACTTAGGTTTCGATTTCTGTTTCTGTTTTTTTACGGTTTTTTCGGGGGGTTACGGGCTTTTTTACTGTAATGTGCATGTGTGTATGCTTTGTCCCACTTAGCTTGTGTGTCCCACTTAGCTTGTGCAGGCTCGTTCTGCCTGCGACCGGGCGGCAGAACTCCGGAAAAGCGCCAGGGCACTCCGGAGCAGGGCGCTTCAGGGCGCTCCTTCATTCTGCACTTGCGCATGTCTTCACAGTTTGCGCAGGTGCAGAACGACAAAAATTTGAATCATTGTGAGCATGGGCGAACTGAGAAGACTTGCACATGCGCACAACGAGTGGAATTTTTGTCGTTCTGTGCCTGCGCAAACTGTGAATACATGCACAAGTGCAGAACGATGGAGCGCCCTGCTCCGGAGCGACCGGGCGCTTTTCCGGAGTTCTGCCACCCGGTCGCAGGCAGAACGAGCCTGCACAAGCGAAGTGGGACACACAAGCTAAGTGGGACAAAGCATACACACATGCACATTACAGTAAAAAAGCCCGTAAACCTCCGAAAAACCCCCGGGCGGGTGTTTTTTTTAATTTTTTTTCATTTTTTATTGGGGGGCGGCGAAAATCTGGTCCCCCCCGCCAGGGGGCGCAGGATCGTCACTGGGTAGGAGGAGACCTACAGGAGCAGCCGCCTCCACCACATCTCTCGTTTATTTTATTTATTTATTTATTTACAATATTTCTATCCCGCCTTTCTCCCCGAAGGGACTGAAGGTGGCTTACAACATAGAAAAATACAATACCCAAAAAATACATACATAAATAGTTAGTTTCAAAACAATAAAAAACAGTTAACAAAAACGAATAAAAACAACATCTAAAAATTGATTTTAAAAATTACTACAATTAAAACAGATCATAAAAACAGCAGCGCCCCTCCTGTACCAGCAGAATGTTAAAAAAGGCTTCTTTGAACAAGAAGGTGTTTAGGCCTCGCCGGAAAGTGTCCAAGGAGGGAGCAGTTCATAAGTCAAAGGGGAGGGAATTCCATAAGGTTGGTGCCACTACTGAGAAGGCCCTATTTCTGACCACCGCCCCGCCCCTCGCACCTCCAGTGTTTACAGGTACAGCCTGACTTTCCATGGCAGCCTGACAACCTGAGGAGAATCGTTCCATCTGAGAGAAATCGTCCCATCGAAAAGACTATCCTTAGTACTCTCCGCAAGGAGAAAACATGCCAGGAACCATTGTCCTTTTTTATTGCTGACCTGTCTGCTGACTTTCAGTATTTCAAAATGACAATGATTTCTACCACCTCTGATGTAAAAAGCCCCAACCAATTTTGTTGAATCTACCTCTTTGAAAACTGTATAAAACAGTTTGTCTCCTGGTGAAACATAATGCTCATAATTATGGTGAAACATAATTCACAAACTGGGAGAACTATTAAATTTACTTCAGTTTATTTGTATATATAGTACTGTACATTCTTCAGTTATTAAGGAGTTGTTACGGTAGTAGTCTGTACAGTTGAAATGAATAGAGCCATAAATGAAAGGGGGGGGGAGTATTTGCAACCAGTAAAAGTCATGAGTGAAGGCTTTAATTACACTCCCATCTTCAGGTCATTAGCTGCATAACTACCTGTGGATGAAGTGATAATTACTCTCTCATAAAGCTAATGAATTTGCTTTGGCTACAGGAAAACTCCGCAAACATAACCACATCAAATGACATGTATGATTCAACATCAGTGGTTTTCTGCAGCTATGTATGTAAGCACCCAAAAGGTAGATGCCTTACAGGTGTGGCTGTGAGGATTATTTGGATTGGTTATTGCTGTTAACTGAATCCTCATCCATCCATCTGCCTGGCATCTATCCAGGCAGCAATCTCCTCATTTGGCAGGGGACATGTGAGTCCCTCCCCTCCACCAGATGTGCAATATGGGAGCTAGATATGAAAGCCCGTGTGGTGATCAAAATCAGATGCATCTCTGAAAAATGGATCTTGGACACTTTTAAACACACAACCACACACTAGCTTCCTCCCACTTTCTCTGGCCATCCTGTTGGCCTTGAATGGAAGAGGAAGGGGGCATGGGAGGGGCTCTGGGTTGCTGCACTCCCCCCTGACTGACTTTCCTCTTGGCTGCTTTCCTAAGGAAGAGAAGGAGGCAGCCGCAACAGCAGTGGTGGGGCAGTAATGTGCATGAGGCTTTTTTTTAAAGGGGGCAGCAGATGTACCCCAGTTCAGGCAGATCCACTCAGGCCATTGCTGTGGGGAGTTGGTACTCCATGACTTCCTCCAAGCCTGGGGTCTGCCCACTAGCCAGCAGACCTCAACCTGGGTTGCCTGTGGAGAGACAGAAAGGGAGGGGGGGGAAAGCAAGACCTAGTCTTATCTAGGCTTACCAGATCTCCAACCGGGACAGAGTGCTAGACATTTAGGAGAAGGAATGTGGGCAGGTGTAGCTTGTTAAACCCTTAGAGCACAATCCTAGGCATGTCTACTCAGAAGCAAGCTCCATTGCGTTCAATGAGACTTGCTCCCAGGAAAGTGTGTATAGGATTGTGCTCTAAGGGTTTAACAAGCTACACCTGCCCACATTCCTTCTCCTAAAGGTCTAGCGCTCTGTCCCAGTTGGAGATCTGGTAAGCCTATCCACAGCGCAATCCAGTGTGAAGATCCACGGGCGGCCCTAGGGCCGTCCGCTGGATCCTATCCCCATTCTGGACAGATCCGGAGGTCTCCTCTGGGAAGGGGACGTTCATCCCGTTCCCCCAGTGTAGCACTGGGAGGCCCCAATGGGCCTCCTTGGATTTCCACCAGCTCTTGAGCTGGCGTAAGTCCAAGGAGGGTGTGTAATGGCAGAGCCGGCCCGGGAATGGGACGGGGATGTGGCGGCCGCCCTCCTCCTCCCCCAGCGTCGCTCAAAGCAGTTCTTGTCTGCCCCATGGTGCTGTCCTCTGGCCTCCTCGCAGGTGGGAGGCACAGACCTCTGCGCCGGCGCCACCTACTCGCTGGGTGCTGCAAATGTGTTTGTAAGGCATGTTTGTGACACCCTAGGTCGGCGCTGAGGCCATAGCGCCAGCAAAGTTTTGGATTGCGCCGTAACTCTGTGTTCTATACACATTTGTGTTCTATACACATTTGTGTAGTGGAACCTAATCACTGTGCTTTAAAAGCAACTTTAGGAGGGGGCAGGGCTCCTGAGAGGGGGGTTAAAGGGGTAATTTGTACCTGGGCCCAGGGCAAAAATGGGTCAAAAAGGGGGCCCTGGAGCAAAAAATGAAGAGCCAAATTCATATGTTGGGAAGGAGCCCAAAATTCATATGTAGGGAAGGAGCCCAAAAGAAACTTTGTACCCCCTGATAAAATTCCTCTGAATGGCCCTGGGAGGGGGCAACAGTGGGAGGAGGTGCTGTGATGATCCAGCCCTGCTTGGCATCATTCCTGCTCTTGTACAGTGTTGAAATTCTCTTTCGGGAAAGCCAGTTTGTGTATTTCTTTGTCACCTAGACAACCACAGAATCCTGTGTAAATTAGGCATCTTATCCCTCCTGGAAGCCTCTACTCCAATGCTAAGACGTTTCTTAGCAGAGATCAATGTCTTGTCTTCCCTGTGCAGAGGATGTCATGGCGTTGTCCTTCATGCCTTGACCAGCTTCACGTGGCCCAAAGATCCAGAAGGTCAGAGGTCTGATCTTGCCATGAAGGTGAGGACTTTTGGAGATTTAAAATGTTTAGATTAAAACGTTTAGATATTAACCCAGTAACCCAGGAAAGCTTTCTCTGAAAATGTAGGTGTTCAGAAAGGATCCCTGCCTGGTTTACTGCTGCATTAACTGTTCAAATGGGTGTAGGCCCCAAGCATTTCATGGCCTGAGACCTTCATAACTCAGAGACAGCCTTGCCCTGGGAGGGGTTGGAGCTCAGTGGTAGAACCCAGGTCTTGCATGCAGAAGGTCTGAGGTTCAATTCTCAGCAGCATCTCCAGGTGGAGCGGAGAAAATATCCTGGCTGAAACCTTGGAGAGATGCTGCCACTCAGTGTAGGCAATACTGAGATAGGTGGACCAGTAAAGGCAGCTTCCTATGTTCTCTTGCCTATTGGGATTGTCCAGAACAGCCTTGCTCCGTATACCAGTTCAACAGTACAGTAGTGAGAACTACTGTTGGAAGGATCTCAGCATCTCAGTAATGGCCCCAAGGCATCAGAATAGCTCCCCCTTCTGGCCTTATCTTTTTATTCCTTCAGTCCACTGATGATTAGGAGTGGAATGTGAGTCTGCTGTTCTTTTGTTTCTTTGTTTTTGCTTTAAGCTGATTCAATTGGAGGAGAGTAAAAATATTTTCAATAAATAAATGTTTGCCCTCCTGAATCACAAACTGTTTGAGGTTGAGAGCAACAGCATCAGATCCTTGAGAACTACAACCATCTAACGCTTTTGAAAAAAAATAAAAATAATTTAAGCCATATGTGCTCTATCAAGAGAATACATACCCTTATCTCTTTTATGAGACTCTAAAAAGATAGGCAGGGAATAAATAGCACTTTTATTCTTTCTTTATTATAATTTAACATTTTTATGAGATTGTGAAAGTTGATAATCAACCTGAGGTCTGTCTTTTGTTCCTAATTTGGTTAATTGGGAACAATTTTGCTACACATCATTTAATTTTCCTTTACGACCAATTAAAAGAGACCTGAGTGGGGCACCGACCTTTCTGGAACTCAGAATATTTCATCTCTTCACGCCTTGCCTGACTGTGTTTGTTTTAGGCTTTATCTGAGATTATACCTAGAAGAACAAACCGTGAGGATGGGGAATCCAATGCAATAAAAAATTTAAAGCTTGAAATTTAAGCTGCAAAATCACAGGGCTGAAGCCGAGGGCAAGGCCTCAATAATCAAAATGGAGTTGTTCAAATGACCCCCATTGCTTCCCACTGCAGTCCCCTTCTGCCCTGGAAAAGGTGCTTCTGAAGGCCAGGAGCCCTCCAGAGTGGGATTCAATGTAGTTCGAAGGGCTGCAATTAGAAAAGTAAATCAGGAACCCTTGCCCTGTGTAAGAGGAAGTGCTTTCTTCTCATGCATGGTTATTAGTTACTTGAGTCGGACTCGAGTCCAAATCATTAGACTCAAGTCTACATCACTGGTGGGTGTCTGGATGAGACACTACTTGGGGAACCTTTGTACACCACCTTGAGCTCCGCAGAAGAAAAGCTCCATGCAACAGGTAAATAATTGGCCTGCATAATGCATAATGCCAAATACTTATCTGTAGGGTTCTTGATTACCTGGCAAGGCAGAAGCATCGCGGGGGTTGGTGCGGTGGGTCCCAGGGCGGGGACCGATGAAGGGGCGCGCTTACCTCCGGGACGTGTTCCCTCCGCCACGTTCGCACTGGAGCTGGGCCCTCCCGCCCGCACTGGAGCTGTGTCGGCTCCAAAAGGCCAATTCCATGCTTGGGATCATTAAAAAAGGGATTGAGAATAAAATGGCCAATATCATTCTGCCTTTGTACAAATCGATGGTAAGGCCACATCTGGAGTATTGTGTCCAGTTCTGGTCACCACACCTCAAAAAGGATATAGTTGAATTGGAAAAGGTGCAGAAAAGAGCGACCAGAATAATTCATGTGCTGGTGCACCTCCCTTATGAGGAAAGGCTACAGCGTCTGGGGCTTTTCAGCTTAGAAAAAAGGCGCCTGAGGGGGGACATGATTGAGACTTATAAAATTATGCATGGGATGGAGAGAGTGGATAGAGGGAAATTCTTCTCCCTCTCGCACAACACCAGAACCACGGGACATGCACTAAAATTGAGTGGAGGGAGAGTTAGAACAGACAAAAGAAAATATTTCTTTACCCAGCGTGTAATTCATCTGTGGAACTCCTTGCCACAGGATGTGGTGATGGCACCTGGCCTAGATGCCTTTAAAGGGGGGTTGGATAGATTCATGGAGGAAAAGACCATCACAGGTTACAAGCCATAAGCAACCTCCTGGTTTTAGAAGTGGGTTTTCTCTGTGCCAGGTGCAAGGGAGTGTCAACGGGAAACAGGTTATCTTGTTGTCTTGTGTGCTCCCTGAGGCATCTGGTGGGGCCACTGTGTGATACAGGAAGCTGGACTAGATGGGCTTTTGGCCTGATCCAGCAGCAGGGCTCTTCTTATGTTCTTATGTTAAATAGGCTGAAAAAGGCGGTGTGTGTCATGACGAGCCGCGCTGGGCACGTGCGCATCGTTACACTGGGCGCGCGCCGACGGGTCACGTGGGGGCGTGGCATCGGCGCTCCCCCCTGGGGTCGTCTCTGTGGTGAGGCCCTGCTGTGTATGCAAGTGTCTGTGCCCCTAGGTCATCTTCAAGTGCTGTCAAACACAACTGTTGGTTGGCTGTGTGTCTGTTAGGGATGGAGGCTGACGCTACTGGGCTGCTCCCGACACATTTGCTACACCCACTTTGGATGTCTGTAAGGGGCTGATGTTTATCGCCTGCTGATTTCACGCTTATCAGGCTGCTATTAACAGCACAGCAGCACAGCCAGGCCAACCTTGCGGTCAGTTGACAACTCAACTTCAACCCCTAATGCTGTTCCGGCATCCCAACAATTTTTTCTTGCACCTGCATCTATGCAAGTCATGAACTTGCTTTATAAACATACAAAGTGATTTTTTCACCCAGTTAGGCCTTTAAATGGCTCTAATTAATGTCTGTGATTACCATGCTCATAAGCCATGAGATGAACAAAGTAATAATATGATGAAAATTAGGGAGAAATATTGTAATGCATGTTAATACACTTGAGTTCAATTTTTGCAACCAGTGCTGTGGACCCCAAGGCCATTAAATGGCACAGGGAATGACGACTAATAAGTGGCATTTGTTTGCAAGGACATGCTGGGCGGCGGGAGGGCGAGCAGGGGTGGTGAGGGAGGGGGCCATTGGCCGTCCTGACCTGGGAGGGGCCGGGGATAGCAGCTTTGGGTTGTGCCAATATCCAACACCCCTTCCCAGGCCAGGCCAGCCTTACACGGCCTCTCTGGATGCGTGCCAGCTAAAGAGCTAGCGCACGTCCGAGGAGGCCCATTGGGGCCTTTGGCACTTACCGCAACTTGCGTAGGATTGCGCTCTCAGGGTGCAATCCGATCCTACTTACACCACCGTTGTAACCAGTGGCGCAGCAAAAACGGGAGGCCCCAGAATGGAAAGGGGATTCAAATCCCCTTTGAATTCCCCTTTTGGAGGGGATTTGAATCCCCTTTCTGTTCTGGGGCCTCCCGTTCTTGCTGTGGCACTGGTTACACCGGTGGCGTAAGTAGAATCGGATTGCGCCCTCAGTCTCTGGCATCTCTAGTTAGGCCTGGGAAAGACATTCGCCTGAAGTCCTGGAGAGTTGCTGTGTAGACTGTATACTGGGTGAGATGGACCAATGGTCTGACTGGATATGAGACACCTTCATAAGAACATAAGAAGAGCCCTGCTAGATCAGGCCAAAGGCCCATCTAGTCCAGCTTCCTGTATCACACAGTGGCCCCACCAGATGCCTCAGGGAGCACAAGACAACAAGATACTTGTATCCTGTCGCCACTCCCTTGCACCTGGCACAAAGAAAACCTACTCCTACAACCAGGTGGTTGCTTATCCCCATCATGGCTTGTAAGCTGTGATGGACTTTTCCTCCATAAATTTGTCCAATCCCCCTTCAAAGGCATCCAGGCCAAGTGCCATCACCACCTCCTGTGGCAAGGAGTTCCACAAACCAATTACACGCTGGGTAAAGAAATATTTTCTTTTGTCTGTTTTAATACTCCCTCCACTCAATTTGAGTGGATGTCCCCTAGTTCTAGTGTTCATACTCTAAAAAGCACTGTGGTAATTTCCTCACTTGGTTGCAAATTTCACAATTTCTTTGTAAACTCTTCTAGAGGACAATCTGCAACTGGTCTCATTATTTGCTTGTTTTCTTATATTTTTCCACACTTGGTTGAAATTGTTCAGAGAAGCTTCTGCAAGTTTTCAGGGACTCTCAGCTTTCCTGAAAAACACTTGTATCTTTCGGCAATGTATTTATTTATATTAGGCATAAATCAGTGAACTGTTTACTTACGAAAAATTGAAGTCAAAGAGTCACAGAACAGTAATTTATCATGGGGCTTTGGTTCAGTGATTCAGAACATAATAACAAAAAAGACAGCTAAAGGTCTGGTTTTTGTAGAGATGGCCAAAGAGCCTATAGGTGAGGGAAAACTGAAGTGATTGGCAATCTCGCCAGAATTCACATTATCCTGTTTCAAAAAAAAAAAAAAAAAAAAAAGGGGGGGGAAGCTTATTATTTTGAACCCCTTTGAGAACTGTCTAAAGATTCAGAATGATCTTAAACTGAGGACTCAGCAAAGTATTAAAATGAAATTCAAAATGCACTAATGTAGGGAATAATTCAGTCAAAATTAATTAATAAATTTTATTCCGCCCTTCCTCCAATGAGCTCAGGGAGGTGTAGATGGTTTCTTCCCTCCTTTTGTCCTCACAACAACAACCCTGTGAGGTAGGTTGGTCTCAGAGATAATGACTGGCCCAAGGTCACCCAGGAAGCTTCATGGCTGACCCACTAGGGCCAATGTTTAGGACAGGGGTGCACAACTTGGCAGTGGGTAGGGGCTGAAATGAATAGACTAAACTTCTTCGGGGCCGCAGATAGGTGTCGTGGGGGGCGTGGCAAGGAACCATGATGTCACTTCCTCAGGAAGTGACATCACAGGGGGGGCGTGTCCATGAGCCAGAAAATCTCTGGAAATGCAACATATTAATAAATAAATAATGAGCCACCTGTGGCTCTTTAACATATAAAGTGCAGCTCTCGGAAATATGTTGGCTTCTTAATGCTTCTTAAATATTGTGGCTCTCAAACATCTGAAGTTTATCGTATGTGGCTCTTACATGAAGCAAGTTTGGCACATCAATCATCATCATCAGGGCCTTCCCTTCTGAAACCTTACATGGCGTGGAGGTTCCATGTTGGGAAAAGTATTTCCTAACAAACTCTGTCTTGCACGTTCTGCAGCTCTCAAATGCATAACCGACCAGCAGAGGAAAAACGTGGCCACCCTGAAGTGAGGGTCCAATAGCCTGAAGAAGAGCTGAAGTATCACAGAATCGGCCGCCGGTCACCTCGGCGAGCTTAGATGTTCATTCACTCCTCCCAGAGCCTCTGCAGGGCTTTCAGCCAGAGCCCATGCTTACCTCAAAATCCCGGGATTTCTTCTTCAGCAATTCACAGTCACGTTGCTTCCTAAGGAAGTCGCCATCATCATAGCAGCCCAACTTCCCCGGGGATCTACGTCACAACCGCTGTGCCAACTCCGGCACTTCTGTAATGCAGCTGGAAGCTTCGGAATCATCCGCTCCTCGGACGATTCCGAAGCTTCCAGCCGTGTTACAGAAGCACCGGAATTATGAGAGGTGCTTGGCTAGAGCAGCCTGACAAAGAAGCGATGTTGCCGCTCTAGCTAAGCACTTCCCATACCTCTGTTGCTTCTGTAACGTGGCTGGAAGCTTTGGAATCGTCCGCTCCTCAGACGATTCCAAAGCTTCCAGCCGCGTTACAGACGCGCCGGAATTATGGGAAGTGCTTGGCTAGAGCGGCCCAACAAAGAAGCGATGTTGCCGCTCTAGCCAGAAAACCTTTGCGGGCCACCAGAAAACCTTTGGGTCCGCACGCGGTCCCCGGGCCGCATGTTGTGCACCCCTGGTTTAGGATGATCACATCAAGCATTCAAGGCTATGAGGCCACATAGCGCCTGCTTCCTAACAGCAGAAACTGTTGAGTGCTCTGCCTCAATCATGTTTTTAAACATCTGCACAATCAAGAGTCCTAGAAACTTGCGGCTTTTTAAAAAGGCAGACTAAGAAAGCAATCGGTTACATCTAATCCACCTATTCGATTGTGCACCAGATACTATTTTCTATGTAAAATTAAGTCGTGTGGCAACCTAGAAGACAAACATTCCTTGTATTAACCTCTGATTGTAAATTTCCAGAAGCTTCCCAGTGCACTTCTCTTTATGTTACTCATTTGTATTATTTATTCATTTTCTCATTACGTGGTTCTCTTTCACTCTGACACCTCGGCTGATGTGGATTCGTTTTATGATAATTAAAAAAAGAGAGACAATGCCTGACTTAGAAACATAAATCAATTTTAGTGCGTGAGCTCCCAGAGTAATAAGACGTATGGAATACAAGTCGGTGCCTTCCCTAGAGCAGATGGCTTTCTCAGTTTGGCTATCAGTATTTCTCATATCTCTTTCCCAAGTCAGCCCTGCTTTTAATCAAGAAGCTACAAATGCTTCAAACATACAACATCACAATTATAAAAGACTCACTTCTGTAGTGAGAAAACCGATAAAAGTTAGATAAACATATATCCACTAAGTCACTGGCCCAGTCATGTTCTATAAAAAAAACACTCTAATGGTGCAATCCAGTGTAACTTTCCACCTGTGGAGCGCGCGCTCCGCAGGCGGCCGTAAATACGCCATAAAGCACGTTTTCAGCACTCAGAGAGTAAGGGCCGCCGGCGTGCATGCTGGCAGGCCTCACTCTGTTGCGGACCGGACCTGCAGCCACCATTGCAAGGTAAGGGTTGCAGGGGGAGGGCGGTCTGGGCGGCAAGGGAGGGAGGGCGGCCATTGGTCGAGCCGGCCAGGGTGGGGGCAGGGATGTCGGCTGTGATATCCCCATCCCCATGCTTGGTGGCCCTTACACCACCACCTCAGATTTCCCCCTACATGAATGTCCCCTTCTCTTGAGAAGACCCCGGACCGACCCGGGAAGGGCGTAGGATCCTGCAGCCAATCCTATGGGCCAGCCACAGATTTTTACGGAGGATTGTGCTGCCAGATAATTTTATATAGATATCTATACAATAATACCTCCTCTAACGCTGCTTCCTGCAACATTGGTTCCTTATGGCACTCTTTGTTCTGGGTGTAATTTTTCAATTTATAATACAGAAAAAGGTTAAAATCCATAAAACCACTCAAACGTTCAGTATGGAAAAGTATACAGTAGTTGTCTGTGCTGTGCTGTGCTTTCAGCCAATGAGAACAGTGTATCATGGCTAGCACGGGGCCAATTGCTTGCTATCATGGTTGCTTGCTTTGCGAGAGGTTGCATGGTTGCTTGCTTTGCGAGAGGAAACGACAGGCAAGGCAATCTCTCCTTGAGTGCCCTTGCTGGGAGAAAGACGGGATATAAATTCTTTAAATAGTAAATAAAATTCCACAAGAAGGCTGCAGTGCCCACCTGGCTCAACCTCCTGTGTCTAGCAGCTCCTCTCATCATCTTCCACCAATGCCATGTAGAAGTGAGGGCACCAGTGGTCAATTCCGTAGCATGTACTGACCAAATGCACTGGAGATTAAGTACTGCAAACACATCTACATTAGAACAGTGTTGTTATAACATCTGCCATAGAGTGCTGTTTCACACAGCCCCCTGATTTCCAGGACCATATCCACAGCTCCAGGAGGTATTACTGTATAGGGTAGGGATGTCACCTGATCCTAGCCAATTAATCAAAGTAATATTAAATGATTGATCAGCATAAATTTTCATATAATGAAAACACTCATTTTGAAGAACAAATGACAGTACTGTACTATCTTCATTTTTAGATGGTACATGCATATATCACAGCATGTGTGAACGTGACAGAGGAATGCCTCGTCTAAGATACTGTATGTGGGATGCTGTGTGTGTGTGTGTGTGTGTGTGCGTGCGTGCGTGCGTGCGTGCGCACGCGATACTTATGATCGCTTGACTGGTGGGAAACAATAGGTCAGTGTTCAATATCCACATCCACAGAATAAATAAGTGCTGCCATAGGCAAGCTATCAAATGCTACATTTTTGTTTCTCAAGTTATTTTTGTATTATAGCAAGTAGCTCAAACCTAAGAGTCTGGGAGCATTCGTGGCATAACAGAACGTTGGCAAGGACACCAAGGATAAAGTCAAGTGTCGCAAAATGTACCATCAGGAGATCTTTAATATCCCTTCAGGGAGGAAGAACATCTGCTTACCATCTCAGTGACAATCTTGCATTTATCCCTAAAGAGATGAACTGCAATGTTATCAGCTCCCAAGCCAGCATACTTGGTATTTTATTGGTGCAATTAAGAAAGGCTATTTATGACCTGGAGAGAAAAAAGATGCAAAAGGGAAAACCTGTATTTTAAAAGGCAACTCTGTGTTGGAATCTTAGCTTTGGAGTATGTTACAAAAATGCAGTATTGCAACTTTTGCCCAGTACGGAATCACTGGATCATGGCAAAGGAGTCTATGGCACTTGTATGCCTTCGACCCAGATCATTCAGGATTTTCAGATGGGTGAAAACATCTTATGAACCCATACGCAAGCTCTTGGTATACGGTTCTGGATGGAATCCCTATTATTGCTCATTGCTTGTCATACGATCCAGCTGTAATATGGAACCGGGACCATAGTTTAGGATAGAGAGCATGCTTTTGAAAGCTGAAGATCCCAGGCTTTAATCCTTGGCCTCTCCCTTGAAAGGATCTAGGGAAGAAGGGCTGGGAAAGATCTCTGCCTGAGACCCTGGAGATCCACAGCAAGTCAGGGTAGACAATGCAGGGTTAGATGATTTGACCTGTTTTTTGTTAGTTGTCACTTTGTAATGGTTCTTTTAGTTGTGTTCGAGTTTTGATGTGGGTGCCTGCTTCTGTTTTTAAGTTATATTTTCCTTATTATTGTTAATCATGCTGCTGATTTTTGTGTTTCCTGCTTTTCTCTGGGAAATGTTTTTATGATGGTTTTTATGGTTGTTGCTTTTACATTTTGTTGCATATTTTGTGTTATTTTAATGTTGTCAGTCATCTTGTGCTCCCAGTGTCAGGGGGAAAGATGAGATATAAATATTTTAAATTAATCAATCAGCCAATCAACATTATTTCGTGTGATGTAAGGACAATGTGCTAATTTTATTCTTGGGGTAAGGTTTTTAACATTAAAAAAGTGATTACCCACCCAGTGGCGTAGCTGGGGAGGGCGCAGTGGGGCCCACCATCCCAGGCGGCTAGCTGGAGGATGTCACACTGTGGAGGACGGGCACAGTGCTCATGCTCCGAGCCAGAGGTGAAACAAGGGTGGAGCGAAGGCAAGTAGTTCTGCAAGACTCCGTTACACTGGAGTCAGCGGCCCCTCCCCCTTGCTGTTGGAGCCATTCCAGCAGCAACAGGGGAGTGTCCTGCATGTTGCCTTTGCTGCCAGAATGGCTCCAACAGCAAAGGGGGAGGGGCCACTGACTCCAGTGTAACGGAGTCTTGCAGAACTACTTGCCTTCGCTCCACCCTTGTTACGCCTCTGCTCCGAGCAGTTGGAGAGGCGAGCAGCGCTAATTTTGGCCCTCCCACCTGCCCTCATCCTCCATTTGGCTCTAAATTGGAACCATTCTGGACACAGGGGATCTACTCAGTTGTGTAGATTTTACATAATCTATCTATGGTGATGTGGACCGATAGTTGTGGCAGCTGCAGCTTGCTGCACAAGAATGGAAACAGCTGCCCCTGTGCACATCCCCTCTTTTACACAAGCACTAAGATTACTGGATCCCTGGTTACTCTAAAGGTGAACGATGGAAATACAGCAGTGTTTCCCAAACGTTTTTGAAGTGCGGCTCCCTTGACCATTGGTGACCACTGGCCGTGGCTCCCCATTACATTATATTGATGCCTGCCAATTGGCATTGCGCTGTTTTCCAAGAGGATTTCGTGGCACTCCACGGCTACTCTGGCTGGTTTCTGTGGCTCCCCTGGGAGCCACGCCTCCCAGTTTGGGAACCACTGATTTTATACAGGATTTTAAAAAGTAGATTCCAAGTTAGTATTAAGGATGAGTCCTGGATCCAAAAAGGTGGAAGACTACTGCTTCAAGTGAGTGAACGATTGGAGCATTGTCTGCTTCATAAGGGAGGCCTAATAATTCACTATTTGTGACTCATGGAAGCCCTCCATATCTCATGCATATAAATTCCATTTTCTTCAGTGTATTTATAACATTCATGATGGGATTGGCAATTCCAGATACGACATGAGAACAGCAACTCTCCTCTCATTTAACAAGCAAGAACAGTTTTCTGGCAACATACTGTACAAATGATCAAATATCCAGGAAGATAGATGATTTCATTTTAACTCCTGCTGACATGCAATATGTCAATTAAAAGATTAGCATAATTTTTAATTCAGGAGATTGATTTTTTTTTTTGCGCTTTGCCTTATTTTTTAAGTAATCCATCTTTGTTTACTCCCTGAGAGGAACACAATGTTGTTGTTTTTTTCATTCTGGTCCAAAATGAAATCTGCTGAGTGAATTATTCATTTCAAACTCCCTCCTTTTGGAGTTGGTTTGGAAGATACTTATCCAAGATGTGTTGTGGGACATGAATGAGCATGTCTTGCTCCCTCTTCTGGTTGCCCTGCAGCTCTAAGAATCATGGCATTGTATTTGAATGGTCCCTTCACGCATGATCAAAATGCTATTGCGATCACTAAAACTACAGGGCATGCTGGGAGGGGGAACAAGGTGTACATATTCACAGCCTGCATCAACTAACATACTGTGAGGTCCCGGGAAGGCCAGGCTCCAGGCAATTGGCTTCTGGAGATCAGAGAAATTGGCTGTCAATTCAGATGAGTCAGAAGCATGTTCATAGTCAAAACCAGGCAGGGGGTGAGTTCCAGAGAGGCCAGATGCAGGTGCATAATCCAAGACATTCTGGGGGTCAAAATTCAAGGGGGCAGGTATGTGGGCAATATCCTTGAACCACGGACAAGTTGCTCAGATTTGTTCTGAGCCTAGATTGGCCCTTGTGAAGCTGTTAGAATTATTCAGGCAGGCTGGTACTGCAGCCTAGATGGCGCCATTGAAGCACAAAGCTCGGACTGCCAGGTTTGCAGTGCAGCCAGAACCACGGACGGCCTATCATGAGGCCAACTGAAGCAGTCACCTCAGGCAGCACTGCAGATTGGTGGGGGGGGGAGGAGGTGCCCATCTATGAGAAAGCAGCAGGCAGGAGCTTTCTCCGCACGGGAATGGCTCCGACAGTGAGGGGGCGGGGCTGCCTCCTGCTCGCTTGATAAACGGGACTAGGACGGAGCGAAACGTACGGCCCCGCCCCTACCGGAGCGACGCCTCTGAGGGGAGGGGAGTGCTGAGTGATAACTTCGAGAGTGGGAGGTGCGGAGGCTGGCACATCACTGGGTAAGGGGGGGGGCAGCATTTGGCATAATAAGAACATAAGAACATAAGAAGAGCCCTGCTGGATCAGTCCATCTAGTCCAGCTTCCTGTATCACACAGTGGCCCCACCAGATGCCTCAGGGAGCACACAGCCAACAAGACAACCTGTTTCCTGCTGCCACTCCCCAGCACCTGGCATAGAGAAAACCTACTTCTAAAACCAGGAGGTTGCTTATGGCTTGTAACCTGTGATGGTCTTTTCCTCCATGAATCTGTCCAACCCCGCTTTTAAAGGCATCTAGGCCAGGTGCCATCACCACATTCTGTGGCAAGGAGTTCCACAAATGAATTACATGTTGGGTAAAGAAATATTTTCTTCTGGGTAAAGAAATAGAGGGAGAAGAATTTCCCTCTATCCACTCTCTCCATCCCATGCATAACTTTATACATCTCAATCATGTCCTCCCTCAGGCGCCTTTTTTCTAGGCTGAAAAGCCCCAGACGCTGTAGCCTTTCCTCATAAGGGAGGTGCTCCAGCCCACGAATCATTCTGGTCACTCTTTTCTGCACCTTTTCCAATTCAACTATATTGTTTTTGAGGTGCGGTGACCAGAACTGGACACAATACTCCCTTACCATCGATTTGTACAAAGGCATAATGATATTGGCCGTTTTATTCTCAATCCCTTTTTTAATGATCCCAAGCATGGAATTGGCCTTCTTCACAGCCGCTGCACACTGGGTCGACACTTTCATCGACCTGTCCACCAAGATCTCTCTCCTGATCCGTCACAGACAACTCAGAACCCATTAGCGTATATGTGAAATTTTGGTTTCTTGCCCCAATGTGCATCACTTTGCACTTACTTACATTAAAGCGCATCTGCCATTTTGCTGCCCATTCTCCCAGTTTGGAGGGATCTTTCTGGAGCTCTTCACAATCCCTGCTGGTCTTCACCACCCGGAAGAGTTTAGTGTCATCCGCAAACTTGGCCACCTCGCTGCTTATCCCCAACTCCAGGTCATTTATGAATAAGTTGAAAAGTACCGGTCCCAAGACCGATCCTTGGAGCACACCGCTTTTCACAATGCCTCAGGAGGTCTTGTGCCAGCCTTGACCAGAACCATGGTAATGCAGGAGTGAGCCAGACTGATTGGAGCCCAGTTTGAGCTCTGCCAAATGCAGCATGTCATGTGTATTACTGCTGGCCAGTCCAGATAATTCTGACCAGCCCCATCCATTAAGTGAATTGCATGTTCACCGTGTGCGCACATCTTAGTCCCTTCACCTGTTCTCCTTATAGGTAAAGGTGACCCCTGACAATTAAGTCCAGTCGTGTCCGACTCTAGGGTGTGGTGCTCATCCCCATTTCAAAGCCGAAGAGCCAGCGTTGTCCGAAGACGCCTCCGTGGTCATGTGGCCGGCATGACTCTCCTTGCCGCAGCGCGTAGAATGCAGCCGGAACACGGAGCGCTGTTTACCTTCCCGCAAATGGTACCTATTTATCTACTCGCATTAACATGCTTTGGAATTGCTAGGTTGGCAGGAGCTGGCCAAGCAACGAGAGCTCACCCCGTCGCGGATTCGAACTGCCGACCTTTCGATCGACAGCTCATGGTTCAGCGGTTTATACATCTCCTTAATCACATGAGGTGGGTGGTGGTTCATCATCTGAACTGCTTCCCTATACACGCTGCTAAATTTACTTTTGTAGGTTTAGCAGCACATGTAAAGGGAGAGGTTTAGAAGAAGTAAATGTCATTTAACACGTGGGATTGATCAGAAGGGGTAACCATCATCTGAATCAGCCCTTAGTGAATAAAAGAGTTGTTAAGATATGACTAATGTAAAGCAGGGTCTTGTAAATGTCCAATAAAAAAGAAAACCTACATTTGAAATTCAGAACTTGGGCCCTGAAACTGCTCAGTTGCTAGTCATTTCAATCCATATTTCACGTTTGAAAGCCATTCTTATGGTTCTTGACAGACGTAATATTCTAGCTCTAATCTTATTAGTAGGAGCTGTAATCGTGAGACAAGTCGCAGTCAGGATGAATTTACTGCCAAGGCGAAACTATTTATTTTCAATGATACTGATTTTTGGGAGAGAGCAGATGGTTTAATTCTCCCCACCAGCTGCTAATAAATGGCATTTGGAAGAATCAGAGGTGGGGAATCAAAAGTAATATTATTGTCTATCCTTGTAAAACTGAAGACAAGGAAAAGAACATTTTGTATAGGTACCTGCGCCAAGGTAAGCCCCGAATGGCACGGGGGCTGGGGGGCAGGGCTGGGGGAGGGCAGGAAGGGGCGTACCAGGGTGGGGGGAGGGCGGCAATGGGTGCAGATCGGACCCAGGAGGGGAGAGAGATTGGTAGCTCTGCCGTGCGCCATCCTATCCTCCCATGGTAAGGGGACAAATTTACTCCGAGGAGGACTTCAGCCTGCTGTTGCCAAGCCCAGGATGCAGTGTAGGCCCCTAGCCCACGCTGCAGGGCGCCTGGATAGGATTGGACTGCCTGCACATAGGCAACTGACATCCCAAGGCCCTCCATATAGCCTTGACTCTCAAAGTCCTCTTCATTCTGCTACACAAGCCAAGGTATGGGAAAAGGGCTTTTTTTTAAACCCACTCCTCAGCAGTGTAAAAAGCAACTGAAGCTTTGACAGGGTCCACTCCTTATTGGCACCATATTGCCTTATTGGCATCACTAACTTTAAACCACAAACAGCGCAAAGTCTGAGGGAAGGCACCCGTAAAGAGCGAACTCTGCCAAAGCCTCTGTACTGTTCACACTGGGATGAGCAGTGCCCTTTGCCCAAAGGAAGAGCCCTTTGCCCATGCCTCAACTTCAGTGGGAGCTGGTCAGTGGCTTGCTCCCACTGGGTGCCAAAGTTGTAAGCTCTTGCTCGGTTCAAAATATGGCCCCTGTTAAAAACGAGTTGGGTTGTACAAGAGTTTCTTTCCACAATATCTGTGTACATCACTGTAGAGAAAACATCACGTATGAAGCAGCTCTTCAAATTATTGTAATCATGAGGCCACAGTTATTCATGCTTGGGTGATGTCCAGCTTAGACTACCGTATGCATTATATGTGTGGGGCTGCCTTGAAAGACTGTTTGGAAACTGTAGTTAGTCCAGACAGAATGCAGCCACTAGACTGGGACCAGATTGTAAGTATCTTGCCAGGGGTTAAAAACAGCTCCACTGGCTCCCAGGCCATTTCTGAGCACAATTCAAAGTGTTGATGTTGCTTCTGTTTATAGCCTTGTATAGCTTTGCCCCCGGGAACCTGAAGGACTGCCTACTTTGTGAGCTGGCCTGACCACCTTGGAATTTTAGATGACCTTCCTTTAAATGCCGCTGCTGCTTGAAGGTAGTGCAAGGTAGTCTTATTCGGTCATAATAAAACTGTGGTCTTTGAGTAAAGTCAGCTCTCTCATTCTTCAGGGAGGGGTATTTTCTGCAATACGCTTTGTGACCTTTGTTATCTAGTCTTCGATCCCTATTCTAAGGGAGCTGTGTGAATGCCCCCCCCCCCAAACCAGCTCCATTGGTAACATGGGGACAGAGGAGGATTATTGCCTCCATCCCTTGCTTGTAAGTTTACCTGAAGTTCCTGGATGGCTGACTGGTTACCAGTGAAAACGGGTTGCTGTACTAGACGAGACTTTTAGTGTAGCAGGGCAATTTTTTATGTTTATGTGAGCGTAACAACAACCTCATGAGAGCGCACACACCATAGACAACTCTGATAGTTAACTCTGCAGTTCATCTGGAATGGTTTAGTTACACTGTTCCAAATCATAGCAGGTCATTCACCACAACCAACCCGCTTGGGGGGAGCATTGAAGGTATTAAATGATGAAAAACTGCTACCCCCAACAATGATGGCATCTGTATATGGTGCTCTCTTCCTCTCTCCCTGCAACCGTACTGTGCCTGGCAGATTTCTTTTGAGCAGGTGTGCAGTGTTTATGACTTTGTACAATCTGTGATTTCGCACCTGCTCACATTTTGGGGTTGGACAGAACTGGACAATGCACCGGATTTTTTCCCCCATGCAGAAATGTTAGTGGATTCACTGGATCATGCTGCATATGGATCATAACTGAGCATCAAACCCATGTTTAGATACTACATCTCTAAGTTCCTTTTCCAAGTGGCTCCGTTGAATTCTGGCAGGTTATTATGCACCAAAAGAAACATTCTATCTATGGGCATCAGTGCCCTTTGCTTTTACCTTGTATTGGCTTGGTGCAATCACATGCATAAAAGCAATTCTGCAAGAGGTAAGGGAACACAATGTGTCTCTGGATGACACATAGGGGAAGCAACACACCAAAGGCCACCAGATTTTTTTGGCAACATGTTTCTACTTAAAAGACTTTGCTTGCAGTCTTTTTAGCCCCATTGCTACCACGATAAGTCCATGCTAACTCACATTAAAAGACCCTTTTATTTATTTATTTATTTATTTATTTATTTATTTATTTAAAAAAATTATATCCCGCCTTATCCCATGCCGAGGCAAATGCCCAAGGCGGCTTTTAAGCCCATTTTAAATCTGATTTTTTTTTTAAATCACAGGTTCTAGTTGTAAAACGTTTTATCTGGAAAAAAAATGCAGGGTATCTCAGAATTGCCTGTCACTTTCAGCAGTATATGGAACATTTAAGCATATCTATTTGTGGTGCTGGTGTTGTTCTTAGTGGATCAAATCTTATCAATAACAAAATCCTCTCATTCTCTAATCTACAGAGCTTGAGATGGAAGAAGGCACAACGATCTGCAAAATGCCTTGGCTTCCGAGGAAGCAATTAAAGCTTTTGGCTCCAGAGACAACCCTGAACCCAATATATTGCAGACACTTGGGCAGGAATGCAAAGATCCTAAAAAGCAATGACTACTAGCACCCCATATTTGGCTGCTTGGTCTCAGAGGCTGTCAAGGTTTCTTGGAGGTCAAGAGCTGAGCTAGGTTCAGTATTATATGGTCAAATCATATGTGAGCATTATATTCCTAGGTTGATTCAACTGGAGAATGAAATGCTACCTCTGTCGCTCCATTTTTATATAAGCATGTGTGTGCATTGATCAATGCACATACAGACAGATGAGATAGATAGCCTATAAGTATCAATCATCATCATCCTGTGGAGCTCTCTTTCCCTCCCCCACTCTCAGTTGATTATATTTATTTTATACAGTATTTCATTGCATTTTTTTTTTGGAGGCAGCTATTTTGTTTTTGGTTTTATATGGTTACAAAGCAAATCAGCTGCACAATATAAATCAGGACAAATATTAACTTTGCATCACCATACTGTGGCTAATCTGAGTACCCCTTTGCTTGTCTTGTCAAAATCTGCTGCATCCGGTAGTCAACTAGCCTAGCAAAAATGCAGAAGCTATTGATCACCAGTCAATCACCAGAGCAGGACACACATCTTCTGCCAAAGCTTTAATTACACTCTGCCGTTTACCCAAGAGGCAGGTTTGCACTTCCCCACAAGTTCTTTATTTTATTACTTAACAGAATAGCTGTGGGATGTTTAAGGAGATCATAAAACCTAGATTATGTAGTTGTCAAACAGATCTGTTAAGGGAGTCAAGCTCATTAAAAAGCACAAATCAATACTGCTTTGGCTTTCAGGACAATTATTGATGCATCGCTCCAGGTTCTGAGCGCTTAAGATGACAAGGCCTTGAGTTGTGGAAATGTGGCAGCAACACTCTCTGGTTCTGAATAATAATCATAAGAACAAGAGGACCGGGATAGATTTACCGGTAAATAGGAATGCTTCCTCATTGGCAATTGTTCTCATTACGGGCTAATTTATCCAGATTCCAAACCCACCTTCCTATGAAGTCTTTGGTTTCATCCTTTCCTCCTTTTTGCCGACTGCAATGAAGGTTAGGTACATATAGCTGCAATTGCTCAACATTCATCCCTGACCTCTCCCTTCCATTCCATTTGTTGTCTCCCTACCCACTGAAATTCAAGGCCAATCTAACATTGAGCTGCAAACAGCATAGGAATCTGCCGTTTGCTGAGTCAGACCCCTGGTCCGTCTAGCTCAACACTGTCTGCACCAACAGGCAGTGGTTCTCCCGGCTTTCAGGCAGGAGTTCTGTACTGGTTTCCCAGTACTCATTTCCCATCACCAGTAAGCTCTGGAGGCACAGCAGCCCAACGCATTATGGGGGGGGGCAGTGCAAGGCTTTGCCCCCAGGCTTCCTCAAGTAGCCGGTCAGCCCTGCATGCATCACTAAGTGAGAGCTGATTCTCTCTGGGGTCTGGCATGTGGGCTCCATTCATGACGATACATCAGAGCAACCCTTGACACTTCCACACTCAGGCTGCATATGAATCAACATCCGTATGTATGAAGATGTCACAGGATGTGGTGATGGCATCTGGCCTAGATGCCTTTAAAAGGGGTTTGGACAGATTCATGGAGGAAAAGACCATCACAGGTTACAAGCCATAAGCAACCTCCTGGTTTTTAGAAGTGGGTTTTCTCTGTGCCAGGTGCAAGGGAGTGTCAACGGGAAACAGGTTATCTTGTTGTCTTGTGCTCCCTGAGGCATCTGGTGGGGCCACTGTGTGACACAGGAAGCTGGACTAGATGGGCTTTTGGCCTGATCCAGCAGGGCTCTTCTTATGTTCTTATGTTCTTATGAAGACCCCTTCCACACAATCTGTCTGCTGCAAACGCATAAGTGTAGAGTTGATTCAATATTCTATGTGCATGGACTGTCTTGTGTCTGTGTGTATGTGGCAAAGGCTCACTTCCACACATACTGGAGTACAGTGTGAATGTACATGAAACAAACGTCCTATGATATATTTTGCAAAATGTAAACCCTTCATACTGTGGATGTTTTAAGGCACTGTCAGGACCACCAGAAACTCAATACATTAACTCAATTGCTCCCCAAAGCCCTCAAAACTAAATCTCTCAGCCTAATGCCTGAATATAAGCAAGACATAGTCAGGCGAGCCTCCCTGGGCAGTAAATTGGTGCCAGCACCAAAAAGTCCCTGTCCCATGCAATTTTCCTTCCCACCTCTGATGGAGGGGAAACATGGCATAGGGCCGCTAGAGATTGCCTAAGTGTGCAGGTAGCTTTATACCAGAAAAAATTCTTCAGTCACCCAAATCTCAAATTGTTTGCAGACCCTGTATGTTGAGACCCTGTGAGGAAGCACAGAGTTAATGCTGCTAAGTGATCTCCTCCTGGTTGTGAGCCCACTGAATCCAAATACATCTGTCCCTTGCCCTCCTTTCAAGATCTTGGCAATTGGCTAAACTGGAACCAAGTTTAAGGAGAAAGCCACTTTGCATAATGGAAGGAGAGCTCTGCCCTTGTGCTATAGGAATGAATGATCAACAGTAGCAACACGCTGAAACAGTGTGTGAAAGCCTGAGACGCTCGTGTGACAACTGATGCATTCATTCTGGTACTGCAGGTAACCCCATTACAGTGAAATGAATCTGCAAATGGCATATGCAGTAAACAAGAGCAGAATGAGTTTTATGATCATTTTGTTTCTTGTCTCCCCATGTCGTACATTAAAATGCCTTGCAAAGTGGGGGTTATTGCTCGAAAGGTGACTGGGTGGATGTGTTTGCAGAGTTACACATTTATTCCTTCTCACAGCTTGTAGGTCAAACTGCATCAATTTAGAAGTCAGACAATGTTTTCCCTCTAATTGCCAGTGCCGACAAGTAGCTGAGATGCACACGTCAAGCTGGTAAGAGCAATCTGGATGGTGCTTTGCCTCCTGAGGCATCACCTGCATTGTCAACTGAATTTCCCTTTCTGAATCTTTTACTACTGGGGATGCTAGCAAAAAATAAAAAATGTTTTTTTTTTTAAAAAACATATATTCTTGCATTGCAGCTTGTTTTGCTTTTAGAGCCCAATCTCAAAACCAGGAGGACCAGCAAATAGACTGAAGAGAGGTAACATCGGGCAGCCCAATCCCGTCTAGCAGGACACAGTGGCGCACACAAGTTGCCCGTAGCATCCTATGCAGGATTGGGTCTGCCCCGGTGCAGCTGGCAGCCATCCGCCCCGATGGGCCTCCTCGATTTTGCTGGCATACATTTGAGAGGCCCGTGTAAGGGCCAACAGGCCCGGGAAAGGGGATAGGCCTCTGCTGATCCCTCCTTCTTCTCAGGCACAATCCTCCAATCTCACCCCCTGGAACGCCCCATTCTGCCCTCCCCCTCCACTGACGGCAGGGCCTTACTTCTCCACCACGGCTGCTGCTCTGTTACGGCATGTTTGCAACACCCTGTCTCGGGCTAGACAGGATTGCGCCGGATTGCGCTGGACAGGATTGCGCCGGGCTGGACAGGATTGCGCCGTAAGTCTTGCAACCCCCCAATACTAAATGTGATGTGGCTGCTCAGAAATATGAAAAAAAAATGCTTGAGCATGTTCAGGACTTGCACTGAAATCTGACGGTGATGCCCAACCTCCTGCAATGATAGCTCACATCTCTGTGAGTCTACCTTATTTCTGTTTCTCTTTTATTTCCGTGTGTGTGTGTGTGTGTGTGTGTGTGTGTGTGTGTGTGTGTGTGTGTGTGTGTGAGAGAGAGAGAGAGAGAGAGAGAGAGAGAACAGGAGAGCTACCATTAGAAAGCTGAGAGCAAAGCACCAGTATAGTTTGTTTGTAGACCTTGCAACCTTTTCACCTGGCTGCCAAACCTTCCCCCAAATGACCCTTCCCCCAAGAACTGTATAGGAAAATATCGCTGCTTTCTCATGCTTTGGGGAACCTTAGAACCTTCGTTTTGACATTTGTAACCATGAAACAAATCTCTACCCTCCAGAGGCGTCGCTACGGTGGGGGCAGTATTGTAAGTTTTGAGCCGTCCTAGTCCCCATTTACACCCCGGTACGAGGTGGCCCCGCCCCCTCGCCATCGCAGCCATTCAGTGTGGCGAAGGCAATGGGCAGGAGACTCCCTGCCTGTTGCCTTCGCCTCACTAAATGGCTACGACGGCAAGGGGGCAGGATCATGGTGACTATGACGGGGTGGAACTTACAGTACCGCCCCCACCGTAGCAATGCCTCTGCCAACCTCATCTCAGACCTATTTGCATGCCTAGCAACCTATATACCTCAGACTAATGAGAAGGGCAAAGAGACTGCTATGCTCAACAAACTGGGAAGCAAGCCACCATGGAGAATGAGGATAGGCATTGGTATAGAGGTGAGCAATAATAACTAGCAAAGCTGCACCATAATAGTCTCACCTTTTGGTGCACATTGAGCTTGTTTGACATATTAGCTCAGCCACAACAAGAGCCACAGAGATTACGCAGATATAACATAGCGGCTAAATGCATGTGAGTTGGGAAGCCCATCATTCAGATCTTACTTCAACCACAGACTCACTAAGTGGCCTTAGACAGGTCATTATCTCTGAGCCTCAGCTCCCACCTGCAATATGAGCATAACAGTAAATGCCTATATTACAGTGCTGTAGCAGGGATTACAGGGATAATGTATGCAAAGTACTTTGAGCATTCAAGAAGGTGATAGAGAAGTGCTTCTTCTTCTTTTGAAGCAGTGGGATGAGATGTGTGACTATGCAGAAAAATCACATAAGAGATCTTATGTACAGGGTGTGGAGGGTCAGAAACAAAAGGCAACTCAGGTCTACATAAACTTTAAGGCACTTAAGTCACTATAGAGCCATGTGCACCAGTGCAAATCTAGTGGCCCAACCCTATGCGGGGAGCGCTTGTTGGATGCAGAGCTGCCTGCACAATGTCCGCTGCATCCAACATGCCATCTTGGTGGAGAGGCCAGTCAGGAAGTGTAGGACTTAACAGAACATCTGGGCTGCTGCATTGGAACATCTGGGCTGCTCCTATGGGACTCCTCAGTGCTACGCCAGCTTTGCTGCTGGTGTAGCTCTAAGGAGCTACTGGAAGCATGTCTGTCCTAGGACGGGGGCTCAAGATCTGGCAGCCACTGGCTCTGCCTTGTGTTCCCCCCCGCCCCATTCCCTGTCTCTTTCCCGCCTCTCTGCTGGCGGAGTTGTGCCGGTGGCCAGTCTGCACCCCACTGCTGGTGGCATGTGGCTTTCCAGCTGCTGCGTCATCGTCCATGCAGCAGCTGCCGCTGGCAGGGTTTCTAGATCGTGGGACCATCATTGCATGGGCATACTTGGCAGCATGCCAGCATTTGGGGGGAGGCATAGGATTGGGCCGTCGTAAGTACCTTACATTTCATGACAAGTAATAAAAATGACGCAAAATTGTGTGATACTAAGGCTGGATTATACTAACTTCACACAAGCCAAGGGGCAAAGCAGTTACCAAGCATTCAGTTTCGCATCTCCTGTCTTCTCTACATGTTCTTACGACATGTGCCGAGCCATATGCAAGCAGCATGAACATGCCACTGGTCACAGCGGATCCTGCTCCTTATCTGCAAACTGTCCCCATCTCTCTTTCTGCACTCCTTCCCATCATATTCCTGTGTGTAATCTTCATTCCTCTATATGTATCTCTTGCCCCAAAGTATCCAGCTCCCTTAAACAATGCTATTCATTCTTTCACCGCTCCATTTCCTGGGAGTTCCTTCCCAGAACACTTGTGCAGTGGTGTCTTCCTTCCTTCCTTCCTTCCTTCCTTCCTTCCTTCCTTCCTTCCTTCCTTCCTTCCTTCCTTCCTTCCTATCCTTTATCAAAATCCAACTTTTCCATCAACACTAAGTATACATACCTACAATTTCTCATATGCATCCTCTATTCTTCTTACTTTTCCCTTTCCACTCGTTCCCTCCCATTCCTTTGCTGTCTCCCCCTTTATCAACATGTAATTGGTAAGCTCCTTGGGGCAGGAAGCTGTCTGCTTACATTTCTCTGCAAAGTTCTATGTATATTGATGGCACTCTCTAAATACTGAATAATAATAATCAAAGGAAATGACTGACAGCACAATCCAATGCATGCCTACTCAGAATTAAGTCCCATTGTGTTCAGTGGAACTTACTCCCAGGAAAGTGTGCGTAGGATTGCACTGTTAGATTGTTAAAGAGGGAAAAGGCAACTTTTTTCTTTTCTGCTATTCTGAAATGAGCCATGCTGCACTCATTTCAAACGAGCTGATTGTAAACAGAGGAGCAATATGCAGACTAAAGGAGTGCTGATGCCCCACTGTTCAGACTTATGTTCAGCCTGTAAACAGTCTGACCTTGCCTGACATTCAGAATGCGTCAGATTGCTGCACTGGTCCAATAATCTGAAGTTCCCAACTTTTTCTCTCTCTTCAAAATTGCTATACTTCCTCAGGCAGGTTTATCCCATCTGTGGAAGGAGAGATAGAACAACAACGTGTGTGCGCGCGCGTGAGCGCACATGTATGTGTGCATGCACACACGACACACGCATGTGTATTGAGATGCAGCTGTGGCTGGGAGAGAATGGCTTGGAAAACCTCTTTTCATCTTTGCACCTTCACGGAAACACATAGCCTAGTCCTAAGCATGCCTATACTCAGATATAACCCACACCAGTGGGACTTGACTAATGCAAGTGTGCATAGTATTGCAGCATTAGCCACAATCCAGCAAAGACCTATGGATTTCAAGTATAGTGAAATAATGGCTAATTGAACATTGTGTGCCTAAGGGCACAATCCTATCCTATGCTCCACTCAGCGATCCAGTATGCCAGTGCCAGCAATGCTGGATCCAGTGGGCAGGGTAGGTGGTCTCCTTGGGGTAAGGTAATTTTTGTTTCCTTTACCCTTACTGGGTAAAGCTCCAGTCCCCACAACGGGTCTCCTCAGATCTGTGCCTGCCATTTTGTCAGCACACAGACTCGAAGGGATGGGGCAGGGGGAGGCCCGTCCCCGGGTGGTCCCCGGGGGGAAACAAAGCAGTGGGGGGGCATTAATCGCACTGCGGAGGAGGCCGAAAAACAGTTGTGTTGCACGGAGGATTGGCCTACCTGCCCGCCCGGGCTCCCAGGACGTGGAAAATAGCCAAAAAATGCCTGGGGGCATACCAGCGGAGGCAGGGCTTCTGACGTTCCACCGGGGGTGGGCTATAGAGGCTAGCTACGCCTCTGGCGGCACAAATCAGGGAGGCCCGTGTAGGGTGAAACAGACCTGGGATGGGGATAGGATACAGTGTGCCGCCGATCCTGCCCCCTCCCAGGCCCAATATGTCCCTTCCTTTGGCTGCATCTGGGTGTCACTCACTCCTCATCTGTATCAAGGCTTTGGGTAAGATTTTACAGTATGCCCTGGACTTCTTTTGTCACACAATTTCAAGAAAGGCCATGGCATGGGAAGGAGGGTGTAAGTAGCCCTTTGGCCAGGCACAGATTCCTTAAATATCCCCCCAAACTTGCTACTAGCTGTGGAGGGAAAACGAAACATGCCACCTGTGATTCATAGTAGCTTTGAGAGGGAACTTAGATTATGGTCATGGCATGGAGATTGGAGAGCAAAGGGCTAGACTCCCCCCCCCCCCGTTATAGTGGTCCCAATCAAAACTGTGGTCCATCACAGTTGCTTTCTGAAATTTGAAAACACATCTGTCGTTCCAGTCACAGAACCCCCACATAATGTGTGATTTGGCCCTCAGGCACCCCTTTCAATTTGGCAGCCCTGAGGACAGACAGACAGACAGACAGACAGACAGACAGACACACACACACACACACACACACACACACACACACACCGCCTCCACCTCTGACTGCTATAGCGCCATACAGCAACCCATCTTTCTGCTGAAGCACTCAAGACAATTTAAAACAATGTTTTATAATCCAAGAGATACGATACAAAAAAAAAAAAAAGAAAAAAAGAGGGGGGGAGAGAGGAAAATAAGCAAAAAATCCAGTTACCCAAACTGTCATACTATAGGGAATGAAGCTAGAATTTTGACCAGCTTGAATGATCACATCAGGAGGCTGTTCTGGGAGGGGAGGGAGAGATCCAAGTGACAGTTGGTCTCCGATAGACAGAAGAGATAGACAGAAGAAGCGTTTCTGTCTCGACTCTCTCCTAGGTGCAGCCAGGGGGAAATGACTGCCAATGGAGACCATTCTAGGAAATGAGGAGTCAATTGCTGTTGATCTCAGCCAGACCTCTAGAGCAGGTCTTGCAGCCAGGTGGGATGGCTGCTCCAAGCTATGCTCTGAAGGGTCGGTTATCTTCTCTGTTGGCACCATGATCTGTTTATGGGCCAGCCTGGCCAAAGACATGTCTGTGTTTGGTGCTCAAAATTCAAGTCTTTCTCCCCTCACTTTGTAAAAATATTCGCATACATGAAATAGCGGACAATCTGCCATCTATTCATTATGCCACCTTGTCCAGCCTGCTGATAGGACTGGCCCTGCGACGGGCTCCCTGCACCTGTTATAACGAGCCGAGGATCACACTGGGCCAGCGAGGGATCTCTAATAAGTTAATTTCCATTCTGCGTGAGCTCATTGCTCTCCTGCCTGCTCAGAATGCATGAGACGGCGCCGGTTGCGCTGGCAGATGCGTGCTTGGAGAATGTGTCCTTCTGCCTGTCTGCCCCCAGAAACTGAATCCAAGCTGAAACGTTTCAAACAAATGGCTTTTTAAATAAAATTAACAGCTGTTACTGTATTGGCCTGTGGCAGACTTTCTCGCCTGTTCTCCTATTCTTCAAAATCATCTCGATCAGCTTTTTCAAAAGACCAAGAAATAAACACAGCGTGTTGGGCATACTGATGCCTGCTGCGCTGCCGGATTTCTAGAAGGTATTGGGAATCAAACAGTATTGGGGGAGTCAAACTGCTCTGCCTGGTTAGAACCAGGAAAGTGGTTGGGGAAGGCAAAAAGTGGAAGCAAAGCAAGAGAGAGGAAAGCGGGGGGGGGGGCCCTCTATGAGATTCAGAAAGCCTGACTGTTCAACAGCTGCATTTTCTTGTTACTGGGCTCCAGAGATGCCTGGTAGAGGATGAAGGGGGCAAGTATTTTTTAAGAGAGTCACTTGCCCACCGATTTACCCCCATATACTGCCGCTGAACCATAAGCTGTCGATCGAAAGGTCGGCAGTTCGATTCCCGCGACGGGGTGATCGCTCGTTGCTTGGCCAGCTCCTGCCAACCTAGCAGTTCCAAAGCATGTCAATGCGAGTAGATAAATAGGTACCACTTGCGGGAAGGTAAACAGCGCTCCGTGTTCCAGCTGCATGCTGTGCGCTGCGGCAAGGAGAGTCATGCCGGCCACATGACCACAGAGGCGTCTTCGGACATCGCTGGCTCTTCGGCTTTGAAATGGAGATGAGCACCACACCCTAGAGTCGGACACGACTGGACTTAATTGTCAGGGGATACCTTTACCTTTACTGCCGCCTGAAACCACACATCTCTGTCAGAGACGGTCCAGCCATGAGGCTAGTTGAACCCCTTGCCTGGGGCAGGGACAACTGGTGGGGAATGCCCCGCACTCCACAACTAGTTACTGCCTCCTCCAACCTGCCACCTCCGCCAACCACTCCACTTGGCTGCCTCATGCGCTTGTGGTGTGCTCAGGGAGTGCATGAGAGAGGGGTTAGAGAGGACTTACTGTACTATCTCCTGCTCCAACTTTGTCACCACTTCTTGAAAAGTGGCTGGAGGAGAAATTCCACCGGGAGCAGAGACTTCTGCTCCTAGAGTTGTCCCCACCAAATCTCTTTACAAAAAGCAGCATGCAGTGGAGCTGGAACAGAAGGACAAACGTGTGGGCTGCTGGTGGAAGGTGTATGGAAGCATGGTAGTGTGCATAAGCTGGCAGGAGTAGTGGTGGGTGGTGGAATTTGAGGGGTTGGCTGATGGAAGTGGGGTTTTTATTCAGGTGATAGATCGGCTTATGGCCCAATCCTATCCTTTCCTCCCCCCGCAGGTGCAGCGGCACCAAAAATTTAAATTCACCTTCCCCTCTGTAAGCCTTCCTCTCTGCAATGGGTCTCCTCGAGCCTGCGCCAGCTCTTTAGTTCTTTAACTGGCACAAGTCCAAGGAGAAAAAGGGGTGGGGAGGCTGCTGCCGGTGGGGATAGGATCTGGTGTCCACCCCCTCTCACAGCCTCCCCACCCCCATTCCTCCCCCTCCCTTCCCAGTTTCACTCCCTCCCCACCCCTGTTCCGCCCTCCCCCACCCCCTCCTGCCTCCCACGCTGACTTACCTACTCCAGAGGGTTGGCCAGTGCAGTGATGACATGCGCGGGACGGTTCAGGTCTTCCTGCTGGCACTCCGGCAGCACGCACTGCTGGAGCACGCTTTACATCTGTCTTATGGCCAGCGGGGCAGCAGGGCAGCCCAATAGGATTGTGCTGTTAGTTTTAAAAGGAGGTTATTCATATTCTGTTTAAAGGTCATTTGTCATGGTGGCTCTACTCTTGTTTGTTTGCTTGTTTATTTATTTACAGAATTTATACCCCACCTTTCTCCCAGTAAGGGCAATCAACACGGCTTACAGAATTAAAAACAACAATAAAACATTACAAACAATTAAAACAATAAAAACAAGACAAACCCCAATGGATCACATAAACTAGTTAAAATTACAGCCCGTTAGCTATTGAACAATATCCTGAATAGAAATGTCTTAAGGCCCCGCTGTAAGGTCTCCAAGGAGGGAGTCATTCTTAATTACAAGAGCAGGGAATTCCACAATTGCGGTGCCACCACCAAGAAGGTCCTATTCCTCGCTGCCATCCCCCCCATCAATGGCGGCATGTTTAAAAGGGTCCTGTCTGATGACCTCGGAAGATATGTGGGATTATATGGAAGGAGGCAGTCCCTCAAATACCCTGGTCCCGAACTGTAACGCACTTTAAAAGTCAAAACTAGCACCTTGAATTGTGCCCAGAAATGAACCGGCAGCCAGTGTAGCTGAGAAGTCCTCAGACCAAGTTGAACCAAGAAGCCCCTGCAACCACACAGGCGGTTGCATTCTGCATTAATTGCAGTTTCTGAACAGTCTTCAAAGGCAGCCCCACATAGAGCACGTTGCAGTAATCTAATCTAGATGTCACTAGGGCATGGGTCACTGTGGCCAAGTCTGAACAATTCAGGTATGGTTGCAGCTGTTGGATCAGCTGAAGCTGAGCAAAGGCTCTCTTCAGCACGGCCACCACCTGGGAACCAGGAGCAGCTGCACATCCAAGAGAACCCCTAAGCTGTGGACCTGCTCCTTCAGAGGGAGTGCAACCCCATTCAGAGCAGGGCAATAGTCCATACCTGAATCGCGGACTTCAACCAGGAGAACCTCTAGGTTTAATTTCCGCTATGGAGTCTTCATGTTCAGACTCAGTATGCCACTGAATACCAGTTCCTGTGGAAGGATAGTGGGAGGCAGTGGGCTATTTCTGTCAGGCTCTGCTTGTGGTATTCCCAGAGGTTCACAATTCAGGAAGTGGAATGCTGGACCAGATGCATCTTTGAACCGATCCAGCTGGGCTCATATGTTTTTAGTGTGATGGTGTGAACCGACCCTTGATGAAAACAAAACAGAAGTGTCTTTTCAGATTGTGATTGCATTAGGTGCACATATGCACTGCTACTGGTGCTATTTTTTAAAAAAATGTGTGAACACTAGAAAACTGGAGGTCATGGTTACGAAATGCAGCACATTTCAATTAGTTACTGTAGCCAGTTGTGCTACTAAGAGGTCTCAGGGCACCTCAAGCATATTGCCCAGGTATCTTGGAAGTCTGTGGGAACTGTGCCTCCTCCTGGTTTTTCATAGTCAGGTGCATCCTCCAGAATGATCATAACTGGCTTATTTATTGCAAATCTGTATGATCTGATTCCAGCCATAGGGGAAAATTCTTTGCTGAGCTCCCGTTAATTACATTTAATTGCAGGCAACGATGCTGTGTTTGGCTTGAAACTGCCAGTACACCAGTTTTTCATTTTCTTTCTCCCAGTTTGACAGGGCTTGATATATAAACATTCAGTGACAGCCGTATCTTTCATCCTAGAGATGGGAAAGTCATCTGTCAAAGTCCCAATTAGCATTCTTGACGCTCCAAAGGCAATGCCACCTATATGGGGTGAAATCAGTCGAATTAAGGTAAATCTTCCTTTTGATCTTAGGTTACTGTTCAAACTAATTTCTCTCTTCATATTTATTCACCAGTGAAGGCTCAAATGATTTGCTGTCGGGGTGGATGTGTTCACAATGCTGCTGCCTGGCTATCTCCTGTTTGTTTGTATCTATTGGAAGAAGGGCCTGGGCTGTCAGAGACTTTTTAATGAAAAAGTTTCTGCCTTGTCATCTGGCAAAAATAATACTGGGGTGAGAATCTATTTTTCCTCATCTCTACCATCAGCGTTCGACCCCTGCATGTGATTTTTTTTTCTCTCAGTGGGAAACTAATATTTTCCTTGGGCATATTCTTTAATGTTTACGTTTAAATGCTTTCTGATGTTATTTATTCATTTTTAAAAGCATCAGAATGAATTTCCCAGCCTATAGGATGACAGGCTACAATTCTAAACAGTGGTGTCACCGGAGGTGGGGCGGAACGCTAAGTTCCGCACCGCGCTGACCTCCGTTACTCTCCGGCACCCCCTCGCTGGGACCCTCCCACACACACATACATATTTTCTAAGACAAAAAGCATGACACCTGTGACTTCATATCCTTATGATTAGCCAAATGTTGGCATTGATTGTCATGTTTATCTAGTGCTTCTTTAAGGTTAATTTTGAGTGGAAATGTCATAATCCAGCCAAAGTTAACACACTGTGTTTAGTGGGAGAGTTTTAAGGAAGTGCTTAACTCTCCTAGAGATAATGAGATTTAAATGTATTTGATTGACATGTAGGTTTGTGTGTGTGTGTGTGTGTGTGTGTGTGTGTGTGTGTGTGTGTGTGTGTGTGTGTGTGTGTGTGTGTGTGTGTGTGCATGTTATATATAACGTTCTATCTTACGGCTGTCTAAACATTACCAATTACAGATCTTGGTAACAAGAGCTAGGGCATCCTTCTGATGTATGGATATATCGGGAACCATGCCATCCACACAGACAATACTTGATGTGAATTTCCTCTAGCAGCTAGAAGTAAATTGAATTTTTTAAAGTGCATTTGTTCAGAAACTGGTTCTCTTGTGGGGGAAAAAAAAACAACCACTCGAAATAACTTCAAGTCATCTTCTGCACTAGCAAAATCTTTCCACTATTTTAATTGATGTGAAAGTCTTGAACATGTGTTACAATTTTCTTTCCTGCCCTCATTATGTTCATGCCTCACAAAAGATTCTGTAATACCTGACAATGGATGTAAGCAGTCACAAGGGGCAAGTGGTGTTCTTAAATTAGGGCTGCTCTGAAAAACATGCTAGATAGATTTATACTGAAAGTTGAAATGTGAGGTTTCTAAAAATGAAAACAAAAAGAGATCGGTTGATGATAGAGCTCTTACTTAGAATTCTGATGATTTGATATACAGTATTAAAGTTATTGTCTTCATTTCTATGATTCAGTAGGACTGTTCACCCATTAAACTATACCCAGGTATATCTATGTACCCAGGTAAAATCATTTTTAATCTGTACCTGGACACAGTTATTATTCACATGTTCTATTCAATGCAGGTTTCAGTCTGTCTGTGGATTGTTGATTTGTAAAAACGAACCTAAGCACAAACATTCACGAGGAAATGTATGCCTGGCTGTGGACATTCGGCATAACATGTGACCAGCCCTAGTGATTGTTTTCATTCAGGGTAGCCAGGCTGCTATCCAGAAATTCTTGCATCTTTAAAATCACCAACACAAGAAGAGATGATGGAGCTGGGGGACAGGATCTGCTGCTGAATTGTTTTCTGATTCATGATTGGCTTTAATCAATAAATGTGGCCCAATTCATATTCCAAACGACTTGTCTCACATGTTTATTGGGGGGTGTAAAGGCAATTATTTATTCTTCAGAAGGACCTTGCTTCATTTAGGGTTCTCTCCAAAGTGGCAGGATTCTTTTTGGAATGATATTCATTCTGAACCAACTGCACATACCTAGAGATCAAGTAATTTTCCTCTAACAAGGCTCCTATTACATGGACAGCTGTCTCAATACAACAGACACATGTGTGGGAAATCTGATGTGCTTGTAGTGCCATGTAAAAGTGGAGGGTTTTAGGTCAAACTTACAACCCAATCCTATGGAGGATTGGCCTGCCAGGCGGAGCGCATTACAACAGTGGAAGCAACTTCCACTGTTCTAAAATGGTTGCTGATGGTGTGGCAAGTCAGCAGTGGGGGTGGGAGGTGGGTGGGGTGGGGAGGGGGAAGACTGGGAAAGAAATTGGGTGGGAAGGGGGAGGAACCGGAGGCAGGGAGAATGCAGGGTGGTGGTGGATCTGGCTGCGCTGTCCCGCTGGCACCAGTGTAAGCTGAAATGTGCGCCAGAGAAGGTAAGAGCTGCGCTGAGCAGTGGAAGGGGGAGGGAAGGGCAGGGAGGGGGAGGATTGGGGCAAGGGCGGTGACGGGGGTGGGCGGATCAGCCCAGGAGGAGAGAGGCTCGATGGCACTAGCGTACGCCAAATCCTAACCCCCTTTTTGGGCCAGATCCACCAACACGGGTGCACACGGACTAAGCGCCAGCCATATGGCAGGTGCAGGTCTGAGTAGACCTGTTGCGGGACTAGGGCTTTCCCTAGGGTAAGGGGATGAAAGTCCCCTTACCTCAATGAGACCTCCCACTTCCTGCGTTTTCCTGCAGGATACAGCAAAGCCTGCTCTGGCACTGCTGCATCGGTGCAGGGAAAACTGGGTAAGATTGGGCTGCCCAACGTCCTCCCCTTATGTGCAAAAGAGGAAGGGAAGGGGAGTTTGGCTCATGTAGAGGAGAAATTACTATTAATTAAAGATGCTTAGGTCTCACTCATTGACAAAGGGCCCAGTCCTATCCAACTTTCCAGCACTGATGCAGCTGTGCCAACGGGGCATACGTTGCATCCTGTGGTGGGTGGGCAGTCACAAAGGCCTCCTCAAGGTAAGGGAGCGTTTATTCCCTTACCTTGTGGCTGTTTTGCAGCTGCATCTGCTCTGGAAATTTGGATAGGATTTCGTCATAGTATATGTTTCAAAGGGCCCATGACTGATGCAGCCATGCCAACGGGGCGTGTGCTGTATCCTGCATGGGGGGGGGCAGTCACGGAGGCCTTCTCAAGGTAAGGGAATGTTTGTTCCCTTACCTCAGGGCTGCATCGCGGCTGCATTGGCACTAGAAAGTCAGATAGGATTGGACCCAAAATTACTACAGTACTCCCATAACAGAAAGCTGAAATTTGGTATACAGCTAGTCTAACTCACCATGATTAGCATAAAAGGCTGAAATTAGGACATTTTAACTCTTCTTCCTCAAAATTAAACTTGCCTCATGGCAGTGGCCAGAACTCCATTATGGTGCAATCCCAGGCACAGATGGGCCAGGGTGTTGGATTGTACAGTAGCAGTTCTGAGCCAGCCTTGATTAGAGGATTTGAAGTGGCAGTCAGTTCTCTAGGATGTAAAAGGCAGCAAATTGGATTCCGTTCCATTCAGATTTAATGAAAAATGTGGCTTTCTTCCCCATCATAGGCGCCAAATTAGCATAGCTTAGCTAGAAAGCGAATAGTACCAATTACTACATTTGTGAATGGATTACATCACAGACCTACTGCTGTTTCTTCCATGTCTGGGCCTTTTGGCCCCACTGTTTACATACGAGAAATTCTCGTATGTAATTTCTCGAGAAATTCTCGAGAAATTCTCGTCGAGAATCTAAGAAGAGTATTGTTGGCTCAGAGCAGAAGTCCCTCTTGTCCAATGTCCTGCTTCTCACAGTGCTCAATTTTTAAAGCCACTTGAGCTAATGGCCATTTCCACATCTCAGGGCAGTGAATTCGTCATTTAATTATAGCATTGTGCAAAGAAGTACGTTCTTTCGTAAGGGCAGCCTTTCAGTGCCCAGGAACAATTTATAATGTGCACTGATGGTTGTGAGTGTATAATAGCAAACAACTGCAGATGATGATGATGATGATGATGATGATGATGATGATGATGATGATGATGATGATAATCAAGTCAAGTGGTATACTATGCAGGAAATCAGACATGCCAAGGCATTGTTTAAATTCAGTGACAAATGTAGACTGGTTGTTATAATGAAGCAAAACATACTAGAGCTCTCTATTCACCATTATAAGAGTACTGTATTCTACAACATAGGTCAGAGCTGAATTTGAGACTTGGCTATGATTTATTTTGAATTTTTCTTGAGCATTCCTGCTCTGTTGCGCAGAATGGAGGGTGTTTCTGCTTCGTATGATACACATAGCTTCAAGGAGAGCTATGGGAGGGAGGGAGAGAGAGAGAGAGAGAGAGAGAGAGAGAGAGAGAGAGAGAGAGAGAGAGAGAGAGAGAGAGATATGGATGGATGCATAAGATTAGGGAATGAATTTTGAGAGTTCTAATTTCAATATTAGATCAGCTGCTCTTGCATGATAGAATTCTAGCTCTTGATGCAGAATTTTTAGATTATCCTGAATCATTATTTAGGGAGGGAAATTTCTGCCCATCTCTTATGCCTTCCCCTATACCCACACACCCATCTAGCAAAACACACCATTTTTTAATTATTTAAATTAAAAAAAATAAAAATCAAATTTATTAATTAATTACATAATCCAATTAATTAGCTAATTAAGTATAGGGTTACTTGGACCGTGCTGGATCATAACAGGGGGTACAAATGGCCACAAAGGTTGAGAACCCCTGTCATCTCAGCTCTCTCATAAGCCGCTGGGTTTATCTTTCCATGAATGCCTCCATCATTCCCTTCTCCCAGGAACCTCACTTTCCCAGGCAGGCTCCTGGGAACTGAAATCTCTCCCTGTCTTAATGCAATCATTACATTGTGTTTCAAACAGAGTGGTATGGAGACGTCAAGGGTCTGTTTAGTTTTATTTGTGAGAATACCTCCTCAATTGTCTTTAAGAAATGCAAATCTCCAGACTCCCTGGAGCCCGTATTCTCTTGTGACTGTACAGGTATATCTCCCAAGAAATGTTTTTGTCCTGATTATGTGCTCACAAAAAGTGTTGGCACATTATCACTTTGTCCTAAAAGTGTGCTCACTTTTTCAAGGGGTCAGCACTCCGCACTCTTCGGGTGCTGTCCACTGCGCTGTGTGACAATAAACCCAATACTTTTTCCTTGCCCTCCAGTTTGCATGGTTCAGCCTTATTAATCCTTAAGTAATAATTTTGGCTACAGTTTGGTGTTAGAAGTGGGATGGGAAAAAGCCATACTGCCTTCGTGGCTCTGGCTTGGGAGAGTCAGCTCTCCCCCACTGAAAAATCCTAGTGGCCAGAGGTGGGTCAGAGCCTAGAGGTGCTCTCCTCAGACCAAATGGCTGCGTTTGGGCAGACCGGCTGGAATCCCCTCAAGATCATTGGACCTTGCTAGAATGGTAAGGAAAAAGGGGGACATTTATCAGTATGGGGAGGGGGTGCATGTATTGTGTGGAAGTCAATCTGGAATTTGGTTTTCCATGGACCTCAGCCACTCTGCGCTAGGAGAAATCTCTTGGCCTCAGATGCTGCAATAGCAAGGGGGGGGGGTCTGGCTCTTCCCCCCTATCTTGGAAGCACTATTGGGACTATAGAGTGTACGTGTGTGAAGCCTGGCCTGCATTCAGGAAAAACCCCTAGGGAAAAACCCCTAGGTCAATTCTCGCCTTGCAGGGAAAATACCAAAGGCAGGTTTAGTTTAGATAAGACTTGCAAGGAAAAATGCCTTTAGAGATGTTGTCCCCTGTTCTTGCAGCCTGTTAGGTAAAGTCAGGGAGTAATCACTTTTCCAGGTTTGGATAGGAAAGGGATAACGGAACGGACGCCCGGCACTCGAACTGGTATGGCAATCCCAGGGCAGCAGCTATGGGCAAGCCCCAAAGCAAACCAGGAAAACTCCCAAAGGGACTCACAGCTGTGAAACTCTACCCAGTGCCTGTGGAGCGCTCCGCAGGCGCTTGTTTATGGCGGATTGTGCCACTAGTTCTGGGTATACAGGTAGCTTTGAAATAATAGTATGTGTGTGTGCCTGTCTCTTTCCCTGAAAAGTAAAAGTAAATGTAAATCAATCTTCTGAAATTAAGGAAGCAAAAGGTAGCATATGTGTGGGGGTTGGCAAGAAAAACAAAGATCTATCCAGCAGGCTGCTGAAAATAGAGAGGAAAAGCATAAGTGTTACTTCTGCAATTAAAAGGTTTCAGGTTATTGATCCTTCGTTTTCATTCCAGTGACAATCCGCAGAGAAATGGGAGGGGGGAAAGTGAGGTTCCATTTTCTTTCATTGAACTTGTCCAAACACAACAATTTTCACTCGGGGGAAAACAAATGATTCCTGGTCACAGAAAATTAATGAGAATTCATAAGATTTAAAATATTTCACTCAATTGTTGTTGTTGTTCAGTTGTTAAGTCGTGTCCGACCCTTCCTGATCCCATGGACCATATCCCGCCATATCCCTTCCTGTCCTCCACTATCTTCCTGAGTTCGCTCATTTTCATGTTCGTTGCATCGGTGATGCTGTCTAACCATCTCATCCTTTGCCTTCCCCTTCTCCTTTTGCTTTCAATCTTTCCCAGCATCAGAGTCTTCTCCAGAGAGTCCTCTCTTCGCATTAGGTGGCCAAAATATGTAAACTACTCAGTGTCTTGATAAATTATGATTACTTACCATAAATGTAGCAACATCACTTTACATTTATTTTCCTTACCCTGTTCATTGAGTACAGCTCTTTCTGAAGTACAGCAGGTGACTGTAAGATGTAGACCCTCCTTGGCAGTGACTCTCTAGGGATAGATCACAGGACCTTCCCTGTCAATCAGGGCAGGGAGTGGGCTGGGCAGGGGGTGGTTTGGGGGCGGGAGAGGGAGGATCTCAGTAGTAGTGGTGCATGTTGAGATCCTATTGAGGTGAACGCCAGAGAGAGAGAGAGAGAGAGAGAGAGAGAGAGAGAGAGAGAGAGAGAGAGAGAGAGAGAGAGAGAGAGAGAGAGATGGACTGTGAAAGTAACATCTCGAATGAAGGGTTCTATGAAAGATTAGAACGTTATTATATTGTAAAAACCTTTTGGGGTTTAGAACAGCCTGCCCATGTACACCGCCTTGAATAAAGTCAGAGGAGAAATCCAATAACCAGAAAGGCGGTATATAAATACTGTATATTATATAAGTCGAAGCATGTGGAAATTTCCTCTAATTTAAGATGGAATTTGAAGGTAGGGGGGAAAGATTTTTTACATGACTTTTTTTTTATATAGTTGTTGCTACTACATAGCTGGTTCTCAGAATGCTCCAGTGTTGCCTGTAGTAGGGAGGCCACACATGAGGGGCACATATATAAGTTTTTTGGTTCAGTCCCTGTCTTCTCCATTTTCAGGGTTGATTCCTTGGAATGGTGCTAGCAGTGAAAGAGGACAGCACTAGATTAATTGAAGTCTTGATCCTGCACGAAGTAGGGAAATACCGAAGGAATTTTACATGCATTTTAAAGCGTTAAGCATTTCAGCAGTAGTTCAGTGTGCCAGTAAGCCAACCACTCATTAGAACCACCTGGAAACGTGCCCACAGATTACCATTCTTTTGATTAGTGTGAAGCAAAGCAGTTCTCACATTCAGACAGTATTGATTTCCCTATGAAGAAGACATCTTGGTTCTTCAGGATAAACATAGGTACAAGTGACATTTGGCGGGGCTCTACCGATTTCAGATTAATGGGCTTTGCTAGTTTGACGGCTGAAAGGAATGATCGCAGCCTTCCAAAATTCATCATTTTGTGACAGTCTTCCCTAATAGCACCATTTTTATACTTCTATGGTAAATTTAGCTTTCAGTGTTAAATCTCCCACTGCAGGTCATCCATCCTTACAATGTCATTGCATATTTTTAGTACAAAAATGTTGAATAAAAATAGCAGGCTGAGGGTATTAGATAGGTTGTGAGGTGCGGAGTTTTCATTCAAGAAGAGTCAACTTTGAGTGAAATGCAAGCACCTTGTCTTGTTCCACCTGGCTGGGGCCAGAGGCAGGCAGGTAAGACCTGGGGGGAGGGGCTGATTTGGGGGGAGGGGCTGATTTGGTGAAAAGAGAAAAGAAAGCAGGCAATAGGTGAAGGAGCATTTAAGACACAGACCTTTTAACTGCCTGTGTGTTGTGGGAGTACCCTCTGAAATTGCTGCCTGAATGCTTTACTGCTGCTGTTGGGTTTATTATTATAAGTTAGTATTTATTGTTTTTTTTAACAGCATCATCATTTAGGATTTTAAGTAGCTCAGCTGGGATATTATCATCTCCGTTAGCTTTGTTGTTAGTAATGCTACCTAAGGCCTACTTGACTTCACTCTCTAGGATGTTGCTGGAGACGACTCCTGAGAGTCCCTTGGACTGCTAGGAGATCAAATCAGTCAATCCTAAATGATATCAACCCTGACTGCTCCCTGGAAGGACAGGTACTGAGGCTGAAGCTCAAATATTTTGGCCACCTAATGCGAAGAGAGGACTCTCTGGAGAAGACTCTGATGCTGGGAAAGATTGAAGGCAAAAGGAGAAGGGGAAGGCAAAGGACGAGATGGTTAGACAGCATCACCGATGCAACAAACATGAAAATGAAGCAAACTCAGGAAGATAGTGGAGGACAGGAAGGCCTGGCGGGATATGGTTCATGGGATCACGAAGGGTCGGACACGACTTAACTACTGAACAACAACAAATTTATTGTTTTTATTGTTTTTTACATTGCCGTGATATATCAGTGATAAAGAGCAGTATATACATTTGCAAAATAATTTTTATAAAAGCATGGTATATGTGCTTGTCTGATAATACTGTACATGTGTGTGCACACGTGTGCGTGCATGCATGTGCGCACGTGTGTAACTGGGTCTCCTCACAGCTGAGCTCTGTTGCTGTATCTCTGGCATCATCAATGGTTGCCAATTAGTTGCCACAAGCCTTGCAGACTGAGCTCTGCTCTTCACGATTGCAGCAAGACTGCAGTACTAGGCTAGTCACCTGACTGAGCATTCAAACAGCTGACAGCAAAAAAATCAAACCCTGTCTTCCAGGCCCTATAATTCCATAGTCTTGGAGCTTGCTCCTCAGTCTGAACAACTTGCTTCACTGTGAAAGGACCCTTTAGGTTGTTCCCTTCTCTTGTTGCTCTTGTTCCCTGCTTCCATACTCCTGCTTTTGAAATATCATCTCTGGCCTGACCTGAATTGAATTGCTTCCAGCCCTTCCACTGCTTGTTATGGAACTTGACTGTGCTCTGGGCACATCCACCTGACAACTGGCTCCCTGGAAGTCCCTGAAACGTGACTGGTTGGGGACTGAACAACTAGATTTTCAGGACCTGGGACAGTTTCAAAGACCAGAGACGTTGCTCTGTGAAGAAACAAGGTTTAATTGAGCCATTATATCCTGGTGCAGGTTAGAGGGTTGCTCAAGCCTGTCCTTTTGGTCAACAAGAGCATTGAAAGAAACTGACAGGAACGACACACTGGCTAAAACCTCTGCTGTGAAGAGTTAGTATGGTCAGTACTGCATTCTTTCAGGGGCCTCACATGGGGAATCCCATGACACTGGCAGCAACTGACATGGAGGGGGGACGGCGGCTCAGGCTGCTCACTTCAGTGGTCTAAATTGCTGGCCTCGGGATCACAGCAGATTCCCACGGAGGACTAAGGGTCTGTTGCTCCTTGAACTGTGCTTCAGTCAGTCTGTTCTGATGGCAAGATTCTTGGCCCCTGAGATACTGGCTAAGTCAGGGTCAATATACAGTGTAACATTCATATTATAGCAAAGGTCGTCCGCAGAGAAATGGAGAAAGCAAGACGGTTTGTCAGCTGCCAAGATGACAAATTTTTGTTGTACATAACATTTTGGCTTTTCAAAAGAATGTGAAAGGATGTTCCCTGAAGAAGAGTGCTGCGGCTTGGAAAGTACACATGTCATATCTTATTTCATGGAATTCATAATACATTTGTTCTTTTCTGCACCCTTGGTATTTCCCTCTCTTTCTCGTTCACCACTGTGATGTGTTGCATTCATTTTCTTTTTCATTTTCATGTTGTGAATCCAGGGTCATAAGACATGACTGAGTTCACAGTACAGTAAAGGTAACACTATCCTTGAAGTTACAGTTGGAAAACTGACATGGATTATTTGCTGTATTACAAATTTACATGGAGAGAATAACAAGCAGGTACTCCAACAAGGCTGCTTCCCAGACGCAAACTGGGGTGATGATCCCAAAATCTGATGGAGCTATTCCTAAATATTAGGTACTGTATTGTTATTTTGTATTGCAGCCGTACAGCCCAATCCCGTTTAGCAGGACGCAACGGCACAAATAAGGCTCCCGCCGCATCCTATGCAGGATTGATCCTGTGCCAGAGGCCTCCACATGGTAATGGTAAACATTCATCCCTTTACCCCAAGTAGAGCCCCAGATACCCCAATGGGCCTACTCGAATGTGCACCAGCATTTTTGCTGGGGCACATTTGAGCCGGCCGTGTTATGCCGACTAGGCATGGGAAGGGGGATAGCATTCGGCGGAGCATGCCGCTGCCGATCTCTCCCCTATCCTGAGCCCGGTGGACCAATCCAGCCCCCTGAAATGCCCTCTCCCCACCCTCCACCATGCCGCGGGGACTTACCTCTCTGCTGCGGCACTCCACCGTTCTGTGGCTCTGGCGGAGTGGCTTGTCGGGTACCGCAAATGTGCTTTCTGGCATATTTGCAACACCTTAGATCGGCAAAGCATTCGCTCCGCTGGTCTAAAATTAAACAGGATTGGACTGTTAGTCACCACACCTATCTATCTATTGATCGTTCTACCTATTTAATGGCTTATTGGCTGTGTTCATGGAATGTCACTGGGCTGGAGATTGTAGTTGTTTTCATTCATGTGATTGGCTAAGGAAAGCAGCAAGTGAATGTGCATGCTTATTTTCTCTCACATTTGGAAGTGCAGGAACTCTTGTTCCTACCAGCAGTACAGGAGTGAAGCATAATTTTGAAAAAAGGATGCCCCATTTTCCATAGCCACGAATGTTAACAGCGTTCTCTGAGGCTTGCCAAGGTTCAGCCTAACAAAGCAATTAGGATGAAGTCCCAATGAATTGGTTCACTAATGAGTATGTCCGGCATTGGCAAAGTACATAAAACATGCCAGAACAACTTTTCTAGTGGTAGTTGCCATAGTTTGTGTTGTTGATCAAAGCACAACTTTGTTCTGTTTGCTGGTGCCATTCATTAACTCTCATTTGTGAGGATGGGTAGTGTTCTCCCACCACCCTGGACTATACAGCTAAAAGTAAAAAAAAAAAAAAAGTGACTACCTCCTCTTTTGAACTCTCAGCCAGTCTAGTGAATGGAAAGATTACAAATGTAGGAGTACATCCCAGTGCTGTTTTCTGAGAGCTGGTATAGTGGCTCGGAGACTGAGCTATGAATCGGAGCAGCTCTAGTTTGAATCTTGCCTCTGTTATGAACTCATTAAGTGGTCTTAAGCTAACCTTTGTCTTCTCATCTGCAAAATGGGGATAATAATACTAACCTTACAGGCGCTCTGCACACCTGGGGGGTGTGTGTCTTGCATTTTGCACTTCACAGCAGACCTCAGGCACCTAGGGGACTTGGGTTGGGTCAGACCACCACTACTAACATCCATAACTTCTAAGCCCAGGAAAGAAATCCACAGACTTCCTACATGCTTGTCAGACAGGTATGAGAACCAAAAACAAAACAAAAGAAAGATTTTTTCCCTATCTCTAACCCCCCCCCCCCATTGTTACTTGTAACAAAACGATTCCTTCCATCTGCATGGAGCAAAGCAGGCTGCAAGGACTTCTGTCATCATTCAATAGCCACCTAATCAACTTGAATGGTCTCATCCTCCTGGGTAGTCAGAGAGATCGAGGAAGAAAGTGGTACCCCCATCATATTTCACCCACATTGTTATGACATTTCATGCATTAGTGTCTGCAGCAGATAATTGGTTTTATCTGAATTCACAGAAGTACTTTCAGTTCTAGGAAAAGTAAAACAACAACAACACCCCATTCTCCAGTGGTTGCTGAAGCTTACCCTAACAAAGTAATTACAACAAAGTCTTAATGAGCAGGTTCACTAATGAGTGCGTCAGACTTTGGCAACAGACAAGAAACAACACGAAAATTGATTGAAGCAGAGTCCAGGCAGATCGGAAATCCTGATGGTCAGCAGATTTGGCAAACAGCAGGTGGCTGCTGGGGAGGGGGGGGGAGTCAGGCACCATTGGTGGAGTTCACCCAGCTTTGCCATTGCTGTCTTCAGGCACTCCTGGGCCCATCATCATGCTGCTTGAACCGCCAGGTTGCAGCAGTGCCCAGACGCTCTTTTCTGGGCTTCCAATAGGGGAGTTCAATGCCATCCCTCACCCCTATCTACTCCATATATCAGCCTGTCTATCAGAGGCTTGGACAGGACAACGGTTATCCAGGCTGGAGAGGGTGTCAACAGAGGAAGCACTGCTAATATAATAGGACGCCTATTCAAAGGGCATCACCCAGTCCTGTCTTGTGACACCCCCCAAGTCCTCTGTGACTTTTCCCTCCCCTGGTTTTCCCCACAGCTACTCCTGTGTTTCCTCCCAGTTTCCTCCCCCTAGGACTTTCTCTCCTTTCTACCCTTGGGTCCCCTGTGACTTTATCTTGTCGTCCCCTCCTTCCCGTTTTTATTTTTGGTCACCACCTCTGGCTGCTCCTCCTTGCTCACTTTGGCAACTGGCTGCTCTGCTTGGCTCCCCCCTCCAATCCCCGTTCCGGCACACTCCGCCTTTTCCAGAACAGGAGAGGGGGAGAATGGCGGACTGGAGTGTCCACAGCTCTACTCCTCCCGTTGTACAGTTCCCTGCCCTCTGCCTTTTTGGAATAATGGGCAAATTCCGTATGCTGGACACTGGGGTGGGGGGGTGTATGCATGTTATTTGATCACCTAGGTAGACCCTCTTGTCTTTGACCCCTCATTGTCTTAAGGAAGGGGCGTGGCCCCAGACCCAGTTTCCTTCTTCTTCTCCCTTCTCTCAGTCACTTCCATCCTGATTCCAGAGTAGATGAGATGATGCCAAGCTCCTCTGGAGCCCAGCGGCCATCTTATGCCATGCTTCCATGCAGAGAGCCCCAGTTGTAGAGGGGTTCTGTCCTTCAAGTTTAGTGTATCCTCTGATATGAATCAGAAGCTGTACATATGAACGAAACTGTAAGTAAACTTCTTTGTGCAACTTCAATCAACTATGCCTAGTGTGTTTTCTCTAGCCAAGTAAAGCTAAGCAAGTCTGCCACGTGGGTGGGGAGTAACAGAGTAGGGAGAGGGGAACGGAGCGACGAATAGCTACCCTCCTCCCCCTAATTCCTACATGCCTTTCAAAAGGCTGAGTGGGCAGGAATGGAGAGGGGATGAAAGGAAGGAGCCAAGCAGAGCAGCAGCGGCCAGGGAAGTGAGCCCCCTGAACACTGTGGGACTTACTTCTGAGGAAACATGCATAAGTGTCAGCCGTAAGACGTTGCGAAGGGGCATGGGCTTTGGAGAGACGTTTTCAGAACTGAGCTACTGAGAGGCATTTTTAGTCAGAATTAGTATTATTAGAAGATCTGTCATATTTTAACTATGTATTCTTCCGCTCATTAGGCAACGTATCCCCATAAGACATATCAACCTTACAGAGTTGCCCTAGCCTAGACCAAGCCAGAAACTGTTCCATCTTTGCTATCTAACATGCTGACAGGGGGAATTTCCCAGAATTCCCTAAACTGAAGATGCCAAGCTTGAACGGAGGGCCTCTGCATGCCCAGCATGACCCTTCCCCGACTCTCTTGAGATGTGTGAGGCTTAGGAAGAAAAGGCATTTGTGTTAATGAATACTGAGTTGAAATAATTCGCAACAGAGACACAACTGGCAGCTTGATTTCAGGTACATTACATGAAAAACAAATTAGCCAAAATGGGAGCCAAATAATGTTTCAGTATACAGGCAAATATTAAGCTTAAGTGGAAATATTAAGCTTAAGTGGCATCACACTGAAATTCTGAAAATTGCACAACGTAACTTTGCATAGCTTTGGGGTGGTTTTTTTTTTCCAAAAGGAAATGTGAAATCAGTTCTGCTAGCATGAGAATAAATGCCTGATTCTACACACGAGTTTCTTTAATTACAGCATTGAAGAGAAGTGTTATTCCTGTTATAATTTTAATGAGATAATGGACACCAGTAGTCACTGGAATTCTATGAATACATTCTTTGGGACAAATTCCCATTGAACTCAGTAGGGCTTACTTCTGAGTAAACACGAACAGGATCAGGCTGTACGTTTAGTTACTTATGGCATTCATTTATCATATTTGTACCATATTTGGCACTTGACACCAGGGATGTGGATCAAGTCTCTGACTCCAAGTTTCGAGGGGTCCAAGTCTCAAGTCAAGTTCCAAGTCTTTGCTCCCGAGTCTTTGGTTGTGAGTTGCGAGTACCTATCTATTTAATGGGGAAAATGGGTTTAAACCTGAATAAAATTGGACTTGTCGTAAAAGGCTCCAAGTCTCGAGTCGAGTCTTTTACAATCACCGAGTCAAGTCCGAGTCAAGTCATTGATGTGACTTGAGTCCAACTTGAGTCTGAGTCAATAAACTCAAGTCTACATCACTGCTTGACACTGTACAAAACAAAAATCACAATACAGCAGTCTCTTTGATCATGTTTTTGAAAGCAGGAAATGAATCCAGTAAATAAATATATAAAGAAACAAACCACCCCAAACGCAATTATTGTTATAAAACAGTATACAGTAATACTCATCCGTAAAAGCATATCCATAAATAAAAAGTCCAGAACGTATCTCAAATCAAATCAACCGTAAATGGGTCGGGGTCAAGGATTGCCATCTCCAGGCCGGGTCCTCACACAGTAAGTAGAGTGGAAGTAGACTGCGCCCTGCCCCTTCAGAATGGAGATGGAAGATTATAAGTCTGAATGTTTCCCTAAGTTCGATTAAAAACTCACTACAGATAGAAAACCAGCAATACAGACAAATTCTGAGTTCAAATCTTTTTTCCTGGTGTGCCAATTTTCTGTTAGCAGGGATTTTTTTTTAACAACAGAGGTATCTCCAAACTGTAGTCTCAAGTGGTACAGTCCATTCTATCACCTTGTGACTCTACCACCTCATTTATTCTGTGGCATGTGTAGGCTAGAACCAGCCTCTGCGGATGCCAATGTGGGCGCCAATGTTCAGCTGGTATATGTACAGGTATATCCAATGTGCTTCATCTGCTAAGCTTCTTTATGTCTCTTACACAATATTTTTCATCTGCATCAAAGCTTTGGGAATGATTCACAAAGGTAAATACATTAAGGTTGAATGTGTCATCCATACAATGTCTTCAAAGATGATTGACTATTGTTTCACCAAACATTTTCCCAGGAATAATTCCAAATGGTATTCCAGACACACAATCCACTTGTAGCTCAGGGAGAGGCCCACAGACAGGGGATTTCCCATAGCCTGTTTGATAGACGTTGATTTGTCCACAAACACTAGCACAAAGTTTAACATGGACCAGTCAAAGTGACTGATGTTGCAACTCTGTTTACCAAGAGCAGCACCTATGTTCTGGTACCTGTCCATGACAGATCAGTGTCCCCATTTCATCCTTACGTTTGTCACTGGACTATGCCATTTTAGTGTGAGTTGCTAGAGTCAGTATTAGCCTTCAGGATTTAGCTCTCTGTGGACCAGGGGTTCTCAACCTTTGGGAGTCCGCGTATCCCCTATGCAGGCCCCCAAAGTTTGGCATATCCCCGGATCCCCCCAAGTCCCGTATACCCTGCGTACCTCCAAAATTGCACCCCCCCCCCCCGAAAGTGTCTTTTCCAGCCTGCGGCGTGGCCGAGCGGGTTCTCCGGCTCGCACCGCAAGCCGGAGGGAAAGGCTACAGCCCTGCCGAATACAGCCCTGTCCCCTGTAGCTCTCCCTACCTTTTTTCACAGCCACCACCATGTTGGATCTCCTGAAATCTCGTGAGATCCAAGGTCGCGGCTCCCAAATCTCATGCCGTTCAATGTAAGTTGGGAGGAGTGGATGTCCCTGAATCCATTCAATACACTACAGTATACATCTGCATGAACTCTAAGGCACTGCGCAGTGTATAGCCTGACATTTCATACACTGCTGCTGCTAAGATATATTTTGAAATGTTGATAGCATATTGTAGACTATTATGCTTTTCAAATGTAGTTTTAGTCAAAAGAACAAACATCTTATAGCTTTCAGAAGTATGTCATATTGGTGGCAGCGGTGGGTGTGGGGGGGCTTGTACAGTGATCTTTGGGGTGTTACAAACATGTCCCTATTTTCCTCTGCAAAATGTTGAGTGCCTGAAGTTATAGTGAATTCTTTTTGAGTTTGGAATTAGGTAACAATCTTTTCGCATTGTTATAAAATCAGACTGTTTGAACATGACAACAAGACAAGAAACCTGCCAGAAAGAGAAGGTGTCAGATTAAAACAAATGTTTGCTTCCAACAAAGTCTTTGTGCTTTTTAAATACATATGTGGATTTATAGAAACAGCAGAAAATCCAGAATAAAAAAAATACTGTGATGTAGATCCCCCCCGCAAATGGATCTCCACCACAGGAGGGCTGAATATTTCTATGTATTTTCAAGGAGGAGGAGGAGGATCTATAAATGCATCGTCCTTGAAAAGAATGATGAAGCTCTTATGGATGGGGGCTCCATGCAATCATCGATCCCTTACGCTCGCAAATCACTGGATCAGGATGAATATTTATTCATATACTCATCATTCAGATGAACATGTTAGTTATTCCTCAGACGTTAAAAGACAGTTTCATCAGATGCATTCGCCAATCCGTCTTGAGATGCAGCATGGAAGGAAGACGAGAGGCACAGTGGGGTCTCTTTGAAACATGCTGATCTAAATGTTTAACCTTGGTTACTTTCTTGCCCCCCTCCCCGAAAAAAATCTTAAGCACACAGGCAGTCTGCGTTTTGCATCACATTTCCAAGCGACGATAATGCCATGATAATTATTATTCATTTAAATTATTAATAATAGAGTCAGTACTTCAGAGTGACCTTTTGTCCCCGCACAATTAGAAATGCTCACCCAATTTTGTGCTAATGCAATCATGCTGGTGGGGAAACCCTTAAACGCAACATTTATTGCCACCCAAGACTGCAGCTCTCAGAATGCATTTCGTAGGAAGCCTGATGCTGATAACAACAACAACAACAACAACAACAACAACAGCAGCAGCAACAACAACAACAACAACAACAGTATTTATATACCGCTTTTCAACAAAAAGTTCACAAAGCGGTTTACAGACAAAATCAAATGATTAAATGGCTCCCTGTCCCAAAAGGGCTCACAATCTAAAAAAGATGCAGAACAGCACCAGCAAACAGCCACCAGAAAAGACTGTGCTGGGGTGAAAGGGGGGCAGTTACTCTCCCCCTGCTAAATATAAGAGGAGCACCAACTGAAAATGTGCCTCTTGCCCACATGGTTGGGACAAGAAAAGATACCCCTGACCCCCCCCCCCAGCTCCAGTTGTTATATAGGAGGCTTACAAAGGGAAGATGTTGGAATTGGCAGAACTCCGGCTGTATCCAGAAGGGTTTTATTGCTAGCACTCAGCCTGGGTGAGGGAGGTTCCCTGAGGAAAAACTCAAAAGGAATTCCACATCCAATAGAAGACATATTACTCCACCTCACCAAAATGCAGTCCATCTACAGATTCCATCACCTCATCTTGCTACAGGAACATATGAGGCTACCTTAGATCAAGGCAGGCCATTGGTCCATCTAGCCCAGCATTGTCTCCTCTGATTGGGAGCAGCTCTCCAAGGACCCAGGTGGTATTCTTTTCCAGTGGTGTCGCTACACCCCCACGGGGGGTCGCCCACGACGCCGCCCCCACATGACGCGACGCCGCCCCCATGTGACGTGACACCGCCCCACGTGACGTGACACTGCCCCCACGTGATGTGGGCGCGTGATGTCACACCCCGCTGGCGCCTCCAAACACCACCCCCTGCCGTTTTTACTTGATTTTAGAGTCGTACGGAAGCAAAGGTGGGCGGGAGGGCCGAAACATGGTCGTTCCGGCTGCGAAGAGCCAGTGAGACGTCAGGAAACTGCTCAAGAAGGTCAGTTTGCGCCCTCCTGAGCCCGCGATTCCGCGCCCTGGGGCCCTGGGCACCAAGGCCCCCCCCCGACATCGATACTACTGTTCTTTTCCCAGTCCCTACTGACTGCTGCAAAAAGGCCAGGTTCTATTTCTTGTATCTACACTTAAAAAAAAGGAGCTTAGGACTTCCTAGCAGGACTAGACAAGTTGCCCCTGCCTCCTGCTTGGAGACCTTAGAGAACCACACAGCTAGTCAGTGTGCTGGATGGACCACAAGTCAGTATATGGCAGTTTCATGTGTTTTCCCAGACTGCTGAGCTGCCTCAGCTACACCTGACAGCGCAATACTATCCAATTTATGCCACCAGTGTAATTAAGCTCAATCCTATCCAATTTACGCCACCTCTACTTGGGAGCTCAGGAACACTGTCAGCCAGACTACAGCATAACTGACAGCGCAATCCTATCCAACTTATGCCACCAGTGGGTGTAACCCAGTAGTGCAGCGAGAACGGGAGGCCCCAGAATGAAAAGGAGATTCAAATCCTCTCCAAAAAGGAGATTCAAAGAGGATTTGAATCCCCTTTCCGTTCTGGGGCCCCCCGTTCTTGCTGCACCACTGCTGGGTTACACTGGTGTCATAAATTGGATAGGATTGCGCTGTCAGTAATGCTGTAGTCTGGCTGACAGTGTTCCTGAGCTCCCAAGTAGAGGTGGAGGTGGCTTAGCAACAAAAGCAACCACCTGATCATCCTCCCTTCTCTTATTAACCCTCCTAGCCTAGCTGGATCCCATCATCATAATGTGCAAGGACAGACAATATTTAAAGTGAACTGAGTAGTGACCGTGGGGTGGGGTGGGAGGCCCAAACCAGAATGTACCAAGCAGCAAGAAAAGGATCCTTCTCTCACCGATGTGCTCACATCTCTATTTCTCCATCTCCCTAATCTGGTTCCTAGAAAGCCTAAATGACTCCTAAATTTTGCAAATATTTTGCACCTCTGATGATAATAGCTGCAGACATGCTTATGATGAGACACACATAGCTGATGTGGTTTCCAGGCCAGGGGAGCATGTGTAGGTAGCATTGTTTCTACCCAGCGCTCAGACCTGTATACTTATGAAGCAACTATGTACTGTGAGCCTCCAGTGAGTTCTTCTCCTCCAAAGGAAGCACAAAGCCAGGTGACCCTGTGCGCCCCAACGTCTCAGCCCTCCGGGTTGAGATATATACCCAATATATAATATACAATATATAATACACAATATATAGTACACAATATATATGTATTGCTTGACTGTTTGTATGTTTGACTGTGAGCCTGCAGGCAGCGATGGGCTCATTGTATTTTTGGAAGGACAGTACTTTGTATAGTTCGGGGGCTTTTTATAAAGAAAGGAGGAGGCAGAGGATACCTGGGGACCCACTGGATAGCCAGAGCTGGGGAGGGGTGGGGGATGCACTCTGTATTTGCTCAGGGACATATTCACGTATTCTTACTTTATTGAAAATACATGATGGAGCTAAGTTCTGGTCCCAAACAACCCGCTTCCCACCACGAAGAAGAGGAGGAGGGAGGCGCAAGGATCCAGCTAGTTCAGGATCCTGCTTTGCACAGCGGCCACCAGCCGGCAATCAGAAGCCGTAGCCGCCCCTTGCTGTTGCTCTCCAGCAGCCCCCGTTATTCAGCGGTGTGTATATATACTGCCTCCGAACACGGAGCAGCCCCCGCGACGGCTCCTTTTCTAGCCGAAGACGCGCCCCTCTACCCCCCCCCCCCGCTCGTCTCCAAGGGGAGGGCGGAGCACGGAGCGCCGCTCTGCGAGCGCAGCAGGTTCTTGCTCGGCTAGGAGCAGCCCGCGAGGGCGGATCTCTTCGCCCCCAGCCGGGGGGGGGGGGAATCCGGACCGCTTCTCTGAGCTCATTCCCCACGCCAGTCAGCTGCGAGCTGTCTCTTGGCTGTCAGCTGATCCGGGAGAGGAGCCTTCTTCCGTCTCATTCACTCTTTTCCTCGCTTCCCAAGTGGATTAAAAACTCTTGCAGGCGAGTTTCTGGGTCAGGAGGATTTATTCCCAAGTCTGGGCCGCCGGCGAATTTGGAAAGCGAGCCAAACAAACCACAAGCACAGCCCCCAAACTGGATTGCGGCGCAACTTTCCTCCAACTCCTTGCCTCTCCGCTCCAGAATGGCTTCCAATTTTAATGACATAGTGAAGCAAGGGTATGTAAAGATTAGGAGCAGGCGCTTAGGTGTAAGTATCTCGTCCTTTCCCCATTTCATGTCTTGCGTGTAAAGAATCGGGGCGGGAGTCGAGGAGGAGGGGGTTGCTGCCGGACCGGTTGCCACTACGGCTCACACAGCTGTCACCACGTGGCTTGTGCGGGATCGCTTTGACGGACGATGGGAAGTAGGAAAAACAGGGACTTGTTTTACGTGGCAAGGAGCCGTCCTTTCCAGATCTCCACTGTCGTCTGCATTATAAATATAGAAACAGCTTGCAATGCAGCTCCAAGATCACCTCTCGTCCTTAACCGCTGTAACGGAGGTGTATGGCAAGTGTAGGAGATCCACAGTGCCTCTGATGATAATGTTTCAGTGGCTTAGCCCCCCTGTAGATCAAGCAGCAAACTTTTGAATTTTACAGAACTCTTTCCCAAGCAGGAACTGGTACTGGATATGCATGTGAATGAAGGCAGTGGTGGTGCTCATTTCGGAATATCCTGGATGCTTGGATTGGATTGGGAAAGGGAAAGGAATGAAATAGGAGCTTGGAAATTGGAATAGTGGATGGATTCTCCCACTCACTGGGTGCCTCTAACTTTCTCCTTTGGTCCATTCCCTCTTAGTCTGGCTGTACTGGAGCAAACAGACTTCAGGCACAGTTCAGGGAAGTTTGCATGTGCAACTTCCATTCATTTAAATGGGGCTTGTGGAAGAGAACATCTGTGTGGCTTGCGCCCCAAGAATGTTGTGGTACCTTAGTGTGTCCAATAGGTGCTTCCCAGTAGATATGCAGAAGCTTGCAGCAGGTTAAGACAGCCAGCTTACTTCATAGACAATGTGCAAGAATTGGGCTGCTGCTATGATTGTTTTCACTTGTGAGGTTAAATCAGCATTTGTGAACATCGGTTTACATGCAGTGATATTGAGAAGGCTAGGTAAATTCAGTTTCTCTTCCAGCTTCTAACCCACAATTCTGGGGCACTGTGATATTAAGGTGTAAATACCAAAGAATCAACAGAAGGCAGCTTATAGCTGCACATGCCCATTGCCCTAATGTTACCTGTCTCTCTTAAATGGGTTCTCATGCACCATGGATACATGCATACATGTTCTGCAACATACACAGAGATAGTACACCACCAAAAAGCATCTACAAAGCCACTTCTGGTGTATGTACTGTATTACCAAAAACGACTCCTTCGCGCATGCAACTTTTCACATGTTGCGGGATAATGGACACAAGGAGGGAAAAACCCATAGATTTGATGTGCTGAGTGAACATGCAAACCATAGTTTGGGAGCTGGGAATAACCCATATATGCGTCCAATGGAACTGATTGGACAGAGGTCTTGGTGTATGCATACAAAGTTTGTATAGTAGGGAAGGAATGTGAGAAGGAATACTGTGTGTGTGTGTGTGTGTGTGTGTGTGTGTGTGTGTGTGTGTGTGTGTGTGTGTGTGTGTGAGAACATGTGTATATTTCAGGGTATCTACCTGGTTTTTTATTTACAGCAATGCAAGTACCAACAAACTTAATTGCCTTAATTGACCTTGTTTGGCATTCGTCTTATCCTTAAGAGGTGTTTGTTTAATTTATTTCCATTTCTTCTCTATATTTTGGTTCTCTAGGTTTGTGGTGATGTATACAGTAGTATAAAATATTTTTATATCTATCTCTGTAACTGTATGTATGTATGTATGTATGTATGTATGTATGTATGTATGTATGTATGTATGTATGTACAGAGCTGAGCAGATCTGGTTCACTAATAGCACCTTGAACTGGGTCCTGGGCATTTTGAGTTCAAATTCTTTTTCAGCCATCAACTCACTTCGGCAACACGTTATCTCTTACCCTCCATTTTCCATCTTATAGTTCTTCCATCCAGACCTTGGTTCTTCCATCTGTAAAATGGGAACATGACCTATTTGGAGATGGTTCATACATACCTCAGTGTATATACATTACTTGGCTCATAAGTGGCAAGTGACTTTTGTTTCATAGCTTGCAACATAAGAAAATAAACTTGTATCTCTTACTGCAATAAAGCTGGAGGAGCACCTCTGGAGCACTTGGATCTCTCCAGGGGTTGAAACCCATAGAAGCATCACTTCCAATAGTACAACAGAAGTGGAGAGAAATGGTATGGTGTGAGAAGGAAAGAAATAAGGCTTACTTAGAGTACTTTGCCCATTAGAAGTCTTACAGAGATGATGCATTATGATGATGATCATAACGAAACCTGCTAAAATGACCCCATAAACCATTAACCCCAAATCTCTATTCACATAAAATGGTCACCTCCATGAGGGAGCAAGTTGTCCTTAATGTGTGTGTTTAGCAGTTCTATGAGCTTTGTTAGCGATTCTTTGCCACATTCCTTGGGTCGTAGTTCAGATTTGGACTGTCATACTGTAAAAAAATGTGTTTGGAACAAATTCAGCTACATACTGTAGATTCAGTACTGCTGCTGCTGATACCATAGTAAGGGCAGAGGTTATAGTTTATTTTCTTTCTGTTTTAGGACGCTTTGCACCAGACCTAAGAAAAAATAGATTGCTGTCTATTTTTGTCCAGAAGATTTTCTTACTACTGTAATTCATGACGTTGAACAATTAGCAATTCTATCTGCAGGTTTTTTTCTAACATATTTATTTGCCTCATTTGGAGTAATGAAGTTTTTATTTCTATATTCATGTGTTCCTAGGAAAGTATTGTTATTGGTGGAGGCACTGAAAAGGGAGAAATCTACAAATTTAGTATTTTTTCTGAGTTTCTGCTAACAGAATATTTCTAAGGAACGTCACTGACTGCCCAATCCTATCCTCCGCCAGGTTATAGTATGCATTGGCGCCAATGGAGGCTGCACCTGCGCTGCATGCTATGGTGCAGGGGCAATTGGGCATCCCCTGTGAGGCTGCCCGGCTATGGGTCTCCTTGAACTCATGCCAGCCATTTTGCTGGCATGAGTCCAAGGAGAAAACAGGGGCGATGAGGTTTCAAAAAGAGGGGATATCTGATGCATGCTGGTGCTGCCAAGATCCACTCCCTCCCTCCCTGCTCTCTGCCCTCCCCCGGCCCTCCCCGACCCTGCCTACAACATGCTCCTGCCACCAACTTACCCATGCCGATGGAGGCCTCTGGAGCTGCTGCTGCATGTGCTATGCCGCTGCCCATTTGCGGTAGCGGCCTGGAAGCACACAACTGCAGCCTGGCTTTTTCACCACCATGAAGGACCTTGTGCTACTGGAATGCTAGTTATGACAGTGTAAGGCAATAATAGGTTGGGGCTTCATTCAACTAGAATCTGTGAAGGATAGCAAGCCAGTCATTATTCTGAGACAGGAGGGTGTCCTTTTGGGGGTTGAATGAGTCGGCATGCTTCCATTAAACCAGTAAAGTCAAGATTTCACTCCTTGTCTCTGTATTTAAATCCATACAAAAATTTACATGTTTGTACATTTTGAATGGCAATAAAGAAGAGGCTGGGAAGTAGATGGAAAAAGTAGAAGGAAGGACCTGTTGCTCAATGGAAGAGCATCTGCTTTACCCATTGAAGGTCCCAGGTTTAACCAGAGGCGCCATGGGGGGGGCAGGGGGGTGGTAAACCCCTGGGAGCAGGGGCAAAACACAGCAGGGGGTGCAATTGCTGCCGGATTTGGTGGCAATTCGGTGGCAATTCGGTGGCACCACTGAAAAAACCCTCGGCGTTTTTTCAGCTGCTTTTAGGCCATTTGCGGCGACAGGATTCCCCCCCTGTGCTGGAAACGTTCTAAAAGTGACCGGAAAACTGCCGGGGGTGCTTTTTTGGGTGGCAGCGCCGAATTGCCGCCAAATCTGGCGTGGGGGTGGGGTTTGTGATGTCACACCCCGGGGCGGGGCTTGTGACATCATGTGGGGGTGTCACGGAGGCGGCTGCCCACTGGGGGGGGCGGTTTGTAGCTATGCCTCTGGGTTTAACCACTAGCATCTCCAGATAGGGCTGAGAAAAATGCTTGTCTGAAACTTTGGTGAACTGCTGCCAGGCAGGGTCCTCAGTACTGAGCTAGGTAGGCCAACCGTCTGACTCAGGATTAAGCAACCTCCAGTGTACTGTACACAACACCTCAGAATATAACCATTCCTTTAAGACAACACATAAAACCTGCAGTCTATAGCTGATACAGATCTATGTGATATATGGTAATTTAATAGGAGGGGGCAGGGCTTGTATGGAAAGCTCTGACAAACCTCTGGCAATATTACATCTGACAGGTGGGTTCTGGCTCACAAAACGTTAAGTCACAGTAAATTTGTTTGCCTTGAAAGTGCCACTATATTGTTTGTTGTTGTTTTTGCTGCAACAGCTATCCCGCTGGAAATGATGGACACTGACACCATGTGGAATAGGCTTGTATCCCAGGGAAAATCTCTCTAACCCTCTTTGAAGAGAAGTAATCTACATTTTTCATTTGCAACTAGAGAGATTAGTTATTAGCTAATAAACGATATTGGTCAGACTTCATAAAAAATGGAATACAGTATCTGAAAAGGAATTCCGTTCTTTATTGCTTCATTTCTCAGCTGAGCCATAAATATTGTTTGCTAAGATAATTGAAGTGAAGACGTTTTACTATCAGGTTTGTTTGTGCAATGTAAAATTGGTGCGAAGTGTTGTGGAACGGATATCAAGCTAAACAGGAGTCGAGCACAGAAAATGCCATGAAGCCCGACCTAACTATATGCAGAAGTAAAATCCCAAATGAATGTCCATGGATATATTTTCAAGGACGTGTGGTTAGGATAGTAGCTTTAGAATTAAAAACAATCAAGAGACCTGTGGCATCCTAAAGATTACTATCAAACTAAATGTGTTCATCTTCAAGGTGCCACAGGACTCTTGATTGTTTTTGCTGCTACAGACTAATGTGGTGACCCTCCCTGGAACTTGTAGCATTAGAATGAAACTTGTAAATGGGAAAAACTAACTATCTTAAGAATCTATCATAGTTTGAACATCCAGATGGGCACAACAACAAGCAAGCCATGGTTTAGAGGTGCTTGTCTGCTTTTGTTTCCCACCTGCTCAGTTCACTCTGAGCTCCACAGTGCAGCAAGAGAGAGGATCAACAGGGTGGACCCAGAAGTAGGTGGCAGTCCAGCCTCAGGTGGGTCATGGCAGTTCTGCCCCTGTCATTTTGTCTGAGGTTCAGGTATGCACAATTTGAATGGTCACTTAGAACAGTGGTTCCCAAACTGGGAGGCGTGGCTCCCAGCGGGGCCGCGGAGTGCCCCAGAATCCTCTTGGGAAAACAGTGCACTGCCAATTGGTAGGCATCAACATAATGTCATGGGGAGCTGCAGCCAATGGTTGCCAATAGTCAAGGGAGCTGCAGGTTGAAAAAGTTTGGGAAACACTGAATTAGAGCTATGATGAGAGCTAGGTAAAGTAAATCCCTCCAGAGGTGTGTGTGTGTGTGTGGGGGGGGGGGGTTGCTTTGGTCATGCCCCCCATTCTTCAATAGGCTCCTTTGGTTTCTCATTCATCTGCTTGTCCTGTCCTGCTGCAGTGCTCCTTCCACTATGCCAGGGTTGGCCAAACTGCGGCTCCTGAGCCACATACGGCTCTTGGACGTATAATGTGCGGCTCTTGGAAATATGTTGGCTGAGCTCCTCTTTTATGTTGGCTGAGCTCCTCAATTAATATATAAAAGGTAAAATAAGAAAGTTTCAAGCTTTATAATTATTTACCAGGTATAAACTGAGAGTCCACTGGATTAAAACATAAGTTTAAGGTTCATGGTGAGTAAATATAGTTAAGAATTTAAGTGCTTCTTAAACATTGCGGCTCTCAACAATCTCTTTTATGGCTGTCAAATATCTGAAGTTTATCATATGTGGCTCTTACATGAAGCAAGTTTGGCCACCCCTGCACTATGCCTTGCCTCGCTTCCTTTTTCTCTCCCTCCCCTTTCAAAATTGAGTGCACACTGCTGCCATGCACTCTCCGTAGATACTGAACTCAGGGTCATGACTTTTTATTGCCCTTTAGCACCAGGATCACTTTTATCCACTGGTTACACTTGGACAGCAGAATTCGGGGTGAAACAAAAAAAGAGCACAAAATGGTGGCAAAAGTCTGGAAGAGATGGTATTCCTCAGCTTCCTTGCACCCTGTGTCTCTTCTCAGAAGTGACATAAGTTCAAGATGCTCTGGAGCAATATACTGTATGTGTTCACCATTGAAGGACAAAATAATCCCTGTGATGACTACATTGGTATCCTGAGAGGATGGCCGTGAAAAGTCAAACTCTCGAAAGCCAAACCCACGTCGATATCTGCTGTATACACTCAGCTGTAGCTATTTTACCTTATATGTACTCAGTTGAAACCAACAAGTGCATTGGTTCTTACCTCAAAATTCATCTGTATAAGAATAGAAGGGAAGCCTATGTTGGGAAATGCGGACAATATTTGAAAATGTGGTCTCTACTGGAGAATTCTCTAAGGCTTCATCTTTGAATAAAAATACAGATTATTTCTTAGGTAGAACAGAAACAGGCTCCATCACAGTCTTTTGCCATGACAGTAAAGGAGATTTAGCCATGCAGTCCCTTCTGTAAAGGGCATTCCTGTGTGCATGCCTGTGATACATTTCAAGTTTTAAGCACCTTGGAGGCATTTCTGAAATAGGTAATAGTGGAAGGTCTTGCCTGCCAGTTTGGTATGACAAACTATAACCTTAAGGTAAAGGTATCCCTTGGCAATTAAGTCCAGTCGTGTCCAACTCTAGGGAGCGGTGCTCATCTCCGTTTCAAAGCCGAAGAGCCAGCACTGTCTGAAGACGTTTCCATGGTCATGTGGCCAGCATGACTCAACACCGAGGCACACGGAACGCTGTTACTGTCCCGTTGACGCGGTACCTATTAATCTACTTGCAATTTCTTGCTTTCAAACTGCTAGGTTGGCAGGCGCTGTCGCACGGATTCGAACTGCCGACCTTTCGATCGACAGCTCATGGTTCAGTGGTTTAACCCACTGCGCCACCCGCTGGCTCTAACTATAACCTTAGATGGATATAAAAATTATAATTGGGCAACCAGGCACATCAAATTCCGCACTAAGAAATGTTCAGTTCTGTAACCTGTAGAGAAGTTCTTGTCTGGGATCAGGCCCTGTTGTTCTGCCACCCAACAAAACCGGATTTCCAGTGGCTTCAGCAGTAGGAATATACGAGGGGAGCAGCCACTAGACTACTAGACCAAAGCCGAGGGAAGGGACAGCTCAGTTGCTCAGGCAAAGGGGACGCTTCCCTTTTTGCAGCAGCAGAAGGAAGTCTCATGAGAACTGGGAAGGGTTATTGCCAGGCCTGCCGGTAGGCATTTAAGAGCCAACCAGGGCCCTGGAAGGAAGTTCCTGTATTTGCTCTCCAGGAGCCCAGGGAGAAGCAGGAGTATTTGGAGGAGGGAGGAGGAGGATGGGGGGGGGGGCACTGTTCCTGCAGCTTTATTTATTTGTTTATTTATTTATTTAAAGAATTTATATGCCTCCTTCCTCCCAGCGAGGGCACTCAAGGCGGCTTACAACATTAAAATACATGTACATTAAAAATTAAAAACAAGTATATTAAAAACAATTAAAACAAACAACTGAAAACAACAACCCCAGTGGGTCAACCTGCATGTACTTTGTTAAAAAGCCATTTGTTAAAACGCCAGCCCACCATGTCAGACATCGAATGCTTCCCTAAATAAAAGTGTCTTAAGGCCCCGCCGAAAGGTCTCTAAAGAGGGAGCCGTTCTTAATTCTAGGGGGAGGGAATTCCATAATTGGAGCGCCACTGCCGAGAAAGCCCTATTCTGCGCCGCCATCCCTCTCACCTCCGTCAATGGCGGTACGGTTAACAGGGCCCCCCCTGATGACCTCAGAGTACGGGTCGGATTATAAGGAAGGAGGCGGTCCCTCAAATACCCTGGACCCGAGCCGTTAAGGGCTTTAAAAGTCCAAATTAGCACTTTGAATTGTGCCCAGAAACGAACCGGCAGCCAGTGTAGCCGCCGGAGCAATGGTCCGACTGAGTCGAACCGACAGGCCCCGGCAACCACCTGGGCCGCCGCATTCTGCACTAGTTGCAGTTTCCGAACAGTCTTCAAAGGCAGCCCCACGTAGAGCACATTGCAGTAATCTAGTCTAGATGTCACTAGGGCATGAGTCACTGTGGCCAGGTCTGCACGGTCCAAGTATGGTCGCAACTGGCGCACCAGCCGAAGCTGGGCAAAGGTCCCCCTGGCCACAGCCGCCACCTGGGAATCCAGGAGCAGCTGCGCATCCAGGAGAACCCCCAAGTTGCGGACCTGCTCCTTCAGAGGGAGTACAACCCCATTCCGAGCAGGACAATAGTCCAGTACCTGAGTCGTAGACTTCTGGACCAGAAGAACCTCTGTCTTATCAGGATTTAATTTCAGCTTGTTTGCCCCCATCCAGCTCCCAACTGCCTCCAGACAATGATTCAGAACATCGACCACCCCCTTGGAGTCGGGTGGAAAGAAGAGAAAGAGCTGGGTGTCATCCGCATACTGATGACTCCCTACCCCAAACCCCCGGATGACCTCTCCCAGCGGCTTCATATAGATATTAAATAGCATGGGGGACAGAATTGACCCTTGTGGCACCCCACACCTCAAGGGCAAGGGTGCCAAACAAGCATCCCCCAGCACCACCTTCTTGGATCTATCAGCCAGGAAGGAGCGGAACCACCTCAGAACGGTGCCTCCAAGCCCCAACCCAGCCAACCGACCCAGGAGGATACCGTAGTCAATGGTGTCAAAAGCCGCCGAGAGGTCCAGCAGGAGCAACAGGGACTCACTCCTTCTGTCCAGTCCCCGGTGCAGGTCATCCACCAAGGCGACCAAGGCCGTCTCCCCCCACTATATCCACATAGGTCAGGGTAGTGCCTGCTGGATAATCTCAAATTTGCTGCAATTATGCAAACTGAGCAGCTTTGCAGATTTTCCTTATTTTGTTCCATGGTTTGTTTGTTTTTGTTTATTTATTTATTTAGAGTAATATACTCTTATTTTATTCCATGGTTGTTGCCTGTTTGCATGGCATAATTACCCTGGTTATCCTAGTCGTAGGAATAAGCAAGGAACCATGCAGAAAGTTAAAGCTCGGTTCCCAAACACTAGAAATCATACAGCCAATCCTCTGAAGTCTGAGAATTCAGCAGACGTTGCCTAGCAGTTTCATGGATCTGTTCACAGCCATAAGGACTTGATTTTCAAAAAGTAAAATTGTGATTTCATGATTTCCTCTAGCAAAAGAGTTTTCTCAAGTTCCAGAGGTCTTGATACAAACTGAGAATTCCATGTTCACCACACTGTGGGGAACTCCCCCCCCCATGGGTAATTAATTCTTTTCAGACAAGATCTCTTAGCACTTGTGGCAGAGCAGCAAAGGCTTCCTACCGTACTTGGTGTGCACCAGTTCCACTCCTCCCAGTGGCGTCGCTCCGGTAGGGGCGGGGCTGTAAGTATCGCTCCGTCCTAGACCCTTTCCGAGCGAGCAGGAGGAGGCCCCGCCCCCTCACTGTCGGAGCCTTTCCCCTGCGGAGAAAGCAGCAGGCAGGGTCTCTTGCCTGCTGCTTTCTCCGCACGGGAAAGGCTCCGACAGTGAGGGGGCGGGGCCGCCTCCTGCTCGCTCGGAAAGGGTCTAGGACGGAGCGATACTTACGGCCCCGCCCCTACTGGAGCGACGCCACTGACTCCTCCTCCTGCTCTTTGGATTTGAAAACAAAAAGGAGACTGGAGCAGAAGAGAAAGTGTGCAGGAGAGGAGAGTGGTGGGCTAGAGCGTCCCTCCAGTCTCTTCTCATTTCCTCTTCTGCTCCATTCTCCACTTCCTTTTCAAATATACAGTAGGGAGTGGGACGATGAGCAGCAAAGCCAAGCAGGAGGAGGCAGGCAGTATTGATACCCTCCACCAATTTGCCGCCTGAGGCAGTTGCCTTAGTTGGCCTCATGAATGCGCTGGCTCTTCATTCTAAATGAACATACGTAAGGCACGAGGTTCTGGCTTGCTGGTTCCTTCCAACCTTGACCTCCATGTATTTGAGGCACTATTTCTACAGGGGCATAGTACATACTCTTGAATATTTGGAGGATCCTTATGTGTTATCAGTATCTACACTTTTGCAGGATATAGGGAGCCTCTGTGTGATTGGGTGTCCATGCACATGCTCATGTGCAGTGTGAGGAGGTTGGGGAGTGGGATGATGACAAGGACATCAAAAATGACTCCAGTCTCTCCCTCAATGTGTTGATTTGTAGCATAATGACCATCTATCTGTACAGGGTTTCAGATTGTAGCAAAGTTGCAAGGTGAGGGCATCAGTGGCTGGCTACTAGTCCTGATAGCTATAGGGTGCCACGGGTTTCAGAGGCAGTACATTTTTGAACCTCAATTGCAGGGGAGCAATGGAGAGAAAGATCTGTTGTGCTGCTTGGCCACTGCTGGAAACAGGATGCTGGACGAGATGGACCTTTGGTCTGACCCTCTTTATATTCTTAGATTAGCTAATGACTTTGCCACACACTGTGCTTGTATGTAGTATTCTTACAGATTTGCATATGCTCTGCATGGATTACCTCTCAGGGTGCCAGGATTTACTACAGCAAAGTGCTTAGAGTAACTGTTATAATAAAGTAAATACGTAAGAATCAAATCAGTGTGGAAAGATAAATGTTGGCGCCAAGAAGATGGAAGATTGTTAATTTTGCCTGGAAACTGCAAGTAATAACACTAGGGTTGCCTAAGGAAGCTGCTCTCTGGATCTTTTACCTTGCATAAGAATAACATGTTATAATAATGTGTTAAATGAACTTCTTGTTATTATCCCTTTATAAAGCTCGGAAGACCCGCTGGAGCAGGTAAGCCCGGGGCAGGGGGGGGAAGGGAGGGGTGGAATGGGATGGGGGAGGATGGAATGGGGAGGAGATGGGGTGGGGAATAGGCGGATTGGGAGGCAGGTTCAGCGGCAGCAGTACACGCTGCATCCAAACCCCATTCTCAGACCTGATCTGCCTGCATGGATCAACTTGGAATTGCACCAGCTATAGAGCTGGTGCAGATCCGAGTTGTCCCATTGTGGCTGCTGAAACTTACCCTGGGGCAAGGGGAGAAATGTCCCTTTACCCCGAGGAGACTTCGGGCCTTCTGCATGCATCACATGGCCTCTACACTGAGCCAACTTTGTAACTAAAGGGCAACCCTTTAGTTATACCACTGAGAGTCCAATCCTATCCATCCCCCCCCCCCCCCGCTGAAGCAGCGGTGTCAAAAATGCTACTGCTGCATCCTATGGGGGAGGGCAGACACGGAGGTCTCCTCTGGGTAAGGGAACTTTCATTTCCTTACCCAGGAGTAAGCCTTCCTGGTGCGGGTGTGTGTGTGTGTGTGTGTGTGTGTGTGTGTGTGTCTACTGAGACCTGCACCAGTGAAAATGTTAGCACAAGTCCGCGTTGACCCGGGATGGTGGATTGGGCCAGGGAAGGGAGTTAGGATTCAGCAAACACACACCCCTTCACAGACCTGCTCCGCCCTCTCCCCACCCCCATCATCACCTCATTCCACCTTTCCTCCGCCTCCCTTGTCCCGCCTTACCTCCATCAGGGGGTCTTCTCCACTGCCCCCACATGTGTGGGAAGGCTCTGACCTTCCCACTGGTGTTCCGGCAGCACGCGGGTCTGCAAGATGCTGGAGCCGTTTTCATGACTGCTGTAATGCTAGTTCCACCAGTGCTACAAGCCCATAGGATTGAGCTGCCTGAGTTTGTTCCCCCCCCCAAAAAAAAAATATTCACATACAGCTTGGCTTGATTGCAGAAGTCATCTGAGAGAGGGCTCCTGTGTACAGTCTCAGTTTGCATGCTCTGCGCTTTCCCTTGCTGGTTACAGAGCCCAGGGATAGCTTCTTTCCCAATGGGCTACAAATCATGCAGTCAGCTGTTGATGCTTTCCAATCATTTCATTCATTCTCACAATAACACTGTCAAATAGACCATTATTTCAATTTAAACATTGAATAACTTAGATAAAAATAGAGAAGCATGCCCTGGCCTTCCTCCGAGTCAATAAATAAACTGATCTTAACATGGATAATCTTGCAAATACTAGTGAGCTTGTCTTACCTACAGTATATATTAGTTATCCACTGCAAATTTCCAAGCAGGGCATTGATATTGCTAAATGCCATAAGGAAAAAAATCTATGTCTGCTAAAAGCCAGATAATTGCATATACATGTAGCAGGCAAAGGAATTACAGAGTAATAGCTGATGGCTAATTTAAAAATCGGATGTGGGTTATTTGCTGTCAGTAAAGAGCAATTTGACATACTTTTAAAAAACTGGCAACTAGCTCATTTATTTGATAAAAAACGTAGTTGCCATAGCAGCATTTGCCTCATACATCCTTCTCCATATAAAAAAGATATGTTCTGGGGTAAAATTACTCTAGCACATCTTTAAATCACCACAATCTTATAGCAAATCTACTCAAGGTTTCCTAAGACAAAAGCTCCTTATGAGATCCTCCTGCTTAGGGTTCCAAAGTGCAGCATGCCTCTAAGCATGTACAGAATTATTTTCCTACGGGGGCAATCATATAAGAGGAACATATTTTAAAAAGACCTAAGGATCTCAAATGCTTCTGAGTATGTACATTGCCCTTGTAAAGGGAATGCTCCTTCATATGTCTAGAGAGTGTCTGAGAGTGCTGTGGGATGGCTTTGCAAAAGCCAATTTGCATGTGGTGTGAGAGATCCAATTACGGATCTCCCAGCATTTTTTAAAAACAAAGGCAGCTGTGGGAGGGAAGTCTAAATTGAATTGGGACAGACGTGCTGGGGAACAGTGTTTTTAGCCATATCATGACTCTAATTATATGGCAGGGCAATTTCAATCTGAAAAGTGGTCGAAAAGATAAACCAGTAGTGTAGGAACCAGGGGGGCAGGAGGGGCAGGCTGTCCCCAGGCGGCATGTGGGTGTGTGTGTCTTACCGGCGGAGTCGGGGGCGACAAAATGGCAGCAGTGATGAGAAGATGGCTGCGGGGGCAGCAGAGAAGGCGGCGGTGCTACAGGCGGCGGCAGCAAAAGTGACGGAACAACTCGGAGATAGCAGGAGAAGCTGTCCGCCACCACAGCGCAGCCGATTGTTTTGGCCCCCACCCTCCTGACCGACCCCTAAGGGACGTTTGGCTCCGGATGACGTCCCTTGGGAGCGGGCCCTGTGACGTCGCATCCAGCCGTGATATCACAGGGGGGTGGCGTAGCTTTGCTACTGGGTTAAACATGCCCTGATCAAAGCCTGGCCAGAGCCAAAGTGGTACCTGCAACAGAAAACTGGAAGCGCTCTGAGATCGCTGTAAATCAGTGATCCGAAGATTGGGGAGGCCTGCAGAGGGTCACACAGGCCTCCCCGAAGCTCCCCCAAGCCCCGTAAGTCCAGCGGGGGCGATTTTGGGCAATTTGGCAGTGGTGGCAATCCCCCGGATCGTCGCTATCCCCGCCCCTTAAGGGGGCAGGGGACAGCAAAAGTTCTCAATTGTGGGTCATGACCCACAGTTTGAGAACCACCGATCTAGACAATGGGATGAAAATGATACCTTCTGCTATCTACCTAGATCTGCTTTCTTGTAGGTTAAGTCATACACGGTTTCCTATTTTAACCTCAGGGCATAGAGTGAACTACTGTACTAGTTACAGTTCACCCTGACATCTAGTCTGCTGTTTGCAAAACAGGTAGGTCCTTAGTCTAAACTCTTTTGCCTTCCTCTTGTATGATTTTTCTCTTACACCTTGTACAATCCTTGAAGATCTCTTGAGAACCTTGCATAGCTTGTCAAAATCCACCCTCACATCCTCCAGGTGTTCTTGCATTCGGAAATATCATCATGTTTTGCCACTGATTGTAACATGACGAAAGGCCCCAAGTGGAAAGTCTTCTGTTATATATAGAGTGTTAGCTGCTAAGACCTGAGCATTCCACGATAACTTCCTTCCTGCATCTTCGATATCCTATTTAAGGAGGCAATTTGAGGCCAAGACCTTAAACTGGCAGTGTCACATCTTGGATATAAGCCACCAAATGTGCTCACAAATGGCTTTCATGCTACCGGGCTGAGGATTCCTGTACCCACATCCTACTTATTTGTCTTCATAGCTTCATGTGAGAAACCGGATGCTGACTAGTGAACCTTTGGTCTGATCCAGCAGAGCTTTTCTTATGTTCACTGCCAGGTAGAATTTGGTCTACCCAAGCCATGGCGGGGGGGGGAGGGGGAGGCACCACCTGTTTCAGGATTCTGTCATTCCCTAGAATTTTACCTATCTCCCTCAGCTGCCCCATACCCTCACCCACACCTGGGAATGAGATTGGTTGAAGCTCTTTTCTATCATGCATCTGGTTTCTTCTGCTTCCCTCCATCCTGCCGTATAACATGATCTACAAAGCCAAAAGCAGCCCATCATCTACAAAAGGTAGCCTGCCAGAGTACCAATACACACATTGCCTGCCTGCCTGGGTTAGGCCAAGCTGGCAAACCACCTTATGTGACCGGTGGGATGTGTTTGGCTTGGTGAATCAAAAGTTGCACAAGACTTGCTCTGCTTCAGCGGTTCTCAAACATTTTCGTCTCCGGAACCCTTTACATTCCTAAACGGAGTCTGGGGGAGCTCTGACTTCTCATGCGCAGAATCTTGGGAAGCACCAGAGCGCTGGCGCATGTGCGGAGTGGCGCAGCGCTACGTAGATGGCGGTCACTTTTGGTGTGCTTGTGGAGCCCCTGAAGGGGTCTCGGGGAGCTACAGGTTTGAGAAACACTGCTCTACTTCATAACCGCAAAAGTGTAGGAGTTTTTAACATCCCTTGAGATTTCAATATATACCATTTTGAGAATGTAAATTAGGACTTTCTTCTATTGCCAAAATTTTTGACAGGTGATTTGTTTGATTTGTCTGTTATTTCAATTATTAGAAAACCTAGGTGAAACAGAGAGAGAGAGAGAGAGAGAGAGAGAGAGAGAGAGAGAGAGAGAGAGAGAGAGAGAGAGAGAGAGAGAGAGAGAGAGAGAGAGAGAGAGAGATGATATTTATATTCATTGTGTTTCTGCTGGATGCTTTGTTACATTACCTGCTCATGCTGACTCTTACTAGGTTGATGTGTAATTTGTAATTCCAGGCCATGTTTCTCTCAGAGTCTGTTGATTTATGTTTCAGCCTCATCATAAAGCAGGGGTGGGGAACCTCCGGATCCGGCCTCAGCTGCGCTCTGCGCAGGTCCAGGAAGGCCGATTTTAAAAGGAGGAGGCGCCGAGGTGACGTGTCACTTCGGCGCCTACTCCTTCTAAAAGCGGCCTTTCTGTACCTGCGCAGATCGCCGCTGAGGCCAGGAGCCCGGTAAGTTGGAGAGTGGAGGGAGGGGGCTCCGGGAGAGAGGGGTAGCTGGGAGGGGGGGAGCTGAGCGAGTGCGAGCGAACGAGCGATGGGTGGGTGTTAGCTGAGCGAGCGGTGGGTGGGTGGGAGGGAGCTGAGTGAGCGAGCGAGAGCGAGCGGTGGGTGGGTGGGCGAGCGGTGGGTAGGTGCTGTAAATTCGCGGGGGTGTGTGTCAAATTTGCGGTGGGGGCCCCAAAAATTTCGACCGGCCTTACGGTCGGCCCGCGGCCAATTTTCCCCATGGGAAAATGGCCCCCCACCCCAAAAAGGTTCCCCACCCCTGTCATAAAGGAACATTTGCCCAGATAAACTGTTGGCCGTTGCTGAAGATTTACACACAAACATTTTTAAATTTGTTAAGCAGGGGTTCTCAAACACCTCCGGTGCCACTCTCCTGCTGCGTACCACCGGAAGTGACTGATGATGACATCATCGCCAGTTACTTCCAGGTTTTCAGAGGCCAGAAAACACAGGTACCAGTAGGAGACTCTGGGCGGGTGGGAGGACCCTTCTCAGCATTCCCGAGAAGCTTGGCCAAAGGCAAGAGCCTCTCGGGAGTGAAAACACACTGCCGAAAGCACCGTGTATGAGTGGGTTTCCGGTAGTCCAGCGGTCCGAGTACTACCAGCAGGGGTTTGGACAGATTCATGGAGGAAAAGACCATCACAGGTTACAAGCCATAAGCAACCTCCTGGTTTTAGAAGTGGGTTTTCTCTGTGCCAGGTGCAAGGGAGTGTCAACGGGAAACAGGTTATCTTCTTGTCTTGTGTGCTCCCTGAGGCATCTGGTGGGGCCACTGTGTGATACAGGAAGCTGGACTAGATGGGCTTTTGGCCTGATCCAGCAGGGCTTTTCTTATGTTCTTATGTTAACTGGTTGAGAACCCCTGCCTTAGAGTAGTGTACTGTATGGGAAAATACCGGAAAGCCCTTTTGTGTCCTAGATAAAATTGCCTGTGTGTGCAATGAGATTAGCAATGACATTTGTTCCTGAAAGAAATTAAAATGTATTAAAATTATTATTAAATCTGACCATGGGGGCAATTGGGATTGTAAAACAGAGATAGTAGACACATTTAACACACCATGTCGGAACTGTTCTTTGTTAGGAATTATTTGGTCATCTTTGACACTCAGATTCATATTTGGCTTTTAAAATATTACTGTGATGTCTATAAGAGAAACAAATATTTATTTAACTTACTTCCTTAGGAGGAAGGAACCCAGATCATCCTTGTTTTGATAGCCAGAGTTATTTTCATTGCAGAACATTTTGCAAGTCTTTGTGACTGATCTGGTTTTACTTTGCTATTTTTATCCTGTAATGTTTAGTTTTTAACTATGCTGTTATGACTTTTATGTATGTTGCCTTGAGTACTTCCAATGAAGATGAAGTTATTGTAACAGAACTTCATAGGAATACAGTATATTTTCCCCCATATAGCCAAGGGTTTTAAAATGGCTGCCCCATCTTTGAACCCCACTCATCGTTTGGCCCACAACTCAAAGTTAGGGATGGTTCCTCTGGGTGGAACTCTCTGCTTGGTAAACCATCGTTCCTAGCTGCCCCCTCTCTTTCTTAGGTTATGAATGAGGCTAGCTTCATTCATGCTGATGTGGGACTTGGCTGAGGCTGGACCAGAAAGAAAACTGTGTCTCCTAGAGCTGCATTTGGGTTTTAAAAGGATGGTTTTTTTTAAATATAGCTCAAGGAAGGGGGATATATGTTTCACGGATTAGGATATTGATTAACCAGATGAGGATTACTTACCGTACTTTGATACAGGCATGTATAGAGAGCAGTGTCACAACTTTTGGACTGGTGTATGGATGCTAAACCAGAAGCAGAAGAAGCTAAAGAGGTAAATACATACAGGTCCCTGTGAATGCTGTTGTAGGCCTACCATGGGTCTGTGGTCTGCCCAGCCATCTTGGCCCTTTACTGACAGTTGCTTGCATCATGGACAGAATGTAAAAAGGTGAGCTACAGGTACCAGCATGACTGGAACACAGCAGGTGGATGTTCATGCTATGCCTGTCTTCACCATTATGTGTCCTTCTGGACTCCCAGAGATTCAAACATAAATGAAAGCTCCTGCTGATATCCACAACGGATTGACAGTTCCTCCTTGAAGCTGTGAGTTACCTAAGTGAGAATAGAGCGAAAACTTTCATGGCCCGATTATAATTTTACAAGAAGCAGGATTTATGAGTAAAGACGCCATGTAGTTGAAACAGCCAAGTTTAACGATTGCAAACATATTAAAAACACTGGATCACAGATTAAAAGGTTAAACCCTTTTAAAAACAGCAATCAAGAAAATACATTTAAAATCCAAGGCCAGGTGGTGAGAGTACCAACGTTTCGTTCCAAAATCTAGGAACTTTCTCAAGGTGCTGAAAGATGACAAGGTGAGCAACAGAATGGCACAGATTTGAAGACAAAAAAGGGCGGGAAACAGAATGCTAATCAAGGCAGCAACACAACTGAGTACAGCTGGTGATTAACCTGAGGCAACCCCCAGTGGTAGCTGGTGCCTTGATTAGCATTCTGTTTCCCGCCCTTTTTTGTCTTTAAATCTGTGCCATTCTGTTGCTCACCTTGTCATCTTTCAGTCCTTGGGACTGCATGGCGTCTTTACTCATAAATCCTGCTTCTTGTAAAATTACCCAAGTGAATTTTTGGGAAGACTTGATATATAATTTACGTAATTTAGAGCTGGAAACATCTGACTGACAGTTAGTCAAACTTGAGTCAGGGGGCTTTGACATGCTGCTTTGGGGACTTAATAAACAGAACCATCAATGGCAAGGGAAGAGCAGCTCACAATCTGGTCCTTGGATGGAGAGAGTTTTTTAAACCTTCCAGTAAAGTAGGAGACAGAGCAGGAGAGCTGGCCCTGCCCATTTCTTTGCAATCCTGTCATTTACTCCTCATGTGTGTGCACTCCCCCCCCCATCCTGATGGTATCTTTAGAATCTAAAGCTAAGGGAGAGGCTCTGGCGTACCCCCAGCTGTTGGTCTGTGTACCCTAGGGGTACGCGTACCACAGGTTGAGAACCCCTGCTTTAGATGAAGAGCAATATAGAAATGTGTTAAATAAAATAGTAGTGTGAAACGGGCTAGAATATACACCTGTACAGGCTTAGGGTTCCTTCACGCAAACAGGAGCCCTGACCAGCCCGGATCCCTGCTCAGATGGAGGAGCCATGTGCACATACACGGGTATGCCATGGCCCGGGGGGAATTGCCAGTAGGTGTTTTGAGTTCAGTGAATGTGTGGAGTTATATGAAGAGAGTTCGGGTGTCCGGGTGAACTGGACGGCAGTTGAGGAAATGTGTGGATACATACCAGGAACATAAAGAGAATGGGCAGAAGGAATCACAGCTGCCCTGTGTCCCTCACTTTGGTGGAAGATTTAAAGATATCTGGTTTCTGGGTTGTGAGGTGATAACTTAAGTTACAGCCCAATCCTAACAGCTCAATCCTAATCCCCACGAGGTGATGTAGCGGCTCCAACATGGCACCAGCTATATCCCACGGGGGAGTTTTGGCCTCTTGAGGACTCCTCAGGCGTAAGGAAACATTTTCTCCTTTCTCCCTGGGTAAGACCATGCCAGCTTGCTGGGTCTATTCAGAACTGTTCCAGCGATATTGCTGGTCCGTGTGGAACAGTGAAGGTGGATAGAGGCCAGGAAAGGGGTTAAGATTTGGTGGACGTCACTGCCACTGAACACCCCACCCCGTCCTGGTTCTAATTTGCCCTCCTCCCCACCCTAAGTCCCCAGTCACTCAGAAGGCCTCAAGAAACAACTGTCCAGAAAGTGACTTCCGGTTTACTTACAGGTTCGCAGAAGTCACTTCTGGTTGCTTTCTGAGGCCTGCGGAGGCCCGGACGAGGTGGGTTGCAGGGCCCTCCACTGGGAAGCAGGTGGGTCACAGCGTGGGAGGGTTTTTGAGAACCACTGGTATAGATCAAAGGCTTTATTTAAATTCACTCTCAGGAGGAATCAACCGTCAGAATGTAAACTAATTAACTGCCCGATTCTAATAGGGCCTTATACTGACAACACAAGAAAAAAAAATGGAGTTTTAGGTTCATCCAAACCTGAATCCAAAGCACCTATGATAATTGAGTTAGTAAGTTGCTGGTTATACTTCTGAAATGGAAAAGAACATTTAAATTCATAGAAAATTGCTTGTCTCTTAAAAGAAGAGTTCCAATATTTCAACATTTGTGAAAGACTTGGGAGGAAGGAGATGGAGGTTGTAGTAACTACTCAGTGGTGAGCTCAAAGTATCTCAGAAGTACCTTTCTTATAGCCCAATCCTACCTATTTCTCCCCCCCATGCTGATGCAGCCATGCCAACGGGGCACACACTGCATCCCGCAGAGGGGTGTCAAGCCTCAAAGTCCTCCTCCAGGATAAGCCTCGTTGCCCTGCTGGATCTACTGGGACCTGCACCAGCTATATATATTGTGCTACATAACTGGCGTAAATCCCAGGAAGGTGGATCAAGGCTGGGAAGGGGGACCGTGCTATATGGCGTGTTGCATTTTGTGACAGTTGTCAAGGAACTTATGCTGCTGGAACACTAGTAGAGGCTGACAAACCCTCAATTAAGGGGGCGGAAGCATTTGGAAACAACCTCAGGCATCAGGAGGTTTGGGGGCAGCCCTGCTCTTCCCCATCTTAGCTCTTTCCCTCTCCAGAAGGAATTCCCCCCTCCTTCACTGCATTTAAGTTGGCAGCAACTGTAGCTGTAGTTAAGATTAACCAGAGCCCCTGCTTCAGAGCCTTACATATGGCTAACATTGCTACTGACATAACGCTTAACCATGGTTAAGGCAGGAAGGAAGTAACAGTAGGCTCTGGACAGGAGGGGCGTGCTGGCACAGAGTTTCGTAACTCATGGCTTGCTCCTGATTGGCAAGTCACTCTGGTGACTGTTAAGTGCAGTCAGTGTATTTAGCATCTGATTATTTGTTATTTCTCTTACGGCTCATTTATTAAAAGGTGGAACTAGTCTGTGTACCATCAAAATCTGAGCGAACAATGCGCTAATGAGTGCTTTGTGCAAGTTATATTAACAGTAGTAGACAACAACTCTTCCCTGGCCCCGGCTTCTCCCTAATTAAAGATAGTAAGTAGGAGATGGGGAGCTATAAAATGCTGCAGGCTTCCACATAACTGCTCAGCCTGTTCAGTCCCAAATTACACAGCCTGTCTAGTCACGAGTTAGTCACTGAATGCATTGTACTGGCAGGCAGCCCATGTTATTAATGAACTGACTCCAGTTTTGAAAGAATATCTGACCTGCACTGGTGGAAGTTCCATTCAGGTAACTGAAATCGTGCTGAATCAATAGTCTTCTCTGTGCCTTTGTCATTACAGACTTGGTCACAGTGCTGCGAACATTACTCATCCAATTTATGTCTAGAATCAGCTCTCAGAGAAGCAGCAGAATGGATATTAGCAGAGGCACAAGAAGATGGACTTTCGACGCTATGGAGTTAGGACAAATGTAGGACTACTAGATCATAAGTTTGGACATAAGAGACACTATAGGAGCACAATGCTCCTCATTCAAAGAGTCTTGAGTGCTGCGTGGAGCACACAAACGTCACCATTTACTCTAATATCACAAACCTCATTTACTGGGAAGACTTGCAGGGAGCTGCCTGTATCACTGAAGCAATAGTTTTTGAATGCTTTTTGAGCACACCAAAGCTCCTATGCATGGAAGGTGTGGCCAAATTAAGGGCTGGGCTGTGAAACCTTCCATTTCCTCCACATGTCAGATCCATAGAAACATCAAATCCAGGAGAAAAAAGAATCCCCACATTTTGCACTACACCCGTTATGATAAGCCGACATTTTTATCCATGGTGATTATCTTTTTGTACAGGAATGTGTGAAGTTAGCTCTGTAACCCCTGAATGTTCCTTCTTTAGTAAAAAATAATAATAATAGCTACCATATTTGCAGCAGCAGGAGAATGATAATGGTGTCATACTTAATCCATTCTTCCTCATTGCTTGTTGGCTTACCTGCAATCCTAGTCACAAAGATGGTTTGCATGCATGTCAATTAGGGCTGTGCAGTACAGTACGTAATACCGGTCCTAATCCTTGGGATGGGGTTGCTGTGCTACTTTGCTGAGCCAGGAAGGAGCACAGCATGAGAGAGGAAGGCAAGAATTTAGGACTGAGTCTCCTCTCTAATCAATCCCATTGGTTGGAGGAACTTTGGTCCAGGAAACCAACAGAAAAACACGCAAATAGTCCACTATGAGCAGTTGCAGAGAGGCAGAGGTTTGTTGGATGCAGAGTCCAGATACACCCAGTACAGGAAGCATTTCTCAAAGTCCTACAGGGAAGTTTACTCCCCTGTAAGCCTTTATAGACTGGGACAATGTTGGAGGCTGCGCTCCAGGATCACTCCCGCCCCTGACCCAAAAACGCTTTACCTGTCTTTCCTGCCAGCTCCCCGAAGGCTCTGGGGGGGGGGGGCTGCAGCCGCCTCTGCAGACCTCCCCAAGGCTCTAAACAGCGGCGATTACATTCTGAAACCCATTTCTGGTTTTCAGTGAAAACCGGAAGTGGGCTTTTTGACGCGATCGCCACTATTTAGAGCCTTGGGGAGGCCTGCAGTGGCGCCGGTAGCCCCACCCCGGACTTTTCGGAGAGCTGGCAGGACAGGTATGTTTCAAAAAGTGTTTTTGGGTCAGCAGGGTGGGCGTGATCCTGCAGCACTGCCCTAGACGTTGGAGCTGGCCATCCCCCTTAAGGGGATATTGGCCACTTCCGGAAAATGTGGTGGGTCGGGACCCACCACTTTGAGAACCTCTGCAATACAGGCATGAAACGGCAGTATTTTCCCTTTGGGTTAACTGAGCCCCTTTTATCTTCACAACAACCTTGAAAAGTAGGTTTGGGTGAGAAAGTCACTGGCCCAAGAGATCACCCAGTGAGCTTGGCTGAGTACAGATTTGAACCAAAGTCTTCCTGTTGAAGGCTTTCACTCAGTTGACTGCATCATACTGGTTCTTTATCACCCTCGGAACAAGGAACTGCAGCATGTTTGTATGCTCCTGTTTTTCCGCTCTGCTTTACTAGGTACAAGATTCTACCAGAGCTGCCTTGGATCAAATTACAATTTGGGGGTGTCGCAATCACACCCAGTCTACAGGTTCAAGCTGCCTAATTAACAAATCCAAATACTTGCAGTGCATAGAATGTCTTTCTGAAATGCCCACATACCATTTACTTGTTGAACAAAGCATCTTTATAGTCCAATATCTTTCCCCATTAAGGCTGGGCATTTACCTTGCAGCACTTACTCTCATGTGTGCTCATAATATTCTGTGATGCCCTTGGGATGAAAGTTGCTTGCCAGGATTAATTGAGAAGAAACTCCTGAAAGCCACAGGACTGCCGAGATGACCCTGAACTATCAGAGAGAAATGAAGGCATAATAACATAAGCCCAGCTGGTAAAAGGTAACTGGGAGCAGAAGTGGCTTGTGCCTGCATGACTAGCAAAAAGAATAATGAAGTCCAGGAGAGGAATAAACTCTCCAGGTTCCTGCACTCTGAAAAGGGATCAAAATGTCTTATCAGGAATCAGAGGTGATGCTAAATTCCATTGCAGTTGCATCCAGGCTGAAATCTTAGTGTCAACAGGGATAGAAATGTTTCCGGGAGGAATCAGGACCTGCCACATTGTAGATTCAAGATTTGCTGTAATCTTTCGTAGTATGTTGTATTGTTTTGTTTTGTTTTATTGTTTTGTTTTGTTTGGTAGTTCATAACTACTAATTTGATAGCTGGGACAAGCAATTGCTTCAAACTACCTCAATTAATTGTCTTACAGTGCAAATCCTTACGCAGTAGTAGACTCCCTTGAGTTCAGTGGGGCTTACAAGTGTGCATAAGATGGCAGCTTTAGAGAACTTTGGAGAACCACCAAAGGAATGTTCCCTGAGAAAACCAAAGGAAGCTGCCGGCTCCCTGGCACTATGGTGGAAAACTGTACAGATTCCTATTAGAACCCCCTACACAGTGGCGTAGTTAGCCTTGCAGGGGGGCAGCACTTGACATCCCCTGTGATGTCACAAGCCCCGCTCCTTGCACATGACATCACAAGGCCCGCCCCTCCAGGGATTTCCAGTGGAAAAACACACCCCTGGCGCCCGCCCAGGCGGGTGGGGGGGAAGCATGAAAAAGCGCCGAAAATGCCGCTGCTGGCTTGTGCAACCCCCAGTGGCTTGTGCACCCCCCATGATGCCCTGGGGTGGACTGCCCTGCCCCCCATTCCTACGCCACTTTCCCTACCTAAACCATCAGAGGGGCCCAGGCAGTATGCAGTAATGTCACCGGGAGCTGCATCCGGCTGCTTCTTGATGGTGCAGAAATTATTACTGTATATAAGATGTTCTATCCTCTAATGAAGAGCGCAAGCTGAAATGCATTTTTTGATTCCTCTTGATAAATTTGTCTCCCGCACCTGTTGGAGTCTGTTGCTTGTTTTGCTTTTTGATGGCACCACATTCAGCAGTTCCTCCCCCCCCCCCCCAACTCTTCATGCTTTTTCAAGGGCTTCGGCTTGTTCCATCTCCTGAAACCCCATATGGACTCTGAAGTTTTCCAGACATAATCATCTAGCTTAGCAAAAACTGGAAAGATTATGATATCCAACTGTGTTGCATAACTTGCCAAATAAAATTGCCTGCCTGCAAACATTTTGTCAAGAGTCTTTTTGTTGTAAGGAGAGAAAAACCTTAGTGAAGCAGAACACATGGTGAGAAACATCTCCCTGTTAATGAGCTGCTGTCCTATCTCTAGGTCATCTATTTTTACAAGTTTATCTTAAGTATATAAAAGTCAAGTTTCTGGCGCTAAGCCGGGTGTGTAGAATATCGTTTTGAGCTGCGTTCACTTTTCAGAAAAAAAAACCACCTTCCAGAGTTCCTTATCTCTCCACATAGGTGTCATCTGCAGCTAAACAAGGTAAGAATTGTGAAGCTTGTTGCCTTGAGCTACACAGAAGGAAGATGAGATATAAATGAACACAATATATTTAACAGCTAAAACAAATGTATCTTTCCTATTTATGGTGGTGCAAACATTTTATTATTAGTTATATTTTGTATCACACCCTTCCTCCAAAGAACTTGAGCTCAGTATATGAGATTGCCAGAGAGTTGTCTACCCAGGTGCCAATCATTCCCAGGAGAGATGTGGCTCCATCAGGCATCTTCAAACCATACTCTAGGCCTGGAGTAGTCAACTGGGGCTAGATTTCAGCCCAATGGAATTTTCTCTGACCTCTATTTGATATCTGGTGGGTCAGTCAGCCCCACCAAATCTTAATTAGTGATGAGCCCAAATGGGAATACATCTCACAAACATCCCCTCTGCACAAAACATGTCTCTCTTTGGGGGGCATTTAAGCACACCCCTTTCCAAACGGAATGCAAAACTATTGGCAAGGGGGAAGATGGCTAGGAAAGAGGGACTGCGTCCTTTGTTGCAAAGGTAACTGAGATGATGCTCCCTTGCCCTAGTTCAGTCGCAATTCCAGCACAAGCTTGTCCACTCAGAAGTCCCACTGAGTTCAGTGGAACTTACTCCCAGGTAAGTGTGTGGCGGGTGGCGCAGCGGGTTAAACCGCTGAACCATAAGCTGTCGATCGAAAGGTCGACAGTTCGATTCCCGTGACGGGGTGAGCGCCCGTTGCTTGGCCAGCTCCTGCCAACCTAGCAGTTCCAAAGCATGTCAATGCGAGTAGATAAATAGGTACCGCTTGTGGGAAGGTAAACAGCGCTCCGTGTTCCAGCTTCATTCTACACGCTGCGGCAAGGAGAGTCACGCCGGCCACATGACCACGGAGGCGTCTTCGGACAACGCTGGCTCTTCGGCTTTGAAATGGGGATGAGCACCACACCCTAGAGTCGGACACGACTGGACTTAATTGTCAGGGGATACCTTTACCTTTAAGTGTGTATAGGTTTGCAGCCTTTTGACCCAATCCTATTGAGCCCTTGTACCAGTGGAGTGCATAAAGCATGTCACGATCGTGTGCCTTCCAGGAGTGCTGGCTGGAAGGTCGAAGTCTTGTTGTCCTCTACTGTGGCAGGGTGCACTCCTGTCAGAGCAGGTAAGTCCAGCGCTGTGCAGCGCAGGGGTGGGGGGGGAGAGCAAAGGGAGGGTGGGGAGGGAGCAGAATGGGGCGGGGGAGGGCAGTGACAGGGCAGTGGGGAGGAGGCAGATTTGGCCCGGGAGGGGGCTGGGATCGGTGGTGCCGGTGCTTACCGTATCCTATCATCCTTCCTGGGCCTGAACTGCTGACATAGATCAACACAGACGTGCCCCAGCCATATAGCGTGCACAGGTCCAAGTTGATCCATAGCTGCGGCTGAGGCTTTCCCTGGGGCAAGGGGACAAATGTCCCCTTACCCTGAGGAGACTTTCCGCCTGCTGTATTCCCCCATGGGATGCAGCATTGCTAGGCTTACCATATCTTCCCGGATCCAAACCGGGACACCCCCCCCCCCAGAATAATTAATTTAATAAATAATAATAATAATAATAATTATTATTATTATTACTGGGCACGAAGGGAGTAGTACTGCCACATGTGCCCTTACGAGATTTGGGCGCCGCCATCTTGGGTCTTGCAAGATTTTGCGAGATCCAAGATGGTGGCGCCCGAAAAAAGGTAATTTTTACATTTACCAAGCGGCGGTGGCAGAGGCTTCATCTGGGCCTGGAAAACCTGGGACCGGAGCCCGGAAACGAGGGCGGTCCCAGGTTTTCCGGGACGGATGGTAAGCCTAAGCATTGCCCGTGACGCTGCATCAGCACAGGGGAGTTTAGGTAGGACTGGGCTGTTAGTAGACTACTTAGGGCAGAATGAGGGTTCCAAATACTGAAATACTGGTCAGTTCCAACCAGTCACACAGCAACACATGATCTGAGCTAGCCTGGAGTGCTGGTGGCAGTGAAACAGTGAATTATGGCCACATAGGGAAGAGTGGCCTGGTTGCCTGGAAACCCGACACAGAGCACACCAACGAGCCAGCGCAAGGCCCCCTGCAAAATTCTGCTGTTGCAGACGTCACAAATTATTTGTTTTATTCATGTTCCGAAGTGTCAGTTTCCATCACTGTGTTAACTTTCCTGGTCGTAAACAGTTTGTCTTCTAAACAGTCATTGAGCTGAAGAAATTCTAAGTGCTCGGAGGGGAGAAAAAGGCCCTGCTCCATCTCTTCTGTTCCTCCAGCAATTTAATTCTCCTCTTCTCGAGTAAATTGCTTCTGCTTGGCTCCTTGGCTATGAAAAGCATCCTGCTGTAATAGCTGTCATGTGTCCAGATCAATACAGAAGTGTGAAGCGGTTGCTTTAGCTCCATTTTAGCATAAGCAGCAAATTAGTCATTCGGAAGAATCTGCACTTAGGGTTACATTAAACCTTTTTATCTTTGTGTTCATTTTCTTGTAATCCTTTTGCTAAAGAAAAGTTAATACTGACAATGTGTTTTATATTGATCTCTCGAGATACTGACATTTCTGTATTTTTTTTCCTGGAATAACCTTTCTTTTGCACTACAATGAGCATGGTCCTGATCCAGCTAAAGTTAGTTGTGACAGGCAGTGCTATCCTATGCATGTTTACTCAAATTAGCACAATCTTGCACAAGTTGCGGCAGCTTGCCTAAATGGCCAGCCACTGCATCCTGCACAGGATGTAGGTCACACCGGTGCGGTCTGTGTTCACCTCGGGGGAAGGGGGCATTTGTCCCTTTCCCCTGGTGTAAGCACCGGAGGCCCCTCGGCCCCTCCTTGGATGTGCACCAGCTCTTTAGCTGGTGTGCATCCGGGGAAGTCGTTTAGGCCTGAGAAGGGGCCAGCCAATGCCCCTCTGCCCACCCTCCCCATGCCTTCCCGCTTACCGGCCTAGGACTTACCTGGGTTGGCTGGTGCAGATCCTGGGCGACAGCGGAGTAAGCAGAGAATCGCATCTTTTTAATGCTCCATTACGGGGGGAAAAACCCCTTCAAGTAAGTAGAAAAGTAGCACAGGACAAAGAGAGATGGGCTAGAACTTGCAAAATGGTTTCACAAAGAAGAGCATTCAAACATGGCACCTCCTCTTGCAAGCTGAAGTGGTTCAACCCATAAGAACATAAGAATATAAGAAGAGCCCTGCTGAATCAGGCCAAAGGCCCATCTAGTCCCGCTTCCTGTCTCTCACAGTGGCCCCACCAGATGCCTCATGGAGCACACAGCCAACAAGATAATATCCTGTTTCCTGCTGCCACTCCCCTGCACCTGGCACAGAGAAAACCTACTTCTAAAATTACTTCTAAAATTCTACTTCTACCCATTTCACCACCTCAGTTCCTACCACATAATTCCACTCTATGTATAGAACAAGCCTCAGGTAGGGGCTGATGCCTGAAGGAACAGAGAAATTGCTGAGGAAAGTGGCAGCTATGCTGCTCCAGTGCATGCTTCTGGGCTGGAGGGGCTTATGCTGCAGCTGTGCAAAAAAGAGAGGGAATAGGATAATAGGAGGAGGACAAGGCTGCATTCAGACATTGCACAAACTATGTGTTCAAACTACCATACAACTGCACTCATTTCACATGCTAGCAAGGTTATGCTCAAAATCCTACAAGCTAGGCTTCAGCAGTACGTGAACCGAGAACTACCGGAAGTACAAGCTGGGTTTCAAAGAGGCAGAGGAACTAGAGATCAAATTGCCAACATGCGCTGGATCATGGAGAAAGCCCGAGAGTTCAAAAAAAAAATCTACTTCTACTTCATTGACTACGCAAAAGCCTTTGATTGTATGGATCACAACAAACTGTGGCAAATTCTTAAAGAGATGGGGGTACCAGACCACCTTACCTGCCTCCTGAGAAACCTGTATGCGGGTCAAGAAGCAACAGTTCGAACCGGCCATGGAACAACCGATTGGTTCAAAATTGGGAAGGGAGTCCGGCAAAGCTGTATATTGTCACGCTGCTTATTTAACTTACCGTATATGCAGAATACATTATGAGAAATGCAGGGATGAATGAATCGCCAGCCGGAATCAAGATTGCCGGGAGAAATATCAACAACCTCAGATATGCAGACGATATCACCTTAATGGCAGAAAGTGAAGAAGAACTAAAGAGCCTCTTGATGAGAGTGAAAGAGGAGAGTGCAAACGTTGGCTTGAAACTCAACATTAATAAATCTAAGATCATGGCATCTAGTTCCATCAATTCCTGGCAAATAGAAGGGGCAGAAATGGAAGCAGTAACAGATTTTACTTTTTGGAGTTCCAAGATCACTGCAGACGGAGACAGCAGCCATGAAATTAAAAGACGCTTACTCCTTGGAAGGAAAGCTATGGCAAATTTAGATAGCATAATAAAAAGCAGAGATATCACTATGCCAACAAAAGTTTGTATAGTCAGGGCGATGGTGTTCCCAGTAGCAATGTATGGTTGCGAGAGTTGGACCATAAGGAAGGCTGAGCGCCGAAGAATAGATGCTTTAGAACTGAGGTGCTGGAGATACAAGAGTTTTGGATGAAAACTGAGAATTTGGAGGCTTTGGGATGAGGGTTTCCAAACTGATACTCTGAGATCACTGGGCCAGGAATCATTTGGCTGCACCAATTGTTTGTCAAATAAGCATCTAGGAAGTTGTGTTCCAACAGCTTTGTTTTCCAGTGTTCCATTGAATAGGAATGCACACACAGCCTATTTTATATCCTGGAATGCTGATCTGAATAATTGCTGTGAACAGATATGACAACAGTCAGAGAAACCGTGAATTAATGCACACTTATTATTCAGGCCTATTATTCAAAGAGCTAAATGCTCCTGAAGGATGTTGCCATTAGACGTTTGTGAACCTATTTCACTTGCTCGGTGTACTGAGTTATTTTTATTCTTGTTAAGTTGGAGTCAAGGAGCTCTAGAATTGTTAAACAGGCAACAATTGGAGTTGACATGAATTTTAAAGTGACATACAATAGTAATAGCACATTGATATGATAAGACATGATATGATAATATGATAAGACACATTGTAATTACTAATGTAGATCATACATGCTGATATTTTGCACAGTGAAAGGGGGCTGTCAATGGGCTGGTTCAGATTATGCTTTCTGAACCAGCCCCTCTTCATGTAGTTGTGCTGCATGCTCTCTCTGCGTATGCACACTCCATTTCCCTCTATGCGAGGGCTTTTAGCCTTGATTGTGTATGGGGGGAGTTTGAACCACCCCCCTACATGCACTGCTGATATTGAATTTACAGCCCAATCCCAAGTAACCTCCCCCCCCCCGCCAATGCAGCCGTGCCAACGAAGTGCGCGCTGCATCCTGCAGGGGCAGGCGGTCCCGGAGGTTTGGGGGTAAGCTTCTACTGACCCAGTGGATCTCTTTAGATCTTGCCAGCCATTTTGTTTGTGTAGAACCTAGGAGAGTAAGGGAGATAGAACAGGGGGAGGAACAGGAATAGGACCCTGGTGCACGCCGGTGCTGCCAAGATCCACTCCTCCCTTCCGTGTCCCACTCACCCCCTCCTCACCCAGAAACTGCCCATTCCGCCCCTCCCTGCCCCATTCCACCCCCTTGCCCATCGTCTGCCTCCCATGATGGCTTACCTGCCTCAGCGTGCCAGGGTTGCCACTGCCATTTGCAACCAAGTCAACAATGTACCCTGGAAGAACTGAGGGTGTGGCTGTGAAAGGCATCGGCATCAGTGGGCATAGCTAGCTGGTGTACTCCTGTTTTCCCTTTACCTGGGTTTGCTATAAAAAAAGGTAAAGGTATCCCCTGACAATTAAGTCCAGTCGTGTCCGACTCTAGGGTGTGGTGCTCATCTCCATTTCAAAGCCGAAGAGCCAGCGTTGTCCGAAGATGCCATGCTATACCAGATTCTAAATGACTGAAAAATGACTAGGAACGTGTTAGGATAAGCAATCAAACATGTAACATTGACATTTATTATAAAAATCATTTTTTTTAAAGATCAAAGATGTTGCTTTTCTTAGAGCGAAACTTGAATTAAGAGCCACATATTTGCTGAGAAATACATGTATGGTTGTTATTGTTCTACCTCTTTCCCCTTACTTTGAAGCACACTCTTCACTGAAGTTCTGGCATGGAGAGTAGCGGACATGACAACAAGTCAAATGAAAGGGCTCTCCCCTGCACAAACTCATTGCAATGAGTTATTCAATTCATTCCATTCACTTCATTCATTTGCTAAATAAATGGGAGTGTATTTTGGTAGGGGCTGTGTGGAGGAACTTTCTGGAGGATTGAATCAAAAGCGATCACAGAAGAATACGGCCATGTCTTCTAACCTTTCAATAAATGCCACACAAATAAAGGCATTGTTAGGATAAACATGAGTGTACCACCAAGGGTTTTAGATGCTGAGTAACAGACCCTGGAGACATGATTTGTAGATTTACAGAAAGGAAAAATTAATTTCACTTTGACTGAAGGCAAATCCCTTCTCAGCAGTACCGTTATTACGCTCGACAAATAGGCATGTTTACCTTCTGGCTACTAGCATTACAGATTCAAACAATCACACTTAACCTTTGCAAATAATCCTAGGGTTATTTTAATAAGACACAAACTGTTCATCTACCAGCTGGATTCCCTAAGTCTTTAGCGGGTCTTGTATTTGCCTAGCTGCTGAACACAATGCCGCCAGGAGACCACAGCACAGGCCCTCTGCACTTCTTGGAAGTGAGACTTGGTTTCTTCATTCAATGGCATTATTTTACACTCACACTTCGCCATTCTTCTCTTGCAATGGTGTATGTCTTAAGTACCTGCCACCCCACATGCGAACCCAAGCAAGTTGGGTGTAGCGCCAGAGGTAATGGGGTTTTGGGGGAAAACAGAGGCAATGAATATGCCAGTGGATGAAGAAAACAGGATTCATTAGCCTTCTAAGGTACAAGCAAGATTTCTATGCATGCAGAATAATACACATAGCTTCTGCCATTGACAGCACCAAGACAATGGTGGACAAATTCTGGCAGGCGGCAAGCATGTGTATCGCCTTGATGCAGGATGAAAATGGGATGGTCATTGGAGCACTATATTCAGCAGTAAGCAACTCTTGAAGCTGCTACAACTCTTGTAGCAGCTTCCAGGACAGTTTATACTGATGCTCACTGATAATGGGCTCAGGGCTTCCTTATATATGCCTACTATGCCTAATAATAGCTATTAATATAGCTAAAGGTTAAGGTATCTCTTGACAATTAAGTCCAGTTGTGTCCAACTCTAGGGTGCGGTGCTCGTCCCCATTATGAGGCCAAAGAGCCAGCGCTGTCCGAAGACACTTCCGTGCTCATGTGGCCAGCATGACTCTCCTTGCCGCAGCGCATAGCGTGTGGCTGGGCACGGAATGCTGTTACCTTTTAGCAAGTGGTACCTATTTAGCTACTCGCATTAGCATGTTTTCGAACTGCTAGATTGGCAGGAGCTGGGCTGAGCGGCGTGAGCTCACCCCATCATGCGGATTCGAACTGCCAACCTTTTGATCAACAGCTCATGGTTCAGTGGTTTAACCCACTATGCCACTTATATGTAGTTATATACTCTGTGGGTATATAGCTATAACCCCCATTAACTACCCTGTTTCCTTGAAAATAAGGCATGTCTTATATTAATTTGTTCCACCAAAAAACGCAGCATGTCTTATTTTCAGGGGATGTCTTATATTTTTCATTTACAACAATATGCCAGTAATTTATTCAAATACAACCAGTGTTGGGATGCTTTGAAGTCTTTTGGTGATATTTCTAACTGTGGTGCCATTGCAAGAGCAAATTCTTGAATATCAGCCCTGCCCACAACCAAAGCCTTTGCTATCCTGTCAGCAATCCATTCACAGATGGGGGCAGTTCCGGCTGGCCACAAAGAGCAGCTGGCTGGGACGAAGAGTGAGGGGATGTCTTATTTTCAGGGGATGTCTTATATAACTGGGAAATCATACATACTGGGAAAAACGGGGAATGTCTTGTTATCAGGGAAACAGGGTAGTAAAAGAGGAAAAACATGCTAGGGATGAAACCATCAAACAAACTGGGCCCCTTAATTGCAGGTGCTGGACCTTGAAATAATGTTGAGTGCTTTCCAACGTGAGATAAGCAGAGGCAGGAAGAAGACTCCACAAACTATGCGGTCACTTTCAGGTGCCCAGTCCTTGCCTGGGAACATGCCTGGGAATACTGACAAGGCCAGTAGCATAGGTAAGTCGGGGATGGGTGTGTGTGTACAGTGCGCCGGGTGCCCCCTGGGGTCTCTTTGAGAGGAGTGGCCATGGCTGCTTTTTCTGTAGCAGCCGTTCGGGCTGATTTCAGGGCAGGAGATGTGACCTCCCACTCGCCCTTGCCCCTGTGAGGCTCCAAATGGAGCCTTTCCAGGAGTAACATAGCAACACGGGGGCGATGATGTGAAAAACGTCATCACCCCACCCACGGCCCCCTGTTAGCAACGCCACTGGACAATGTGCCCAATTAAGGGATAAGAACAGAATAAACAGTGTTTTTAAGAAACTTATTCTAAGCAACAGAAATATACCCAAGCAGGCTGCTATAGCAGCCTTTTAACCCTTAAAGGGTTCTTCAGTGGTTCCCAAACTTTTTTGACTCGCGACTCCCTTGACCTCCCTCGCCGTTAGCTGTGACTCCCCATTACAGTGCATGGAAGAAACAGGCACTCTTTACATGCTCAGATGCACCCTTTCTTATATGTATGTGTATATGTATGTGTATATTCCCAAAACGAGCCCTAAAGGGGATTTTCCATGCTTATGCTGAGCAGCAGCTAAGCCAGGAGTGCGCAGGGTGGGGTTGGGATGCTGCCCTCCCTCCATTGGCAGGCTTGGGTAGAGGGCACTGATGTCATCTGTGTTAGTCCTATTCATGGCAAGAGAAACATCAAAGCATGGGAGGGAAGCATTGGTCATGCCCCACCCCAGTTGCATGAGAGAGAAAGAGAGAGAAAGCTAGCTCCTTTTGGTAGCATCTTTGCAAGATGAAAAACAGATTCTTATACTGCCTGGCAGTTTCCGGGGGGGGGGGGTTGTCCCAGCAAATAGAGTGGGGAGCTAACTTAGAGGTGGGTCAGAAAGGAAGGAGAGAAATCCTAATAATTAATCAACCAAACTAAACATAGAAATCAAAGACTGTATGTAAAGCAGAACCTGCTCTGCACCATTTTCAATTGCAGGTCTTGCATTTGTTTTGTGTTTGCTTTATTAAAAACATTCAACAGAAAGAAAATACTTTACTTACAAACCTGCAATGTCTCAGGATTTGGAGAGAAACGAGATGCTGTCTTTGCAGCTCCAGCTCCAAAGTACCGGTACTCAGCTTATCAACAGAGTTGTTAATTATTCTTTAACATAAGATAAGCAAGGGCCTCGCTCACGCTGTGGTTAAAAACAAGACGTGGAAACTGCCTACAAACCTGAAGTGTTTTGAAATTAACTTTGAGTGACCCGATGTGAAGAGGGAATCCTGGGTCTTTGTTTTTGCTCTCTCTCTCTCTTGCAAGCAAGAATATGTGTTAATTAAAAGATTAACGCGACGCCCCTGGCTGCTTTTGATGACGCACTTTGGAGTCGCGCCTCACACTTAGAGAACACTCCTTGAGATACAATAGTCTGCAAAATTTCATTACACTGGAATGCAGTAATATCCAATTGGACAGCTTTGTTCAGCAAGGATGAAATGAATGCCTTTTTTGTGTTTAGGATATTTGTTTTTTTTTTATTTTAGCTAGGATCCAAAGAACTGCACAATCAGTTCTATATGACCAAAAGGGTTGTTGGAGTTGTGTTCTTTGTAGAGCAGATCTCCATGTCACCAGGCAAACCACATTTGATACTTGACAGGGTGGGTGGGTTGAAAAGCAGTTTGTTACTTCTTGTCTGAAGAAAAAAAAAGCCACTGAGTAGATCTTTGTGTCCTGATAATCATGAATATGTCATGTGATCAGCACAGTGAAAACTTTGTAGCTGGTAAAATGTGTAAAAATGGTAACTACGTATGCAGGTTGATTACCCCTTATCCGGACATCCGAAATCCAGACTATTCCGAAATCCAGACATTTTTGGGGCCAAGACTTTTGGTAAAAAAAAATAAAAATATTTTTCCAGCACCTGGCTGGCATAGCGCAAGGCATGCTGGGCCACAAAAATATAAAAATATTTGTATAAAATTACCTTCAGACTATGTGTATAAGGTGTATATGAGACATAAACAGGATGGTGTAGTGGTTCTGGTGATGGACTTAGACCTAGAAGATCCAGGTTCAAATCCCCGCTCAGCCATGAAACTTCCTGGGTGACCTTGGGCCAGTCACTATCTCTCAGCCTAACCTACCTCACAGGGTTGTTGTGAGGACAAAAGGAGGGAAGGAACCATGTACACCACCCTGAGCTCCTTGGAGGAAGGGTGGTACAAAAATATGGAAAATAAATAAATAAATAAATAAATAAATAAATAAATAAATTTTGTGTTTAGACTTGGGTCCCATCCCAAAGATATCTCATTATATTTATAGAAATATTCCGAAATCCAGACAAATCCGAAATCTAGACAATTTCCTGTCCCAAGCAGTTCGGATAAGGGATACTCAACCTGTACAATAATACTGTAAATGCAAATACAGTCTTGGTAGTTGGTCATGAACATTATTGCATTACTTCAAACTGGAAATTGTTATAATACCTGTTTATTAAGACTAATTAATATCACAAAAGCATGAGCGAGCTTCTGAGTTTCATAGGGTTTCATAGCTTTTGAGTTTCATAGAATTCGTTTTCAGTCTTGATGTTTTAAAAAAAAGGGGATGGGTGTGTGGAGAATGCAGATCAAAGAGGGGCTTAAAAACATTTAACATTTTCTGTCACAACTGACATAGATCTTCAGTTAACATTTTTATAGAAAACATCATTTCCCCAATAATTACCAATGTCCTAAAGAATCCTCCAGTTTTAGGGATAGTTGAATCCCTAAATCTTTCTGGGGCAAAAGCCAAATGCTGACATAGGAGGGTGAATGTAAGCAAACCCCAGGTACAGATTTATAATAATGATGATAATAACCAAGTACAAAGTAAAAAATTTATTTAAAGAAATCAGAGCTTACATGGTATTAAAAAAAGTGAAAATATTAAAAAGATCAAATGGATAGCTAAGTATGCTTCAAGGCAACTAATGTATGATAATTCTCTGGGCCAGCTGGGATTTGGTTCTTGGTTGCAGATAATAGATAAAGATGGAGGCTCAATATGCCCCTCTTAGTGGGCATGAAGTTGCACCAAAGCATACTGGGACAAAAAAACAATGGTCATTCGCTCTTTTATTTTTTCAATTTTTTCAATCTTTTTCAACTCATGGTTCCATTGTAAGGCAATGAGTACAGTAGAAGTAAAGAAAAATACAACGGTGATAAATGCTTAGAAAAAAAAGTCAACCTTGGCTAATCAAAACCTATGTTTGTTTCCAGAGTTGGATTCTCCTAAAATCTGACAATTTGTTTCTCCTAAAATTTATATTTCAGTTAAATTCCAAATTTTACAATTCATCCAATGCAAAGCAAGTATGTTTTTGCTTCAGGGCTGGACATTTGTTTTTAAGGGTCAACAGAAGAAAGCAAATTAGGGTGCAATCCTGTGTAACTCTTGTGTAACAGTAGATCCCCTGGTGTAAGAGCACTTATGCCACTGTAACTTGCCGTATGCCAACGGATGCAGGGAGGAGATGGGGCAGGTGAAGAGTGGATCAGGCCCAGGAATCCTAACCCCCTTCTTGGGCCTGATCCACCTTCATGGGTCAACACGAACTTGCATGCAGGTCTTGGTGCACGTCTGAGTTGACCCATGGCGGCAGCTGGGGTTTACCTTGGGACAAGGGAACAAATGTTCCTTTACCTCAACGAGGCCTCAACATGCCCAAACTCCCTTGCAGGATACAGCGGATGTGCATTAGTGCTACTGCTTTGCCACACGGAGGTTTCGGTAGGATTGGGTTGTCATCATTACTCAAATGTCTCATGGCCAAATCTTATCCTGGGCCTACAGCAGTGGATCTCACAATCTGCTGCTGTAAGTCCAGTTATGGTGGCGTGAAAGGTGCACCTCCATCGGGCACTCTGGAGCTGTTGGTGCAAATGGCCAGAAGCTCTGTGCTCCCACCAATGGCTGATCCAGGCCACACTGGAGCAGGTAAGATGGCAGCAAGGCAGGTCATGGCAGGTTTGGGGAAGGAACTGGGGGCAGGTTGGAGGTGGAGGGGGTGGACCTCAGTGACAGCAGTGTGCACTGGCTATTATCACCCTTTCCTTGGTCCAGACCCAACCCTTGACTCTCCTCGGACTTACACCAGCAAAAGAGCTGGCATGGGTTCAAGGAGACCAATTGATGGCCAGGCGGCCTACGGTGAGGTAAGTATAAAATATTTTTAAACCTCTCCCAGGTCATCTGGTCATCCCCCCCCCCATAGCATGCAGCATGAACTCTGTTGGGTAGGGGTAGGATTGGGTTGAAAGCCTCTTAATTACAGTGCATCATTCCATTGTGTCTTTTTGCCTGGTGGTTTTTTCCAGTCTCTTCCCATGTACAAAATATTTTGTTCACTGTCCTGCAAATGATGCTCTCCATTCCCTTTCTCAAGGGTACATAATGAGAAAGAAAAATGTGCTGCTAGCTTTAATTATACAACCATTAGCATCTCTAAGCACCAACAACCCAACTCCTTAAGCAATACTGGTCTGTTGGGATCAGATGTTCTTTTACACAAGCATATCTACCAATTGCACTTTCCCTATTGTGTCTAGAGAGGTTAATGATCATATGGATATTCTGTAGTCATGTTTATTACTTATACAATCATGATTTACTTACTTTTTACCCCTTTGGAAAATATGGAGAATTGTGTGTCTGATCTGCCAAGTACTACTACTTCCTACAACATCTCTTTAGAATACATGAAGTCAACCACATGTCCCACACTCCTATTTCCCAGAGATAGCCCTTTTTATTAGTACCTGTCTCTGGTAAATCACAGTGCCTCCTTTTACCTATGGAAGAGATTATGGAGATTCGTTTTTTTGTGTACGTACACATGTATTGCTAAGAATTGCTATTCCAGAGGTTTTAGCAGAGGTGCTATTCTAGAGCTAAAATCCAAGTGGGAGGAAATACATATCTGGAGTCTATTGCATACGCATTTAAATGCTCATGGCTTGACCCGTGTGCACCCTGCCATTTCATTTCACATGGTACATCTGTGGTGAGGGTCTTCTATTGTTAAGTATGATAACATATTATTGAACAACTATGGTATGTCTTCTAGTGTAACTTTCTTTTGGCTTTAAAAAATTCATGGCTTACAGCCCAATCCTGCTTATCTTTAGGCCGGTGGAGTGAATGCTCCGCCGTCCGTAAGGCACTTTGTGGCATCTCATGTGTAAGCGGCATGGAGGCTGGCACCGCTCAGACTGCTGGTGTCCCAGATCTGTGCCGGCCAATGCAGGTGAGGGCTGCATCGGTTGGTGCAGGGGTGTGGGGAGGGTGGGCAGGGGCAGTGAGAGAGGGGGCCATTGGCCGGCTTGGTCTGGGAGGGGGCGGAGATATTGGCGCTGAATTGTGCCGATATCCCCAGCCCCTGCCCAGGCCGGGCTGGCCTCCCTGGTTATGTGCCAGCTAAATAGCTGATGTGCATCCGAGGAGGCCCATTGGGACCTGCGCTGCTTACACCGGGGATGAACATCCCCTTCCCCTGAGGTGAGCCCTGGTGCGGGTCACATCCTGTGCAGGATTGCAATGACAGTTATTTTTTTCTTGGTTGTCTAAACACAGAATGCTTGTGCACTTCTTCCTTCCTCTCCCTCGCATCATCTGTCCAGATAGTGATGCTATTTGAGTTGCTGTTCTTCTATATTATTAAGTATGATCATATCAATTGTGTGATTAAACACGGTGTGAAACATGCTTGAGTTTCTGACAAAAGAAACTGTTGTGATCAGTTTGCCATCATACTGGGCTCAGAATCCAGTGCAGGATAATAATAAGCTATTGCAGAGTCAATGAATACCACAGGAGATGTTCAGCAATACCTAGTGATAAGGTGCACTTATCTCTGGCTCCATGAGATAAAGACATGCCTGCTCATGACTCATGCATGTTCTAGCCCTTCCTTGGGCCTTTTAGAGCCCTGGGGTCTTAAAAGTAGGTTTATCACTGCATGTAGAGTGGTGGTTTGCACAAACACGCCCCCCTCCAAAGATAAATGAAACTGCCCCAAATTCCTCCAAATGTTAGAGGAAAAGCAAAGACATGGATGTGCTGCTGTGAGTGTGCATGGCTTTTATCTCGTGGGGCTAGTTTGGAGTTAAAAGTATCATCCAACCTGGCCAAAGGTCTCTTCACACACGGTTGAACATACTTGGCGAGGAGAAGGATCACAAATGAAGAAGAGGATCTAGGGCAGTTGTAAACCCACTACAAACATGTTGGCAGTTCCCAATGCATTTCAATCCATATTCCCTTGATAAAAATCCTTATTGAAGCGCATTAGGAAACACCACTTCTGGCATCTGTAGGAGTGGGTCCATGGTCACTGGCCTTGTCCCTAATGCACATTTGTAATAATTTGTGAAACAGCTCAGCTGGGTTGTTAAGGAGGAATGGCACAATCCTGTGTAGATACTGCGCTGGGGGGAGCATGCACTCCCCCGACGCAGGGTGTCGCGCAAATGCCATAAAGCACTTGCGCAACACCTGGTGAGCAAGCAGTCTCCCCAGCCCTGCGCCAGCCGGATCAGGTAAGACCTACGTCAGTCAGGGCAGGGGTAGGGGTGGGGGGAGGGTGGACCAGGAGACAAATTCCACGGTTTCCTACCGTGGAAACGCCACTGTCGATAGGATATGGCGGCCAGCCCTTTAGGCCGGCCGCCGTATCCTACACAGGATTGGGCTGAAAGAGTTTGGTCACACATAGAGACCCTAGCATATAAACTATATATGCATATATAGGCTCTTTTACAGGCTTTGCTGAATTCATGTGGGGAAACGGGGTGTGGCTATCAGGGCAAGTGGGCACAATTTTGCTCTTCTGCCTACGTGCATTCAATATAGTGTGTGTGCTGCAAGTATACAAGAGTGTTCCTATTTTCCACATGTGAAATTCTGAATGGTATGCACTGTCACTACAAAATCTTTAGAGTATGATATGAAAGCTTGAATTGATTCTGTAAAATATCTGTACACTCCCTACTTGTGAGCATGTGACCTCCAAACCATTGTACACACCAAATATTAAAGAGGCAATATTTTTAAATGAACCCAGTTGCACATGAGTTGTGGAGGAAACCATTAAAATAAAAATACTTTTGTGTTCCCAGATTTATCAGAGATGCTGGCTGGTTTTCAAGAAAGCATCGAGCAAGGGTCCAAAAAGAATGGAGAAATTTTCAGATGAGCGTGCAGCTTACTTCAGTTGCTATCACAAGGTAAAAAGAGCTTGATGACATCTAGGCTTCCCCCACATTTCCTTACTGGGAATGTAATCCCATGCAAATTACTTTCACAGTTAAACTAGCCTTTGGCATCAATCCAGCTAATGAGCTTTATGACTAATGTCCCACTGGATTAACAGCTTTTGCAGCTAACGTGTTGGATTGGTATCAGTGGAGTGTAGCCATGGGGGCTACCCTAGCAGGGTGAGGGGGCTCTGTGCTTAATGACTTTGCATTCCTTGCAGATAAATGAGTATATAACGCACATGTTGTTCAAAAGAGAAATGGAACATTTGCTGCATTTTCATTCAAAAGGTTTTGGAACATCACATTTTGACGTTTCAAAATGGTTCAGGCCCCTATGTTTAGCTGACATTTCCACTGAGTTTATCAACAGAGCAATAGGTACGGTCGTGTAGGAAATACAAATAAAAATGATGTGATAGGATCCCATCATTAGGTTCCAACACAGAGAGAGTTGCATGTAGTAAGGTGGTGTTTAGAATGGGAAGGACAATGGTCATAAATGTGCATGGGAGCTCTTCGAAGGAGATGGGAATTTACACACTGAATTCTACAACAGATGAGAAAGTGAATCTCCACTCACTACATGAAATGCTAATCGAGATGGCCCACATTAGATGTTCGTCCATATCTAATCTTTGCTGGCCGAAGTGGAAGCTGTGCATGCAACCCAGATACCTTGATGCAGCAAAACCTCCAAGCATGTAGCATCCTGTTCCATATGCAGATTCCAATCTGGCACAAAAGTCTGCTTCCATACAGGAATCTCCCTCATTAGCGGCCCAATCCTGTGTAACTTTAGGCCGATGGAGCAAGCACTTTTGCGGCTCCTCTGGAGTAAGCGGTGCCAGCGCAGAGGCCGGCGCTGCTCACTCCGCTGTCCTCAATGACCCGCACCGCTGGATGCCAGATGCAGGTAGGTGCTGCTCTGAGCAGTGGGAGGGTGTGGGGAGGGAGGACCGGGGTGGCAGGGCAGGAGCCCATTGGCTGGCCTGGCCAGGGAGGGGGAAGGGATATTGGCACTGGGTTGCACCGGTATCCTAAGCCCCTTCCTGGACCAGGCTGGCCTTACATGGTCTCCTTGGACTAAAGAGTTGGTGCACATCTGAGGAGGCCTATTGCGGCTTCTGGTGCTTACACCGGGGAAAGGGGACGAACATCCCCTTCCCCCGAGGTGAGCCCTGGTTGCACTGGCGCGGGCCATATCCTGCTTAGGATACAGTGGCTGGCCATTTTGGCTGGCTGCTGCATCTTAGGCAGGATCAGGCTGCCCATCAGGGCAAAGGCAAAGGTTTAGAACAAAAATGTCTAATGTATCATGCCCAATTTTTTAAAAAAAAGATTATCCCACCTATCTCCCAATGAATTTGAATGTACATTAATTACTGGGGACGCCATAAAAAGGCTCTATTTTCCAAGAGATGAAGATAAATGCATAATAATCAACTTACAACACAATCCTATGCAGATCTACTCAGAAGTAAGTCACATGAGACTGGTGCATTTAGGATTTCAGTCTTTGAGCCCAATCCTATTGTTTTCCCCACTGATGCAGTGGTGCAAAATGGTGACCACTGCATCCTGCAGTGGGGGGAGGCAGTCCAGGAGGTCTCCTCTGGGTAAGGAAACAATTGTTCCCTTAACCGGGTTAAGCCTCCGTGGCAGGCAGGGGGTGTCTACTCAGACCTGCGCTAACTAAATAGCTGTCCCAGGTCCGTATGAACCCGTGCTGCTGGATCAGGTCTGCGAAGGGGGTTAATATCATCCACTACAGTTTCATCCACTACTAATATCATCCATTACAGTTTCATATACTTCATCCAGCCCTCCCGGACCCTGGATGACAGCCTAAGGTGGTATTCTATGGGGATACGATTTCCAAAATTTCAGTTATGGAAAGGGACTTTCTATTGCTGGCACAACCTTGCTGTATGAGCTTTGATGCTGGTATGTGAAAGGACAAGGGAACAGGGAATGGACCAAAGCAGATGCATTAGCGGGCAGGAGAACAATGCAACTGTAACTGCCTATTTTTTCCTACATTGCTGAAATTAGGCTAAGGATTAATACTAAAATAGACTCGTGGCAAGTTTTTATGAATGATCCATACCGAAAACAAAAGCAAACAAGACAATAATAGGCAGTCTTTCGAAGGGGCTTTAAAATGGCCAAGCAAGATGAATCAAGGGTACTCAGCAGACCCGAGGTCAATGTGCATATGATGTTCAGTGTACTAGTGTGGTGAAGGGGGAGAGAGAGATACTCATTTAATATTTTGCCTAATGCACCAGGATGATGATAGCTCTATGCTATCTCCAGGTTTGGTAGCAGTATATCTCTGAATACGAGTTGCAGGGAGGATGCGTATTCAGTATATCTCTAAATACGAATGGCAGGAGATGCTAGACTGGATGGGCCTTTGACCTGACCTTCTGTAGGATGCCTAAGGCTGACCCCACTTCTTACGTTCATGATATTTGCATTTTATGTGATAATTTTTGGTGTTTAGCATAATTTACGTCCTCCTGTACATGGAGCAATCTGAGTTCACTCATAAAGGTATCAAGCAGCCCTGGTGTGATGGTTGTTTAGACTGCTGATTGCTACACAAAACAACAACCAAACATGCCGCTTTGACCTCAGTAGCAGTGTGCAACTGGCCGGGGCCCATGGCAGAACCAGGGAAGAGCTCAACAGAATCCCTGTGGGGATCGCCTCCTGTGTGCACAGCTATGCATGTGAAAAAGGATGGCTCTGCTCATGTCCATAATTCTTAACACCATAGTTCTAAGCCAGCAGGAGCCTTAGAGGTTTAATTCACCTACAGTATATATACGTTTAAGTAGTATACGTAGGTCCCAGTATGGGAACAACTTAATGGACTTGGTGCATTTTCTTCAGTGTTTACATAAACATCCTTGCTGATCCAGCCCCAATCAATAACCTTCTGAGGTTTTCTACTCACTTGGGGATCATGTACTGATTTCTCTATGCCAGAGAAGGTACATGTGTAATTCCCTCCAGCATGGTGCTGACAATAATAGACCCTTTAATTTTTAATCTCTGTCGGTAACAGCTTAATATACTCGAAAATTGGGATTTAGAAGTGCAAACACACTAGGAGCCTGGGAGTGGAAAGATAAGCTTTTCGTAGATGATCTGTTCTTATTTAGCTTGAGAAAGTGTTTAAGAAATAAACCTTGTGGGATTCCTGAATTTGAATCTCCTTAATTTGTTTGAACCAATCGATATCTCTGTGATGCATAGTTTATGCAGGATTGATCGTAAAACCTTGGGGGATATTTGCCATACAGGTCATGTCTAGAAAGAGAAGTACACAGACATTTACAGTACTGTATATGAGGCCGTTTTCAAAACTCCTGAGAAAGAGGCTAGAAATCCCTTCTTCTGCCTGGTTTGATCTCCTATAAGGATTGAGAGGGGTATATATTTAGAGCAGTTTAATTTCAGCTCGGCACAGAAGGTGTGTCATCTGTAATGATACTGAGCTGACAAATTATTGATGTGAATCTTGTGTCTCTCTTCCCCCTCCCCAGTAATGCAAAGTATAAGCAGTATATCCCTTGCTCTTTGAATGATGTGAGAATTAGGACCTGAATATAAGATCAGAGTCTCTTAATGATTCGGCTTTTCTCTAAAAAGGGCTTAATTTTTTCACCTATGAATAATCCGGAAGTGAGATTCTGCCATGCTCAGAACAAGCAAACCTCTCAAGCTGCAGCTACCCATTAAACCCCTTCTATATATCTTGTCTGAAAAGGTGATTTGGGTTCTGCCCAGATGCCTGCAGCAGGTTGTACAAGCCAGTTCATGGCCCAATCCTATGCAGCACTACCACTGCCAGAACTAGTGTTCTGGTGGCAGTATGCGCTTTACAGCCATCACAAATGGCAATCCAAAAGTGCACATAGCCATGTGCTCCCAGACCGCCATTGGAGATGCTGTGGAGGCCCCATATGTCATGGCAGGATGAAGAAGGCCCACCAATGCTGTCACTGGGATGGGTAGAAAGAGGCAGAACAGGGGGAAGGCCAGGGACATGTCGGAGGCAGGAGAGGGTGGTACCTGGCACGGGCAACGTGCACCAGATGCTATCCCCTCTGGAGCGAGCCAACATGCCCCATTTGTCTCCTCGGACATGCACCAGCTAAAGTCCAAAGAGACCCATTGGTGGTCATGGGGGCTTACCGAGGGATGTTGTTGTTGTTCAGTCATTAAGTCGTGTCCGACCCTTCGTGATCCCATGAACCATATCCCGCCAGGCCTTCCTGTCCTCCACTATCTTCCTGAGTTCGCTCATTTTCATGTTTGTTGCATCGGTGATGCTGTCTAACCATCTCATCCTTTGCCTTCTCCTTTTGCCTTCAGTCTTTCCCAGCATCAGAGTCTTCTCCAGAGAGTCCTCTCTTCGCATTAGGTGGCCAAAATATTTGAGCTTCAGCCTCAGTACCTGTCCTTCCAGGGAACAGTCAGGGTTGATTTCATTTAGGATTGACTGATTTGATCTCCTAGCAGTCCAAGGGACTCTCAGGAGTCTTCTCCAGCACCACAGTTCGAAAGCATCTATTCTTCGGCGCTCAGCCTTCCTTATGGTCCAACTCTCGTAACCATACATTGCTACTGGGAACACCATCACCCTGACTATACGAACTTTTGTTGGCATGGTGATATCTCTGCTTTTTATTATCTAAATTTGCCATTAGCTTTCTTTCCAAGGAGTAAGCATCTTTTAATTTCATGGCTGCTGTCTCTGTCTGCAGTGATCTTGGAACCCCCCAAAATAAACTCTGTTACTGCTTCCATTTCTGCCCCTTCTATTTGCCAGGAATTGATGGGACCAGATGCCATGATCTTAGTTTTATTAACGTTGAGTTTCAAGCCAACTTTTGCACTCTCCTCTTTCACCCTCATCACGAGGCTCTTTAGTTCTTCTTCACTTTCTGCCATTAGGGTGGTATCGTCAGCATATCTGAGGTTGTTGATATTTCTCCCGGCAATCTTGATTCCGGCTTGCGATTCATTCAGCCCTGCATTTCTCATAATGTACTCTGCATATAAGTTAAATAAGCAGGGTGACAATATACAGCCTTGCCGTACTCCCTTCCCAATTTTGAACCAATCAGTTGTTCCATGGCCGGTTCAAACTGTTGCTTCTTGACCTGCATACAGGTTTCTCAGGAGACAGGTAAGGTGGTGGTAAGGACAGGTAAGGTATCCCGAGGGATACGGGAAAATAATTTCTCTTTCCTCTCCCAAGCCTTCCAATCACCCCTCCACCATAGCATGCAGTTTTGGCATGGCTGCATGCTATGGTGGGAAGAGCATAGGATTGGGCTGCAAGTCAAATAACTCAGAGTGTCAGGAGGAACAGCGGCTCAGTTGCTGGAGCACAACTCCGTGCAGTGTCGTTTCACAAAGAAGGGAATCCTCCTTGCTGTGCCATATTTTGGAATGGAGAACTTCCTGGAATTTCTTTTGAGGGGTTAGAGGTCTTGGCATTGGCCCACCATGGTTCATTTGCTTTTCAAAATGGCCCTGCAGGAAACCTAATTGCTGAGTAGGAGTCTTAACATGTGAAATAAGACAGAATCCTCTACCCTGAAGAAAGAAAGAAAGAAAGAAAGAAAGAAAGAAAGAAAGAAAGAAAGAAAGAAAGAAAGAAAGAAAGAAAGAAAGAAAGAAAGAAGGAAGTCCTGATGGTTGTAGACTTACAGTATATTAGACTACCCAAAATGTTCCATAATAGCAGTAGGCATTTATGGACTTTCGAGCACTCATAAGATACTATACTGCAACCATTATTATGAATGCAAGCTGGAGTGTTGACTCCTAGAAATATAGGCTGTGTCACCCTGAACAATAGCATTGTCTGTCTTATGTGAGTTAGATTCAGGGGTTATAAAACTTGTTCAACCTTTATTGGCCTTATTGGAATCAAGCCTTGTGCTAATAAGCATCACAGGTAATGATTTAGGATCAGTTTAATTCCATAGAGCCTAGAATTGATCTTCTCGGCTTGTTTTTTCCTTGTTAACTTTGTGATTTATTGCACTAATTCATCTGACTTATGCTCGCTTGCTTTGGTGATGTATTATGGTAACATATAACTATGATGCTTTCGCTTTATTGATACACGGCTGTGGCAAGTTGTATGTATAAGTTGTTGTTCAGTCGTTAAGTCGTGTCCGACCCTTCGTGATCCCATGAACCATATCCCGCCAGGCCTTCCTGTCCTCCACTATTTTCCTGAGTTCACTCATTTTCATGTTCGTTGCATCGGTGATGCTGTCTAACCATCTCATCCTTGGCCTTCCCCTTCTCCTTTTGCCTTCAATTTTTCCCAGCATCAGAGTCTTCTCCAGAGAGTCCTCTCTTCGCATTAGGTGGCCAAAATATTTGAGTTTCAGCCTTAGTACCTGTCCTTCCAGGGAACAGTCAGGGTTGATTTCATTTAGGATTGACTGATTTGATCTCCTAGCAGTCCAAGGGACTCTCAGGAGTCTTCTCCAGCACCACAGTTCAAAAGCATCTATTCTTCGGCGCTCAGCCTTCCTTATGGTCCAACTCTCGCAACCATACATTGCTACTGGGAACACCATCGCCCTGACTATGCGAACTTTTGTTGGCATGGTGATATCTCTGCTTTTTATTATGCTGTCTAAGTTTGCCATAGCTTTCCTTCCAAGGAGTAAGCGTCTTTTAATTTCATGGCTGCTGTCTCCGTCTGCAGTGATCTTGGAGCCCAGAAAAGTAAAATCTGTTACTGCTTCCATTTCTGCCCCTTCTATTTGCCAGGAATTGATGGGCCCAGATGCCATGATCTTAGTTTTATTAATGTTGAGTTTCAAGCCAAGGTGGTCTGGTACCCCCTTCTCTTTAAGAATTTGCCACAGTTTGTTGTGATCCACACAATCAAAGGCTTTTGCGTAGTCAATAAAGCAGAAGTAGGTGTTTTTTTGGAACTCTCGGGCTTTCTCCATGATCCAGCGCATGTTGGCAATTTGATCTCTAGTTCCTCTGCCTCTTCGAAACCCAGCTTGTACGTCCGGTAGTTCTCGGTCCACGTACTGCTGAAGCCTAGCTTGTAGGATTTTGAGCATAACCTTGCTAGCATGTGAAATGAGTGCAATTGTGCGATAGTTTGAGCACTCTTTGGCACTGCCCTTCTTTGGAATTGGAACGTACATATACATATATTCGATACATATACATCCATGTATGTATAAGTAGTTTTGATTTTCTGTAACTTTCTACTCCTCTTTTTACTGCTTTTAAATTCCTTGCTGCATTTGCGTAGGAGTAAAGTGCTCAGTCAAAACTTAGTGTTCAAATTGCTGGTGCAAGTCTGCATGGACCCGGGTCAGGGGATCAGGTCCAGGAAGGGGGTTTGAATTTGGCAGATGCTGCCGAACCCGCCCCCTTCCTGGACATGATCCAACCTCCTTCCTGCCCACATCAGCACCCCGTTCTGCCCAACCCCCATCCCTGTTCTGCCCAACCCCCATCCCTGTTCTGCCCTCCCTCTGCCTTGTTCTGCCTCTCCTGCCGGCTCACGTAGTTTGGTGGGTCTTCAGCGAGCCATTGCCATGCGCAGGGCTGCTCCTGCCTCTCTGCCGGTGCCCTGGCACAGCACATGGCACAGGTAAAAACAATCAGAATAACAGGGGGAATTTTTTTACCACATAGATATTGTGTGATATGTAAAGTCATGTACCTGTCAAAAATGGGTGAAAAATGTCAAAAATTTTACTCTAAGAAGAGTTTTCTCCAGAAACTGGGTGAAATGATTTTCAGTTCCAAACCTACCATATTCCAGTGGATTTTAGAAATAGCATGCAGAGGTGAGCAGAGGTGTCTCTAGGGGGTGTGGGGGGGCCTCCTCCCCAGGCGACACGCAGGGGGTGTCAAAGCCACCGTATCGGCGGCAATTTGGTGGTGGCGGCAAAGGAAAAGCGAAAAAGGTAACTGCAGCAGGGAAAGGCAGCTATGGACCTTGTGGGCAGGGGGTGGCGCCCCCCCCACCTAGCCCCTTACCTTTTTTCAGCAGTTTCCATCAGCGGTGATGTCACAGGGGACGGGGCTAGTGACATCACTTCAGGGACGGAATGTGTGTGCCTTTTTTTTTTGCTGCCCCCCCCTCCCGCAGGGCATAGCCTCTGGATGTGCCCCAGGTTTCTGGGCCTGTAGCATAGCAAGGGTTTTATGATATCATTGATCCCACAACTTGCTGGTTTGGTTGGAGGCTTCTGCATGTGCAAACTGTTGGTTATATATATCATCCTAACATACAGTATGTATCTGCTGGCTCACAAATCTTTGGATCAGGCTGTTATTGAGGAGAACAGAATTTACTGTGTTCACATAGATTTCTTGATATTTGCAATATTTGCAAACCTTTGGCACTGTGAAGATAACAGCCATGGTGGAAGATGATGAACAACCTTCATTGTCTGCTTTATGAACTGATGCCATCATGAAGTGCAAATGTGGGGGGGTGGAAGTAACTGAATGAAAACAAATTTTACTCTTCAGGTGGATGAACTTTGAAGCTTCAAGTGTGAAGTGAAGCTTGCAAAATGTGCGTTGAAATATATTGCTCTGCCTTCCATTTCTGCAGAGCAGTTGCTCTTTCAGTGTCTGACCTTTAAGGATGAATTGATAATGCGAATAAATTTAGTAATCTCTCTCTTTTATTACCCCCCCTCAAACACCATAAAGCCATCTTGGGCAGCCAATAGCCCATGCCTCACCCATATACTGATCCCTTTGTAACAGTGGCGTGGCTAACCAATGTGGTGCCAGGGGGCAAAATTCAAAATGTCACCCCCAGAAGTGACGTGGGCATGACGTCACTTCTGGGGTAACGTCACACTCCTGCGGTTTTAAAAAGGCTGGTTTTTTTTGCTGCCAGCCTTTTTGCCCCCGCCAGTCTCCAGCAAAAAACCCACTGGTTTTTGCTGGAGACCCAGCCTGCTTGCCCCCCCCTCCTGCTGCCGACCAGCCCAGCCTGTCACCCTCCTCCCCAATCACCTTTCTCGCCACCTGGATCTCCAGCAAACACACGCAGCAAAAGCCATGTTTTTTGCTGGAGACCCAGGCGGCAGCGGCGAGAAAGGCAGGTCGCTCACCCTCGCCACCACCCCCTTGCATCCCTGCCTGCTGTGCTCTATGGTGCATCATGTTTCGCGATGGCCATAAAGCGCCCTCTGCAGTTGGAACGCGAGTTCCAGCAATGCAGCACCACCATAGGAATGGGCTGCAAGTAGCTGTTTTATATACAGTATATATATTTTTGAATTCCAGGTTACGGAACTTAATCATGTAAAGAATATATTACGGTTGCCAAAAGGCACAAGGAAGCATGCTGTTGGGATATATTTCAACGATGACACATCTAGGACGTTTGCTTGTGAATCAGGTGGGTATCATGGCACAGCCTTTTGGTGTGTGTGCTTTTCTTTTTGTCTTTAATCACTTGGGATAGCTGTAAATCTTATAAATCCATCACACCAACATGTGGATTTTTTGGCCATTTATGCAGAACTTGAAGCAGATGAATGGTGCAAAGTCTTGCAGATGGAGTGCCTGGGCACTCAGATTAATGACATTAGCCTTGGAGAACCTGACCTATTGGCTTCCGGAGTAGAGAGGGAACAAAATGGTATGTAAATACGTTTTGTACACAACTACAAATAGAAACGTTTAGGGTGTCTTTGCAATGTGCTCATAAAATCCAGAAATACTCCAGGGCAGTGGGCTGATGCAGAGTGTTAAATTCCTCCATGTGATCGTGTGTGATCTGTCATTGCTGCTGCTTACTGTGTGTACAGTCAAGCTTATGTGTGTGTGTGTGTGTGTGTGTGTGTAAACACACAAGCAAACACACACACCCCTGATTCACAAGCAAACACACACACACACACACACACACACACACACACACACACACACACACACACAGAGAGAGAGAGACAGAGACAGAGACAGAGACAGAGACGAGTTGTATTCTGCCCCATTCAAGGCTGCTAACAGAATTTAGGTGGGTGACAACTTAAGACAACTTGGGCTGCAATCCTATACATACTTTATTTATTATTTATTTTTCACATTTTTATACCGCCCTTCCTCCAAGGAGCTCAGAGTGGTGTACATATTTCCTCCCCACCTTTTTGTCCTCACAACAACCCTGTGAGGTAGGTGGGGCTGAGAGATAGTGACTGGCCCAAGGTCACCCAGGAAGCTTCGTGGCTGAGTGGGGATTTGAAACTGGATCTTCCAGGTCTAAGTCCGACTCCCAAACCACTACACCATCCTGGCTTACATGGGAGTAACTCTCATTGAATTTAGTGGGAATTACTGCTGAGTAGACATGCATCAGATTGTGCTGTTAGAGTCTAAAGGCTAACTTAAACATAATTTTTACTTCCCCCCGCCCAAAAAAAAGTGAAAGACAGAAGCTTTGGTCTACCTCCTTGGGCAGTTCGTATTACAGAAAATGCCCTGCTCCTGTGTATAACTGCAGTGTAACGTCTTAAACAATGAGAATTCAAAATCTGCCTGCACAGTCTTAATATATCAAAGACTGCCCCTAGTGTTAAAGTCTAGTGTGAATTTGTGAAAGGCTAGCATGCAATATATTTTCTTTATGGTCGTATGCGCCCCGTGCACAGCCACGCAGAGGAATCTTTGGGACCATGTCTTAATCCCTTTACATGATGATCGAATCTGGAATAAACCGGAAGGTCATCATGCCCAACACCTTGCCTCACGGCAGGATTTTCCACACAGATTGACCTACTTAATTCACCCTATGGTGTGCCACAGGCAGGGCGCCTGTGCATCTGAGGCGACTGCAGAGCTGATAAGTCTAAATGACAAGCAATTGAATGAAGGCCAGAATTGCACAGTATAATGAAGATGCAGTCACCAGCCAGTGCACATCGAATTCTCTCCATTCCTTCTGCTGCATGCTTTTATAATATTTCTGAAACTTGAAAGACCTTGACCTTTGTAGGAATGGTGTGGAATAGGTCCTTAAAGAAAAATAAAGATGAGTATCAGTTCCTTTATTTAGGGATATACCTGATTTTCATTACTTGTGTACTTATGACCTGCATTTGCAATTTGGGAATGTGTATTGTTGCATTTCCCCCCCCCCCCCCGAGGCTTCTTGGGCTAGGACTTCATGATCTGAACAGTACAACTTGTGTTGTTTGAACAGTTTTCGAGCCTGATAGCAACTTAAAGCCCTATTGATTTTTCTTTGTGCTTGCCCATATCAAATACCTTTAAACTGTAATTCATTCCTTTAAAACTGGTAGCAGGATTTGCCATTTTGATGTCCATGGGGTTGCTCCCTGTAGATTGCCAAGTGGCAGAGCAAAGATAACACATCAGTTCCAAACTAAGGATAAGTCAAAGTTCAGAGCCCTAAGGCAACTTCTGCATCAATAGAATTTGCACTGGGATATGAAACCAGGATTGTGCTGAGTGGCTGTCTAGTTCCTGAGAAGGAAATGACAAATTGAATTGAAAAGGGATTGGACAGGTTTATGGAGGAAAAATCCATCACAGGTTACAAGTCATGTCATGATGACTGTATGCAACCTCTGGGTTTTGGAGGCAGTCTACTTCTGAATGCCAGATGCAAGGGAGTGGCAACAGAATATGGGTCTCTTGTTGTCTTGAGTGGTCCCTGAGGCATCTGGTGGGGCCACTGTGAGAAACAGGAAGCTGGACTAGATGGGCCCCTGGCCTTATCCAGCAAGGCTCTTCTTATGTTTTTATGAATCCTGTTGCTCAATGATTCATTGCATTTGTTATCCTGCTCTTCTGCCAGGGAACTCAGGGCAGCACACATGGTTCTTCCCCAGGGTGGGGTCGCCAGGGATAATTTCCCAGAGCCTGACATTAAATGTGGCCCAATAAGGTAGCCACCCAGGCTTCAACGATGTCTGGGGATGGTCTTACCCTATAGGAACCAAGTGGGAGCAGCCTATGGACCTTTTAAACATCCCAAAACACATCCCGGTTGCTGAGGTAATCTGGATGCTTCACCGGGGAGCAGGGAAGACAGGGGAAAGGCCCCTGTTAAAATCCTGTGAGGTAGGTTAGACTGAGTGACTATCCCAGGTTTACGCAGTGAACTTCATGACTGAGCAGGCATTTGAACCCAGGGTTTCCTGAGCCTAGTCTAGCACATTATGCAAATTCAGTGGAAGAATTATACTCTCAGTTTACCAGTATCACGGATAAACAGTTTTGTGTATCAGGGTAAAAGATGCTAATTTTCTACAGGTAGGAAGCTTTATGGGAGAAGCATCTAAAAATATGACCCCCACCTGCTTCCTGCCCCTGGAAAACTAGCACTTTAGGGATGTGCTAGTTTACACAAAACATTTATCCCTGATGTGCTTCTTCTCAATATGCAAGGATTACTGTATATTTAATTGGAAGTGATAGCGTTCAGACTTTTTCCTCCTCAAACGAATAGCTCTTTCTATATATTATGTACAGACTCTCTGCCCACAGTTGGGTGGGAAATTGCAGCCGGACAGATGTGAGTTGTGTCTGTTTCACCATGAGAAGAAAACAAGCATAGGTCATGGGCACAGAATGTAATGCTGCCCCCTTGCCATGCCTGTATACATTAACACATGTATCCACATTAATAACACATGGAAATGGCTCTCTGTCTTGCAATATTCATGTGAACAGAAATGTGATGACTTGTAAAAAGCACTTTGGGCATTGGGAAGTGCAATAGAAGTGATTACCGTAATACAATGATAACACTGTAAATATCTGCAGCGTTTTGATTTTGCAAGGATTTTAGACTCAATCTTTTGTTTTTCTCCCAGAGAGATTCAATGTGTATTTGATGCCATCCCCTAATTTAGATGTGCATGGGGAATGTACCTTGCAGATAACGTTTGAGAATATCTGTCTTTGGGACATCCAGAATCCCAGAGTAAAGCTCATCTCTTGGCCTTTAAGTGCCCTCCGACGATATGGGCGGGACTCGACTTGGTTTACGTTTGAAGCTGGAAGGTGAGTGGATATTTCGCAGCAGAGCTCTTCAAAGTTTGCGGCCTTGTGTCTCTGCGTGTTGGGATCAAACACCCAAACTGGAAGCTTTCAAAGTCCAACAGTGCCCAGATCATTTTAATGTCCGGCTCTGTACAAGCATACCAGCCCACAACGCTCAGATTGTTTTCCCCAGAGCATCCTTATACTGTATGTTGTCTGATGAAACTGGACTATGGAATTTAAGCTCCCCACAGGTATTGGTAATTTCAGTGGTTTATTAACATGATTTGATACAGCTTCCTAGCCGGGCTCTTAATTCTGGTCTACATCAGAGTTTCTTCTGCGTCATGGGAAGAGAGGGAGGGCCAACTCAGTTGCGTTTAAAGGGACTATGCGCTGTCAATTCATTGTTCATATTGTACACATCACAATATGAGAGCTGGGTTGGACTTGCAACTACTCAGGGTCTAGGATAAAGGACTCCTCCACCTCACCCTCCAATACAGGACCCCCTTTAATTATTATTTTTTTTTTACCCTGTATGCCGTCCTTTCCTTCTCCCTTTCCCAACCTTGTTCTTTCTTTCAAAAAAGGACAAGGAAGTTATTCTCCTTTTGTGCCATTATTAACATTGAGTGGCAAGACATTCTGTGATAAAGCATTCAAAGGCCCCAGTTTCTTTCTCCAGGTAGAGCTGGCACCTGGCCTAAAACCCTCGGAGAACCTCTGCCTACTGCAGATGATAGAACAAGACTCTATGGCATAGACTCTATGGCATAGAACAAGACTCTATGGCATAGATTCTATGGCATAGAACAAGACCCTATGTCAATAGAGGGCAGCTTTGTATGCTCACAAGGATTTTAGTCAGCCTGCCTAGGCTTTGAAGTTCATTGTGAAGGTTGGCATCTCCACTCCTATAGCAGATCTCACAGTGATTAATATACACTGGTGACTTTTACAAGCTTGATTATTGACTCGCCAAATGTTAATCTACTGTGGTCATTTCCGTATGCCTTTTCTATTATTTTTCTTCACAGCCCTACTAGGAATGTGCATTTCTAAATCAGTCTGATCACAAGGCACCTTGCCCTGTCCTTTTTTTCTGGCAGGATGTGTGACACAGGAGAAGGCCTATTCATCTTTCAGACAAGAGACGGGGAGGCAATCTATCAGAAAGTTCACTCGGCAGCTCTGACCATCGCAGAACAACATGACCACTTATTACAGAGTGTAAAAAACTCCATGGTATGCTTCCTCGCTCTGCCTGTCATCCTCCAGCAGTCAGCATTAATGACATAAAATCCATAGGCCACCTTCCTAAGCAGGAGTTCAGCTTTTGATTTCACAGATAGCAAATGCTTTTGAGCGTGTTTGTGTTCTTTTTGTTCTTGTTAACTCATTCCATTTCTTGGTATTAACACTTGGGGTTATCAGACAAGCCTGTAGCTGTGGTTGCTTTCTCATTAACTAGCATGGTAAGAAATGGTAAGTGGCATTGGATTTCTGATTGACTACTTGAGAAACACACACACACACACACACACACACACACACACACACACACACACACACACACACACACACACACACACACACAGAGGGGTTATGTGCAAGTTGTTGCAATAGAGCTCCAATAGTGTTTTATTTGAATTGGTTGCCAATGTGGTTTGATTCAATATGCTAATTCCTTTGAATATTATGCCCAGCTTGAGATCCAGGTCGATCAGAGAGCATCTCTCCTTGTACATTGTCCAGTGCCCAGTTTCAGTCGTCTTCGCTGGCCCTGTTTCATGGCAACTTTGTTCCACCTTTGTTTCAACTTTATGCCAAGTGAGAAATGTCACAGAAAGAAGCAGGGCTCTTATATTAATTTAACGGAGGTTGAACTCCTCCCAGAAGAAGTAACTCCTCCTCCTTATTGGTGTTGGGGGGGGGGAAGCAGGGGAGCAAAACACATCTCTTTCACTTGATCTACCTGGGTTGGTTTTCTGTAGTGTGATGTATGTTTTTGTTGTTGTCAACATTTGCTTCTTCTTCTTTTAATTATAAACTTTGAGTGCCTGAAGGCAGCATTTTTTTAAAAAAAAAAATACTAAAAAGAATAAACTCCTGCAAATCCAGGAAGGCAAAAGGGATAAATGGAGGGCCTTAAGCTATAAACATGCAAAGAGAAACATAAGGGGAGCAGATGATAGCAACCACTGCAGAGCACCGGCTTCTCAATACACGTGGCTATTGCTTTACTGTAATCCCCCAAATATTTACTGAACACAGGGTAAGGGAGCAGAACTGCCTTCTGGCCCTGCCTCCTATGACTGATGCACTTGCTAGCCACATCTGCCCTGGCGGTCACATGTTTGGCTTTCAGGATGAAAGAGCTCTTCCCCCCGCACTGGCGTCACTGGAGCGTGGTGGGGAGGGCGGACCGCCTGGGAGTGACGCGCGCAAAGGGTGACGCACGGTCCCGTGTCACCTCCGCGCTCCAGGAGAAGGCCTTGGAGTGTCTGCCCTCGGCGGAGGTCCGCAGCCTTCTGACGAGGCCCAATGCGACAATGTCATATTTATTAGGTTTTTCGCACCTGCGCAGAATGTTTGAGGGCAAAAGGGCAGCCCTTTGCCCTCAGAAACGTACTGCGCATGCGCGAAAAACCTAATAAATATGATGTCGCCACATTGGGCCTCGTCAGAAGGCCCAGGACATCCGGCCGGAGAGGATGTCTCCGGAGCCGGCAGCAGCGGAGCCTCTGCTGCTGCCAGCTCTGGGAGACATCCTCTCCGGCCGGCTGTCGTGGTGGCGTGGCAAATCAGGGGGTCATTAGGGCGGTGCGCATGCCCTTGCTTTAGGGCGGCGTGCGCCCTAGTGATGCCACTCCCAGGTATTCCACAAGCAGGAATTTTGGGCAATCAAAGGAGTAATTTGAGGAGTAATTCTGAATTCTGCTATTAAACTGTGTTCCAGGCGGAATACATACCTATCAAATTCTGCATTGCTGTCAATCTTCTTTTATCCAGGAACTGCTGTATTGTTCATGTAGCCTTAAGACTAGAAAGTCCATGGTAAATTGCAAGTTTGATTAAAATACCATATCTGCATAAGAACGATTGCTTCTTAAGATTATACAGGTTGAATATGAGTGCAGTGCACTTGCATCAAAATATGTGGGACCTTACCGGAAGAGAGCAATTGCTAATTTTTGTGGACTGGCAGCTAACACCTGGGTGAGCAGGCAAAACTCCCTGCCCGTTGCCTTCGCCGTACTGAATGGCTGCGACGGCGAGGGGGTGGGGTCCCTTTGTAACAGAGAGTAAGTGGGGACTAGAACTTACAGTACCGCCCCCACCGTAGCGACGCCTTTGGCATAGCATTATACTTTCCCCTCCTCAGACTTATTTCTATTCTTTTTTTAATATTCAATTTTCTCATCTATGCTATCTTTCAAGTTATTTGTTTCTTTTGATTTGCTCAAACCCTTCTCTTCCAGCAGAGACTTCAGAATTCCAAATGTTATGTTCTTTTCAAATTAAGAATGATTACTCGAATTTCCATTCTATCGTTCTTATTCAGGAGGGTTACTGTTAAATCAAAATCATGAGGGGTGACATGGCGAGGGCTTTGAGAATTGTCCGGGGGGGGGAGGGGGAAGAGGCAGTGTTCTATAGAGTGCTACAATTCCTAAAATAGATTCCTAGTTGTTTGTTTCCATGGCACTAGAATGTAGGATAACATTGCACGTTCTGTTGAAGCATTACTGGAGAGACCACATTTATTTAACATGGTGTGGGTGGAAGTATCTATTGTGTGCAGTGATTCAGTATTAGTAATATGGATGTGGGTGTTTAAAGATAATGGGCTGATTTCAAAGTATGTTTTTGTCTTTCAGATCCCAGCCCCAAAGGCTAAACTTTGTAGAAATAGAAAGTCCAGTGTGGGATGAATGCACTCTTAAATAACTTCAAAGTACTTTTACTGATTGGGTTATGTCAATACCTGTTCCACCACATTCCAATTTGTGTCCTTAATTAGCAATGAAATCCTCTGCTCAGCCAGCCTGGCACTGTGGCCTCTGCACCAGCCTAGTGTGTCGCAAACGTGCCGTAAAGCAAATGTGCCTCTGTGATCCCCGATGGTGGCAGCGACAGCGATCCCGGAATCCTGCCACTGCAGGGGACAAAAGGGGTATTCTTGAATTAAAAATCCGCATGTTGCCGGGAAACTCCGTCGTTATAGATATAAAAATTTATTTCAAAAATAAATTTCTTTTTCAGAGATGTTAAAACATACTTTTGACGTTTCGCACACGTAACATTTGTGGCATCATCAGAAATCCCCTATAGTGTTCCTAAGACAGCTTAAAAGACTAGTGCAAGAGAAAACAGGAAGTGGGCACTCCCTATCTGACAAGAGAAGCAACTGATTGAGCAGTGGCTCTAAGAGGCTCCACAGGTGCTGGAAAGTTGATGGCGGGGAGGGCCATAGGTAGGCTTACCAGATCTCCAACCGGGACAGAGTGCTAGACCTTTAGGAGAAGGAATGTGGGCAGGTATAGCTTGTTAAACCTTAGAGCACAATCCACTGAACACAATGGGGCTTGCTTCTGAGTAGACATGCCTAGGATTGTGCTCTAAGGTTTAACAAGCTACACCTGCCCACATTCCTTCTCCTAAAGGTCTAGCACTCTGTCCCGGTTGGAGATCTGGTAAGCCTAGCCATAGATGGAGAGGGAGAGTAAGAGGGCATGTTGGGGGAGGAACCCAGGGGTGTGGCAGGGGAGGGAGGGGTGGATCTGTTGATATAATAGCCAGTGTAGGTCCAATGTGATCTATAGGTGATTGGGCAGCCTACCGGAGGGGTAGTGAAACAATATTTTTATTTACTTCCTGCAGGCTGTCTGATCTCCCCCTCCTGCCATGACATGATGCACGCTCTGTTGCCCCAGTTGCATGCTATCATGTGCTGGGGGATAGGATTGAGCAGTATGTAAAATTAGTCCATGGATTACACTATGACTAGGAGAAGAATGAGAAAAAGCAAGCCCTAGTTGCCAGTGCAAGAACATTTGAGCATACTTGTTTCCCAACAATTAAGTCATTAATAACATATTTTTGGCTTATGCTTCCTTTTACAGAGCACATTACAGATGTGGCACTTTCAGAAGCCTAAACAGAGTATTGGCACAACATTTGGAAGACGATTGAGAGCGATGACTGTGTTCATTCCAATTTCTCTTTGGCTTTCTTTCAGCTACAGATGAAAATGAGTGACCGAGCCGTTTCTCTTGGCACTATGGTGCCCTTGCCCCGCAGTGCCTACTGGCAGCACATCACAAGGCAACACAGCACCGGACAGCTCTTCGGCCTACAAGGTAGGAGATGGATGACACAAGAAAGCAAAAATAATCCAAAGTAGTATTTGAGCTCTTGTATCTTAAATATGATGATGTTGGTTCACATGTGATGTCACATAGTAGTTTTCCCTGAACTAGGAAGTCAGAAAGAGAATCAGAGTACACAAAGGGCACTTACCCTCTGGTGAGTCCTAAAAGAAAGAGATCTATGGCACAATCCTGTGTAGATAATAGACAGGTGGAGCACCGCTCTGCCGGTCTAGGGTGTTGAAAATGTGCCATAAGGCATGTTTGCGGCACCTGGCAAGTATTCAGCACCAGCGCCACTTTACTCACCGCAGATTGAATGGAGCACCCATCAGAGAAGGTGAGTTCCCCACCGGGTGGCAGTGGGAGGGCAGAACAGGGGGTTCTGGTAGGGGGGATTGGTTAGCCAGGCCTGGAAAGGGGAAGTGATCGGCGGCGGTGGCTCTGCCAAAATCCTATCCCCCTTCCCAGGTCTGGTTACCATTACATGGCCCTCTCGAATGTGCTGGACTGGTGCACATTCGAGTAGACCTATCAGGGTGGCTGGGGCTCTACTTGGGGTAAGGGGATGAACGTCCCCTTCTCTCGAGGAGTGCTCCAGCCACGCTGGTACTGGGTTCTATCTAGATAGGATGCAGCACGGGCACTATGCCTGCGCTGCAGCCGAGCTAAACAAGATTGGGCTGTCCCCTCACATAATACTATGACTGCTTGTGAACCATCCTTGTTGGGGTCTCAACAGGATGCTGAATTGCACTGGGACTGGAAGATGGCTCATCACTTTTCTACCTCCTCATTCTTTATTGACCAGCCATATCTTTTTTACAATATCAATTGTTAGCTTGTGGAAATAAAGCATTCAACGTGAACCAATCTATGGTATTAATACACTCAAAGTTCAGCAGCCTCTCTATGAATGTTCCTTCACTCTTTCCCAGCAGAGAGCTGCCTCCTTCCTTCCATTTCCACAGTTATTCTGGTCATTTGCAACAGTTTTGCAGATGTGTTACAGACAAGAGGTTCCTCACACATGAGCAGAAGATATTTTTCAAATAAAGTTTTAAATTTGTTTTCCTCACAAACTTACAACTAACCAACAGCTGCTGCTGATGGCTTAAACAGGTTGTTGTTGCTCATTCTCATTACACAGCCAGGCAGTGGTTTCTCTCATGATCTGTGAAGGACATCTAGTGGCCAAGAAAAGCATCTTCAGCAGTGTTCAACGTCATAGCCTTTCATTGGTCTGGAACTGGAAACCTGGGTGCTCATAGCTTAGCAAAGCAGTAGGTTCCTGGAGTTGCCTCATACTCAGGGTGGCCCCAAGACCTCCTAAGACCTGAGGTGGCAAGCCAAATGCTGCCCACCCTTACCCGACGATGTGCCATCCTCTGCTCGTCCCACTCTTCAATGTTCTTGCTCAGCACTCTCCTCCCCTCCACATTTCCTCTTCCTCTCTGCTCCCGTCTTCCTTTTCCAATCCAGGGAGTGGAAGGAGGAGGAGCAATGGAGACAAGTAGGCGGGCAGAGGTGGACTCCCTCCACCCAGTGGCAACTCCCTGCGCATTGCTTTCGCTGCCCTGAAAGGCTCCGAAGGCGAGGGGGCGGGGCCGCTTCGTTCCTCTGTGTAACGGAGGCTCCGATCGCAGCGGAACTTAGAGCTCCACCCCCCTGCAATGTCGCCACTGCCTCCACCAATCTGCTTCAGTTGGCCTCATGGAGGGGCCAGCCTTGCTCCTGCTTCCAGAGTTCACTACTGAGAAAATGGGGAGAGAGAAGGAGAAACTAGCAAAATTTCCTCTTTAAGTTTCTTCTCGGAATTGATTCCACTTTAAGCTATAGAGAATGAATAAAAAGTCCCAGGTACATGATCACTAAAATCTAGGGTTTTGTTGTTGTTGTTTGGACAAAATACCAATTTTTTATTTGAAATTTGAATTTGAGGCCAAACTATATCTGAGGCTGAAATCTTATACACACTTATGTGGGAAGAAGTCCCATTGAACTCGGTGGGGCTTACTTCTGAGTAGACCTGCAGAAGATTGTGCTGCTAGATTATGTTTATTTATATGCTGCTTTTCTGCCAAAGCATCAATGGCAGTTTGCAATCCACAATATGTTTTACAATCTAACATGACATGAAATATGAGGGAAAAAATGACGGGGACAGGAAACCCTCCCTAATAAATTCAGGTACCATCTCTTGCATAAAGGTTACATAATGACTTCTACATAATCACAAAGTAAGTTATTTAACTTAAATGTTTAAATGTTAAATAATGTAATTTAAATTATTTAATTTACAGCCTAATCCCCTTCCGTATGTCCTCTTCCCCCGGGTAAAGCCCCAGCTGCTCCGATGGGCTACTTGGATGTGTGCCAGCTATTTAGCTGGTGCACGTCCGAGAGCCCCATGTAGTGGTGGCCAGGCCTGGGAAAGGGGATAGGATTTCAGCTTGGTCTTTGCCGACCTCTCCCCTTCCCGGGCCTGGCCAACCAATCCCACCCCCACCGCGGAATGCCGCGTTCCGCCCTCCCCCCTTCCCTTCACCGCCTGACAGGGAACTTACCATCCTCAGCGGGCATTGAATGGAGGGCGAGCAGAGTGGCACCGGCCTCGGCACCAGCGCTGCCTACTCGCCGGGTGACGTGCCATGCCTTACGGCACATTTGCGGCACATTTGCGGAGCAGTGCTCTGCCGGTCGAAAATATAGAGAGTATTGGGCTGTTAATGGTTTAATTTAATTGACAATTATTCACTATTTTTATTTCTTTTGCTATGTAAGCCACTTTGTGAACTATTTTTAGTTGTTGAAAAAGCGATAAATAAACGTTCTTAATACGGTAATAATAAATTAGAAACAAGGATCACCTGATACTTTACAGAGACTGACAATGGTACAAAAAGCTCTCAGCTAGACATTGCATGTACTATAAAAACTGTGCTATAACATCATTGTAAGGACGACTAACATTTCCACAATAGTGTAACAGCGATATGACATTGATTATACGGTCTCTCATGAACAGAAATCATTTCATATAATCCTTCAAAGAATAGCAATGATGAGATGAACAGGTAGTTTTATTGCAGAAAACACCATCACTCTTTGCAATAATGTCAAACGGCAAACTGATGAGCATTGCCGCTCCAGTTGTAATCACCTTAACTCTTGTGATACAAGTCCGTTGGGTTGGCCTACTGGGATGCTGCTGTGCTGACCCATTTTGGACTTCTGAGTCTTCTCCATGAGCTTGTCAAGATTCAGCAGGCCTTCCAAGAACTCCTGGTATTGTAAACATTCCAGCTCTCAACAGGAAAGATCAAATACAGTACAGTAAAGATAAAAGATAGTACAGATAATATCCCGTCATTTTTGCCTTGGTTATTACAAGTGCTTGCCATTGCCAGAACAACTGGAGCAGAGTTATTTGTCTTTACAATGTGTGTTGCTATGCTGTTGTACTACAATTGCTTTTGTATATCTCAAAACTTCCCATGTAATTGTCAGACTTTGCTAAATGCATCAGTGTGTGGCTCCCAGCTTAAGTTTCTTCTAATATAGCAGCCACATGGGGCTGTGGTTTGGATTGGGGCCACAGTGTGGCGGTGGAGGGTATGTACATTTTTACCGTTGGGCTGTTTTCCCAATGAAAGTCATCTCTATGAAGCAGCTATTTAGCTCTAAAAGTGCTATTGTAAGGGTTAAATAGCCGCTTTATAGAGATGACTTTCAACAGGAAAAACAGTGCAGAAGTAAAGGTTCCAATATCATTTACCTCTGCAGTGCATTGTGGTGCCAAACCAAACCATGGCCTTGCATGGTTGCTAGGAATGATTAAGCTTAACTACACACTGACACAACCCAATCCTATCCAGAGCGGGATGCAGCGCTACTGACACAGCCTCTGCTGCATCCCGCAGGCCAGCTGGGGACCAGGCCAGCTGGGAGAGGTAAGGAAAGAAAATGTTTACTTTCCTCCTTTGCTGGTCCCTGGTCTCCTGTGGGCCTACTCAGATCTACACCAGTTATTTTGCTGGCATATATCTGAACTGCTGCATGTCAGGCCTCGGACACGGGCTCTGGATCTCACAGCTGCTGCCCCATCCCACCCCCAGCCTGATCCCTGCCCCAATCCAACCCTGAATGTATTATTATTATTATTATTATTATTATTATTATTATTATTATTATTATTATTATTATTATTATTATTATTTTGTTGTTCTTGTTGTTGTTGTTGTCACTGGTGTCACTGTAGTGTGGCGGGCGGGGCGGGCCGCCGGGGGGTGACGCGCGCCAAGGGGTGACGCGCGTCACCTCCGCGACGGCGCGCGTCACACTCCGGAGGCCGGACGCTCTGAGGCCAGGGAGCGTCCGGCCCGGCCGGCGCTCCAGGGCCTTCTGAAAAGAAGAGGCCCTGGAGCGCTTGCGTTAAAACGCGAACTTTGAAGATTTTCGCGCATGCGCAAACCCTTTTCTGAGGGCAAGGGCCTGCCCTCTTGCCCTCAGGAGGGTCTGCGCATGCGCGAAAATCTTCAAAGTTTGCGTTTTAACGCAAGTGCATTGGGCCTCTTCTTTTCAGAAGGTGACGCGCATCACAGTGACGCCACTGGTTGTTGTTGTTGTTGTTGTTGACAGTATTTATATACCGTTTTTCAACAAAAAGTTCACAAAACGGTTTACAGACAAAATTAAATGATTAAATGGCTCCCTGTCCCAAAAGGGCTCACAATCTAAAGAAGATGCAGAACACCACCAGTAAACAGCCACCAGAAAAAGACACTGTGCTGGGGTGAAAGGGTTCAGTTGCTCTTCCCCTGATAAATAAAAGAGGAGCACCAATTGGGCCTCTTGCCCAGTTAGCAGGGATAATGTACCTCTCTCTGCTAGCCGGAGTCCGTCAACAGCCAATCAGCTGTGCATGACTTTCTGGGCTTCTGGGCGGACCTCCCAGTCCGCCAGTGCAATATGCAAATAGGACTGGGCTAACAGTGTCATGTATATTTTGAGTCTTTGTGAAGTATCAATCTGTGGTGAAATGTGATTCACATTTTCATCCAACAAAGGTTTGTGCACCAAGTATTTAAGAGCCCCAGATTAAAATAAGCAGGTTGAAATTATAGAAATAAAGTTTGGTTGTGCAGTGGTAAAATCAAGGATCAGTGAATCAAAGATCACCATAGGGCTGAGCTGAGCTAAACCAGGAGGTAGAGTTTACAAGCATTTTCACGTCCCTTGTATCCCCCATTTTTGGCAGTAGCACATGAAATGAGGGTGTTTTCAGGGGGATAGGGAGTGCATCCCATTGCATCAACAATCAGGCTGATGCTCCATAAATTTTTCAGGATGCCTTTTATATTTACATTCTGATGCACATCCAAATGCTCATTTCAATGTGTGTTCCAGTGTTTAGAGAGTTGGGTCTTCAGAGTAAGGGCAAGGCAGCTTTGTTTGCCATCATGAAGGTGACATATAGCCAGATTTGATTGGCACTATGACATCATCATGTTCATTAAGTGATCCCTGATTGGCTGGAACCATGTACTGAAAGAGAAAAAGAATGCTATTAAAGTTAAAATATGGCACCAAAGCATATTGAGCGAACAATGACTGTGAACAGCTACAAGAAACGGCACAAAGAAGGGGGAAGATGTTTTTTTTTTCCACAAGATGTTGTACACAACTCTTGAAAGCACACTTTTCACCTTGAGAATATTGAAGTACAAAATTCAGCACAGATCTGCTCAGAGTTCCAGCTAAACAGTCTGACATATTAGATACCAAACATATGATAGTTGTCTAATTTATTGTTGTTTCTCCCACCCTTTTGATCTGGTTTCAAGAAGATAGTCCACTGAAGATACATCGAACAGAAACTTTCCCCACCTACCGATCAGAGCATTGATAAAAGAGATCTAAGGACTTTAAAACTCTGTGTGTGTGTGTGTGTGTGTGTGTGTGTGTGTGTGTGTGTGTGTGTGTGTGCCTTGAGTGGACTGATCCAGCAAGGACGTTTTTATTGACACTGGATAACAATGCTGAAGCAGCTGAAGAAAGGAAGACTGGAGTAAGACTACAAAATTATTTTTAAATCTTTGGCCAAATGATATATGGTCTGCAGATAATATTGGAAAATTGCTATATTTCATATTTACATCCAGAACAAAGAAGTTCTCCCTCAGTGTGTCATTTTTTAAAAATATAATTGATATCTGTTGCTGATTTGTCCTATGCTATTAGTTGTTCAGAATTCACTTCATCCATTTTGATGGTATCTTAGCTAACATAGTTTACAGTCCCTGCATATTTTCCTTTAATCTCTGCATCCTGATTCATTGCATACAGCACTTTTCAGAAAGATAACTAGTTTTTAGAAATTGGATTCTGTTGTCCCTGTCTGTTAAAGTCTGGTTAAGACTTAGTCCAGTCGTTAAAGGACAATTATCTTATCTTTTGTCTAAGTTGATTTCACAAGCACTGTTTCAGTATGTCTTATGTCTTTTAGAAAGCAAGAAATAAAATGTCTTTCCCACACCATTTGAAATGTTTCATACCATTCTTCTGAGAGTTCCCATTTGTGAGCATTAACCTAAGCATCATAACTGTGGTTTTATTAACTGTGGTTCTATTAACTGTGGTTCTATTAACTGTGGTTCTAACTGTGGTTAGTGCTCAACTCACCTAAGGGAAGACCTCATTTGAAATACTGTCATCAGGTTTGGATGCAGCATTGAAAGGTTTTCAGGTTGCTTGAGTAGTTAATACTTATTCGACTCACAAGCCGAGTGTTGGCTCATGATCTGAAAGCATGTTGAACTATATACATATGTGGATTTAACATAAGAACATAAGAAGAGCCCTGCTGGATCAGGCCAAAAGCCCATCTAGTCCAGCTTCCTGTATCACACAGTGGCCCCACCAGATGCCTCAGGGAGCACAAGACAACAAGATAACCTGTTTCCCGTTGACACTCCCTTGCACCTGGCACAGAGAAAACCCACTTCTAAAACCAGGAGGTTGCTTATGGCTTGTAACCTGTGATTGTCTTTTCCTCCATGAATCTGTCCAAACCCCTTTTCAAGGCATCTAGGCCAGGTGCCATCACCACATCCTGTGGCAAGGAGTTCCACAGATGAATTACACGCTGGGTAAAGAAATATTTTCTTTTGTCTGTTCTAACTCTCCCTCCACTCAATTTTAGTGCATGTCCCCTGGTTCTGGTGTTGTGCGAGAGGGAGAAGAATTTCCCTCTATCCACTCTCTCCATCCCATGCATAATTTTATACGATCTCCAACACGATCTGTAGAACCTGGTCATGGGGGGCAGCAAACCATGCCATCCTTCAGGAGCGGTGAGTGTAGGAAAAGTCATTTGATGAGGTTTCCATAAGTATCAGAATGTAGCCTACCAAGCCACAAACTATGCTCAGGCAGTATTGTCTACAGTGGAGTCGCAGCACCTGGGTGCGGGGGCGGAAGCATATAAAGTGCCGCCCCCGTGACATCACCAATGTGCCATCGCCACTGTTGCCGCTGCAAAAGGCTTCCAAAGTGCAGGGCGGGCGGGCCAAACTGCTCGCCTGTTTCTTCGCTGCCACCGCCACCATCCACCCACTGTTCCCACTGCCGCTGATATGGTGCGGTTGTCCCCACTGCTGCTTGTCGCCCAGGGCAGCCCCCCGCCCCAGGTGACCCGATTCTTCTGATTGACTGTACGGGTTTTGGAGTACCTGGCCGACAGTCAAAATAGGAGATTTATTGATTATGGGCCACCGTTCATCTTGAGTTCAAGTTGCATAGACCTGCACTAACCAAAGGTCCACGTGGGGCTCTTTTCACATGGATTTTTGTATTGACACCTATGCAGTTGAATATGCCTTCTTCTTCACTGAAGATCCTCTTATGGACTTGACTGGCCTTTACAATCTTCATGGGTGCCTGCCTGTGTAATCCCATGAAATTGCAGCAGGTTGTCTTACCCTACTATGGACTGTAACTGCATGAGGAATTGGATGGCCTGAATGCCTGAATAGGGCTAAAATGTAAGCCTCTTGTGCTCCATGTTTGCAGCCATATTTGAGAATTGCATACATGTTCTGGCCACAGTGTGCATGTTCATAAAGTCAGAGGCATCAATCCAGCTCTAGTTGAGTTCAACCAGTCACATTAACAAGAACGAGACCTCCAAAGGGGAAGTCCATCCTGGTCCTCCCTCTTCCTTCCCCACCAAACCATTGAGCTGTGCCATTGGCCGCTGCACACAATCCCAGCCCAGATTTCCCCTGGGCGTGTGTGTTACGTGTGTTCTGAAAGCACCACCGGTAACAGAAGAACCCCCAGGTTCCACATCACATGGATTTCCTTTGCTGGCTTGAGGCAACTGATGACACTGTCTGATTTCAAGGGAATGTCCTGATTTATTTTATCTGTATGCATAAGCAACATATCTCTCCAGTGGTGGTGACCATCTTGATGATAATGAGACAATTCTCCAGTTTCTTTTCTAAAAAAGGCATCACCACACAAATCTTAGAGAAAAAAAAATGTATTTTCTGCTCTTAGTCGACCATAATGGGAAATCAGGAAAATGCACATAAAAAAAAGGCAAACGTGTAGCGGTCCATTGAATCCCAACGACATATTGAGAGGTAAAGATATATGTAAGTTCTTTGTTGAATTCAAATCCCAGGACTGCATTTCTTGTAAACTTGCAAGTTCTGAAGCTGAGAAAAATAAATAATATTGCAAAATGTTTCCTGTAGACATTTTTAATAAAGCTGGATTCATATACTGTAGCTGCTTATATACAGCTAACCAATAAAGCAAAAATCAAAATGTGCAGTGAATGAGAAGTTCACGATTTAATATGAAGGTGATGGGGAGGAAAAGGAAGATAGGAACACAAGCAGAGTGGAGTATGGGTGCAGCTCTGCAACTTGGCCCTAGCTGACAGCGCAATCCTGATTAGAATTGCACCTATGGAGCAAGCGCTCTGTCAGAGCAGGGTCTCACAAGCATGCCATAAAGCACGTTTCCGGCACCCGCGGAGTAAGCAGTGCTGGCGCTGCAGCCGGCGCCAGTCATTCCACTGCCAGATGAGGACCTGGCCGCTGGACACAGGTAGGTCCTGCGTCGGGCAGCGGGAGGGCGTGGGGATGGAGGACCTGGGTGGTGGAGGAGGGGCGATTAGCCAGTCAGGCCAGGGATAGGGGCAGGGATATCAGCGGCTGCTCCGCCGAAATCCCATCCCCCTTCCCGGGCGTGGCCAGCCTTACACTGGTCCCTCGGATGTGTGCCAGCAAAATAGCTGATGCACATCTGAGGAGACCCATTGGGGCCTCTGAGGCTTACATCAGTGGAAAGGGATGAATGTCCCTGTCCCCTGAGGTGTGCCCCTGCTCTGCCGGCATGGTCCTGATCCCGTGCAGGATCTGGCGCAGCGCGGTTTGCGTACTGCGTTGAATCTTACGCAGGATTGGGCTGTGAGGGCCCAATCCTAACCAACGTTCCAGCACTGATGCAGCTGCAATACCCCAGGGTAAGGGAACAAACAGTCCCTTACCTTGAGGAGGCTTACCTTGGCCGCCTCATATACCTGAAGATCTGAGGATGGCAGTTCAAGACCCATCGAGAGCTGTTGACATGCCGCTGACAAGCTGCAGAAGCCTTGGTGGGAGAGAGAATTCTGCAGCTGGCACACTGAGTGGGAGGCAGTGTTGCTGTCAAGTCAATGCGTGGGAGGCGAATGCCAGAGAGAGGCCAGACTGTGAAAGAAACTACCTGGAATGAGCGTTCCAAGCAAGATTAGAACATTTGTAATATGTAAAAACCGCTTCAGTTTAGATAGCCTGCCCATGTAAACCGCCTTGAATTAAAGTCGGAAGAGAAATCTGACTTTATGTACAGGTGGGGAGTAGAATTGGGCTGTAAATCTCCCATCTAAGTGATAGATTTAGATTTAATATTAAGAGGAACTTCCTAAAAGAGTCCAAGGATGAGTCAGGCTACCTAGAAGGTTGCGTACATTTTCAAAAGAAGATAGGACAACATTTAGAGGTGGTGTGTACATGACAGGGTGTCCTCCTTCAGGATGGGAGTTGCAGAGGCAGCCATGAAAAGCCAAAAAGCTCCTCACCCAGACCCTCAGCTTTTTCTCTCTCTCCTCCTCTCAACTTATTTTCCTGTATGCTAAATTTCCACTCTGGTTTTGCAGACAAGAATGTCCCTATTGGCTAGCAGAGAGAAGAGGAAGAAGAGACTGCCAGTGGGAATTTTGCATGTGCACACTTCCTCCTCCCTCTTTTCCTTGCTGGTCATGGTCAATAGAGTGAAGATGTTTCAATCAAATGACCAATGGGAAAGAGAGGGGAATGCATTCTGTCCATTGAGGTGGGAGAGACATCCCCATTGAACAGCAGAGAGGAGGGAAAATCATTTCCTCCTCCCTCTCTTTCCAGTCAGCCAATGCAGGGAGACTGTCCAGTTGCAAGAAAACACACATGCCCTTATTTCCTTTTCTAGATCCAATCAGTTTATGTTTCTTACCCCGGTCACAGTTTTGTCTAACAAATATATTAGACTCATCTGGGATTCCTGTGGATAAGGCATGTTCCACCCATGTGCAACATTCAGTCGCTCCCACTCATTATACAGACACACCAATTAGAATTCAGCTCCAAGTGGCTTTGTGGAAGCCCTTTCTCCCAGAGCCAGAAGCTAATACTCTCTGACCTCTCCTATTCTGCTTCGCTAGTGACGTCTCCAACTAATTCATATTTCACAATGTTGCAGAGATAACTAGTCTGTAAAATTGATTCTGATCATCAGTAACCACAGGTAAACGTTTCTCTAACAGGCTGCGACAACTCTTTGACGTGAGATGTCATAAACGATACTCGAGGCACAAGTGGCGCACAAAGCATTGGAAGATCATGTTACTTCTCTAGGTTTTATTTTCCTGCCACGGTGGAAGGAAGTCAGCTATCAGATGCAATTGATTTAAGGGAGCCATCATTTCAAGGCCAGGGTTATGGGATTTCCTACCTAGCTTATAATTGGACAGCTCAACTGTATGTAAAGTCCTACTATACCAATCACTGCGTATATGAAGGCGGGATGAGGGCATTTACTGAACTGCCACTTTCGTGATGAAATAACAGATGCTATCAGTAGCCAAAGGGAATATGCTGGTAGGACAAACCTTGCAAGACAACTATCTCCATAGTCCCAATTCACCCTTTTGATCCATTATTTTCATGAAAACCCCAATTCCGAAATCAAGGAAATTTTTTATCCTTTATCCTTGTTAATGATGATCATTCTGGAACTCTGCAGGAAGCAATTTTGGTGCATTGATTTCCCTCTCTGAGGAACGGGATACTATTTAAATTTGGGAAGTGCCATAGCCCAGTGGTACATTGCACGCTGATCTACTTTGAAGGCCCTGGGTTCAATGCCTGGCATCTCTAGTTATAAAGGATCAGGACCAGGTGATAGGAGAAATCTCTGCCTGTGATCCTGGGGAGCCAGTCAGAGAAGACAGATTGTCCTTTTGCCCCCCCTCCCAAATCTGCACCTTTCAATATTCCAATAGTTTGTCTCCAATTATTACACACACACCCCCCGAAGTTGATACCATACATTTGTTACTGGGGTCAATGGGAGGAAAAGGTACACTGAACGTCTCCATCCCACCTAAGATATTATCAGATCTGCAATAAGGTTCCTTCCACCTATTCTATCCCCAAAGGTTTTATAAGCTCACTTTTCCCTGCACTCAACAGGGAATTGAGTGTAGGGAATTGAGTGTGGGCCCAATTCTATCCAACTTTCCAGCACTGATGCAGACATGCCAATGTGGCATGCATTGCATCCTGTGGTTGGGGGAGGGGCAGTCACAGAGGCTCCGCCCCCTCGCCGTCGGATCCATTCCGCGCAGCGAAGCCGAACGGGCAGGAGACCCTGCCCGTTTGGCTTCGCTGCGCGGAATGGCTCCAACGGCGAGGGGCGGGGCCTCCTCGCTCCGGTTCGTGAACGCGGTAGTAGGTCAGGGCGCGACTTACTGTCGAGCCGCTACCGCAGGAACGCCACTGGAAGCGGCCGCTCTACCAACTGAGCTCCCTGCCCTGGTGGTATTGAATGCATGGAAGGGGAATGAATGGAGTTATAGTTCAATGAACCATGTGGGTGGACACGTTTACATAGTCAGCATAAGTAAAATCACTGAGTCGGCAGCAACCACGTCATTCGGTGATATGTGCAAAATGAGGCTGAAGGCTGTTGCAAACGGAAGGCCATTTACATGACACACTCATGGCATTAAGACATCACCAGAGAGTTGCACAGCGAGCTCAGCTAATGAGAAGAGGCAAGTAAACACAAGCGCTGTCGTTAAGCACAAGGCCCCCAAATGGAGCAATGACTGAGAAATGTAAGAAAGAAATTTAAATCTGGCTGCTTGCCACCTTGAGCACTTCCCGAAGGGAGGGGAAAGCACAGGATAAACATTTTAAAAAATAAATATACATAAACAGTCGAAGCAGTTGTGGCCCAGCTTTCCCTCTTTCTTATTGCTTTAGGACACCGTCTCCGACCAGTAGGGGTCTCTCTATTGCCATGTCAGGGGAAGCAAGAAAATACGCCAGCAACTTTATTTACTTTATCAGTGCCTACTCCATGCTTTGATCCCTCGCTAAACTGGGGTTTATAGCTAATAAAGTTGAACTATCTTACACTTTTTCTTCTTTCGTCTGACTTACAGAACCTTCCCCAATTTCTGCTGTATCAAGCCTCTGTTCGTTATCTCCCCTATTCTAAATGGGAGCGGGCTGCTGAAGCCTTATAGACAAAACAATAAAAGTGTAAATGGGAAGGGGAAAGAGCTGTAATTGTCTTCTCCACAAATATATGGGCCTTAGCAAACTGTTTCCCTGAGCTGCTGCTCCAATGTGGTGCAAGCAGGATGGAGTGGGACTTAAAGAGGGAATCCTTTTCAAATCCTTGGAGTGTGGCTTGGTCTCGAATCATGGAAAAGATGGGATTGCTCTGTGGGTTAAACAGCAGCACATCAAATTGCTGGGACCAACCCTTTGGTGTGGGCATGCAGGAGAGGGTGAGTATGCAGGAGAGGGTGAGAGGGCATGCAGGAGAGGGTGAGGATTAACAGTGCAATCCTCAGTAAACCAGTGCCTGCGAAGCAAGCACAAGGCTCTGCAGGCGCCGGGTGTTGTAAATGCGCTGTAAAGCACATTTTCAACACCCGGAGAGAAAGGACCTCCACCTCTTACTCTGCCTCCCACCCAACCCTGCAGCTGCTGGTGCAGGTAAGAGATGCAGCGGTTGGTGCAGGGGCGGGGGGACGGTGGGCTGGGTGGTGAGGGAGCAGTCGGGCTGGGAGGGAGTGGGGATATTGGCAGCGAGCTCTGCTGATATCCCGCATGCGTTCCTGACCTCGGCAGCCCTTACCCGACCACCCCAGATGTACGTCTGCTCGAGAGCCAACGTACATTTGAGGAGGCCAATTGGGACCAGGCAGCCTTACACCAGGGGAAGGGGACAAACATCTCCTTCTCCCGAGGAGTCCCCGGGCCGCTCCAGGACCGTTCGGACGCGTGGGAGGGCCGAAACGCAGCCCGTCCCGGCTGTGAAGAAGGTAAGTTTTCGCCCTCCTCAGCCTGTGATTCCGCCCCTTCAGGGGTCCATGCCTGGGGGCCCTGGGCACCAAGGCACCCCCCCCTTTACGATGCTTCTGATTATTCATAATGAGTTGGTCGCATCTGCACAATTTTTTTAAAAAGCAACAGCCTCTTACTGCAATCCTTGTGTGTTTTCTTTAATTGCAGAAGTGGAGGACTTCCAGTTTGATTTAAAAGGGCCTCACAAATGACGGAGTTCCTTCATTTGTGCAGTTCCTGTAAATCAAACCAGAACTCCTGCACTTCTGCGTGTGAAGGAACCGCCCAAGGAACACAGTAAGGAAGTGGATGATCCATTTCCCGTTCCCTTTTAGTGTGTGGAATGTGGATCATTGCGGGTTTCATCCATGGCAGGCTGGAAGGAGGCAGTGGCGGCACCAGACTCAGGGTAAAGAGCACTCCAATTCCACCACCCTCTTGCCCCCCTGCTCCTGATGCAACCCTCAACACCTCGCCTCATGAATGGGCCGCCCCTGCCTGGTGTACCAAGAGAGAGTTGACCATCTGCTATGCTGAGTGCTTGTCAACAGGTAGGGATATTCATGGAATCTGCCTCTGCAGGATTCCTGATTCCGAAATTCAACTCTACAGGATATTTTGTCCAGAGCAGAATCAATATTGGTTCTGTGGTTCTTCCGGGTTTGTAAATCCAAAAAGTACACTGAATTTAAAGATATGTTTTTTAAGCTCAGATAAAACAACTGTTCTGACTTAAGAAGAATAAAGCCTGCAGAAGTACGATAGTTGTGATCTTGCAGGAAGAAAAAAATCCCAGGTATCCCAGTCATCTGAAACAGGGTGCTGCATGTGCACCATTGTTCTGACTTAAAATGGCCCCCAGAGGCAGACATTTCTGCCACCAAGAGCTCCAGCTTGTTCAGCCCTCCTCTGCTCCCAACACCATGGATTTTAACTGCTTCTTAGGAAATATATATACATACATATATATTCTCCATAGCAGGAAGAAAGCTTTCTTTTTTTTAAATAGAGCAATTCAAATTCCAGGTGTCAGCAATTACAGAAAAAAATGGCAAATGAACAACCACAGCAATGAAGAGGACCAAAGAATTGAAGCTCTCATTGGCAGGAACATCTGGGAGCCCATCTAAAACAGATCAACATTGCTCCCGTCGAACCCTGTTTCAAATGCCAATAGCCCGGATTTGGAGAATTTTACATGTTTTTCTGCAATTGTACTCATGCAGAAATGTTGAAGAAGAAATGATAAACACTCCAAACCCTCAGATAACCTCTCCCAGCAGTTTCATGTAGATACTAAACAACATGGGGGACAAGATGGAACCCTGCGGCACCCCACTGACACACCAAAGGCCAGGGTGCCAAACAGGAGTTCCTCAGTAACATCCTCAGTAACATCTTCTGCACCCACTGAAGGTTGCTTTAGGGCAGTGTTTCTCAAAGTTCTCCCTGCGAGGTGGGGAGAACTTTGAGTGTTTGCGGGGGTGGGGCTAGCAGTGGCAGAGATCCAGGGGATCGCCACCGCCGAAACTGCCCCCGAAACCACCGTTGCTGCACTTTCCGGGGCTTGGGGGAGCGTCGGGGAGGCCTGTGTGACCTTCTGCAGGCCTCCCTGATCTTTGGATTGCCCCAAAACAGCGATCTCTGGGTACTTCTGGTTTTCGTGAAAACCGGAAGCGCCTGGAGATCGTCGTTCTGCGGCGATCCGAAGATTGGCACAGGGTAAGGGTAACACCTTTACTATTCGCTACTAACAGTAACACCTTTACTATTCGCGAAAACCGGAAGTACCCGGAGATCGCCATTTTGTGACGATCTGACGAGGGTCGCGCAGGCCTCCCCGAAGCTCCCCCAAGCCCCGGTAAGTGCAGCAACGGTGGTTTCGGGGGCAGTTTCGGCGGTGGCTATCCCCTGGATCATTGCTGCCATGCTGGCAGGGGACAGCTAAGGTTCTCAATGGTGGGTCGCGACCCACAGTTTGAGAACTGCTGCTCTAGGGATGTGCACTGGAAAGAGAGGAAGGAGAGGAGTGAACTGGCTCACCCCTGCCTGTGCTGAAAACACAGCGGGGGCAGCAGTGAGCCAGTTTGTTACCCTTTCCCCTCATTCCTTCCTTGTGTGGTCCCATTTAGGACTGTAAAAGGAAAAAGTGTGTGTGTGGGGGGGGGAAGAAGCCTGTTACCTGGCTCCTTTCTTGCTGTCCATTTAAGTAAAGCAGAACGTGCAGTGCATGCTGGGAGTTTTATCAAGAGGAACAAGCAGGAAGTCACTGAGGTAAGTAGCTGCTTCCCCCCCCCCCTTGATAGGGGGACAGCATCAGGCAGTGGTACATCTGGCGATTGGTTCAGCCGTCTGTGCTAGGTGCTGTGACTGAAAAGGTCCTGTCTCATGGGCTGCTTACACACTGTACTTCAGATAGCACGAGGGAGGACACAGGCCAGATCTGATGTTGATCTTAGTGCTTAGATTCATATGGCCCAGGCCATTCTGAGCGTTCAAGGTCAAAACCAGCACCTTGAATGGAGCTAGGAAACAGACTGCCAGTCAGTGGTGCCAACGTTAGGTTGCTGGGTTTCCTTAGGGTGTCACGACCCCTTTCCCCTGAGGGTACATTGGAGGCTTCCATTGTTACTAGTATTGAGGGTTCAGGAGCCAGGCTGGCCAGGTACGCTCTTGGCCAGTACCTGGCCTGGCTGAGTCCTGACACCTGCAGCTAAGATAAAGCAATACTGGAGTCATATTGACCAGGATGGTGTAGTGGTTTGGGAGTCGGACTTAGACCTGGAAGATCCAGGTTCAAATCCCCGCTCAGCCACAAAGCTTCCTGGGTGACCTTGGGCCAGTCACTATCTCTCAGCCCCACCTACCTCACAGGGTTGTTGTGAGGACAAAAAAGGAGGGGAGGAAATATGTACACCACTCTGAGATCCTTGGAGGAAGGGTGGTACAAAAATGTGAAAAATAAATAAATAAAATAAATATGCTCTGCACTGTATGATGAGCATCAGTTCATACTCCGACAGCTGTATTGTTGAGCCACTTGAAGCATCAGATTTGTTTAGACACACTTACTAGGGAGTGAGCCCCATTGAACAAAATAGGAGTTACTTATTTTTCTAAGTTAACCTGTATAGGGTTGTGCTGGTAGAGTCAAACATTAAGATCACTGTATAAATGCTATTCAGAAAATCAGCATAGCATTTCTTTATCCACATGGAGCCTTTACATTTTCAGAATTTCTTTTATTCTCCGGCAACTGTGGTGTTTAATCCATCTTCCATGAAAATTTATCCGGGTTGTTCAAATAAGAAGATCAGTAAGAGCAGCCAAGCTGGGCCACCACTACTAGGGACGCTCCTGGATTTCTCTTTAATTGAATTTCGTGACAGAATCATTCAATGCCCACTTCACTGCTTGCCTGTGGAACAGAACCATATATGCACAGGGTGTGTGCATATGATTTCATTCATTGACTTAATTCATGCTTTCGAGAATCATTAGCAAAAAGGATATGCATTTGGTGTAGGTCAGTGGTTCCCAAACTTCAGTGGCGAAGGAAGGCCGCCCCTCTGTGACGTCATGGCCGGATGCGACGTCACAGGTCCCACCCCCGAGTGACGTCAGCCAGAGCCAAACGTCCCTCGGAGGTCGGGCGGGGGCCAAATCAAATGGCCGCGTGGAGGTGGCGGATGGCTTCTCCTGCCGTCTCCGAGCCATTCCGCCACCTTTGCCGCCACCTGTAGCGCTGATGCTAGCACGTTCTCTGCCGCTCCTGCCGCCATTTCGTCTCCCCCGTCGCTGGTAAGTCGCCCCCCGTCTGCTGCCTGGGGGCGATCTGCCCCCCCCATCCCTTCCTCTGCCTCTGCCAAACTTACAGCGGTCATGGCGCCCTTCTTGCACAGTGCCCTGTCGTGGCAGCATCATCGCCCGTGGCGCCCGGGAGAGCCAGTAAGAAGCGGTCACTAGGGACATCCCACAGCACCCCTGTGAGTTCATCTCGGCACCCTTAGACGAATGAGTGAGCAGAAATGGCAGCTGCTCCTGCTATTCACATGCAATCTTCTTAACAAAGGAATGGTCATCAGGAGTGGTACGTATCAAAATACTTATTTCTAGAGGAACTAAAAAGAAATTCTCGGAAGACAGAGGCGTGGAAGCTTGGAGCAAAAAAACCTTTCAGACCACTTACAGAAAGGAATAAAATGCCCTCTCATCCCTAACCACTATTAATCTTTCCTTGCAATGTAAAATTGCATGTTTCAGTCATACGTTCAGCTGAAGCAGAAATGGGCAGCCCCCTCCCTTACATGTGCTCTTGAATATACTCTGAACTCTGCTCTGACGTGGTGGGTCCCATAGCAGATGAACAGAGATTCGACAGCAGACAAAAGTGATAGATTTTTCAAATAGAAAAATGTCTATAAATACTTTAAAGAAGCACATAATCCCTAGAACAAGGGTTCTCAACCCCTTCCTGGCCAAGTAGCACCTCCAGCGCCACTCTCCTGCTGCGAACCACCGGAAGTGACTTGCAATGACATCATTGTCAGTTATTTCTGGGTTTTCAGGTTTTGGGAGGCCAGAAAACGCAGGTAGGAGGCTCTGGGCAGGTGCGAGGGCCCTTCTCAGTGTTCCCAAGAGACTCAGCCAAAGGCAGGAGCCTCTCGGGAGTGAAAACGTGCCGCTGGAAGTGCCACGTTGGAGCAGGTTTCCAGCAGTCTGGCGATCCTAGTACTACCAGCAGTTGGCCGAAGTACCACTGGTGGTACTAGTATCACTGGTTGAGAAACCCTGCCCTAGAAGGTTTGTCAGTTAAATGATCCTGTTTGCCTGTTTATTTATTTATTGAATTTATTTGTTTAATGTAGGCACTGTTAGGTAGGCAGGTAAGCACTGTTCTGACCTTTGGTGGGGGGCTGAGTGGGGACAGCAGGCGTGAACCCTTTTGCTCTTTCCTCCTCCATGCACTGGCTGAACTCCTGGACAGGACTATGGTGACACTTTAGATAAGGACATGAAAGGAATGCAAACCAAAATGATACATTATTCCCTTTTTGGAAATAAAAACAAGATATCCTTTGAGAAATATATTGTTTTTAAAACTACAGTTAATATTTTGCATAAACTGTTATTTCTTCATAAACAGGTAATGACTCACCTGAAATCTGCATGCTGTCCAATGATGGATGATCTCTATTTTTAGCATCATATAGTCAAGGGAGAGAACGACACCTCCATTTAGCATGCATTAAAAATATCTGGGCAAATGATATCCTGTAGTGTTTTTAAGGTGTGGGAAACAGATGCTATATTTACTGCATTATTTTGCAGTTCTAATACCACAACTGCCTGCAGTTAGAACTTGCCCAGCTGGCTCTTGTTTTGAGGACCAGAAATGCTGTGATCCTCACACATGACATTTGTTGGATGCTTCAGCACTTATTAGGGCATCCAGCTAAAAGAAACCAGTGTGGGACCAATGACCGCATGACAGACCTTCCATGCTCAACATGCACTTGCCTTTCTTTGGGGCATTTTGCGCTCCTGGTCAAATGCTACTGCCCTGAAGCTGCCAATACCACCAACAACAACCCATGGAGCTCTTGCACATACAAGTCATAAAATAGTCAGATCTGTCTTGCTGGACATACTGTATCCTACTGAGGCCAGCAAGATTTTGAAAGCCTGATTCTTACATTATTGCAGCAGTTTGGTAGCTGCTGGGAAAAGCAACAACCCTGCTCCGTGGTTCAGTTCTATGTTGCCTTGGTTATGTCGGAATCATAAGGTCATGCTGATTGTGTCATTCTTTCCTACGCCCAGTGGTGTCACTAGGGTTTGTGTCACTTGGGGTGGGAGGTCAGCGCCTCACCCCATGATGCTGCTGCCGCCCCCCACTCCCCCCGCTGCCACCCGGTACGACCCGATCGCGTCTTCTTCGGCCGCTTCTGAGGGCAAGGCTTCAAGCGGCGTTGTGTGCATGTGCAGAACGTCGCTTTCAGCCTTGCCCTAGTCAGAAGCGGCTGAAGAAGATGCAATCGGGTTCTACCAGGTGGCAGTAGGGGCAGAGGGAGGCAGCGGAGGGAGAGGGGGCTGTGGGTGCATCACCCCCTCCCTGCGCATCACCCCCGGTGGCCCGCCAACCCCCAGTGATGCCTCTGCCTATGCCAGTGTCAGAAGGCAGATTGGACGGGGCGATAGTGTGAGTGTGGAAGAAAGAACACACTCAGCATGACACTAAATAATTCACAACTGCAGACATTAATGAGGCTATATGGACCAAACGATGGGAGAGGAGCTTTTTTTGTTGGGTACCACTCAGCTGTGGTAACATGACAGTATCCCTGGGGGAAGAGAAGAGTAACATGACAGTATCCCTGGTCTGATTCTGGGAATCCATTTTATGCAACTTTCAAGGATGATATTTAAAGCATAGTGAGCTCTCCATTCTCAACTTAGTCTGAAAAGGACTTTAACGGCGCAATCCTGTGTAGGCTTTGCAGCACGTGCTGTCTCAGCACAGGGTGTCGCAAAAGTGCTGTAAGGCACTTATGCAACACCCGGCGAGCAAGCAGCGCCGGCACTGCTCGCTGCACTGTCGGCCAGGCCCAGCACCGGCCAGCGCAGGTAAGCCCTACGCCGGTCGGGGCAGGGGCGGGGGGAAGGCGCACCGGCTGGCGAGGGTGAGTGGCCATTGGTTGCCTGGGGCCTGGAGGGGGGCGGGGATACCAGGGGCCGAGATCCTCGGTATCCAACGCTCCCTCCAGGTCCTAGACACACTTAGTCGACTAGATACACTTAGTACGCCAACTAGTACGCCGCCTAGAGCTCGCACACATGTGAGTAGGCCCATTGGGCCTACCGCTGCCGACATTGGGGGAAAGGGACGATTGTCCCCTTCTCCTGATTTGTTCCTGGGCTGCCCCGGGGTAGCCCTGGAACTTGATAGGATACGGCGGCTGGCCCTTTAGGCGGGCCGCCTTATCCCACACAGGATTGTGCTGTAAAGCTCTGAACAAGAGAATGGAAATTTCAATTTGATGAGTGCCAATTTTATCTTCTTTAGATAATTAGATAATTACAACAACAACAGCAACAAGAATACGGGGCTGGAAATCTCATGTTTCATACAGTTTCTACTGCAGATAAGAGAAACAAATATTTATGGGAACAAAAAGTCTCATGTGGACCTTTGGTGACCTTTTGGAGTAGGATGATAAGGATCGATAGAAACTGGAGCTTACCTTGAGCGGCAATATAGAAAATGCATTTTGCTGAGGTTTGTTTGGGTGTCTGTCTTTATAACATTTATTTCGCCGATGGATTATTCAATTTACTTGTTTACAGCAGGAAACCAAATCAATCCAAAGTCGCTTTTCCTTTGCTGCATGTGACGGCCGAATCCTCCTAGAAAATTGCTTAAACTGTGTGATTCTTTGCTCCAAGCGAGAATGCGGCACTTAATTAGAGTTTAATTTTCATACTCAGTGCTAAGCTTTCAGTTTGTTTTGGGTCTCCTTTCCTTGATTTTATTTGCTCAGCTCCATCTGTTCAAAAAATAAACCTGTACTCATTTATGGCAAAATAACCCTCACTTGTTGGGAGTATTTGGTTTCTTATCGGTGGCATCTGAATTACACAGTCTGCTGTGTGTGTAACTATGATGGATAAGGCAGTCAGTGGAAAGGAAAGGGATGGAGCTGTTTGCAGCATCACTGCAAGTTAAAAGTAAGAGCCAGATAAGATCACCGAATCATACAGAGTAGATTGAGACAATGTGCATTGACTTTTGCTGTCTCCATGCATTCACAATCAAGTGAACAAACATCGGGTACATAGCAGCTGCTTGAAAATGCTTTCTGTGACAGCCTCCAGTCCAACTGTGTGCATCCACCACGACATGCGGAATGCATCTTGGAACATTCCACACTGACAATGTCACTTTTGATGTACGCTGAACACTGAGTGCTGTGCATTAACATAAGAACATAACATAAGGACATAAGAAGAGCCTTGCTGGATCAGGCCAAAGGCCCATCTAGTCCAGCTTCCTGTATCACACAGTGGCCCCACCAGATGCCTCAGGGAGCACACAGCCAACAAGATAACCCGTTTCCCGTTGTCACTCCCTTGCACCTGGCACAGAGAAAACCCACTTCTAAAAGCCCAGAGGTTGCTTATGACTTGTAACCTGTGATGGTCTTTTCCTCCATGAATCTGTCCAAACCCCTTTTAAAGGCATCAGCATTGTGCTGGTAACCATTGAAATTTGGGCAGGTGCAGCTCATCATTATGGAAGGGTGCAACAAGCTGCACCTGCCCAAATTCCAAAGGTTAAAGGTAGGCACTCTGTCCCCCTTTGGATCTGGGAAGGCTACTTATACTAGGGTGCCCAGATTCAATAAGGGACAGGGTGCCTGTGCCTTTAACTGTACTAAAGCTGTACTGTTTTACTATTCTACTAATGTGTATATTTTCTTTAAGTTAAAACAAGTTAAAAATGTATTCTTTAAAAAATAGCACCAAACATTAAGGGTGCGGCTTATAATCAGGAGCGTCCTATACTCGGGGCAATATGGGTATTTATTTTTATCTATTTTATTAATTTATTTATAAATACATTTATAAATAAATAAATAAATAATATAAATAAATAAAAATATAAGAGGACTCCACTCCACTCCACCACTCCATGTGCTCATGAAAACGCTCCAAAAAACGTGCCCATATCAAGGTTCAATATAACCTCCATTATAGCACAACCCTGGCTGGATTTCACAGATTGTTGCTTCTTTAGGCGTGCAAGCCAAAAGAGTATGAAGGTCCTATCCTGATCTGCTGATTTATTTCCATGCTTGGTTCACCAAAATCAAATGTACACTGCTGGAAAAATGAAATAAAAGTGATTCTGCAATCTACAAATTGAGGTTCTAGTAACACTCTGCCACTTATCATCAGGGGAGGGATGCAAACCGTAGCATTTTCTCACCACGTTTCACACAGAAATACACTGATTAATTCATTGTTCTCACTTCCAGTGGTAGCTATTTGACCAGGTTTTTAAATGCCTACCTGAGGTCTGCTCTGTCAAAATTCTGAGCTAAGCAACACTTCATCACTTTAGAGAACTTTGCAGAACTGGAATGCCTTAAACTAAAAGGCATTCAATTTCAAATTTTGTCTCAAGAGTAGCAATGTTATGGAGCAAGGTTTGGATCTTTAATACAAGGGGCACCCTTTCAAGTAGGGGTTTCAGGCTCATTTTATACAGTGGTCCAAATAGCATTCATGACACATGCTGAGGGCCGGAAATGACATCATTAAGCAGGAAGTGATGTCATTAAGCAGCTGATGGCCAGAACTAAGCACTTTGTTCTCACGTAGGAACTCATTAGCTGCAAGTGACAGAAGAGAAAATATGCAAATCTTGATCACATTTTTAAGATATGGGAGAGCTGAATCATTGCTCTAGGAGAGCCCAATTATCACATGGGCCGCCCTTTCAGCAGCTCTGCCTCTGCCAAAGCACCACTTTGCAGATCAGCAGCTGAGAGGTGCTCTGCAAAGTGACACCTCAGCAGAAGCGGTGCTGCTGAAGGGGCAGCCACATTGGGCTCTCCCAACATCTTGGCAGCATCTCCCTCTCTCATCCCTCTTGGTCTGCGCCTTCCCCTGTAGTGCTCCTTGCCTTCTTGGGCCTCCTTCTGTCTCTTCCTCCTAGACCCTCAGCAGAAACAGTGCTGCTGAAAGGGCAGCACAGGGAGAGCCCAATTATCACGTGGGCCAGATAAAGAGCTTCGGGGGGGCATATACAACCCATGTACTGTACAGTATGTACAGTATGTTTGACAGCCCTGCTTTAAAGTATAAGGAGTGCAGCAACTCTGCCATGAATGGGTTAGTTCGGCAGTGATCTCGGCCTATTAATAGTTCGGCCTATTCACAGAACCAGTGTCATGGTGAGCACATGAGCTCTGCGATATTTTGTTGATATACTGCAGCTTTCAGATGGAAACTTACTCCAGCTGAAACTTCCGTACAGCCTCTTAGTCCTAATACAAAGATACCTAAGTATGTGTAGATAGAAATGCATATTCTTTCTCCATCTCCCTTTTCTCCATCTCCCACCCCCTTCCACTGGTCTTCCTTGTGTTGTATTTTAGGTTAAAATACCTCCAGGCAAGGACCGTCTTAGGACTGAGCTGAAATGGCCCCCTTCCATTTTGTGATCCTATTTGTAGGCTGATAAATTAAGGGGGGTTGGATTGGAGGGGATTGGAGGGATAGGGTAAAACGAACAAGGGCAGCAATGTTCCTACCATAACACCCACCATGGTGCACAATAAGGTAATGCAGCCCACCAGTTTGAGTCAAAAGTTTGGACTTGAGAACTTTTAGCTCATTTTTAAACTTACCCTCTTGTACATGATAATACACTGATGGATACATAATATTAATCATCTACCCTGGATACTCTGTTTCCGGGCTGGGAAAAGCCTCTGTCTGAAACCTGGGAGAGCAGCTGTCAATCAGTGTAATGAGTACTGAACTGGATGGATAAAGTTTGATCTGCTCATTTTTTTTTAAGGCTTAAAAGCAGTGGTAGGCTAAGGAGCCTGGATCCAATTGAGGCTGGAGACTGGGACCCCGGCACTGCAGTTCCCAGCACTGGAGACGGGAGATTAAGCCTTACTCCTCACTTCACTGATGCAAACTAAATTCCCCATTTATGATTCCAGCTTAGCAGCTAGTGATGATGATTTCAGTAAGGGAAACGAGAAGGGGGAAAGGTTAACCCCTCTTCACACAGCACCAATTATATTTGGCCCTTGACAGCTCTTTACTTTTCAAATAAAAGCATGGGAGGATCCTGTTCACAGATCTCCCACACTGCTTCTTGTTTGCCCTTTACAACCATAAGGGCTAGAACAGCGGTTCTGAACCTGTGGTACGCGTACCCCTAGGGGTACGCAGACCTTAGGTTTGGGGTACACGTACCCCTAGGGGTACGCAGGTTGGGGTACGTGAGATGCTCCCCGTTACCAGCTGCTGCGATCAGCTGATTACAGGCAGCAGAAAAATGGGGGGGAGTGCTTTTTTCCAGCCTGCGGCGTGGCCGAGCAGGTCCTCCGGCTTGTGCTGCAAGCTGGAGGGAAAGGCTACAGTCCTGCTGAATCGCACTTGCGGCGTGAGCCAGAGAACTCGCTCGGCCGCACTGCAGGCTAGAAAAAACACTTTTGGGGGGTACGTGGGGGTACGTGGGACTTGGCCCCCCCCGGGAGTACTCCAACCTTTGGGGGCCCACCTAGGGGGTACACGGACCCCCAAAGGTTGAGAAACCCTGGACTAGAAACTTGCTTTTAAAAAGCAAACCCCAAAACTTCTCAAGAAGCAGAACTCCATCACTCTGTCACATTCTGTTATTTTCCCCATTCTTGTATGGGATTGCTGCATACCCTGAGAGATTTGCCTTAAAGCGCCCTTGCTTTTTCTTCAGCCCCTCACCTCTCTCCAAAGCCCATCATCAATGCAAGACACCGAAAGGCAAAACAACAACAACAAAAAAACAACCACCAACATAATCTTCAAGAAATTATCAAAACATCTCCATCTTGAACCACACTAACTGGAACAAGCGGAGACAATCAATGAAATACACATGGCGTTGGAGGTTGGTTTGCTGCAAGCTTTTGAGAGGAAAGAAACTCAGATCTGCCCTGATGTTTGCACAGTTTTGGGGGGATTTCAATTCATTGTTTCTTGGTTGGAAGCTGCCAGTGTTTTAAAAGACTGGCCAGGGAAGTCTTCATCATTACAGTACTTCATATTTGCCTGCTTCATTGTAATACCTAAGCGCCCGCACTCCATCTAGTTTCTCTGTCAGCCTTAATTTAGTTGCTGCAGATATCATTGGCAGAAGTTTGATGGATCTGTCCTTCATTTCAGTTTCATTTTTATTAATGCATTGGAAGGTGTAAAAAAAAATGCAAACCACTCTTTGCTTCAACTTGCATGATACTGGGTCTCCCAGCGGGTAGGCAGTCCCAGAGTTGTTTATTTACAGTGTCTCAAGCAGAACCAGCGGACGCCTTGGAATCACTTCAAATCCTCTTCAGCATTGAGGCAGCTTCTGTTTTTGCTAGGCTTACCAGATCTTCAACCTGGACAGAGTGCTAGACCTTTAGGAGAAGGAATGTGGGCAGGTGTAGCTTGTTAAGTACTAGAGCACAATCCTAGGCATGTCTACTCAGAAGCAAGCCCCATTGTGTTCAGTGGGGCTTGCTTCTGAGTAGACATGCCAAGGATTGTGCTCTAAGGCAGAGGTTCTCAACCTGTGGTTCATGTACCCCCAGGGGTACATGGACCACAGGTTGGGGGTATGCGAGATGGTCCCCATTATCAGCTGCTGCAATCAGCAGATGATAAGGGGGAGCGGAAAAATGGCAAAATTGCCCCCAGCAGTCTCATGCCTCATATGCCCTTATGAGATTTGGCCGCCACCATCTTGAATCTTGTGAGATTTTCACGCGATTCAACATGGAGGCGGATGGGAGACAAGGTAAGGTAAGCTAACAGGGGGCAAGCTTCCTGGGCTGTGGCACGGCTGGGCAAGCTTCCTGGGCTGTGGCACCGGCAGGGCTGTAGCTTTACCTTCCGGGTTGTGGCATGAGCGGGAGAACATGCCCGGCCGTGCCGCAGCCTGGGAAAAACAGGGCCATGTGGGGAAAAACCCCTTTTGGGGTATATGTGCACTTTTGGGGGGTCCGGGGGTATGCGGACTTTGGGGGGCCATGTAGGGGGTACGTGGCCCCCCAAAGTTTGAGGAACCCTGCTCTAAGGTTTAACAAGCTACACCTGCCCACATTCCTTCTCCTAAAGGTCTAGCACTCTGTCCCGGTTGGAGATCTAGTAAGCTTAGTTTTTGCCCTCCGATTTCTTCAGGTTTGCATTCTGTCCTTGCAGATAGAATTGTAACTGTCAAAGTGACTATTGATGTTGTTGAAATATAGAACATTTCTGTACATTGAAGTGGTCCATATTATACATCACCACCTGATGTCATCTTGGGTCAGCTGTCTCTGCACTACAAAAAAAAAAGAGAACACCTTGCTGCCATGAAACCTGGAAGTCCTGCGCGTTGCTTTCACCAACTTGAATGGTTCCGAAGGCGAGGGGGCAGGGCCGCTTCGTGCATCCGTGTAACGGAGGGTCAGACCTCGGCGGAACTTAGAGCTCCGCCCCCCTGCAGTGACACTAGTGCTAGACAGGAAGTTCACCCTTTTGAGGAGGAGATGGGGCGAGGGGTGGGCGGATTGGGCTTGGAAGGGGGTGGATTCAGTGGTGGCGCACGCCGAATCCCAACTCTCTTCTGGGGCCTGATCTGCCTGCAGGGATCAATGTGAACTTTACCAGCGATATCGCTGGCGCAGGTCCAAGCTGACCAGCTACGGCTGCTGGGGCTTACCCCGGGGCAAAGGGACAAAAGTTCCCTATCCCGAGGAGACCTCCAGCAGTCAAAACTCCCCCGCGGCATACAGCAGAGGCTGTCCCACTGCTGCATCACCGGGCAGGGAGTTAGGTAGGATTGGGCTGTTATTTATCTATTCACTACCACTTCTTCTGCAGGAGTTCAGTTTTAGTTTAGGTTGAAGTCAACCAAGAGATTTTAGGCTCAGGATCGGTTCTGGTTCAGTGCAAAAATATTTGAGCCACATCTGCTACAGCTGATCCATTGGACTGGGCTACCTGCACAGGAAAGATTCTTCTTTAGAAGAGTGAGTGAGCAATACTGGGAGCCAACGTCTGACAGGGCAAGACACAGCACTGAATGATTTCCAGTCTTTTTTTTTTCTTTTTGGCTCCTCTCACTAGCCTGCAGTAATTCATGTATCTCTGGATTCCTTTAATGGCAATATGACTCGAGACTTCATCTTCCGAAAGGCCAACATCCTTATCCCCCTTCTTCATGCATGCATACATTGGGTGGAAAGCCACTTCAAATGCTGTATGTTTGCTTTGTGCTTTCAGCTGATTTGTTGTTCAATGGTTGTGGCTCATAGGCCTGTCCAACCCATCACAAATAAATATCCAAGACTTTCTGTTGCAAAGCAGGAGATATTTCACTATACTGCTGTTATTGTGACCTTATTCCAAGCAGACCTCACTTAATGGAGACTGGACCTGCCTCGAAATGGGGCCAGACTTTTCTAGTGGGGAGAGTTCATGATTGGAGGCCTCTCCATTTGAAGTGTTACATCAGCTCTTGTTCACACCAATGCTGAAGAACACCATTTATTCGGCACTGAAGACAAGACAGCACTGGAAATATGTCACCGGCAGAGAAGAGCAGCTATTTTGCATGCCTGGCCATGTCTCTTAACAGCAGTTTGCAAGTGCCAGGCTGGATGTAATACATTATATTTAAAAAACAAAATCAATAGTGAATAATTTGTGAGTTCCTACTAAAAGCAGGGCAGGGCTTGCCCCCCCCCCCCAGCTCCAGAAACCTGGCACCAGCAGAACGGGTTTGCTCAGTCCAGGCCCAGCTCAGCCCATGAGACTAGGTGCACCCAGTGGCGTCCTATCATGGGGGGAGCTGGTGTGCTGCACCCCAGGTGCCGAGTGGGTGCGGTGCTTCTGGGGGGCACGGCAGCAGGACTTGGGCGGCGTGGCGCAGCACCGGAGCCCAGCTGTCGTGCTCCCTGGAAGCAGCGCGCCCACTCGGCTCGTCACCGGCTTCCGGAGGCCCGTTTGCCCTCAGAAAGGTTCTGCGCATGCGCGAAAAAATGAATAAAAGCCGCATCGACGCATTGGGCCTTCTCAGAAGGCCCTGACCGCCGAACTGGGTGGTCGCTCTGAGGAGAGCTTGTCCCGGCCTCGGAGCGGAGCCTCCGGAAGCCGGTGACGTGCTGAGTGGGCGCGCTGCTTCCGGGGGACGCGCCAGTCGGGCCCCCGGTGCCGTGCCGCGCAGCCCCGAGCCCTGCTGCTTCGGGGGGCACGGCAGTCGGGCTGCGATGGGGGCGCTCCAACCCCCGCCCCCCCAGGCGCCGGGAGGGCTCGGAACGCCACTGGTGCCACCTTGTTCCATCGGCCATGAAATCTAAGGCCACTTCACTTGGCCCACATTTGCTCCTGACTGCCTCCCCCTCTCTCTGCTGCTCTAGGGTTTGAAGTGAAGCAGCAGAGCAGGGCAGGACAAGAAGGGGGAGAAACACCACCGTGCCTCTACAGCATCTCCTGGCTTTCTTGTTTTGTGCCACAACAGAGCCAGGATGAGGTCTCAGGTAAGCTGGGTGAGGTAGAAGCAGTGGCGTCTTCAGCCCTCCTGCCGCCTGGGGCTAGGAGGGCGGGGGCTGGCCAAGCGCCCCCTGATGTCACGTGATGTGTGACGTCATGTGATATCAAACGACGCTCGAAAGCTGGAGTGTGGCGCCCGCCCGCAGCCGCTCCAGCTTTTGAGTTCAAGGAGAGCGTCCTCGTCGTCTAAGCAACGCGCACAGCGCGCGCCCGCAGCCACAGGGTCTGGGCGCGCGCTGCGCGTTGCCTAGACGACGCTGTTGCTCACCTCAGACTTGAAAGCTGGAGTGCCACCCGCGGTAGCCAGCTTTCAAGTCCGAGGTGAGCAACAGCGTCGTCATCTAGCTGGAGCGCCGCCTGCCCGTTATGGCTACGGGCGGGTGCCGCGCTCCAGCTTCTAGTCCGAGGAGAGCGCCCCCCGGAAGCTCGGCGCCTGGGGCCCTGTACATCAGGGCCCCCTACGTTACTACGCCTCTGGGTAGAAGTAGGTCACGGCAGTGGCAGCAGCAGTGATTCCCCTGATCAGGAAGAGGGCGGCAGGTGCTGTCATCTTCCTCGCTCATGGAGGAAGAGGCAGTCTACGAAGGCTGCTGCTGCCACTACTGTTGTTGTTGTCGCCTCTCCTTTGGAGGAGCCAAGGGGGGCAGCAGCAATGGAGGGCACAGGGCAGGATTGGGGGCGTCGACTTCAGGTGCAATGTCCTCTTTGGCTGGGCCTGGCTCAATCCATGCACCCCATTTTCTGGCATAAACGTCAGACAAACTGTGTGCTTCTCAGTGCAGAGGGCACACCTGCAATGTTCCAGACCCTCATGGAGGTTGAGCTCATGGAAAGGGGGAAGCCTGCAGCTGTGATCCTCCCCCTCCTCACCTATGAAGAGGTAACTACATTCCATTCATCTGTGGAACTCCTTGCCACAGGATGTGGTGATGGCACCTGGCCTAGATGCCTTTAAAAGGGGTTTGGACAGATGGATTCATGGAAGAAAAGACCATCACAGGTTACAAGCCATAAGCAACCTCCAGGCTTTAGAAGTAGGTTTTCTCTGTGCCAGGTGCAAGGGAAGGACAACAGGAAACAGGTTATCTTGTTGGCTGTGTGCTCTCGGAGGCATTTGGTGGGGCCACTGTGAGATACAGGAAGCTGGACTAGATGGGCTTTTGGCCTGATCCAGCAAGGCTCTTCTTATGTTCTTTACTGCTGCATAGGCCAGGCTACTTTTGTTCATTTAATGTGAAGCAAGTAGACTTAATAGATTTCCATGTCTTCAAGCTGCCCTTCTATTTATTAGCATAAACGGCTTGTGTCTGAACATTCCTCATTCATTTTTCCACCCTACTTTTAAATATGTGCATATATTACACGGCTTTAACTCAGAGTCCAGATTATCTTTAGTGATAAAATGGAAATACCAAGCTTTAAAGGAGAAACCGGAAGTAATTAATTAGACATATTTCAACATTGCTTGAGGAAGACTTCAGGTATCTCAGATAGGAAGCTGCCAATGTTTTAATTAAAATTGGACTAGTCTCTCCCATTGCAAAACACACATGCCCTTGATTCTGGTGTGCAGCCAAACGTGGAATAGAGCACCATAGCACAGGGAAAGGATAAACCGTTCGAGACAACTCTGCCCCATGAAAAGCTACAGAATGGCAGCGATTAAATAAAACATGTGCTCACTACATCAAATAATACTCCAGCTCTGAGTCCTGAGCTTCAAGCAGAAGGTATACTGAGATACTGTGTCTTTGTCGGCAAATTGCTGAACACGACAAAGCATCAGCACCTTCCAGTATTGTCGTCCCCCCCCCACACACACCTTTGGTAGTAGGATAGGACAGAACTTCAATATCTGGTTTTAAAAGATATAAGACTGAGAAGAATGTAAGCATGATGCGAAATGAAAAAACAAAACAAAACCCCACCACCGTGCAAATGACAAAAACATTTTTTTTAAGTACTCAGCTCATTTTCAGGGTGTTTGAGACATCCATCTAAACCGGCAACTACAGGAGACATGCCACAATTCATGGTTTAATGAGAATATAAGGAACAGGCTATTGAATGATTATTTGTTTGAAATGTGGTAGAAAGAAATGAATTAGTGTCCCTATAATTTTTGTTGTAGCAACAACTGAGGACAAAGGTAAAACAGCAATGGGGGGGATTTCATCAAAGGGAAGAAATGCATGTATGGGTACCGTGAGGCGACGGGAGTGGGCCGCCATGGGGTGACGCGCACAAAGGGGTGACGCACGCAAAGGGGTAACGCGCGCACCGCCCACGCGCGTCACCTCTGTGAAGCGCACCACCTCTGTGACGCGCGCCACCTCCGTCGCCCTCTGGACGCTCCGAGGCCGGCCTGGGAGCCGGCCTCGGAGCGTCTGGCCAGGCCGGCGCTCCAGGGCCTTCTGAAGGTCCAATGCGTCAATACGGATATTTTTACTGTTTTTGTGCATGCGCAGAGACGAAACCGGTCTGCGCATGCGTGAAACAGGTAAAAGTACCCGTATTGATGTATTGGGCCTTCTTTCAGAAGGCCCTGGAGCGCCGGCCAGGCCGGACGCTCTGAGGCCGGCTCCCGGGCCAGCCTCGGAGCGTCCGGAGGGTGACGAGAAGGGGCAGAGGGGGCAGCCGGTTGCCCCCCAAAATCGCGGTGCGGCCTATGGCCGTTCCAAGGGTTAAATAGGGGGGTAGTGACTCGGGGGCATCACTAGGGTGACGCGCGCACCCTGCTTGGGGGTGACGCGCGTCCTAGTGACGCCACTGCTTGTGGGCAAGGGGGACAATAAGTTTCAGGAAAACAGCATGGGGGGGGAGGAAGAGTTAACCCCCCCCCCCGCACAAGCTCACAGTCTTGACCTGAATTGGACTAACCAGTGGCTGCATTTTTTTAAATACACCATTGGAGTTCCAATCACAGATCTGCTACTGTCTTATCTAGTTGTACTCTCAAAATGTGATAGACCAGAGAAGTATAATGATGTGAGTAGGTGCAGTACTAGTACCCTTTAATACGAGGCTGTCACAAATGGTCCAGACCCTCAGTTTAGAGCAGGGGTGGCCAACCTTTCATCATGAATGCTCATGGCCCTTTAAAGGTTGTATAGGTGGTGAGGGCATTTCAGCAGGTGCAGCTGCTTTAGCAGCTCCATCAGCAATTGCAGCTGCCAAGATTCTGCCTTCTACAAACTCTTAAGAACGCAGAGGCCCTAATGGTGGAAGGTTGGCCACCGCTAGATTAGGGGAAGGGGCCTTCTTTGCTGGTGAGAACTTGTGACCAGAGTGTTTGTTGAAATTGCTGTGCTTTTCTTGAGAAAAATGTACATGCATACATCTCTTGCTGGATTGGTGTCTGAGTCCAGTGAAGTTTTTGTAGATGCAGTTTGATCTGCTCTCCTAGGCTGCAATTGTACAAAATCTAGTCTTCATATTATCTTGGGAGATTGACTGATAGTTGGTATAAGCAACCCCGGATGCTATGAACTTTTTTTTCTGCTGGGAAAGAGAAACACAATACAGTTTTATCCATTTTAATAGTCAGGAAACATCAAATCATTTGGAAACATATATCACAATCCTGTGTCACTTTTTGAGCCTGTTCCCGGGCCGCACCGGCGTGGCCTGGGAACACCTCGGGAGAAGGGGAGTTCATCCCCTTCCCCGGGTGTAGCGCAGCCTGGGGCCGATGGGTCTCCTCGAATGTATGCCAGCTCTGAAGCTGGCATACATCCGAGGCGGCGGTATAAGGCTGAACTGGGTCGGGAAAGTGCCGGGGATATTGGCAGACTGCGCCGCCGATATCCCTGCTCTCTCCCGGCCTGGTTCAACTATGGCCCCCTCCCTCCATGCCTCTGCCTGCCCCCCCACCCCTGCACCGACCGGTGTAGGACTTACCTCCACCAGTGTGTGCGGGTTTGGAGAGCAGCTAAGGGCTGCCGGCCTTTGTGTCGATGGTCATTGCAAATATGCACGCCGCCCTGCAAACTGAAAGCCCTCTCAGTGAGTTACCTGAGGGAGGAAGGAAGGTATGGGAGAGAGAGAAAACAGACACACGGACAGTCAGATTTTATACTTGAGATCAAAAGGCAAATTCAAAAGAAATGTAAACCAGGTTCTAACTAGAAATATCCCTGACTGAATGAAATCCACTTACAACCAGCATCCTGCAGCATTCTTGTCTCCTTGACGAACCAGAAAACGACAGCTTATGAGTTAACCCTGTCCAGGCTGCATCCTTTCTCTTTTGGTGGGTGTCTCTCAACATAACCCAGATGATCAGCTCCCTTTTATCCCATTTCCCCCCCATATTTGGGGCCAAACTGGTTTGAAGTGAACATACCTTCAAATGCCCTACTTCCAAGCCAGGTGAGCTAAGTCCAGCTAAGTCCAGCAAGAATCCAGGACAGTTTTGGTCAAGGTGGTTCCTTGATATCAGACAGTCAAGGGACTACACTATGTATTTGTGGTGGGATGTTATCTGTGGTTCATGATCCAGGGGAATGGAGGATGTGACAGAATGGAGAGTGTGACAGCCTGATTCCTAGGTCAGCCTCAGTGTACACACAGAGCTGTCATTGAGGGGGAAAGGGGGGTCTTCAAGGGGGGGTGGTTGTTCATGGCAACTATGAATGGCATCCCGACCAACCCTTCTGTCATTGGGAGCTCTCTCCACAAACGGAAACTTCCTTTGTGAGTGGAAGGAGCTTCCATTTGTGGAGTGAGCTCCCAACAGCTTAAGCGCTAGTTACAATGCAACCCGATGTGCATTGTTCACAATGATAATGATGGTGATAACACCATCTACCTGCCCCCTATAATTATGAAGCATCCAGATTCTATGCTGCTCTTGCCAGGCTGCATTGTTGCTGTTTCTCTGTTTTGTGTGTTGTTGTTTTTTTGGGCGGGTGTGTGTGTGTGTGTGTTTTCTTTACTACCTTCCATTTCCCTCACTGTTTCTTTAGTATGTCCCAGAAAATTATCACGTCCAATGTCAGTGAGTCAAAATGTCAACAAGTCAACCCACTACAAACACATCTGTATGTAACAGACAAAAAGGCAGAATATAGAGGTCAGATATTCTGACACTATTTTATGCACTTTCCACACAGCTCTAATAAAAGGCAGCAGATGGTTCAATTTACTGTGTCATCTCCGTGCAAAAAGGAAGGTGCTGACTTAGCCATTATTCAGCAGGAGCCACAGATGACCCGAAGGATTGCGCCAAGAATACAATCGCATGCAAGCCCATTCTTCAACACAATCTCTATTCCAGCCTGTCTTCTGTGCCTCCCCCCTCCCCAATAAGCTGGAAGGTTCTATCTATAGTACTGACACCTACTAACCTCCCACGTATCCAGACACCTCGGGGTAAATACTGAATTTGTACCTAATGCTGGAGTATATCCTCCAAATAAACCCTTTTGACATCTTGTATCTTGTGAAATGTTCTGTTTAGGAAGTTTTCCTAACATATAACTAAAGTTGCCAACTTTCATTTCCAAAATTCAGATTCCTGGCTAGGGTCAAGGGTGAAGCCTGTGAGTCACTGTCTAGCACTCTCTGGCACCCAGTTCCTGCTTCCTGTTTAACATTTGGGAGCTTCTGTAGTATTCAGACTGCTTGCCTGCTCTGTGCTATAAGCCAGCATCCTGGCTTATAGCATTTTGTTTAAGGAAGAGACACGCCTGCTAACATAACAAAGGTAATGGGCACGGGGCCCCCCTCTTTTCTGCAGTTTCAATTAACCGCAGTGAGAGCTGGAACCTATCCCCCGTGGATATGGGGGCGCTACTGTAATCTCTAGGCTTACCATACATCCCGGAATGGCCAGGACCCTCCCGGATTTCGGGCTCTGGTCCTGGCATCCCTGGAGGTATGGTGGCCATTCCGGATTGCGCCGCCTGCCGCTGCTGCCATTTTCCGCCCGGATTGCCTCACAAGCGGCCAAAATATGGTAAGCCTATCTCATACATCTATAGGATGATGTAGGGGATGTACAGAGTTCCCAATACATCTATAGCTGTATGGGAACTTTAGTTTCCAATGCCTCCTGGTTCAATGCATTAAGGATCCTTAAGCGCGAGGAGGGCTGAGGATGAGGCTTACAATGCTGTCAGCCACCAGCTCTCTTCACCATCACCAGCTATTCCCTTCCCGCACAATGTTAAGTTTTGCTTGGGAAAGTGAAGTTGGTGGGGAGGGCTAAGAGTGAGCTGCCCTAGGTATGCAAGCATTATGGGATTTTAGGGATAACAATCACTTTTTATTTTGGAACGGAAACTTTCATGGCCAGCTACAATCTTTAGAGAATAGGAAGTACGGGTAAAAGAGCCATATAGAAACAGAGTCCAGCTAGAATAAAAACGAAAAAAATAATCTTTTTTTCACTTTTTAAAAATCCATTTTTGTTTCAAGAGTTATCTGAGTAAACTCAGAAAGCCCAAGTTAATTATAAGGCAAGCCAGGGGAGAGTACACCTATAGCTACTGAAGAGGTAAATAAAGGTAGGAAATAAAATTCTTTATTTTTTTTCCTGATCAGGGGGAGAACATTAATCATATGAAATGCTGGCTGCTCCAGGGGACCCCAATGGCACAGGCCCTGAGAAAGTCCTTAATAATTATTAAGAGACTTACATAATTTACCTGGAACATAAATCATCTATGACAGAAAACAGAGCTGGAAGAAAGACAATGTTTCAATATGTTGAAAAACTATATGATATTGATTCTGCTGCGTCTGCTGCTTTTCTTGTGTTCAGTGTGCACAGTGAAACTATTTGGCTGCAACAGAAGCAATATTTTATATCTTGGGTTATACTTGTTTCTTTGAAGCACCTCAAGGTATTTGGCAAAAAGCCTAATCAGGTGCCAGTCCAAATGATTAAACAAATTACCGGTATTGGGTTTAAGATATTACCCTTGTCTTATAGAAAAAACCCCCAGACATTTCTCCTTGGAAGGAGCCCTGAAAATCAGTTTGAATGTCACTTTTTCATGATTTTGATGCCAACCCTAGCTCCTACTGATCTGATCATTTATGAAGTTACTTTGTACTGAGTTGGATCTCATTGGCCCAAATAACTTTGTCCTGTCTATCCTGGCTGTCAGTGGTTGTCCAAGTCTCGGACAGGGATCTTTCTCAGCTGTTATCTGAGATCCTTTTACTGGAAATGTCTTAGGTTGAACTACATGTTACAATGAATGTAGCATGTTGTTGTTGTTCAGTCATAAAGTCATGTCCGACCCTTCGTGATCCCATGAACCATATCCCACCAGGCCTTCCTGTCCTCCACTATCTTCCTGAGTTCGCTCATTTTCATGTTCGTTGCATGTCTAACCATCTCATCGTTGCTGTCTAACCATCTCATCCTTTGCCTTCCCCTTCTCCTTTTGCCTTCAATCTTTCCCAGCACCAGAGTCTTCTCCATAGAGTCCTCTCTTTGCATTAGGTGGCCAAAATATTTGAGCTTCAGCCTCAGAACCAGATCTGGAGTATACCACAGTGTTGGGGGCAGGGGGACTTTCAGTGCAATCCTATCCAGCTCCTCCACTGGTGCAGTCCATGGTGGAAGACAGAATGGGAGGCTTTGGAAGGGAATGGGGATTACTTTTATATTGAATCTATAAATCCCCTTTCCTTTCCAAAGCCTCCTGTTCTGCCCTCCACCATGGACTGCACCAGTGGAGGAGCTGGGTAGGATCGCGCTGTTAATCTCTTTGCCTCCACTGTGGCATTCTGCACTTTCTTTACAGTAGTGAAAAAAGAACAAATGGATGCATTTGGGGTTGAAAACCCTATGGAATAAAAATAAAGACTGCACACCCTGCCATGTTTTTGTGACACGTGCCCAAAAATGCTATTTAAATTTAAAAAAAGAAAGAAAACAAAAATGGGCCAACTCACATATTTATAATGTGCAGGTTGGCCTTTAGTTACCTTATGCAAAGATTTTGCTACACAGCAACAGCAAAGTATAGTATTGGACTCAGAGCTCTTAGTGCCAAGGTGAGATGAGAAAAAAACAAAGAATCTTAAAAATATTTTCCAACATGCATGGCATATTATAGCATTGAAGGGCATGTGTGGCTTCTAAGGTTGGGTCATCAGAAATTGTGCGCAAAGAATTGAGAAAAGATGTCATACTATACCTTTTTCTTCCTTGTCTGAATTTCCCCCCCTCTTTCTTTGTGTTGCTCATTGCATTTCAAGGTCTCATATTCCACATTTGCTGGATCTCTCCTTTCAGAGCCCAAGGTTTCAAACGAATAATAATACCTGGTTCCACGTAACAAGGTGATTATGATTTTCTTGCCTTCGGGTCAAGGTGGAAGAGACGACAGTGTGAAGAAAAGAATCAGATTGGTTCTGACTTCATAGGCTCCTAATTCGTCTGCAAGTTCATTTGCTGTACTTTATGGAAGATAGGAAAGAAATGGTCTGAAGCCACCCAGAACTGTGTCAGCTGAAATCTATTTCCCAGTAAACTTTGCATGCAGTTATTTTTTATGATGGGTGGAAAGATCCCATTATTTACTACTAGTCCGTTTGAGCCACTGAACCAAAATTTTCCCTCTTTCCTTGTCTCTCCTGATCATATTTCCTTCTTGCTATTTTATCTGCTTTCTATTCTTTCAGCAAGACTATTTCTCAAAGACCTCCAGGTGCATTCTCAGTTCTAAATGTTCATTACCCATGGATGCCCTGAGCCCTAGATATTTATTATCTGTAGAGTTCAGTGTCAAAACAAAACAATAAACTTTACAGCATGTTGTGGCATTGGAATAATCTGAAATTTGATTTTTTTACAGGCATTTTTGTTACTTTCTGATGCTGTGCAAACTTTACTTTTATATTGAATCTATATTTTCCATGACTTCCTCAGCTTCTAAAAGTGGAAATTGCATACCAGTGCTGGTCAGAGCATTTCCAGAAACATAAAGAATAATTGACATGGCCTTCTTTACTATCTTCCATATTATTAGTAGTTGTATTTCTATCGTCACACTGTCAAAGTGACATGGAGGGCTCACGGAGGGACATGGAGGGATGCAGCGACATGGAGGGCTCTTCTCTATGCAAACCTGCAGCTGCATGCATGGGAATCTTTCAGACCAGTGGCTCTCAATTTTTTTTAGCACTGGGACCCACTTTTTAAAATGACACTCTATCAGGACCCACCTAGCTTTACGAGACTTAAAAAAAGTGATCTAGAAATAAATATATTTATTTACAAGTAAAGAGCTCAGCTGCTTGCAAGGTAATTAGCAGTTATCTTGCAAACTGCAGGAGCTCAGCTCTTTGAAGGGCAATTAGTAGCTACAGTATCTGATTTTTGAATAGCCTCAGGGTTTGTGGCAATTACTTATCTGATCTTTCCATCACCTGGGACCCACCAGAAATCAGGTCGCGACCCACCAAGTGGGTCCCGACCCACAGTTTGAGAAACACTGCGTTAGAGTCTCCAAGTGGAAGTGGGGTATCATGAAGTGTTTTCAGAAGAGGTTTCAGACTATAAATAAAAATACAGGTTGGGGATAGAGCCTGCTGCTACATTCATTGTACACACGAAGAAAATGAGAAAAGGACAAAAATGTCTTGCCTAAGGCCAGATTTTGCTAGTTCACATCTCTGTCCAGGACATTATAACCAGAAACATAGCACCTGTACAGCACTTTTCTGAGTCTGCAAAGCTCTTGTCATGCATTGTCTTGGTGTTGTCCTTACAATAACCCTGTAAGATAAGTAATACTAACCCCATGACTTGCATAAGGGCAGCTACTGACTTTTTGATGTGTAGCTTTGTCTCTCAGCCCTTCCACACTAACTCCTCAATTCAGATGACTGGATAAAGAAATATTTATGGCCCAACAAGGGTGTCACACTAAGGTTGATGGCGCGTGGGGTGAGATCTCATGGTATCACCCTCATGGACCTCCTCCAATACCAGACCACTCGATGTGGAGGCCTCCTGGGAAATACGATCCCCGCGTGAGTTGTGGCAGGGATCGGGAAAAATATAAACCCATTTTCTACCAGTGGGGCATTTTCACACCACCAATAACTAATAGAATAGAAAGTAATTTTGGTGTCACCCCTCCCTGGGGTCACACCTGGGGCGGTTCACACCCCCACACCCCCAGTGACAACCCTTTCACATTCAGCGCCTTCCTTGGCTTCTGCCCTTGTTTGTTTGGGAGCGTGTTTCAAGCGGGGGCAGCAGGTTCTGCCTCACCTGCTGCCCCTGCACCGCAAATCCCGGTTTCAAGTATTATGTCTTCTCCAAAGCTCAAGTCTCATCTTGGAAAAGAAAGAGGTATTTCAAAATCGACTAAACAATGTTGATTACAATGCCATACTTAATTTTTTTTAATAGGGAATATCAAGCATTTCTTTGCTCATTGAAAATAGATCGTTATTTGAAAATGGAAAATGCCAGCGTTGGTGAAGATCATAAGTCTTTAGGTTTTGCATCTGTGTGCATGAATGATTCAAGCACAAATGCAGGACTTGTAACACATCTGCAGAGATTAAACACCAGTTCCAGATTGCAGTGCGCTGCAAGGACTTCTCGTATGCCATGAGCACCCTGCTGTGTATCTGCCACATTCACGGTATTTCAAATGACCCATGTGCAGGAAAGACCACAAACACTTTGAGACGCTAAATGGAAAAGTTATGTGGACAAGAAAGGCTTTTGATTGGTGAATGGAAACGTCTTGGGACATGATCGCTGCCCTGTTGACCTCATGTGTTAAAAGGAAACTGTTACAGCACTTAAAAAGGTCATTAGAACAGTTTATAACTCCCTGCTAGGCAATTTGTTTTCTAGCTGGATGCTAAAAGCTTTGGAAATTGGTCGCAAACTGATGTGACTAAAATATCTACAGGCTCCCTCTTTCTGGGTGTATTCCTTCACGGCAAAGGTTTAGCTTTCTTTACATTCTTTCTTTTGAGGAGTTCTTGAATCTTGAAAGCTTCCATGACCATGCACCTATGCTGAGGCCTCCCAATACAAGACACCACTCCACCAGATGTCCATTTCTTCAGAACCAAACAGTCTGGATCTTAGGCTGCTCTGCATGAGTAAAAGCCATTTGTGCTCTCTCACGGGTATGTGTGTGGTTCTTTCCTGTTGCAGCCTGCCATGCCACATGCTATCATGTTCCCCGAGGTCCCCCAACTCCCAGGAGCAGAACCCACATCTCTGGTCCCTAATCATGGCAAGGATCTCTCTCCAAGTACAGCGTTGGCGTGTGCAGACAAAGACTGTAAGCATGGTGGGTGAGGGTGGGGCTACAGGGCATGTCCGCATCAGGGTGGGACTTGCTGGCACACTCTTGTCCCTCTCGAACATGTGAAGAGGGATTTTGACTCCATAGCTTTGACTAAAAATAAACCCATCTTCAAATTAATGCTCAAACAACCATCTCTTTACAAGAAACTATTCACCTTATCCATGTTCTTATGCGAAGACTTGTTTGTATCAATACTGTAAACAAAAGTAGTCTTCTCCCCAAAAACAACACATACCACCAGTTTCCCCCGTAAACACAAAACACGTACCACTGGTTGATAACCTGTGCTATATCAAATCAGTGCACAATGAGAGTACACCCACACACCCCAGCCATGCCCCCACCCCAAAGCACCACCATTTCCCCATTTTCTTATTTTCTCTTGGGGTGTTCTCTTTACTGAATAGGTCCCAGTTCTACCCTCCCCCGCTTTTTGTTTTCCCTTTTTCCCTTCCCCTTTTCAGAGTGAGCTCCTCCTTCCATTCCCCTCTCCTAGCTGCCTGCCTTTGATAAGGTAGAGGGTGGGAACAGGGACTAGAACAAATATGGAGATGGCGGCTGGGGGTAACTATTCCACCCCTTCCTTGTTCCGGGCCTTTTTAGCTGAGTGGGGCAGGACCTAGAGCAGGGAAGGGAGGGAGCATAGGGTGGTTGTTGGTTGGCCAGGGAAGAGAATGGTCAATGCATGGCAAGCATCATTACTCTGTCTTTGGAAGACATGAGGGGGTGCTTCCCCCACCACATCCTTGATATCGATATGTGAACCCCACTTGCAAGGCAGAGTGGTAGAATCCAGTCACAGGTTTATGGTCTCCTCTTCTGGCTATGAGATGAGAGCCTTGGGATTTCCAAGTAAGCCTGCCTATTCTCTTGAAATCAAGAGGACATAAATTAACCATTGCGATTAACTTCCATTCCATTCATTTCAATGAACCGGGCGCCCCCATCCTATTCTCTGCCATTGGTGCCAATGCAGCCACACCATGGAGGTGCCTCATTGAAGTAAGTGAACATTTGTTCCACTACTTCTGGGTAAACCCCTTCATGGCTCATGGGTCTCCTCAGAACTACACCAGCTCTATGGCATAAGTCCTAGGAGAGTAAGGAGGAGAGGCAGGATGAAGCAAGGGGGATAGGATCTGGCGTGTACATTTGCCACTGAGATCCACCCCCTCTCTGCCTCCTGCCCTCCCCCCAATCTGCCCCCAAACTCCCCCTGCATTCCCTCTCCCTGCCCACAAAATGTCCCCTGCGCCAACTTATTAGCACCGGCCTAATCCAGCAGCAGCATGGTTCCGATACTGCTACTGATTTGCGGCAGCGGCCTGGACTGACCAGGCAGCAGCAGCGCACTCTGCACGCCATCACTGGGCCTTTTACAACTGCGAAACACTGTCCTGCTGTCTTAAAATGGGGGATAGGATTAGGCGGAAAGTTACAACTATATTCCACTGGCTTGTGCTCATTTTGTCCAACAGAAAAGGTGGATGGAGCATTTAGTTTTTCAAAATGAGAAATGGTCTAATTCAGAGGTTCTCAACCACTTCCTGGTCGAGTACAACCTCCGGTGCCACTCTACTGCTGCATACCACTGGAAGTGACTGGCGATGACATCATCACTAGTACTTCCTGACTTTCAGGTTTTCGGAGGCCAGAAATCGCAGGTAGAAGGCTCTGGGCAGGTGGGAGTGCCCTTCTCAGCATTCCCGAGAGACTCGGCCAAAGGCAACAGCCTCTTGGGAGCAGAGGCGCAACGCGCTGGGAGGGTGCCCTGGAGCGAGGGGGCGGGGCCAGCCTCACGTAGATGCGCCCCCCGCCCGGTTTGGTCTCATTTCCGAGCCAAACGGGCTCAGAGCGGGCGGGAGGGCCCAACCGCGACGCTCCTCTGCAAGGTAGGATCTCCGCCCCCTCCCCCCGTGGTGGAGCGCCTGGAGCGACTGCTCCACTCGCTCCGCTGTAGTTACGGCGCTGCTTGGGAGCAAAAACTTGCCGCCAAAAGTGCTGCATCAGAGTGGGGATCCGGTGGTCCTGTAGTCCAAGTACCACCAGCAGTTGGCCAAAGTACCAATGCTGGTACTAGTACCACTGGTTGAGAACCCCTGGTCTAATCCAAGCCTGCCAGGAAGTCAATCCATTTCCTTGGAAGTTTTATCTTTGTCCAAGTGCTGAAACTTGGGAACATGACAAAGGGAATGTTGCAGTTCCAGTCTTCCTCATGAAGTGCTCATCAATGATCACGTATTTAATGCACTGCCAAGTTCCTTCTAACAACATTGTAGCTCCTATGAATCTCATCACCATGCCTGCTGTCTTCCTGTCTGACATCAGAGCTGAAATTAGAAATATATTTTATTTTTCCGTTTCAACTTTCAGATGCATTCAATTTCCACAGATCCTATCTTGTTTTGAATTAAGGTGTGTGACTTTGATAGGAATACATTTCCCATGATATCAGATTTGCATCTTTGGGGAAGGTAATGCCAGGAGCTCGGAGGAAGATTGATGTTTGAAAGAGAAAGTGAATCATACAAACAGAGAAACAGCACAGCCCAAAACAGGTGACTATGGGCAGGCAAAATATGCTCACCTTGGAACTGTGCAATAAATAGGGGTGTTCATTCAAGTCATTTTGACCTTTTGAACATATCAAAACAAACAGTACCCAAATTGAATGGGGCCCTTTTCGTTTGGCTTTCATTCCTTCAGAAACAAACAGCTCTGGGAACCAATGGGGTGAATAGCTACATAACATATGGGGTGGTGTCTTTTTTCAGAAGCCCCCTTTGTATCCCATTTATTTTCAGAATTTTGTGTGTGAGGGTGGGGTGGGTTTTTTTTTAAACAAAAATAAGCTTGTACTTTTAACTTGTTTGCCACCACCCCTGTTAGGAATAGCAGAGCTAAATGTGGTGCTGCCTCCTGCTGGGCACCATCTGAATTACCCAGGACGGCAATGGGACACAGCATCATTCTGGGGCAGTGTGGGCTAAAAACGGATAGCACCACCCAAAATGGCAACCACCAGCGTTGCAGCCACCATCTTTGCATGGTGACTGCAAGTCGTCAAGATGGCGCCTGCCAGGAAGCAACAGGCAGAAGGAATGCTTCTTTTCCTGCTGTTTTGAATGAGACTTTTATCTACTGTTTGATTGTAATTTTTATTTGAATCTGTTTTAAATTGCTGATAAATTATTTTACATTTTTGGTATGCTGCCTTGGAAACACTGATGAAAAGGCAGTCTAAAATCATTCACCTACAGTACTTAACATAAATGGAACCAGAAATGTTTGATTTAGTTACAATGTAGGCGTCGCTATGCGGCCCCTCGGTGATGTCACCGCTGGAAGTGATGTCACCGCCGCTGCCGCTAAACATCCCTTCAGAGGCGCAGGGTGGGCGGGTGGGCCAAAACAATCACCGTCTCTGCCACTGCCGTCCGCTCTTCCCGCTGCCGAAATGGCACGATTGAGGTTCCTGCCAACTGCTTTGTCACCCCTCCCGCGTGCCGCCTGGGCCCCCCACCCCCTCCGCTTCTGAATGTTACTGAAGATAGATGAAGCTAATTCAGAGTGAGCCTATCCTTACTGTGAACTAGCTTTGTTTGCCTTTAGCCAGACAAACACCTGATGCCGGGGGCAGCAAGAATGTGTCCGCTAAGTCCCACCCCTATGCTGATATGTCTGTTAATCCCTGCCCTTTGCCGCACCCACATGTACAGTGTTTATATGCAATGATGAAGCCTCGCTCCCCATGCTCTGAAACACTATGACCAATCAGCGTTCCAGGTCACACGGAGAGAGGCTCCCCAGGGATGGCATTTTCAGTACAGACAAACACTGTATGTGGGGGTAGTGGGGCCAGGGCTTAGCAGGCACCGGGGCAGAACTTTGTGGGCATACTCTCGGTAGGATTACCAGATCTCCAACCGGGACAGAGTGCTAGACCTTTAGGAGAAGGAATGTGGGCAGGTGTAGCTTGTTAAACCTTAGAGCACAATCCTAGGCATGTCTACTCAGAAGCAAGCCCCATTGTGTTCAGTGCGGCTTGCTTCTGAGTAGACATGCCTAGGATTGTGCTCTAAGGTTTAACAAGCTACCCCTGCCCACATTCCTTCTCGTAAAGGTCTAGCACTCTGTCCCGGCAAGAAATCTGGTAAGCCTAACTCTCGGGAGCCCCAATATCGCATGGATATTATCCATGTAATATTTGTCTGAAGAGGCGGGCCCATGCCAGTCATTTGGGAGAGGTGTTCTGAACTGGCATCAAAGATGCAGACATTTGGGGGAATGGAGGGGCCATTTTGGAGTTCTGAAATTTTAAAAAAAATGCTCAGCCTTTCCACTCAGCTCAAAAAAACCTTTCCACTCAGCTCTAGTTTCCACCCCCACCATGCGCAACTTAGACCGATTGTATTGCAAATACCCTTATATGAGTACAGTATGATTGCATTCCAGCTCCAGGGGTCAGCCTTGATCCTAGTTAAACAAAACACATTGCCCATGGAAATTGGTAGTGAAAGGGTTTTATTTTTCATCATGGCAGAGAAATCATACTTCCTAAGGGATTAGAGTCTCTTGTAAATGATTTGATATGCCACCTGCAAGGTCCTGTGTTTACTTTAAGCAAACAGAAAGCAAACAGAGATCGTTCATTTCTTCACATTGCTTACATCTCGCTCTCTCCTTCTTTAATATTCTGTCCTCATAAGACTTTTCCTCTGTGCTTCTGTTCATTCATAGCGGCTTTACACCTTAATCACCCTGTCTCCAAATGGCAAGAGGGTGCTTGTTGATTTATCGAGGGTTAATTGCATTTGAGATGCAACAATCCAGGCAGCTGTTGTAAGATTAGAAAGGGTATCAGCTCTTAGGCTTGGTCTATACATACAGCAGAATGAGGTGGGGATAAGGCAGTAGAGACCTGAAGGGGTACAGTGGGCTGTACTACAACAGGCTGCAGGTGAGGACCATGTTTTGGATGTTCTTTTAAGAAAAAAAAACCCTCCCTGCAAGTAGAAAACTAGCACATAAGAGAGTGAGTTCTCCCTGCTGTGCCTACATTCTAATTGCAGGGGATTTTTTTTTTAAGTATGGAAAAGCATTAAAAATAGTTGCTCCCCACCTGCAGTTAGGTCCCATTCAGGGGATTCCACAGCTGCCATCTCCATGCAAGCACTAGAAATCATAAAGTGTAATCTGTTGTAAGCTGGCAGAGTGACAAATTATTATCATTAAGGAATAGCTATCGTTGAGGGTCTCTGCCTCTGACACACATGTTGGTAAGAACCCTAGGAGTACTGTTGCCCATCAGGAAGGAATGCAGAATTGCTTTTGCTATTGATACATTAACCTTCGCATCAGTTCACTAGGGTTAAAAGGAAGGAAGCAAGCCCCATTGAACTCAGTGGACTTTATGTCACAGTGAACATGTTTAGGATCAGAGACGGCCCTGCCATTAGGCAACACGAAGCAGCCAGCCACAAAATGGTAGCATGAATTGGTTTTTCAGGTTTTTGTGGCCGGCAGATATAAAATGGTTAAACGTTTCTGGGCTGTGTGGCCATGGTCTATCAAGTAGATAGACAGTGTCCCGTTGGGTGATTAGCATGTGAACAGACCACACACTAAACTCTGAGGCACAGGGAAAACAAACTTTGCTTAAATAACCGCACATGCAGTTAATTGGATGAACAGGTGATAATTGTCTGGAAGCAGCAGATCTCCGATTAGCTGCAGGCAGAGATTCTTAAGTAAAAGTGACTGGGAAGGCATTGCAGAAGTTCGGGTTATGGACTGCTTGTAGGAATACTGTTATAACATTGGATTTTCAAGTTCTTTAATACTGGTAGCCAACTGTTGCTTAAAGTCTCCTCTTTACGATTTATGTTATCTTTATGCTTGTGTATTTCAATGGCTTCTCTGTAGATTCGTTGTGAGTAGGCTTTGCAGGTGGAGAGCCAGGAGACTCCCTGTGCGTTGTTTTCACTGCTTTGAATGGGTCGGAAGGCGCGGGGGCGGGGTGCTTCGTTCTTCCGTGTAACGGAGGCTCCGATCAGGGAAGAACTTACAGCTCCGCCCCCCCCTGTAGTAACGCCAGTGTGGAGAGCAGGGATGTGGATCAAGTCTCTGACTCCAAGTCTCGACTCAAGTCCCAAGTCTCTGAGTTCAAGTCTCAAATCATGTCTCAAGTTTTTGCCCCCAAGTCCTAAGTCTTTAGCTATGAGTTGCGAGTTCCTATTTAATGGCGAAAAGGGGTTTAAACCTGAATAAAATTGGACTTGTCGTATAAGGCTCCAAGGCTCAAGTTGAGTCTTTCGAGTCTTTTACAATCGCTGAGTCAAGTCCGAGCCGAGTCATTGATGCGACTTGAGTCCGACTTGAGTTCGAGTCAATAGACTCAAGTCTACATCACTGGTGGAGAACATTTGCGTTTCTCCAAACCTCATGCAGTGTCCAGTGTGGAGTACATTTTCAGCAACAGCTTATTTCTCGGGATGTTTCGAACAACAATGTTGTTCATGGCCCTTAATCCGAGTGGTCACACTGCGTTGTACCTGTGTACACTCTTGTCACAACTACAGGGAATTTGGTAAACCCTAGGAGTACCCAAATGATGTCTGGTGTCTTTGTCATTGCGTAGAGCTTGTCCCATTTTTTTCGTGGTAAATAGACTGGTCTAAGGTTGGCATTTTGCAGAATCGTACCAATGCAGTCAGTAACCCCCTTTATATAAGGTAGCATTACATTGATTTTTGCTTCAGTCTTATCCTCTGGTTGTTGGTTACTTTTTCATGGTTTGGGAGCCCTATGTATCTCTGTTCTTGTACATCCATACATTCAACTGAATAAAATGAAAAACAACATAATTTCATATTGATTTTTTAAAACATTCATATATATCATTGCATATATGCAGACTTGGAAATTGCATTACATAAGAACATAAGAAGAGCTGTGCTGGATCAGGGTAAAGGCCCATCTAGTCCAGCTTCTTGTGTCTCACAGTGGCCCCACCAGGTGCCTCAGGGAGCACACAATAAACCAGGAGGTTGCTTATCCCCATCACGGCTTGTAAGCTGTGATGGACTTTTCCTCCATAAATCTGTCCAATCCATTTTGAAAGGCATCCAGGCCAGGTGCCATCCCCACATCCTGTGGCACAGAGTTCCACAGATTAATTACACATTGTTACATGCAACATTATTTTGCTTATTTGTGTTGGTTATTATGAATATAGAGCTGGGTATCTGCAAAAGTGCAGAGTCTGGCTTGTGCTAATGTCAACCTCAGCCTCTGTAAGCTAATGAGTCAATACATCAGGCTGCACAACCTCTCACTGACATTCCTATACAACCAAAAATGTGTTGGGTGCATAGTGTTAGGGTGATACATCAAATCCTGCAGTCACCGAAAGAGCCTTGAAGCTATGTGTTATCTCTAGTTCCCACCTCATTCTTGCCCTTTTCATTCCCCATGTGACGAACTGGGAGCGGGGCTAGTGAGTGCTTTGGTACAGTGGTGTGGCTATTCCTCCCCCCCCTTGATTTCAGTGTATGTGGGAGGGCACGGTGGCTGAATTGGATTCGTTGAATCCTATTGCTGAAGTGGTACTCTCTTCTCACATCCTGGTGGCTGAGGATGCCAGCATTGTAACAACACAAAGGTATGATTTATCAATGCCACAATAGTCCTTTTGACCAATTCTGTCCATCTGCTTCCCACATCATTGCATCATGGAACAAAGCTGTCGCTCTTATTTAAGCAATTGGTCTTTGAATACACGCACTCCAGTATGAAAACTTCCAAGAGATAAAGCGCTGTGTGTTTGAGGTCAACTGTGAGCTATTTAGTAAAGAAACTTGAAAATCATTTGTCTATGACTATGGCGTTCCCAGGATAGACCTGCTTTGTGTGGAAGATATTAGGAAAGGATTAATGGGGCTATTTACTTGAAGTACGTGTGCTTCCTATGGCAACTCCCAAGTCATCCATTACATATATGCTGCCTTACAAGTTTCATAAACTTACCAGATAAAGGGGTAAACACAGCCAGCAGGAAATGGTTGAGAACTCTACATTCATTAGGACCATCAGGAATTTGTTACTGGGTTCTCAGAGATTATATTTCTCTCTCTCTCTCCGGATAATTAAAACTTAAAATCTTTCTGAATAATTTAGACACGGGCAGATGATTCCACAAGTAAATGAAGGCAGAGGACTTAATTTTCACTGAAGATTATGTAATGGCATTTTGTGCAGAAACAAGGATACACTTGAACGCAATGATGTTCATGGATTTGAAATCTGTTGGATTTGAACACTGTTCCTGAAAGGAGTAGGGTGAATTCCAGGGAGTACTCTAAGATTTCCAGACAATGTTGAGGTCACATTGCTGGGAGCCCTGGGGAAAGCTCTGTATTGGGACTCCCATGGCACCCAGCCTTTGATTGGGACTCCCATGGCACCCAGCCTTCCATGGCACCCAACTTTGATGGCACATTGGGCATTGCCACTGCCCTGACACTGAAGGTCCAGGGGTTGGTCCCGCCCAGTGGGCTCTGTGAAGGGCATGAGCCATCAGCCAGTGCCCAACCCCTGATGCCATCCACAATTCCAGAAGCACACTAGCAGCATATCCTATAAGGTTTACTCAGAAGTAAATCCCATTGTGTTGAATGGGATTTACTCTCAGGAAACTGTGCATAGCGTTGCAGCCTAGGCCTGGGCCAGTAAAACACGAATTTCATCTCCTGAAAATCTTTGAAGAAACGTGACTTTTCCAAGGAGGAGGGAAATCTGAAAGCAATCATTTTGCAATGTTTTCAAGAAAAAAACTGTTTGGCACCTCAACACTCGAATTTGCAAATATAAATGCAATTTTAAAAGTAGCCCAGTTCCAGTTCCATCCCAGTAAACTTAATTGGCTTGTTTCAAATTGGCTTCAGGACAGACACTCTCTGGTTTCATTTGCTTGTGGGTGGTGTAGATATATGAAATTTCAAATGAATTTAATTTCTAATCCAAGCCTGCACAATTGTGGCATACAAAGCTGAATGCAGCACATATCAGCCATGCATGGTTCTCCACAGGAAACAATTTACACAAAAAGTTTTTAAAAAATTACTTACTCCCCCCCCCCCACAGACTGTTTCGTCTCCAATGGGTCTCCTTGGACCTACGCCAGTACTTTAGCTGGCATAAGCCCGAGGAGACTCCTGGGGGCAGGTCCAGGCTGGGAAAGGTGGATAGGATCTGGGCATGTGCAGCTGCTGCCAAAATCCTTCCCCTCCCGCCCCCTGCCCAGCCCACTCCCTGCCCCAATCCTCCCCTGAACTGTCTCTTTAGCCAATTTACCAGCAACAATGGGGGATGGAGGAGGTTCAGCAGGCAGCTGGTGCCCATTTGCAGTCTCTGGCTTGTTTGCCCTTGCGGCCATAGCCCTTGCGGCCATGGCCTGCTGAGCGGCTTGACCCCCATTGGTCCGTGACTTACACTGATGGATTGCAAGCCCAGGATAGGATTGGGCTGACATTTAAGCTTGAGGGGTGGTGGTGGTGCTTTGTTTTGTTTTTTGCTGGAACTCTGGAACGTCAAAAACAGGGAGATTACCAAGCATCTGATAGGTCACAGTGACCTCATCTGTGAGTTGTCTTTCTCTTGGTGGGTCATAAATTGTATAGGCTTGCTGCTCTAGTCGAAATGTATGTGATTTTCTGCAATGCGGTCTCTCTGAAGTAGCTTGGTGAAAAACAGCACTTTTTATTTTCAAGGCCTCATTTCCAGTGCTCAAGATATAGTTTGTGATGGAGAAGAGATGGAATGATTCACCTACTTGAAAACCAATTCTCTTCATCTTTCCACTTGCCCTGGTACAACTTCTCTTGCTCTCGCAAGCCCAAAAAAAAAATCCATTGTAAATATTTAAGCTAATTAGTATGCTAGTTAGAAATAATGTTCTTCAAACAAAATGCTTGAAACCAGACCGTTTCAAAACAAAAACTGTTATATCTGAGGGTTTTTTTTTTGTTTTTTCCACAGACTTCAGGGCATCCAATGCAGCAACAGGGGTCCCCTTATGAAAGGAAGATAAACAAACCTTATTGGGTGAATACATGTACAGGCAGAGAGGGAATCTCATGCACGGCTTCTGTTCCTGACCAATGCATGTTCATCTGAAGGTTAGAGTGCAGGGGTGTACTTGAGGGGGAGTATAGCTCTGGGATGTCTCCTACAGCAGGAGTAGGAATTCTCTGTAGGCTGAGAGAGATCATATAACTGGGGAGTCATTACACCAACAAGTGGTGTAGGTAGTCCAGTAGTACTCCTGTTGGCTGTATCCAGTATTGACCCCAGAAAGAGGGTCTCCACCTCAAGTCTCTACCAGCAGAGGGTGAGAGGAGAGAGGTAAAATTAGTTCTCTCATAGAGACAGGGGTGAGGCAACCCAACAAAGAGACTCAAGGGAGTCCTTTTGTTGAAGCATTTCTGCGGACAAGAAACATTTATTTTTCCATGCACCTACCCCTCAGTAGTTCTGTTTCCACACCCATTTTCTTCCAGAACTGCCTGAATATCAAGCTTCCCCCTTGAGTGGAGGTGCGGGAGAGGATATCATTTTCTAATGTATGTCTGTTCACATTTCAGTGTTCACTTTGCACAGCCTTCTAGAATGCGCTCTCCAAAAGGGGACCACAGATCATCAAAGGCAGTCCTACTTGGAGCAGGTTAGCGTTTGGAGGAAATCCATTTCCATTCTCTAGAGTGTTTATTTGGTCTCTTGTTCACATTATGGTTCAGATGCACCCGGATAGAGAACAAAATAGCTCTGTTTATGGAAAGGGCCAAGGTTGTGTGTTTCTATGGGGAGTCTAGCATTTGCTAGAGTCCATTAAAACATTTGAACAGAAGCACTAAAGAGACTTCATATAAAATCAGTGAATACTATACTCCAAGTAGCTGCCATCTGTGTTTGATTTTGCTACCTGAAATTGTATTTGTCATTCATAAGAGGGAAAAAATGCAACTAACATAATTAGCATTCATTGGTTTGTGGTCCAACCTCTGCACCTCACAACCCTCACAACACTGAGCCTCAATCCCATGACTGCTTTTGGCAAGTGTGAAGAATTGGAGGAGATTCACATGTGGTTTGCATACCATTTTTGACTGCAGGGTTATTCCGATGCATTTTTAAAAAAAATCTTGTTCAGAGCATTTATTCTTTCTGGAGAAGATGCATTTGCATATCAATGAATGGCCATAGGTCAAACTGGGTTCCTGAGTGAATGCTTGATTGGCAATATGTGAAATTACAAATAATCACTACAATTTTTACTGAAGTTAATTTTTAATGACTATTTTTGAAACGTATGACCCAAGTACAGAAATCAGAACTGGAAGAAAATGATATGACTATGAACTTTCCAAAGATCTGATATAATAAAAGTTTCTTGCAGCCAGCTGTTGCCTGGCAATTTATTCAATTTGTCCCTTACTGTCCTTGAGATACTGTATGCGCATGCTCCCCACAAGGGCCAACTCCAGGGCCGGCCCATCCATTTTGCAGCCTGAAATGCTTGCATTCAGCCTTGTGTTTGGGGGCAGAGAACGGAAGAGGAGTGCCCCCCCCATGTCTGTCTGTCACTCCCTCTAGCCCACCACCAACCCAATCCAGTTGGCAGTCTTCACTCTATTTTCTCCATGCCCATCCTTAGATTTTTCTCTGTTTTTCTTACTCTCCCTTGAGCCTTATTTCTTCCAAACACCCCATGGAATCCCAGGAAAACTGGCACTCTGCATACGTGCCACCGCACTTAGGCAGCATCCCCTCACTTATTCCTCTGCCAGAGGTACAACTCCCTGTTGCTCCAAGAGTGGTGCCAGTTTCTTAGTCAATGGGCCCAATCCTATCCAACTTTCCAGCACCAGTGCAGCCGCAATGCAGCCCCAGAGCATGCAGACCAGTGACTGCTATGTCCCAAGCAAGTCGCGTAAAAAAGTTGGATTCCATTTCAACTGACTGTAGTATCAGATAATCATCAGCCTCCACTGGGACTTTTGTTTATTGCAGTAATACTGGTACTTCCCTGTTATTAGTAATTCTATTTGTAACTCTGCTCATTTTGTTAGCGTCTTTTTTAAAAGCCATTTCGATGTGTTTGACTAAGAAAACCATCTTTGCAAAGTGTAAATTATTCCACAGGGTCCATCTAACTAAATACACATTAATCCATTTTTTAAATGTGTGGTCAAGACTTTCCCTGAGGAGGCAGTAGAGCTATGAAAATATGTAGCAGTAATTAATTACTAAACAAGAATAGGTTCGTACTGCATGCTAAGAATGATAACACAAAAAGCACGACTAAGTGGATTCTATGGGGTACAGGAAATGGGGTTGGAATATCAGAGAAGGATAGTGATGGATCCTGTCAAGAGGAAACTGTATTTGATTGTTTCAATGGCTTTTCTTTCAAGACAAGCACAGCTATTTAGATATCAGAATTGCACACATTTTTTTCCACAAAGGAACCTATTTTATTACCTGGTTGCCTTTGGGGGTTGGTTTTATTATCGCAATTAAAAATAACCTTTGGCTACTAGGAACTTGTAGTAGGCATATTTCCAAAGACAGTACTTTTATATCAAACAGCATTTCCCCTATCTGCATACAGATCTTTAAACTCAAGATGAGAAATCTGTTCTGGAAAATGAACTGTATTTTTTTCTTGCACACAACTCATCTTCCTACAAGTGCAGCTGCCCACGTGGGAAGGAATCCACAGAGGTTTCAATGGTTTCTCTCCGCTCTGGCCAGTGGCGCTGCTGGAGGGGGTGCGGCACTGTAAGTGGTGCAAGACGCAGCACTGCACCGTGCACAACTCCACTGGCTCTGGCTAGTCCTTGGGGGAGGACACAGCAATGCTGTTTGCATATTTCAAAGTCAAAGTCAAAACCTTTAATGGCATAAAAGAACTGTACAGAAAAGATATGGCGGCCCCACCGACCATCAGCTGGGAATATGGGGCAAACAGCGCAATCCTGTGTAACCTTGCACCGGTGTAACAGTAGGTGCATCGGTATAAGTGCACTAATGCACTTACAATTGCATCTGCTGTTACACTGGTGCAAGGTTACACAGGATTGCGCTGAAAGTGTGTTAGTTGGGTGAATAGAGGCCAGTGGGCCTCCCATTAAAAATAATGGCCAATGTGCTTCAATGTGCATGTGCTCAAGAGCCAGCCAGGGAGTGGGAGAGAGGAAGAATCCTGCACTGACTCACACCTTTTTCATGATTTAAAGTTTTTGCCAATGCTTTATTGCAAATTAACTGTTCCTCCATGCTCTGTTTATTTGAAAGCAGGGCAAGACAGAGTGTCAAAATCTGTCACGGCGAGAAATGTGGGGCCATAGCTCTGTGGCAGTGTGCATGCTGTGCTTGCAAAAAGTCCCAGGTTCAATACCCGTCATTTCAGGTTAAGGGACCTCAGGCACTGGGAAAAATCTCTGTGAGGGACCCTGGAGAGCCATAGCCGTCGCTGCAGTCAATGCTAGCTTTGATGGCTCAATGGTCTAACACAGGATAAGGGAGCTTCGTCTCTCTGTGGGCATATGCATAGGTTTAATTTGCCGAACAAAAACCTCACTATGGCTTCCTGCTAGAAATTAACACCGCCACTAAGTTATGTCACACCCATAAAGTGCACACAAAATCTGATTCATGCTGCCCTGTGGTGTCATTGCAGATGCAGAAGGGCTTCTTGCCAAGTTACTTTTCAGAGCCAGAATAAAAAAGAAAGAAAAGGACATTTAAGGGCTGGATCCAAAGGTGCCCTTCCATGTGCTGAATGGCTCCAGTGCTTTTGGAAGGGCCGTTTTAGAGCTAGCGCAAGAAGCCTACATGATGAGTTGTATGCCACTTCTGGGTTTTAGAGGTAGCCTATCCAGTGATGTAGCTATGGGGGGGGGGTACCTGATGCGGTGGCAGACGTGACGTCATCCTGGATGACCAGTGCGGCGCAGCGGGCAGGGAGGGGTGACACTCCTGAGGCCAAGGGTGACACCCTTGGTCTCGGAGGTGTCACCCCTCCCTGCCCGCCACTGGAACCTTTCAAAAGCAGCCTTTTTCAGCCACTTGGAGTTGCTTTTTGCCTCGATCGCAAGAACACAAAACAGCAACTCCAAAATGGCAGTGGGGCCACCTCTAAAAATGCATCCTCAAAATGTTTAAAACCAGGAGGAAGTGAATTGTAGCTGTGGAAAAGGGGATGTGTTTCGGCGTAGCTGCCTCTGTTGGCGCCCAGAGCAAGGGGGGTTGGTGCCCCTATCGCCGCGGCCTGTCGGCCGCGGCGCGCTCCGGAAGGGTGAGGCGGCGCGCTCCGGAGGGGTGGGGCGGCGCACTCCGGAGGGGCGGGGCGGCACGCTCCGGAGGGGCGACCCGGAACCCCCCTCCTCCCCCTCAATCGGGAGAGCCGGCTCGGGGACGTCTTCCCCGGCCGGCTGCCCGGGGCCTTCTAAGGAAGGCCTGCTGCGAGAAGGCAGCCTTTTTCCCTCAGTAACAGTCTGAGCATGCGCAAAAAGAACGGTATAAATACCGTTCTCGCAGCGGGCCTTCCTTAGAAGGCCCCGGGCAGCCGGCCGGGGAAGATGTCCCCGAACCGGCTCTCCGATTGAGGGGGCGGAGACTCGAGTCGGACTCGGAGACTCGGACTTGGAGACTCGAGTCTCCGACTTGGACTTGGACTCGAGTCTCCGACTCGGACTCGGAGACTCGAGTCCGAGTCCGACTCGCGGGCAGGGCACCCTTTGGGAGATGGCGCCCGGAGCGGGTGCTCCGCTTGCTCCGCCCTAGATTCGCCTCTGTGTTTCACCTTGTTTCGTGCAGCATTTCTTGGGAAGGTCATTGACCTTGGGAAGGTCATTTCGAGAGGAACGAGATCCCCTGGCAAATTTCCATTTGTGGTTTTACAGCCCGTCGGCACTTTTTAGCATATGGCTGTGGATTGAGTTGTCTCTTGCTTATGTTACCCCCCCCCCAAAAGGATGATAATCTTGGGAGGGGGGAAGCTTGTGAAGTCACACAGGCTTGCCTGCCTACCAATGAAAGTCAGTTCCTTGAAGTATATTTTTTATGCCTAATCTCTTGGTAAGTGATGGAGATGCTTTATATATAGCATCTTCAGGGGTGTGCCCTGAAGGGTATGTGCCAAACCAGGCCCCAACTCTGGTGTTGCCTCTGGGTAGGAGCCCAGTGAGGTCCCCAAAGTGGCCTGCAATAAACCTTTGTCGCCTGAGCGAACACACAGAAATCAGGAAAACAGGATCATTTTTTGCAAACTAGCAACCCTACTGCCCAAACATTTGGGAGTCTTTTGCTCATCCCTGAGCATCCCTGAACTGTCCATTTTTTAAAGTCTACTTCTAACTAGTTAAAAAAAATAAAGAAATTTAGAGTCAGTGGCCACCAACATCAGGAAAGGAGTGTGTGACATGAGTGGGGCTCATGACAAAACGAAGACAACCAGTCACTTCCTTCATTCCATTGCTTCTGCCTGTGTCACTGCAGGTCACACTCTCTGCTTCCATTGTGCATCCTGGGAGTTGGGACTACATCCCATAATGAAGCAATGTGTGTCTATTGTGTTGTGTGAGTAAAATGCAGTCTTCAGCAAGGACACTGGGGATTTAATTGTGTTTTGAGAACTGCGCAGCTCGAACCTCTTTCTTGGTAGTTTACATAATCGTTCCAGTTTAATGAGATTCTGAATGGAATGCAGACTCTTGGGAATTGGACCCCACTTTTAGCACTTTTTATCATCATATCAGATGTGTGATCGAAAACAATGTTTAAAAACAACGGAATTAGAAGCAGCTATGGTGAAAAATAGCCCTAATTAAGGCCAAATTAAGGCTTGTGGCTTCACAAGCCTCTCTCTAATGTGAAGTTAATAATTGGCAACAAGTAAACAGTGTTACATGGAAAGTTCTCTAGTCAAGGCACAGGGGGCTGATTTAATGAACTCCTCCCCACCCAGAACTGCCCATTTCAGAATGCATTTGGCAATGGTTTGAAAGCTCTCCATGTTACAAAGTAAATGAACATGTGCATATGATATCTGTCAGAAGGCTAGGCAATAAAAACAGGGAACAGCTGATGTAGGACAGGGGTTCTCAACGTACTCAGCACGGCGTACTACCTACATGGTAGCTGCCGTGCTGAGTACCACCAGAAGTAAGCGGCCATGATGTCATTGCCACTTACTTCTGGGTTTTGAGCCCGGTTTTCGGTGCAGGAGGCTGCCAGATGCTGTGCAGGAGGCCGGTAAGAGGCTCTGGGTGGGTGGGCGAGCTGTTTTCTTCACTCTAGAGAGGCTCAGCCAAAGGTAGGAACCTCTCGGGAACAAAAAGTGGTGCAGAAAGTGCTGTGTTTTCATGGGGGTTCGGGTGTCTTGATGGGGTTCAGGGGCCCCTCACAGTTCAAGTACCCCGAAGTACCACTGGTGGTATACATACCACCATTTGAGAACCCCTGATGTAGGGCAGTGGTCTTCATCCTTTTTCGTGATGCAACCCCAAAAGCAACTTGTGCGCCGCTTCCTCTTTTGAAGAGCAGCTCCTGTTCTCACTCCGCCAATCAGAGCGCACCCAGAAGTCTGCCTGCTTCAGACTTGCTTGACTAGGTCCCACCAGAACAACCCTAGGAGGCACCTTGAATCCCCTGGGGTGGAGGAGACTGGGGGCCTCAACCTCCTTCCCACACCCTGCTCTGAGGTGGCACTAGGGGCTCTTTCTTTCCCAGCGGTTTACTAGCACTGTCATCACCATCTCCAAAAGGGGGGCTCTCCATCGTTGCTGTGGTCTTCCTGCTGTGGGATATTGGGTCCATAATGCACCTTGCAAATGGACGTGAAGCAGAAATACACACAGTGAAACAGTGACAATAAAAAGTGATGACCAGAAGCCGTTAAAAAAAAGCAAATCTATAGGGCAGGACAGTCCAAAACAGTCAATTCTGGCAAAATAAAAATTACTTGGTGACCCACTGAAAAATGGGCTGTGAAGGAGCCTCTGGAGGGAAGGGGCTCCTTGGCCTAGGTGCCACTCCAGAAAAGTCACTGTCATGTGTCACCCAGTGGCGTAGCATCATGGCCTCCTGCCGGGGACCGCGCTGCCCCTCCCAGCAGAAGCCACGCCCCTGGGGGTGATGTCAGCGGTTTCCAAGAGGGCAGGAAGGCAGGAAACACCTTCGCAAGCCCTCTGGAAGCCTCCGAAGGCCTTTGCAAGACCTCTGGAGGCCATCAAGGCAAAGAAAAAGGAAAAGAAGTGGCGCGAACAGAGCCGCCGCTGCCGGAATGCCACCGAAACACCCCCGCCAGGGTGAGTGCTGCTCCCCTGGACGTGCTGCCCGGGGGGGCATACCGCCCCCACCCCCTATTACTACACCTCTGGTGTCACCACTTCAGGTGGTGGTAGAACACACAACAGAGTTCCTTATTAAAGGGACAGGTTCGAATGAGAGAAGACGGTCCTTTAAAGCTATGCTGGCCGTACTTTAATCATGGGTCAGGTGGCAAGAAGAGGAAATGCAAACTCTTTTGGAGGCTACACACACACACACACACACACACACACACACACACACACACACACACTAGTGGGAACCTTCCACTGGAGATCAGAATTATTTTAAAAATAATAATTTCCTGGTCTTTTTCTTGCCACTATAATAACCTATCAGAATGTCAGGGCTTGATTAATAAAATGAATACTAGCAGAATTGAAGCTGTCAGGGGCTTGCTAGTGAACCTTGTTTGATATTCAATTATTTTTCATGTAAACATCGATGATTTGAAGAGGGATGCATTCAAAAGTTGTACGTGAAACTAACTTATGAAACAACCTATCATCGAAAGTGTCAGACTAGCTAAGCTGCATGTCACTTCTTCCAATACATTAAAACAGGCATGGAAATGAGATGCTGTAGATGAAACAAATTCAATTGTAAAATCTGTTTCCTTCAGAGGTCGTAGCTCTGATGCATCTCTCTCAATGACATCTTCCCCTTGGCAGAAGGACCATAACTCAGTGGTAGGGCACCTGCTTTGCAAGCAGAAAGTCTCAATTTCAATCCCAGGCATCTCCAGGTGGAACTTGTCTGAAACCCTGGAGAACTACTGCCAGTCAGTGTCGCCAATATAGAGATGGACCAATGGTCTGACTTCCTACGTTCAGCTTCCTACGTTCATCTGAGCCTCCAGAAAGGTCTTCTCTGAGGTTGCACAGAAATGACTAGTAGATGGGGGTAGAGCCTTCTCAGTAGCAGCACCGAAACTTTGGAACTCCCTCCCATTTGCATTAAGATCTGTGCCCTCTCTGTTGGCCTTCCAGGGCTTGACTTTTCTGGTTAGCATTCCCACCACTTTTTCCGTTTTGTCTTTCGTATCCTGAAGTACTCATGTCATCCGCCCTTCATCAGTCATTCACACTTTTTTTTCTTGATATATTTTATACAAATATAGAGTTTGGTGGAAATGTTACTCCATTCACACTGTAATGTAAGCGCAGCCCTGCATTCTTAATTTTCCTCTCAAGTAATTGAAAAGTATTAGCCTAAGTGAAATATCTCAAATCAAGCACAGCTGCATGGCTCCAATGGCATCCGTTTGAAGAATGTACTCATAATTGTCATAGAAAAATACATTTCCTAATTGTGCTTCATTAAACTTTAGTGCAGCAGATGCAAATGTGCTTCAGCAGGTAACTATTCTGAAGGAGCTTCCAAAAGCCTGAAGCAGATCTAAGACGGAATGATAATTCTAGGGCAATTTTTCTTAGACTGCAGTTCTCTTTCCTAGAACTGCTCTCCAGATCCAGAGAGCTAATGGGGGGGGGGGGAGGTTGACAGATTTCACTCATTTTAAATAAACGTGTTACAAGTGCTTATTACAAGGAGCATGCTTAGAAAGGCAGGTGCATGGACAGCCAACTTAGTACAGAAATGTCAAACAACGGGATCACAAAGTGAATATTGCTATCACCAAGTCATTGAAAAGTGTTCATATGAATCCATCCTCTGCGACTGAGAGAGCAGGAAAAGAGGCAGCACAACACAACCAGTTCTCTTTTAAATTTAATGCATCATCTGAAAACAATGTTATCTAAGGGTGACGGGGTGGCACAGTGGGTTAAACCACTGGACCATGAGCTGTCAATTGAAATGTCGGCAGTTTGAATCTGTGTGACGGGGTGAGTTCTCGTTGTTCGGCCCAGCTCCTGCCAACCAAGCAGTTTGAACACATGTTAATAAGTGGTAGTAATCACTGTTTCGTGGAGGGCTCCAGGACCCCTAGTAAGTTCACAAATCACCTTTTTTTCCCCCGGGGATCGCTACCACTGCTGTTCCCACCCCCTCAACTACTCAAAGTTCTCCCCACCTGCAGGAAGAACTTTGAGAACCATTGCAATAGACCATCTAGGATGCTTCTTTAGAGGCTAAGCTTGTATTTTTAGTTAGTTTACTTCCTCGAAAAAGCACGTGGCAGCATGGAAACAAGGTAATTAATGCCCCTGAGTTCCCTGTTGCACACCAGTAATTTCTAGTTGACTTTCGAATATCTTCAGGATGCAAACTAAATGTTTTCACATGCGAGGATTGGTCTCTTGTTAACTCCATGGCAATGCATTTGCAGAAGTTGTGCATATAGCCACATGACATGAGGGGCCTGAGGATTTGCCATTACATCATCTCTTTTGCTGCTTGATTGCACACTGTGAGGATTAGGGTTCCCTGTAACCGAGTGTTCCGTGAACTCATTTTATTTTATTAACTTAATGAAAAAGGCATCCTTTCCTTCATGATGTGTTCCAAGAGCCAAAGAAGGACACTTTTTGCTTTGCTGTTCTTCTTGGCATTTGAGGGCAAATTGTTTGATCTTTTTTTCTTGAAAGGAGCATGATGTTTCATTCTTCTTGACCCTGGCATCTCATTATTCTTAAACATTCAAAAACCAGGTTCACCAAGTGGGGAACAACTCTGCCTCCTTCATCAAAGGCCACAACACAGTGAAAGAACAACAGTTTGAGGATCTCGTTAGGACATGGCATAGGTTCACATAGTTTGGCACTTTATAATTCTCACTTAATCATTCCGACAGTCAAATACTCATCCCTTAATATTAAGCGCGAAGTACTAGTAGTCCCCTTTTTCAGTTTTTAGAGTGGCCGTTTCTCAGGGTCCCTCTCTGGAATTGAACCCTGATTCCCCATTACCTGTGGTCACCATGGTAGGCACAGAAAGTACCATCGGGTCGGGAGTGGGTAATTTGTGCAAGTTTTTCGAGTGAAAGTTGTGTTTTCATGGTGGGAGAGCAGAGACTTAAAAACTACTATTGTTGAGGATGTTCACCTTTTTGGCACCTCTTAGGGCCATTCTTGCCCTCCCCAAATGCTGCTACTTTGGAGCTGTTTTTCCTTAGCCCCCCCTCCTTCCTCCTATTTGAACCCAGTCAATTAGGAATCGCAAATGAATGCAATGATTTCACAGTGCTGAGCCAATAAAATGTGGCTATGTGCTGATGTCACTGAGGTCAAATGAAGCTAATTTCAAATGAGGGCAATGCTTCCTGGACTGTTCACAAGCAAAGTCTATGAAGACCGGTCCTTTTATTGTGCAATCCTATGCATGTTTCTTTGCAAGTATGGCTCATTATTCCAGGAAAGTGTTGTAGGAGTGCAGCTTTATATTACAAGCCTAGGCATGTCTACTCAAAAGAAAGCCCCACTGAGATGAATGGAACTTACTCCCAGGTAAGTATAGGATTGCAGCTTAGTTGCTTCTATTGCACTACAGTACAGTACTTGCAAAATCACTGAAATGAGTTTACAATTAGTATTTCAATGATTTCAATGCTGATCTAAATTATTTTCTCCATTTTGGCTCAGCCTTAATTGATGATAGCTATCCATAATTTTCACTGAAGATGCAACAGAAAGCACTGTTTTGATAGTCCCGCCTGGGCAAATAGTTCAGTTTATGTCCAATATAAATAAATCTGCAAATCAATTTCTGACGGCACTAACTTAGGCTGCAATCCTACACACACTTTCCTGGGAGTAAATCCTATTAAACATAATGGTGTTTACTTCTGAGTAGACCTGCAGAGGATTGCACTATTAAACAACATCAGCTCTGCATAGAAAAACCAATCTAGGTTACTATATCAACAAGACTCCTATGAAGTAGCTGGCTCTTTAAATATGAATAATAATCCAACATTAAGAGCAAGCAGGCTGAGATCTCTCAGCTCAAAACTGTTTTACAAACACCAGTTACACAAAATGAGACTAGTTTTCTCTATGCTCTTCAATGTAAATGGAAAAAGGCTGTAGTAGTTGTAGTGTGGGAAGCTTTGAATGTTGGCTGCCTAACTAGAGACTAACTAATTTTCCATAGTATGTAGGACTTGGATTCCGACGACTGACTAGCCTGGCACCAGCTCTCCAGTGACTCGAGAAGGCACCTTTCCCAGTCTGAGATCCTTTCAATTATATTGAAGGTGCCAGGAATTGAATCTGGGGCCTTCTGCATGCAACACTGTTGGGAGCCAGGACAATGCCAGTTTGATGGCAACACCCAGGGTCCATTTGACACCTGCTGCTTCCAAGCCTGACAGCTTGCTAAGAGACTTTTGCCAACCTGTTAACAATGTCAGGAGGGAACGTTGGGGTTGTTATGATGCTTTGCTATGATGAGATATATATTTCTATTATGTGGTAATGTGCTTGGCCTTCTTCTCCTGTACAGTATCGTTCTCCCTCTCTATCCTCTTCACTTAGAATGGTGTGACCTCGATTAGACAGACAAATACCGTAATCCTATCCAACTTACACCACCGATGTAACCAGCGGTGCAGTGAGAACGGGAGGCTCCAGAACAGAAAGGGGATTCAAATCCCCTCCAAAGTGGGATTCAAAGGGGATTTGAATCCCCTTTCTCTTCTGGGGCCTCCTGATCTCACTGCACCACTGGTTACACCGGTGGTGTAAGTCGGATAGGATTGCACTGAAAGTGTGTGAACAGAGAATGTGAGTGCCTAGCTGGCTGAATGGAGAAAGTATGGAGGGCTGCTCAGACAAACACAATCTAAATTAACAACTCCCTCTTTGAAGAGAACAAAGAGGCCCTGGCTCTAATGAAAGACTGGCTTATCAGAACTCCAGGCTGTTTGAAGGGAGTAGCAGAGATGTAGCATAGACAGAGTTCCAGGCATTGAGAGAGGCAAGCTGAAGAGACACAGAACCGCGTTCTGGGGGGAACTGCCCCAAGGGCTTAAAGGGGTGAACCCAGGAGAGCAGAACTTTTGCACGAGCAGCGAGTGCCTCACTAGGAGTAAGTGCCTCACTGGGAAGAAGTGCCAAGACATGAGTTTAGCCGCTGTGCGAGGAAAAGGTAAGTGCACTTTCTCATTTTTCTCACTTTAATTGAACCCAAACCTACTTAAATCTAACCTTAAAAGTTAGAACTTAAGCTAACCTAAGGAGGGAATTTTGAAGGACTAGTACTTGGCACAGGGGGCATAGGAGCTAGCTAAAGGAAATAGATATAAACAAATAAACAAGCACATACATAAATAAAGGTAGCAAGGCCAGGTGAAGCCTGGGAGCTGAGTCTGAGGAGAACTGCAGCTCAGTCTAAAGTGGTCTACTCAGGAGTAGGACCAGGGTCTACTTGAGAGTAAGAGCCCAAGGCAGAGGCACTTGGAAAACAAAACTGAGGAGGATAAAGGAAGGGGGGAAAGCAAACTTTAGGGTTTAGACTTTAAACAGGATTTAAAGTGTTTAAATTCTGCCTTAAACTGTAAGTTAAGATTCCAAAGCCAGTTCAGCTCAGTTAAACCAAAGCCAGTGTGGGTTAAGCTTGGGTTTGGTTAAAACTTAAAAGTGTTTAGTTTAGCAGAGTTCAGTTTAAACCCAAAGACAAACTTTGGGTTTAACATAGAGTCCAAAAGTCAGTTGTAAAGTAAGAGAGCAAGGAATCTAGGAAGGGCACATAATCAGCCAGCTATTGTCCTGCTAATCCTAGCAGGTCACCCCAGTCTTAGCCAGCAGAGCAGGAGGAGGAGCTAAATCAGGATACAGCAGAGCAGGGGGAGGAGCTAAGTCAGGCTATAAAGCTCAGGTCTGCTTGCAAGTGCCTCCTTTCCACGAGCAGCGAGTGCTTCACTGGGAAGTGCCAAGATGCAAGTTTAGCAGCTGTGCGAGTTCAACAGCAGGGTGAGGAATCCTGGCCCCAAACACTGCACTGCACGTCCCGTGAGAGGAGGCAGAGGCCCAGCTATATCAACTGTCTAGGTAAACCCAAATCAAATACACCAAACTAAGCCAAATTACACAAAATTATGCAGTTAGCCAGCCAGCAGCATGGTGGGGGCTATCCAGTGTTTTGCACAGAGTGTCACATGTATGACTATTTGCCTCTGGGCATGTCATGGGTGTGTGCGCTGTGCAAAGAGCTCTAGGCTCTCAAGGAGCAGGTTGCTGACCTGGAGAGGCAGAGACAGATAGAGAGGGACCAGGGTGAGACTTCCAGGGATGTGGAGGCACCGTCCCACCCCCAGTTGGGCAGCTTCTCAGCTGCCAGGGAAGGGAGTCTCAGGGCTGGAGGATGTCACTCTGGAGAAGTGGGACACTATCCCCCAGTGGGGACCCCTTCTTTAGATGGTGGGCCCTTATCCAGTCGCACTATGGATACTCCTCTGGGGAGGGGGGAAGGTGGCTTCTTGTAGTGGGTGACTCTATAGTCAGGAACATAGAGAGGGGGGTCTGTGACGGATGTGAGGACCGCATGGTGACTTGCCTGCCTGGTGCGAAGGTTGCGGACATCACCTCTCATCTAGATAGGCTGGTAGAGAGTGCTGGGGAGGAGGTAGCAGCTGTGGTGCATGTTGGCACCAACAACGTGGGGAAATGTAGCCGGGCGGTCCTGGAGGCCAAATTTAGGTTGCTAGGTAAGAAGCTCAAATCCAGGAGCCCAAAGGTAGTGTTCTCAGAAGTGCTACCTGTTCCACGTGCAGGGCTAGCTAGGCAGGCGGAGCTCAGGGGTCTCAATGCGTGGATGAGACGGTGGTGTTAGGAGGAGGGGTTTAGAATTGTTAGGCACTGGGGAACATTTTGGGACAAGCCAGGCCTGTACAAGAGGGATGGGCTTCACTTGAACCAATCTGGAACCAGACTGGTGGCGCGTAACATTAAGAAGGTGGCAGAGCAGCTTTTAAACTGACCCCTGGGGGAAAGCCGACAGGAGCCGAGGGGCATCCGGTTCGGCACTCCTCATCTCTAGGGAATGAGGGTGGAGAGGTTCAGGAACAGCAAGGTTACAACAGAGTAGAAATTGGGAGAGGAAGTGGGATGGGATGTGACAGCCAGTCCATCAGGATTTGAGGATGCAGGAAAAAAGAAGCAAACAACCCTTCTTGGGGAATCTGATATACAAGTGCTTTTATGCGAATGCCCGAAGTCTCCGAGCGAAGATGGGAGAACTGAAATGTTTGGTAGCGAGGGAAAACATTGACATAGTGGGCATAATGGAAACCTGGTGGAATGCGGAGAACCAGTGGGATACCACAATCCCAGGCTACAAACTCTATAGGAAGGACAGAGAGGGACGTGTTGGAGGTGCGGTGGCCATCTATGTCAAAGAAGGGATAGAATCCAGCAGAGTAGAGATTGAAGGGGGGGTGGTCCAATTCTACCATAGAATCACTGTGGGATAAGTTACCAGGCTCAAGGAGCGATGTAATAGTGGGGGTATGTTATCGTACTCCAGATCAAAAACCTGAAGGGGACCTTGAGATGAGGAAACAAATCAGAGAGATGTCAGTGAGAGACAGGATAGTGATCATGGGGGATTTCAATTATCCTCTTATTGACTGGGTCAATTCAAGCTCTGGTCGTGAAAAAGAGACTGGATTTCTGGATATGCTAAATGACTGTGCATTAGAGCAGCTAGTCACAGAGCCGACCAGAGGACAGGCGACTCCGGATTTGATATTGTGTGGTACTCAGGACCTGGTCAGGGAGGTAAATGTTTCCGAGCCACTGGGGAACAGTGACCATGCTGCGATCTGTTTCGCCATGCATGTCGGGGGGAGAGTGCCAAGCAAATCCGATACGAAAACCCTTGACTTCTGAAGGGTGGATTTCCCTAAAATGAGGAGACTAGTTAGAAAGAAGCTGAAAAGGAAGGTAAAAAGAGTCCTATCTCTCCAAAATGCATGGAGGCTGTTTAAAACAATAGTAACAGAGGCTCAACGGGAGTGTATCCCACAAAGGAGGAAGGGCTTGACTAAGTCCAGGAGGGTGCTGGCATGGCTAACAAGCACAGTTAAAGAGGCCATGATGGAGAAAAGCAACCTCCTGGTTGTAGGAATAGGTTTTCTCTGTGCCAGGTGCAAGGGAGTGGCGACTGGACACAGGTATCTTGTCTTGTGTGCCCCCTGAGGCATCTGGTGGGGCCACTGTGTGATACAGAAAGCTGGACTAGATGGGCCTTTGGCCTAATCCAGCAGGGCTCTTCTTATGTTCTTACACACACACACACACACACACACACACACACACACACACACACACACACACACACACACACACACACACACACACTGTATGTGTGTGTATATCACAAGCCTGTAATTGTTCAAAAATTATAGACAACCCCCAAAGGAAGGAAGCAATAGAAGGTGGAGCACCTGCCTCATTATGTGGCAAGCACTATTTCTGAGGAAAGGCCTTTAATTTGAATAAGAGCAGAATCCACGAGGATCCACGAATCCAGAAGGAAGGGCTGGAGCTAGCTATAAACGCCTTCAGTTTCTACCAGGGATGTTGCTGATGCAACACCTCTTTTGACTAACTCCTTCTCTCTTGCCGTAGCTCCCTGCCTGGACCGTTCTGCCGCTATTTCAGCAACCTTGTTCTGAAACTTACTAAAGAGCTTGTCAAGCTAACGGTAAAGAGGACAGTCCAGCTGGCCTCCCAGGATCTCCATGAGTCTCACTTGTAACAAACCCTCGAGAAGGTGAGCTCTTCAGTTTTCTTACTCTTGCAGGTAATTTTTTCTGACATGACCAACATTCATAATAAAAGACCATAAAAAGTATTTTCATGTTTTTTTTTAATATTAAGTGGTGCATGCATTTATTTCATGTAGAAACTTAGGATTTTGCTATCTGGATTCCACCATACTGTGCAAAAATATATATTGGGAAGGAAATGATTGACAGGGACAACTAAGTAGCAAGTAAGGTAAAAAAAATCTGGTTTAGTCATAGACATTTTTTTTCTGCCATATTCAAAATAAAAAAGCATTAGGAAGTTTTTCCATGTTTCACTAAAATATTAAGAGGCACATATCTTTTGTCCATATGCTTTATAAAACAGCTGTCTTGTGTGCTGGTATTTTGAGCTACAAAGATCTAGCCACTCATATTTTTCAGGCAGGAACATTAACTTAGAAAATAGCTTTCCATTCTCTTGACAATGAGGCAACTAGAAGCATCATTCCTTAATCCAAGTTAGGTAACTTTCAACACATTGAAACATTACTGCAGGATAGAACCACTTAAGCCGGAGATGATACCAGCAAGATATTATTTTATTTTATATTAAAAATGTATCGACTAGGGATGCCAGAGCACCATAGTATTTAGATTGAAACGAGGTTGAGTGTTTGTACACGTTCCAAGCAAACACTTGCAAAACCTTGAGCTTTTGCAAATGGTTGATTTGAATGCTTGCAGTGCTACAAAATGTGTTCTTTAAAAGCCTAAGCCTTTTATGAGTGATCAAATCATTTTCAAAGGGTCCAATGCAAAACACCCACTGCCATGGGCATGGTCACCTCCCAGATCTTCTTCCCGCAAACCACAATGTTAATTTTTGGTGGTGGGGAAGGAGGTGACAGGTGCTTGAAGGGCTCCAGCGGCCTCCTTTTTTCGGTGGGGACTGGTAGAGCCTGTTGAAGAATGTCTGCTGGGAAATGAATGCTATTTCCATCCTTTCCACACAGGAGACGGGCCACTAAGGACCCTCTTCCAGGTGGAAATGATGCAGATATTGTCAGTTTCCTATCAGGGATTCTGGGACTGATCCAGTCCCCAACAGGAAAGTCTTCCACCATTGCCCTTGAAGTGCCAGCTGTCTTTCCCACCTCCAAAGGTAAGCATTTTGCTTTTTGAGAAGGCAACAGCAGCAGCAAATGTTGTGAAGGCTTTATATTGGTAGTGTACACTCTGCTCAGTATTCCAGTCATGTTCCAAACAAGGCTGCACTGGGATTTGAACCTGGGTTCCCCACACTGGAGAGGATAAAAGGGGAAAAAAAAATCAAACCACCAAGGTTGTGATGTGGGAGGAGAAAGTTCAGGAGTGACTATAGATCAGCCCTGAAGCTACCAGTAGCTCCAGTGTTCTTCTACTTCTGCCTACTGCTATGCTGTGTTTTCCTTGTATTTGTTTTTTTTCTTCCTTGTCAGTAAGTCAGCGAGGAGAAGAAACAATATAGTTGAGGAGATTGCATGGCTACAGCATCTGTGCAGTGTGCTCTATCTTACCTTCCTATGTTCCATCCCCCTTTATAGTTCAGGTACCTGTGTCTAGGAAGAGACCTGGGATGGTAGCACTTCACAAGCCACACCTTTGCTACGGCCAGAACAGGCCAGAGAGGAACACTCACAAAGCAGCTAGTCAAAGCTGTACTCAAGGCCAAGCTGTAGTTGAAGTCAGAGGAGTCCGTCCAACACCAAGGGCAAAGCAGGGGCAGGGAGACTACTTGACTAATCTGATGAGTTGCTCAGACTGCTAGGCAGGCTTGGAGTCAGGGTTTTAAAGGCATGAAGGGTCAGCTGACCATATCCAGGCTGGATCAGCTGACTGCAACCAGAGAGCATTGTCGGCTTGGGGGCAGGGCAGACAACAACCTCTCGTGTACCCTACCTGATGGTCTGTGTACCCCTAGGGGTACGCGTCCCACAGGTTGAGAACCCCTGGTCTAGAACACTCTTTTTATCCAAGACACTTGCTGAAGAGGTAGGTTTGCTGGCGGACCAAGGAATGGGACAGCCCAGGAGGTAAAGAACTAGGGAGACCCAGCTTGACACACCCACATACAGTGACTGACATGTTATCCTGGTCTGTTGTCCCCATCCTGGCTCTGAGCACCAGATTAGATGTCATTTGCTCCCTCTTCCCTGCAAATCCTTTGAGGGCTAAAGGAGCTCCTGGCAGTATCGGCCCCACTCAAGCCAGGGGTGGCCCAGCGATGTGGCCAGCTGAAATGTTCATATTGAGCAGCACCCTTGAGGGGCGGCAAACAAATGAGCTGCAGCTCCAAATAGCTTCTCCCTGCCTACTTGGTGCTTACAAAAGCATCAGGTAGGAAGGGACAGGCAATTTGGAGCCTTCCTGCCCACCCCTTCCCTGTACTTACAAAGATCGCTGTGTGAAGCCTCTGCACTCTGTCCCGTGTATATTTACCATGAGTATGCGCACACATGACTGAAGGCAGTGGGGTGTTCTCTTTTTCTAACCATGACCCAATCATCTTTGAGGCAGAACTCAAGGTACAGTGAGACCATTCTGATATGTTTAAGGCAAGGTGAGGATATCTTTAAAAAAACCAAGCAAATAGTCATATTAAAGATGATAAAATGTGTATACAGGGTTTTGAAGCCATGACTAAGATTTGTCTATTACATTAAAGGATGTTGAGAAATGTAATAGGATTAACAATACAGAGACAACGTTTTGATCACCTTTGAAGATCATCATCGGGTTCAGAGCAATTCTAACTTCTTATTTAAATAGTCATATGTTTAATCCAGTGCCCCATCCCTTTTCCTCTGCTTCTAGGAAGAAGAACTGGGTTCGTATTTTACCTCCCACCAGTTACAAAAAATTAAATGGTAGCTGTCAGTGGCGCAGTGCTGAGGTGAGCTGTACAGTGGTTACTTGTGGGATAAGCTTTGCCTTGTGATCAACATGTACCAATGACTGTTGTCATTATTCCTCATTCAGCACAGAGTTGTTAGTGATAGTTCACGTTTTGGTGAGCTGTGCTTTGAGCTGAGTGGGAGCCATCATCTTGCATCCCATTCAGTGGCCTCAAATGTACAGCTTATACTGTTATTTAAAAACATCTGTAGAGAAATTCAACAACAGACTAATAGACATGCAGGGAAGCAAGTGGCTAACTCTCATTTTGCTCCATCTGCTGTGTACGTTCTCATCAGAACCAATCTGTCTGAATAGGCGGCAGGTGTCAGATATGAAAGAATAATTTTCTATTTGTTTGTTTTATGTTTTCTCCTGAGCCTCCTGCCACACTTTTTTGCCGGATTACGCATCTGATAATATTTTGCAATCAAATTAAGGGATGGGACATTCCTTCTAGGAACATCTGAAAGTGCACAGTTGTGAGGGCAGTGATTCAGTTCAAAGAGAGATTTGCTTCTGAGCATTTGGCGGAATGGGATAATCAAGTCAACTATTTTTCAGGGTAAAGATGTACAGCTTGCAGCAACATGAAGGCCAGTGCAAGCATATTGGAACAGTCGACTAGATTTATTTCCCCTAATTGACGTGTGAAAGTTGAAAGGATATGATGAAAGTTGAAAGGATATGTAATATGAGAACATATTACAAGCGCCTTCACAAAATCAATTATAATAAGTAACAGGGCCCCTATCCATTGAGTGGTCAATCCCTCAACTATCACAGGTTACAAGCCATAAGCAACCTCCTGGCTTTAGAAGTAGGTTTTCTCTGTGCCAGGTGCAAGGGAGTGACAACAGGGAACAGGTTATCTTTAGGCTTACCATATTTCCCCCTCCCTCAAACCGGGACACCCCCCACAATTAATTAATTAATTAATTAAAATAATTTAAAAATTAAAAATCAATGTAAATTTAAAAACTGAAGGGGCCGCGAAGTGCCCCCTATTGCAGCGCAAAGCGCGTCCGCACATTTTAATTATTTATTTATTTAATCTACGGCAGTGAACCTCCTGCACTGCCACCAGTTGTGGCAGTGCACTCAAAATGCCTGCCAGCAGCGTGCTATGTGCACTGCCGGAAGCCATTTTACAACAAAGCTCTGCGTGTGTTGGCCCAATCCTAAATAGAATTGGGCTGTAAATTGAAGGAATGTCTCCCAATGATAAGAATTCATCTTGCTCATTAAAAGTAGATGGTGATAGTTACTGGTTTATAGTGTGGGATATGGTGAATTAAATCCCAAGTTCTTATTAATTTACGCAGAGCTGGAGTAACTAGATTCCTACTGAATCCTGATGAACAAGTGACTCCTAGTGCACTGTGATAAGGGAAGGGTAAAGTTTCTCCCAAAGATCCCAGGACTGTCACACATTCAAAGTTACAACATTACAAAGCCACACAGTTTTGGAAGTCAATGTATTAGGAGACTATGATGAATGGAAATAGGTTGCAATGAATGAGCGCCTTGATGATCGGTGTCACGATTCCTTGTTGAAAGTCATTGTTGCAAGACTGCCAGCTTCACAAAGTAAAAAGGTCAAACTCATCCTTAGTTTGAAACGATTGAAACTGATGGGGAGAAACACATCAAGAATTATTATATCTATCCTTTAGAGCCCATACCTGTATAGACCACGGTATAATTTGTTGTAAATCAGCAGGACAATCAATGGGATGGCCACAAAAAGCAAGCTACTGCAGGCAATTTTTGTGATGTTGTCTTTTGTGCTGAAGATTTCAAAGAGGGTCACCAGGCAGACTGGTGCTTTCCAGTTTTCATGGGATGAGCCAAAACATCAAAGGGCTAACCGGTTTTTCTAATAGGTCACTGAAGACACACAAAAAGCGATCAATAGATGCTATCCCTTACCAAATTTCAAGCACAGGGGAGCAGGGCAATTCATGTAGAAAGCATTTGGCAATCACTGTATTTATTCTCAGGTGAGAATTGCGAAGTTCCAAGAACTGAAACTATTGCAATTGCTGTCTTTTGCAGTTATTCCAGCTATCTTCATTCCACTACAAGGTTCAGAAGAGAAAATAGCCAAGCAATCCATTATTCTAATAAAGAAGCTGGGTAGACCCCTCCAAAAAAACCGTATATTTCATTCTGTTTTTTATTAGAAAAAGTCATACAATTCTTGCTTTCAATAGAAGAAAAAAAAGTTTCCATTTCATTTATTGCAGGTTGGCAGGTGCTGACCAGGCTGTACGCACAAAGTACACATTGAGATTCTTATAATTCAAATGATATCTACCTGGTACGAAACACATTGCTGTAAGCCACCCTGTGGCCATCAAATAAGCTATAAATACTGTATGGAGTAATTAATGAACTAACTAAACGAATAATTGTATATCCCACACTATCCTAGTGTCCTAGGGCAGTGCAAGTCCAGGCATCATTACTCAGAAGTGCAAGTCCCATTATGGTAAATGAAACTTCCTCCTAGATTAAAACAAAAAAACCCTAGTTTGTGGAACTCCTTGCCACAGGAGGTGGTGATGGCACCTGGCCTGGATGCCTTTAAAAGGGGATTGGACAGATTTATGGAGGAAAAGTCCATCACAGCTTACAAGCCATGATGGGGATAAGCAACCTCCTGGTTGTAGGAGGTTTTCTTTGTGCCAGGTGCAAGGGAGTGGCGACAGGATACAGGTATCTGGTTGTCTTGTGCTCCCTGAGGCATCTGGTGGGGCCACTATGTGATACAGGAAGCTGGACTAGATGGGCCTTTGGCCTGATCCAGCAGGGCTCTTCTTATGTTCTTATAAGTGTGTACAGGATTGCAGCCTTAGTAATATATATTCTAACATGTAGTTAACACAATCCTTGATCCTTCCTTGCATTTTGACATAGCTGCAACCCATTACGTACATCTAACAGCACAATCCTGTGTAACTTTAAGCGGCCAGCCTAAAGGCCTAAATCCTAAACTCATTGCAGGCTGACCTGGGGCTGCGGGAGCGCACCTCAGGAGAAGGAGACGTTCTCGTTCTCCAGAGTTGGCATACATCCGGAGAGGCAGTGTAAGAGAGGCAGTTGACCAGGAAGGGGTTTAGGATATTGCTGTCAATATCCACGCCCCCTCCCAGCCCGAGTAGGTGTAATGGAAGAAGATCCAGAAGACTGGCAGGAGCCAAGTGTGGTGTCAGCAGTGGACCCTTGTTGACAGATCCGGGTAGCAAGCAGTTAACAGATGAGGACTTGGACTTTTGACAGGACTTTGACAGGACTGAGCAGCAAGGGGTCAACACCCAGGACTGCGTGGGTGGAGGCACACCTACTGCCCACGCAGGGTGTGCCCCACACGTGATGACAATAATTAGGGCTTTAAGGAAAAAGCCAGGACGTTGGATTGCAGCCCCCAGCTGTGATCCATGATGGACTAATGAAGACAAAGGAGTATAAAAGGAGCAAGATTGCAGCAGGACGGTCTCATCTTGCTGAGGTCTGATCCTAGCTTGCTGAGGACTGGTCTCTAAGCTGAAGGACTTCGCCAGAGGACGGGATGCTGCTGCCATGGAGAAAGGAGCTGGAGGAGCTGCTGGACACTCTGCGAAGCTGAAGGACTGCTGAGCTGGTGGCCTTGGACCGGTGAAGGACTGCTGGAGCTACAACCGGGTTGCTGCAGGAAACTTTGCAACGCTGAAGGACCGTGGAGAAAACTCACCTGGCAGGATGCTAGAGAAGAGACTGATTTGGGGGATTTTTGAGGGAGATTGTTTCTGTTTGCAAGACAGTGCTAAGCAGAAAGGTTTCTGCTTTGGGATAATTTATGGTGTTAGAGATAAGGGTTGCTTGTAAAGCAATACATTTTGGTTAATTGTCCATCCTGGTTCAGTTTTCCTTTTTGCACACAGTGTTAACTATTTGAGGACAGAGAGGTGCTATCAGTCGAAGCGGCACAGAGAGACAATTTCAGATAGAAATTGTATTAAAAGGGAATGGGGTGATGCCCAATTGGAATTGAATAATTTAAAACAATTTGGTACTCGGAGTGGGGTAACTAAGTCCAATTACTTAAGGGAACAAAATTGCTCTTAGAAGGAGAAGTTGGGTCAAGACAGTCGGCCAATGACCCCCCTCCCTCGCTGCCCATCCCACTCATCCCCACCCCTGCACCGAGCATCGTGGGGCCTACCTGCGTCGGCTGGCGCAGGTCCAGGTAGATGGCAGAGTGAGCGGCCCTGGCCTCCGCACTGGCGCCACTTACTCTTCATGTGTCAAAAACGTGCCTTACAGCACTTTATGACACCCTAGGCTGGCGGAGCATTAGGCCTGCCGGCCTATAGTTACACAGGATTGCACCGTAAAACAGTTTAAAGATCAGAAAGGAGCACATAAAAGCTTCCTTGTGCCTCCCTTCTTTCACTTCTGTTTACATGTTCGATTGGTTAAAATCAAAGATTTATAAAAAGAACACGTTTAAAAGACACAGTAGATACATAACACTTTGCATAGTGCAGCAAATTAATTAAAAAAACCTCACTTCTGTCAGCTTCTTTATGTTCTTTAGGTTTTGCCCAGCATGATTTTAATTGGCTGCATCATGAAGGATGCCATTTGGAATATATGTTGCCTGCAGAGATAAGTGGAGGAGAATTTTAGTACCTTATGGATTCTTGCTGATAAGGCCAGCCTGACTGACGGATCAAGGAGGGAAAACACTTAAATTTTTCTAAAAGGAGCAGAAGCTATTAGACGACTTCCAAAGGTCTGTCTTTAAAATAGAAATATAATAGAATTTTCCTCTTGTGAAGTCATAGTATGAAACCTTGGAAGAGCTTAATATCAAAAATAAGTTGTACATATAAAGTATAACTTCATTTTGCCAGCAGTCAGACATTTTCTTTTGAGAAGGGTGGATTGGGCCATCGGAAGAAACAGGTCAGGCCCTCAGGTAGTAGGTCTGACAGGGTCAGGGTTACCTGTGAGCAGCTCAAGGAGCTCACATACTCAACTTTACCTCACAATGTATAAGGAGATGTGAAGAGCAACAAAGACCACAGGTGAATGCTCTGTGGCCAGCTGGCTAAAGAAACTACAGACTCTGCTGGCTTTGGGAAAGAGATCTTCATTGTCCAAGAGCCCAGTCCTTCAAGAGAAGCCCAGATGACAGATGTGTTTACTCTCCACAAACCATTTTAGCTATGATATTTAGCACCGCAGCAGTGAAAACACACCCATAAGAACACACTCTGAGCCTCTGTCCCCTCATGGTTGCCAAGAACATCCTTAAAAGTGGACCAAGATATCAGTGTAATGATACTACACTAACTCCTTAGTGGTGCCATCTGGTGTCCCAGCTGCCAACTCTAGAGGGAAAAACAGGAGAGTGGATCAGCAGCATTTTAGCGGAGGGAATGTCTACCCACTGGGTAAAATGGGATGTAGACCTTGCCTTCATGAGGGACTTGGTTCCCCCCCCCTACACACACCTCATTCCCAGACCAGATCAAAAATCTTGGTGTGGATAAAGAGGGATAGTCTTATTAATATGCACCGTATGGATAAGTGAAAATCCTAATAGTGGACATATTGATAAAGAGAGAAGAGTGTACCGTCTTCCTCATTGACCTCCATCTTAGCACAGCCTCATTTATCTTGGCCTGACTTTAGCGACCTGGACTTGGCTTGCTCTCCCCACAGTTCTAGTGTCATACTTGCCAAGCAGAAGCATAGACTTCTCTCTCTGGGTCTGACTTCTGCATTCAGCTGACTCGCCAATTCGCCTGAGGATCAAGCTAAGCAATTTTGCATCCGTGACTGTATCCTCGAATCTTCCCCGTCAGCTGAATAATATTGCCTTGTGCTTTGCCAGCTGCTTTTCGCAAAGAGTAAAATAATAATACAGTACAAAAGGAGACAGAACACACCTCATATGCCAGTGCTGGATGGAGCCATTTACTTAAAAAGAAAAGCAGGAACATTTCTATCATTCCAACAACAATTTGGTTGATGCAAAATAATTGTCACACTGAGATTCTGGCCTGGGATGAATCTGAACGCACAAAGAGCAGGTCAATTGGTGCTGTTGACATTTCATTAAAGATGTCCAACCACTTTACTATATCAGGGTCCAAAGATTTATGTAAGGTGTGCCCGTGAGCAATGGGTTTTTGATATTTTTTTCCACCAGAGATCCCGATGCCAAGGACCCGCGTACCCCCAGGGTACACGTACCACAGGTTGAGTACCTCTGCCTTAGAGAATATGTGAGCTGGAATTTCTAAGCTACTTTAAAAAGTGTTTGTTCCCAGATTTACTTCGTTTCCAGATGATTGAGTCCCATTCACAAAATCAAGACTATCTATATGCCCCCAAAACATTGATACCCAATGACAGGGATGGTTTTTTCAGACCAATCCTACGTAAGTAGCCAGCGGGCAGCCCAGGGCCACCCTCTGGATCCTATGTCCGTTTCGGGCTGCTCTGCAGTGGCCCAGAGGTCTACTTGGGGGAAGGGGACGGAAGAGGAGCCTGCGTAACAGCCGAGCTCCCTTACCTTAGCTTGCAGCCACCATCATGTTGGATCGCCGCCAAGTCTCGCGAGATTCAACATCGCGGTGTGAGATTTGGGAGCCGCGATCTTGGATCCAACATGGCAGCAGCTGCAAGCTAAGGTAAGGAAGCCGCATGGCCGGGAGAGCTCTCCTGGCCATGTGGCGCTGCCAACCGGGAAGAAGGTAAGGGGCAGCAACGGGGGGACGATTCTGGCCATGCGGGGCTTCCGAAAGGGCTCGGAATCCCCACATGGCCGGGAAAAAGCACCTTTTTTCCACTTTGGAGGGTGCACTTTTGAGGAGGGGGTACGTGGGGGTATGTGGGGGTACGGGGGGCTTGGGGGAATCGGGGTGCTTGGGGGGGCTAGGAAGGGGGTACGCGGGTGGGGGAAGGTTGAGGAACCCTGCTCTAAGGAAATACATGAGGTGCTCTAACTGTAGGGCAAAAACGACAAATCAGCTTGGAACAGTGCCAATTTTACAAGGAATAGTTATGCAGGAAAACATGGAGAGGGCGAATTAAAAAGAAAATAAGCGTTAACATTTAGTTAGAATGAAGTACTAGAAGATGGTGTAGCTGCATCGTATTTTCCTATGCAAACGACTTTGTGGAATCTCCAATTAGATTATTCACTTGTGCAATCAAATACATAAATAGCTACTCCCAAATCATAAATCTGTGTACTAATGTAGCAGCATCTAAGAAGTAGCATCGCTTATGTGAAGTTTCATACTAGCATAGTACTGATTGATTGCATTTTGCCCATACAGCAAATTAGCTTGTGTTTGTACTTAGGGTAAGGCCCTCGTTTACACAGCCAGAAGAAACGTGATTAATCTTTTTCAGACCAGGACTCATAGGGAGCATTAATGCAGACAATATCCTCCAAGAACCCAGCATTTATATAGTGCTTTTGATTATTGAAAGCTCTTCACACTGTACTGTATATTCTATCTCAGTAATCCTTACAAAAAGCCCATAAAGTAGATGGACATTATTATTCAGTATTATCTGCGCTGACTGGCTTTTCCCCAACCTTAGAAACAGCATGGATTGACATTGGGACGTTTTGCACGCAAAGCAAGTGCACTACCACTGAGATACAGTCAGGGCTGGCCCAATCATGAGGCCAAATGAAGTGGTTATCTGTCTCAGGGAGCAGACTGGTGAGGGGAGGCATCCCTGCCCACCACCTTGCCCCTCCTTCTCCTTCCATTCCCTGGATTAGAAAAAGAAGAAGGGGACAGAGGGGAAAAGAAAATTATGGAGGGGAGCAGAGTCCTAAGCTAGTGCACTGGAGAGTGGGAGAAGCAGAGGCTGGCAAATACCATATTGGTCTGAGTATAAGACTCACTTTTTTCTCCTAATTTAAGTTTTTTAACTAGGGGTGCGTCTTATAATCAGGCTGTTGCAATTTAATGCCAGTGATTTAATTAAATTTTTTTAATAGCACCAAACTTTAAGGGTGTGTCTTATAATCAGGTGCGTCTTATACTTGGGACAATATGGTAATTAGGTAAGGGGGGCAGCATTTGGCAAGCCCCCTCAGGCATCAGGAGGTCATGGACTGGCCCTGGCTACAGCTATTCCAATAAATGCAGGAAATGATTTTACTGAATTTAATAGAAATCCACCCCCCCCACACACACGTTTTGACTGGATGTCTTTCACAAGGCAGCCCTTTTGTTTGGCTGGTTGTTTCTCAAACCAATGCTCAGACGTTCCATAGACACAGTTATTTTTCCCAGCATGGAGATGCAGCACCGATGGAGAAAGTTTTATGTACTGAATTTCTCTATGCTGAAGATGACACAGGTCCACTGTTAGAAAAGGGGTGACAACTATACCAGAGAAAGGGGTCAAAGAGGGAAATTGGATTTTTGGCTACAGTTTTTTCTTTATGAGAGCTTTTCTTTGTAACTCACCCAGAACTGAGGAAACATCATTCTCCATGGCAGGCAGCAAAAACAGCCAGGTTCCAAGGGCAACCAGATCTGGCAGAATGTTTTTATTGCAGAACAATTTCTAGGCTAGTCAATTAACAGGGCTTTACACTTAAGACAACTTACTCAACCTTTACAAAATGATGAGGTTCCAGCTGAACTACATTATTTTTAAAGGAAGATATAATGGAACTAGCCCTCAGCACAATTGAGGTACTCCATGAATGTCAGAGTCACTTCTGATGTCCTTAATTCGACTTTTTAGTAATCCAAAATGTTGGCAATAGGTAATCTGGAGAGAAGAGCATTATAGGAACATCTCTAAAGTAAATAAATCTCAAATGGATTAAGAACATAAGAACATAAGAAGAGCCCTGCTGGATCAGGCCAAAGGCCCATCTAGTCCAGCATCCTGTATCACACAGTGTCCCCACAAGATGCCTCAGGGAGCATACAGCCAACAAGATAATATCCTGTTTCCTGCAGCCACTCCCCTGCACATGGCACAGAGAAAACCTACTTCTAAAACCAGGAGGTTGCTTATGGCTTGTAACCTCTGATGATCTTTTCCTCCATGAATCTGTCCAAACCCCTTTTAAAGGCACCCAGGCCAGGTTCACCAGGTGGGACAGATGGATGTTGCTCTCTTAATCATTTCAATATTTAACACGCTGCTGCCAAACTACACATTACATATGGTTCTGGGATTGTTTTTCCCAACTTTCCAAAACTGTAGAGCCACTGAGGGTGAATTCTAATGTAGTCAACCCTTTTGTTAACCTTACATGTTCTAGGACACATGAAATAACAAATAACACAAACACATGTGCTGGGACCTTGTGCAGTGGATTCATGATGACACACCCCAAGGAACAGAGATATAGTTGCAACACATGCAATCCAGTAATATTTATTGCAGGAATAAATGAACAATAAGGAGGGGGAATCAAGAATAAAATGCAGTTACATAAGTTGATTGCTACAGAAGTGTCGCGGGGGGTGGTGCGGTGGTGTGGTGGGCCCCGGGGTGCAGGACTTGCTTGCCGTTCTTCTGTCGTCTCCGCTGCACAGTGGCGTTGTTTGGTAGGGGGCCCTGGTGCCCTGGACCCCAGGCGCCGAATGGGTGCGCTGCTTCCAGGGGCGCCATTTTGCAGACGCTTGCGCCTCGCGGTATATTAAACCGTTTTGAAGAAGGGAAAAAAGTTTAAAAGTGCAGCTGCAGCTCTGAGGCACAGCTGCGGCCAGAAAAAGCCTAATAGCGCAATCCTACCTAACTCTTGCCCGCGGAACGGTCGTTACACCTTCGCAAGGGCTAGTTACGCCCGCACAGCAAAGTTACGCCCATGGACACAGTCCAGTCACCGGTGGATCTAACGCTGGTCGCGGTGCATGCACAGAACGGTTGCGATAAGTCCACCTGCGCAAGAGGGGCGTTCCGGGGGCGTTCCCGCCCCTGCGCCGTATCCTATGCATTGCCAGAGGTCAGACACGCCCCCTCTGGACCTGAAATGTTACGCCCACAAAAGAGCTGGCGTAAATTAGAGGAGACCCATAGGCTCCATCTTAACCCTAAGTTCCTGAAGGGGCTGAGAATACGAACATGCTAAATGGAGGAGGGGGAAAGGGGCGAGGGGGAAATAGAGCAGACAGAGGGGTGTATGTGTAAATGGAGAGATTATTCAGTGGAGTAGGAAGACTGATGGGAAAATAAAGAATCCAGGGTGCAATAAAGGACCAAGTTCCAAGAAAGGAGAAAGTATATATGTATATGAACTGCAATCTTTGTACCGAAAGGAGAAAGGGGAACCAACGTGCAGCGGTGCTTTTTGTAATTGACAGGCGGGTCACAAAGAGTGACATAGACCTGATAATTCAGTTGAAAGTTATGCACAGTGGGGAGCTTGCTGGTTTCCTCCTTGCCTATCTTCAGGAGGTGGCGGAAGACAGTTTTATTCAGAAAGGGTTTTGACCTTGGTCAGACTTGATCGTATGATATTTTATCCCTGCATCCATTCCTTGATGTTTGTTTTTTTCTCTCTGTTCTACTGCCATTTGTGTGCTGGATTTGACAAAATTGTTTATTTGCCTTTAATTTTTGTACACCTCCTTGGAGACTTTCGATGACAGGGGGGAATAGATCCGGGAATAAATAAAGGAGAGAACAGCATATCATCAGTGGTTGTGTTAAGCCTATCACCTCCATCTTTTAAAATGCAATACTGAGTGCAATGCTATCATTTAATACATAGTTTTCTCTGATCTTAGTCGCTTTCTTTGAATACAAAAAAAAAAAACCCACAAAAAACCTCCTAGTCATAATTCGACTGCTGACATAAGGCATGAGGTATAGCAGAAACTTTAGATGTGGCTTTTGTGGTGAATACGAATTGTAATCTTGACTGCTGTCAGTGCTGTTAATAAAATAACGTTATGCAGTCAATATCTTATTAAGGGAAAGGGATGTGTAATATTCTGGCTGAGATTGATCAGATCCAGACGCTTTGATTTTATCGCACTGGGGCTTTAAAGACCATCTTATGTTAAGAAGATCTCAGGAAAGATAATCATATACAACTTTTTATATTAAACATATATCAGGTTTACTAGCAAAGATCACATTTCATGCGTCCAATAACTACATTGCTGGGATGCATAGCTCTTGCATGAAAATGCCAAATGAGTGTAGTTGTATGTTTTAAGGGGCCAGAGAGGCAATTCTTCACTGGTGCCTTCATCCCTTTAGCAATTTGCTAATATATTTTATTAGACAAGTTGGAGAAACAATAATTTTCTATTAGCAAGCCAGTTCTTTCTGGTTTGTAGTAAAGAATAGCTATAGGGGGTTGTGCAGTTGAGAAGAAAACAATTATTAAAAAAAAACATGCATACACATACAAAAAAAAGAGAAAAGACTGTCTTGTTAAACAGTTTTTTTTTAAAATAGTATGAAAAAAATCCCATTAATTCAGCAAGACAAAGGGGCCGTTAAATCCTACGTGAGAGTAGTATTTCCATGAGTGGAAAACGTTTAAGTGATTTTTCCAAGGGCAGGTCCCAATCAGGAATTGGCCCCTTACCTGTGATTGGCCTCGGTTAATTTGATTGGATCATTTAAGTATTATTCCAGCCCTCTGGGAGCCACTCATGGAAAAGTGACTACCACATGGCTAGTAGGGATGTACCGGGAAAATTGGTTTTAGGATCCCATTCATTTGGATTATCAAATTTTCTTGGAGGATCAAATTGCACATTCAGTTTGACTTACAATTGGTTCATGTACTAATATTTGGTTTTCATTTTGAAATCCCATTTGTTTGTTTGCCCCCCTTTTTTACGTGGGCAAAGCAATCCTGTCTAACTATCCGGCGGGAGGCCCAAGCCGCCCGATGGATCCTATCCTCGCTCCGGGCTGATAGAGATCGGTTCAGAGGTCTACTAGGGGGAAGGGGATGTTTGTCCCCTTCCCCCGGTGTAGCACAGCCCGGCCCCAATGGGCCTCCTTGGATTTCCGCCAGCTATTTAGCTGGTGAAAGTAAGAGGAGGCCGTGTAAAGGCTGCGCTGGCCAGAACGGGGACGGGGATATGGTGGCCACCATCCCCACCCCCTCCCAGGATGGCTTGGCTAATGGCCCCCCTCCCTCACCGCCAGGTCCGCCCCCACACCCGCCGGTCCTCCCCCACTCCTGCCCCCACACACCCCACATCTCTTACCTCCTCCGGAGGCTGCAGGGGCAATCCGGCGGTAGCGTAAGGGCTTCCAGCCTCACATCGGCGGCCTTTACTCTAGAGTTGTCGCGGACGTGCTTTAAGGCACGTTTGCGATGGCTTCCAGAGGCAGAGCACTTGCTCCGCCACCGGAAGTTTGCTCAGGATTGCGCTGATAGTCTGGTACTGATGCCTGTAGAGGCAACATTGAGCACTTTGGTCGAACTGCCTTCTTCTGGGTGTCATTTTGAATATTCATACTGCCCTAGGGCAGTGGCTACCATTTTTTACCTACAATTTCCAAAACTGATCCAGCAGGGCTAGTGGCACACATTGGGCATGGCCAGGTATGTTCCGAGGGCCCATGTTGCTGGTGGGGCTTAAACCAATACTCAGTCGTAGCCCACCCATAGGAAAAATAGGGGCAGTTTCCCCATTGAAATCAGTGGGAAGCTTAGAGTTCAATGTCCTCTTGGTGCTATATGTCTGAAATTTGACAGACGTGATCCCTTGGTAGGATCCTCAAATGCTTGCAAGTGTCATGATGATTAGGTAGAAAACTGTGAAGTTAGAAGCAGGAGGAGTGGAGCTATTCCCCCAATGAAAGCAGCAGTGAACAAAGGAGGAAGCAAAAATGAACAAATGTTATGATGATAAAAATGCAGTTCTAATGAATAAGCACAGCATGGATGAGGCTTTTAATGAAAAAAAATTGAAAGGATGTTTTTTTTTTCCCCCCCTTGCACACCCCTCATGGCTGAAAAATTGCTTTCCAAAACTTATTTTAGGAATCAATTAAGTATTCAAATTTAACTCCCGAACTGGACTCTCCTGATCCACTCCAGCCTAATTCACAATGTGTCTTCCTTGGCTTTCATTCCTTCCTCTTAATATTGCAAGTAAAAGAAACACATTTTCATTCATGGCATCGATTCTGCTGCCGCCATTGCTTCTGGCTGTTGCAATATCATGGCTATTAATTTGAACAGGGTTCCCTGCTGATCTCCTAGCTTTTCTGATAGACTGATATGTGTGCTTCTTAGATTTATGTCTTTGGTGTCCTCACTCATCCAGATCATGCCAGCTTTGCTTCCTTTCCACCCTTCCACCTTACGTAGTCCTGAAGGGCTTTTCAAATGTTCACACAGAGAAACGCTTTCAGCGATTCTGAAAAACCATCTTTCCATAATGTCAGTCTCAGAGGCAACACCTTTAAAAGCAACGCAAAATTAATCGTAGCTAAAACTAGTGTATATTCAACAGCCATGTTTATCCAAATAGTCCAAGTGACATCCAAACCATCTGGAAAGATAAGTGCTTCGATAAAGAAGAGTGATAGTGACACACATTGCCTTGGGGATATACAGTAATCTGAGGTATCTAAGAATCTGAAATGTGAATGATAAGGATTTCAACTGCACATTTGTTGGAGTAAATATGGCATTTCTTAGTGTGGCAAAGTGATCTGGGAGTTAGGATCTGTCAGGCAACAGGATCCCTCTTTGTTTTGTTTTGTAAGTCACTTTGAACACCCAATATTCTAGAGGGAAAGGCGGGATATAAATCTTTTAAATAGACCCTCTGCTATATCCTCAGCAGGGTGCAAAAGAATAGAAGCACCCGCCTCGAATCAGGAATGGACCATCAAAGGCCATCAATGAACAAAAGAAAGGTCATAAGAACATAAGAAAGCCCTGCTGGATCAGGCCTCCAAGGGCCCATCGAGTCCAGTTTCCTGTATCTCACAGTGGCCCACCAGGTGCCTCTGGTGGGCCACTGTGAGATGCCAGGTCCCTGATGAGCTCACCCCATAACAGCCTCCATGGGAAATGTGGGCAGGATGGTGTAGTGGTTTGGGAGTTGGACTTAGACCTGGAAGTTCCAGGTTCAAATCCCTGCTCAGCCACGAAGCTTCCTGGGTGACCTTGGGCCAGTCACTATCTCTCAGCCCCACCTACCTCACAGGGTTGTTGTGAGGACAAAAAGGAGGGGAGGAAATATGTACAATGAGGAGAGGAAATATGTACACCACTCTGAGCTCCTTGGAGGAAGGGCGGTATAAAAATGTGAATTAAATAAATAAATAAATAAATAAATAAATATAATAGTAGTGCAAGTTGAACACACCTTGAAACACTGCTAACATTCCTGGCACCATCAGTGGCAAATCTACGACCGCCCCCCCACCCCGCGCCGGAAGTAACGGCTGCAGCCGTTATGCACCGTTCCGAGGCGCAGGGTGGGTGGGAGGGCCAAACACGCCGCCGACGCTCCTCGCTCGCCCCGACAAATGTGACGATTCACACCTCTGTTGTCCGCCGTGACACCCCCCTTGCCGTCTGGGGCCTGATCCTGCTTCCCCGGGACCCACCACCCCAAGGCCCCTCCTCCCTGACGATGCCTCTGGGCACCATGAACAACAGTCGAGTCCCAGACCCTTGTCATCATCCATCTTTTCCCAATTCTTGTTGCTGTTGCTGCTGGTGGTGAATTACTCTGAGAGCTGTGATTGCTTCACCACTCCAATTCTCTCCACTATCCAAGAACAACTCTCCCAGCTGACACCCAGGACAGGTATCAGAGCACTCTCTTCTTTTTGGCCTTTCTCTCTTCTTCTCCATGTCTTCCCACTAGTACTACCGCAAACTACAGCATTATCCTTCTCCCAGGAAGCAGTCTCAGCTTCCTTGCCTGGCTTCCCTCCTTGGAAACAGCTGAGTGATGTCCACTGCGTTTGGTTCTCAAGCCCTTTTCTGCATTCCTTCCCACCTTTGAGCCAGGAGATTGATAGATGGATGCATCTCAGCACTCTACGGCACTCTAGCCCCATGATCTTTGTGCTGCGACATGCTTGCCTCAGCGGATACAGTTAGGCAACTTGGCCTCTGGCAGCCCTGACCCCAGGTCCACAACCCACCCCTTTTGTCTTCTGTGCCTGAAGCATGGCCAAATTGACAACATGCTTATTGTATCTATCCTTTTCTCCACTGACCGTGATGTGTTTGAGTGTGAATTTGACAGCCCAATCCTAAAGCTGATAGTCCAATCCTAAAGAAGCAAGCAATGGTGGTGGCCCACCAGTGGATCATCCACAGCCCCTGGCATCGGTACGTCAGCGCGGGTGCCCAGGAGAGAGGCAGGGAGGGGTAGAGTGGGGTAGGAGGGGGAGGAACAGAGAGGAGATGGAATGGAATGGGGGGGTGGAATGAGGGCTGGAAGGGGGCGACAGTGGTACCACTGATATTCTATCCCCCCTCCAGGTCTCAATCCATCTTCCTGGGTCCACTCAAACTTGTGCCAGAAAAATCATTGCTGCAGGTCCAAGTAGACCTGTTCCTACACTGGAGGATTGACCTTGGCGCTTGGAGGATTGACCTTGGCGCTTGACTTCCTGGTTGTAGGAGTAGGTTTTCTTTGTGCCAGGTGCAAGGGAGTGGCAACAGGATACAAGTATCTTGTTGTCTTGTGCTCCCTGAGGCATCTGGTGGGGCCACTGTGTGATACAGGAAGCTGGACTGGATGGGCCTTTGATCCAGCAGGGCTCTTCTTATGTTCTTATGAGACTTGAGGGTAAGGGAACAAATGTTCCTTTATCTGAAGGAGACCTCCAGGACTACCCTCCACAGGATGCAGCACACAGTCCAATGGTGTGGCTGTATCGGTGAGGGAGAGAAAAAGATAGAATTGGGCCCTAAACATCCTTATTTTAAAACAGTTTGGGGGGAGACCTGAAGGCCCCCCCCCACCATCATTCCAGCTACTCAGACAAGTGGGATGCTCAGGGTTAATGGTAACCTAGACAGACCAACGGTAGCTTCGGATCTTGATTTCTTTATGAGGGCTTGTTCATTGCTACTACACATACATGAGAATTTCAGGAAGAGGAGCAAGAGACATGCAATCCTATGAATTTTTGACTTGGGAATAAGTATTGCTGAGTTCATTGGGATTTACTTCCAAATAAGTGGGTTGACAACGACCCTACAGACTCCAGATGAGGGTACAGAATGACGTGCGTTACCTCAAATCATTAATAAATATATCCTTAGAGGATCAAATTGAAAGTGACAAAGATGCCACCAGATTGTATGCAATAACATACATTTCAAGGCTAGCAAACAGCTTTAAAGGAACAAATATTAGAGACATTGGAAGCAAAAAAAGGCATTTTTGCAGTGTCAGTTTCACCAAGCACCAAACAGACAATTCTTCACATCAAATGCACACACAAAAATGTTTCTCTCCTGAACCTTAAAAAAAAAAAGCAAGGGGGAAAAAAAGCAGATGCCAAGCTCTCTTTAGTTTGTGACAGCTGGAAAAACTAATACATGCCATCCTTACAGCTTCAAATACAAAGCAGCCACCAGAGTGATTTGAAAAGAACAGTGAAACTGCACCGAATTGGCCATGAAGGTGGAAAGGAAGCACAACTGACAAAGACAATCGAATGGAGTGTCAGTGATTTTGTAGGCTTCAGATATGTTCCTTGTCCACAGTTCATTTTGTGACAAGTCAAAATTTTGTTCTGGATTTGACAGGAAAACTGACATCAAGCTCCCAAGTTACATTTGTCATCCTTTCCCCCTTCTTGTATATCTCCACTATTTTCATCAGGACTGGCTGAAAGTGTCGGGAGCTCAGGTCTCCCCAGCTCTGTCCTCCACTGCTCAGAAGGATTGCATTTCCAGTCCACTTCCTGGATTGGAAAACAGGGAGGAAGAGGAAATGTGGAGGGGAGGGGAGTGCTGAGCTAGAACATTGGAGAGTGGGAGGAGCAGAGGCTGGCACATCATGGGCTAAGGGGGGGCAGCATTTGGCACGGTGTCTCAGGTGTCAGGAGGTCTTGGGCTGGCCGTGATGAAGCTTGTCTAGAATGCCATCTATTGCCCCCTTACTAGGTGTGACATCTGGAATGGCAGTGGAGATGGGTGGTGCTGGTGACCCATTCTTTCTAAGGGGCCTAATATGCAGAGCAAGACTGCAGGTGGCAGCAGTGGTAGCTATAAGGGGTTCCTCAGTATAAGGGGTTAGTTTAACCTCCGTTTAGCTAGATGGCTCAGGGCTGGGAAGTGGGCCCTCCCCAGCTGTGAGAACTCAGGAGCTGCCTGATAGTTCCAAACACTGATAAATCTTGGTAAATGAATATTGTGGAAGTTAGTGGTTGTTTTTCTTCCTGAGCAATGTCTTCAGTTTACTGCAACACATTAGAATGGATTTGGGTAATTAGAGGCAGATAAATGATGCGTTACAAAATCATCCAACAATATAGCAGTAAAATATTTTTTTGCCAGGAGCTGCGTGGGTTTGCACAAGGGGCTTGAGCTAATTGAGTGGACTTGTTGATTGTGCTTTTTTTTTTTCCTATGAACAGCTGAAGTCCATCCAACATGCCATATCCCAGACTGTTCTTGAAACTCCCCTCCGGTCTAAAATAGATGTGCAGTGAAGATTCAGATTTCTGGAGGAACGTCTAAAAAGGATAGGAAAAAGGTCTAACTATACTTCTCCCTGCCCTCCAAATGAAGTTCCGTCCTGTTTTGTTTTGCTCTTTCAGATATCTGATGCAACGCAATCCTATGCATTTCTACTCAGAAGTAACTCTCACTGAGTTCAGTGGGGCTTACTCCCAGGTAGGTGTGTATAGGATTGCAGCTTTACAGTGCAATCCTATCCAACTTACACAACCGGAGTAAACAGCGGTGCAGAGATAACGGGAGGCCCCAGAACGGAAAGGGGATTCAAATCCCCTCTAACGGGGGATTCAAAGTGGATTTAAATCTCCCCTCCCGAGCCTCCTGCCCTGCCCTCCCCCGCTGGTTACACCGGTGGGGTAAGTTGGATAGGATTGTGCTGTGGGAGAACCATTTTCCAGACTTGGGTCTATTGGATTCAAGCCTTGCTTCCAGGCTTCCAAGAGGCATTTGGTTGGTTTCTGGGGAAAGCTGGATGCTGGACTACTAGATGAACCTTTTGACTGATCCAGCAGGGCTATTCCTATGTTGTTGAACCTTTACTTCCCTCCTCAGTTTCCCATGTGACATTAGTGGGGGAAGGCAGCTGTTTGAAGAAGGAGGAGGAGGAGGAGGAGGAGGAGGAGGAGGAGGAGAAGAATTATTATTATTCAGAATCTCCCTTGGGTTCATGGAACTTTGAATTCTGGTCTTTTCTCCCTTTTACTTTGCCAACCATTTTCACTGGAGTATATGAAATGGACTCAGTTGAGTCGCAGTAAAACCAAGAAGGCTAATGACCATGGCATAGCAATAAAACCATGCTAATGACATGGATTTGTGCATAGTACAAATGCCATCTATGGTCTAACATCAGAAAAAAAATGCAGGGAAAGGAAGATAATAAGCTGGAGAAGATACATTTTATTAGCCCAGCTCCGGTACGCTGAAGAACAGCATAAATGTTGGTATTGCTAAAAACCGTACATGTACAGAGGTATTTTAGAGAGTCAACACTGATAAGGCATCAAAAAATCAAAACGAGGAAACAGAACTCCACGGACATTTCTAAAGCAATCACAATCATATATGTGGGTATTCTAACCCATTATAAATCTTGTATTATTTTCTTCTTGATGACTACTCAAGATTACATGCTAATGTGTCCTCAGGTGAAATTTGACCACTTTGCAAATGCTGACGGATGAGATATATTTGCATCCCAAGCACTGAACATCCTGAGCTTTTTAAAAGGCAAACAAAGGAGGTAGAATATCAGGCAGAATTTATAAATAGGAGAAGCCTGTGAACTGTGTTACTCAGAGACTCTCTCTCCCAGGATGAATCCCCCATCAGTTGAGAGGTACAGGTGGAGCTCTGCTGAGGGTGCCACTACCTAATGCCCCAATCCTATCCCCTGCCATCCTATGCAATGGAGCTGCTTGAGTGTGTGACACATTCAATGGTGTGTGTGTGTGTGTGTGTGTGTGTGTGTGTGTGTGTGTGTGTGTGTGTGTGTGTGTGTGTGTGTGTGTGTGTGTGAGTGAGTGACCAGAGTGCCTGGGAGAGGTAAATAAAAATATTTTTACTTACATTCTGATAGGCCACCTAGCCTACCAATGGTTTTCCTCAGACCTATGCCAGCTCTTTTGCTAGTGTAAGTCTGAGGAGAGTCCAGGCTGGGAAGAGAGCATAGGCCGGGAGGGGGGAAGAATAGGGTGGGTTGGCTGTTAGGAAAGGATTAGGCTGTTAGTTTGAGAAAGAGGTAAGCAACAAATCTCTAGGCCATAGCCCTGTTTATGTTGTTTGATTTTGATATATTCAACTGAACAGGTTTTTTTTTTAATAATTGGGGGAAACGCAATGTGGGGGTGGCCAAATGAACTCCCAACCATCCAATCTAATGCAACCTTAACGTTCTCCCTTTTTCTTTCATCTAAAATTATTATTTTAGTTAATGTAGCTCAAATAGCACCAAAATGCAACCCTTCACTCCATTTTTTTATTAAAAAATACTAGGCTTATATAACAACCAAAGCAGAAGAAGGGGGTGGAAAACTAAGAAAACAGGCTGAGAAAGTTTCCAAAACTGGCATAGGCTGAAGGGGGGAGGGAGAAAAAAGTTGAATGAGAAAAAAAATGGAAGAAAGGGCCAGGAAACGTCCTTTGCAACAGGCCCACCAAACCCCTTTGTGGATCCACAACCAGCAGGCAGTCCCCCAACTGCCAATGTCCCCTAGGGCCCAAGCTTTTGTAGCATGGCGAGTCCAAAACACGCAAACAACCGATGTGTCAGAATACAGACTGTTTATTCAGGCATATGCTTGGTCGCTCAATGGGACACTGAAGTCACAAATCAGAGAGTGCAATGAGTATTGTTCTCATGTTCTTTTATACTTTGCAAAGCTGTTACAAAAGGCAAGGAAGCGTGTCACTGTGTCCAGGCTTTACACTGGTTGCATCTTCATATGTCATATATCACTAGGCAAAGGAGTTAACGCAAGGTAGAGAGAAGTTAAGAAATGTCTGTAGTTTTCCACTTAAGCTACAACTTAGAAGCATTCAAGCTCTCTCATTTCTACCTCTGTTACACGTTTCCTGAGCAGGTACAGTGTAGGCTTTGTGGTTAGCTACATTTCCTCTTGCAGGAGCTGACAGAAACCAAAGTGTCAGTTAATATGTCTCTCTATCTCTGCTTAGAAGCAGGTCCTGAATAGATATGTTATGTGTACACTATAATAAGGAAAGTACTCTTAACATGCTCAGGAGCTGGTGCACCCATCACTTTCAATGTGTGTTTTTTAATGACTCCACTCCTCCAACAATTGCTGCCAACGTGAGATTCTCACCAACAGTCCTCCTCTGACACGTCATTCCAGCCAAACGAGTGGAAGGACACTGCAGCAGCCATTAATAGTGCCTAAATTCCACCCTTGTTGCCATGGCAACTCCAATGGGCTGCCTCCTCTCTGCTTGCCCAGCAGGGCCATTCAGATGAATTTTATTAGGGGGTACAAAGTTTCTTTTGGGCCCCTTCCCTACATATGAATTTGGCTCCTGGGCCCCCCTTTTTTTGCTCCAGGGCCCCCTTTTTGACCCATTTTTTGCCCTGGGCCCGGGTACAAATTACCCTCTTAACCCCCTCTCTCAGAGGCCCTGTTGCCCAGCACCATGAAGGGTGGGACAAAATGCTGATTATTCCAAAACCTCGCGGTCAGCCCCTTCCCGTTCTCTTTTCTCCATCTGTCTCTCTGCCATATTGTACCTTCCTTCTCTTTTACTCTTGATCTTCTTTCTTAGCATTTTTTAAAATTTGTGCTGCATAGTCCAACTACTGTGAGCAGGGAGTGGGCAGGAAGTTATTAGAATTGTGTTTTCCAGATTAATAGATACGTGATGACTGCTTTTTTTTTCTTTTTATTGTTAATTGTTATTGTCACAAAAATTCCTCTTCAAGGAAAACAACATGAAACATATTTATTTTTTACGAATCATTTGCAGCCGCAGTTTGGCAAATTCATTTTCTTGAGCTGTTCAGGGAAAGAGATGTGTGTTCAATTACAAAGCTTTGTTTTCTTAGGAGGAAAAATCAAGAGAAGTCACGAATGCACATCCGCTGCACCCGCCAAGATATTCCATTCAAACCAAGTCATGCATATTTTAAATAAAATTGTCCAAGAGAGAAAGAGAAGGAAAAAAGTCTTACAAATGCAACTTCAGAAAGCAAAAGGAAACGTTACTGTTGGAAAAAAAATGGATGGTCTTCTTGATGAGCATGTGTTTAAGGAAAAACTCATGGCCTTGTTCTCACAGAAGACAAAAACCAAAACGTGTGTCTAGGCTATACCACTTCAGACTGTACATGGGGGCTCACATGATTTTATCCTCCTCCATACAATAAATTGCCTAGACAACAAAACTTGAATGTCATGGAAAAGGCTAAGCTAGAAATCTTCTCCCTATCTAGTTTTCTTTTTGCTTTTGTTTGCAGTGGTACAGTCTAAAGTTCCAATCCTATCCCCCCTCCCTGCCATTGGAACAAGCATTCTGGTGGCAGGGATACTTTATGGCTATCATGAATGGCATTCCAAACGTTTGCAGAGCAGCACGCTTCCGAAACGCAACGTGCAGAGGCTGGAGCGGCCCCTCACACGGTGGTGGAAAGAGGAGCACCCGCCGTTGAAGGTAGGTTGGCAGGAAGGGTGGAACATGGTAGGAGAGTGCTGGGGAGGTGATGGAGGGAAGAGGGGGTGGCACCCAGCGTGGGTGATGTGTGCTTAGCAGCCGGCATGTCCCTTTTTTGTCTCCTTGAACTTGCACAAGCTAAAGAAAGGTCCAAGGAGCCCCATTGACGAGTGGGAGGCTTACAGGGAATCAAGGGAAAATATTTTCCCTTTCCTCTCCCAAGCCTCCTGATCTGCTCTGGCACCCTGCAGGACGTAGGCACAAGCCTCTTTCGTGTGTGTGTGTGTGTGTGTGTGTGTGTGTGTGTGTGTGTGTACGGGGGGAGAATAGGGGTGGGCTGTAAGCAAAGAGGCATTTTTTCAAGTGTTGGTTGATTTTTCTCTGTAAACCGCTTTGTGAACTTGTTTTGTTGAAAAGCAGTATCTAAATATTTTTAATAATAATAGTTTTACTACTTCAGTAAGAACTAGGCCAATGAATGCATACATAAAGCAGTATTTGCACATTATCGCCACAGTCTAACAACCAGAGTTGCACAGAAGCATCTGATTGAAGTTCCAGTTCTGGTGATGAGCTGTTTGGTGAAGAGGAGGGGGCAAGAGGACAGAAGGTAGTAGCCTCCCACTTTCATCTCCGAGGAAGTCAGCAGGTGTCCAGCTTGTCTCAAAAAACAACACAGCAACAAAAAGCAGGGTATGTCTGATGAGTGTCTCTAGCTGATGGATCAGGCCAGAGAAGTACAACCCTCTGTTTGCATGCATGATTCCCCATCCAGCTAGAGCTAGGGATATCCAAATGGTAATTCATCCCATGTTCATGACTGGAGGGGCTTTTTGCAAACTCTTTTCAACATCAGTAAGGAACTTGAAATTTGGCCAAACCTGAGTCTAAAATGCTCAGCATGCTTAACAATCACACATGCTTGAATATTTTATTCTGTATAGCTATATATTATTAAATAAATAGCAAGAAAATCCAAAGGAAGCTTTGGGTAGAATTAGAAGTCGAGAGAATGTCTTACATTTGGAAAAAATTATGCCTGGAGTAGCGAGATGAGTTTGCAAAGAAAAATAAAGAATTCTCTTCAACTATCTGTGAGGTTTTCTGTACCTGTGTTCCTCTGAGAACACAGTACGTTTTACGTTCAGTACGCAAGGCAGACTTGCTTGTATGAACTCCCTCGGAAGATGAAAGCTGAGGGCTAACATAAGAACATAAGAAGAGCCCTGCTGGATCAGGCCAAAGGCCCATCTAGTCCAGCTTCCTGTATCACACAGTGGCCCCACCAGATGCCTCAGGGAGCACAAGACAACAAGATACTTGTATCCTGTCACCACTCCCTTGCACCAGGCACAAAGAAAACCTACTCCTACAAACAGGAGGTTGCTTATCCCCATCATGGCTTGTAAGCTGTGATGGAATTTTCCTCCATAAATCTGTCCAATCCCCTTTTAAAGGCATCCAGGCCAGGTGCCATCACCACCTCCTGTGGCAAGGAGTTCCACAAACCAATTACATGCTGGGTAAAGAATACTTGATACTTGATACTTGAACCTGTGCCTGGAGGAAGGCCCATCTAGTCCAGCTTCCTGTATCTCACAGTGACACCACCAGATGCCTCCGAGAGCACACAGACAACAAGAAAACCTGTTTCCTGTTGTCACTCCCTTGCACCTGGCACAGAGAAAACCTACTTCTAAAGCCAGGAGGTTGCTTATGGCTTGTAACCTGTGATGGTCTTTTCTCCATGAATCTATCCAAACCCCTTTTAAAGGCATCTGGGCTAGGTACCATCACCACATCCTGTGGCAAGGAGTCACAGATGAATTACACGCTGGGTGAAGAAATATTTTCTTTTGTCCCTTCTAACTCTCCCTCCACTCAATTTTAGTGCATGTCCCCTGGTTCTGGTGTTGTGTGTGAGGGAGAAAAACTTCCCTCTATCCACTCTCTCCATCCCATGCATAATTTTATACGTCTCAATCATGTCCCCCCCTCAGGCGCCTTTTTTCTAGACTGAAAAGCCCCAAACGCTGTAGCCTTTTCTCATAAGGGAGGTGCACCAGCCCACAAATCATTTTGGTTGCTCTTTTCTGCACCTTTTCCAATTCAACTATATCCTTTTTGAGGTGTGGTGACCAGAACTGGACACAATACTCCAGATTTTAATTCTCAATCCCTTTTTTAATGATCCTGAGCATGGAATTGGCCTTCCTCACAGCTGCCACACACTGGGTCGACACTTTCATCGACCTGCCCACCAGCACCCCAAGATCTCTCTCCTGATCTGTCACAGAACCTACACTTAATAGTTGTTCGTACATTCGAAAGGGGCTGTTTGTTTTTCTGAAACTGACCTTGTACTACCTCAGCCAGAGACATATGCGGATTATGTATGCATTCCAGTAGTTTGTATGGAGAAAGAACTCCATTGTCTTTATAAGTTGAGATTTCATGTATCTTCATATATTTATGATGCTTCAACAACATGTACAGTATATAAAAGAATATCACAGCCAGTTCCAGAAGATCTGGGCACAGGACACAACATTCAGGCATGCTTGAGCCCCAGTACAGGGGAGGGTCGGTAGCCTCAGGGATCCATTCCAGGCCCCCACGCGGATACCAAAGAACCACAGATAGGAGCAAACACGCCCTCCACACACCCCTGCATGCCCCACCAGCCATTACTTTACCTTAGAATTTGGTGTGTGTCTTCCTTTAAACAAACGCTATAAGCAGCAGCATGCTGCCTATAGCGCTGAAGTCAACTGAGTGCTAGAGAGGCTCAGCCAAAGAATAGTAGCAGGAACTGGAACTGCTGCTGCTTATAGTATTTGTTTAAAGGAAAACACACACCAGCTTCTAAGGTAAAATAGTGGCTGATGGGGCACGTAGGGGGGCCTCCTGCTATCTGTGGATAAGTGAATCTGCAAATAGAGGATCCGCGGATACGGGGGGGGCTGTACTTCTCTTTTTAGAAATGTGTTAATGCTAGCACATGGCCTCTTGGACTATGCTAAGAAGAGCACACAAAAGAAATTAACCCAATGTGGAAGGTAGAAATTTAAATGAATGGCAGTTGCATAGCAGCTGTGAACAAAAGGGGTTGAACCTAGTGATTGCAGGGTGTTGTCATATTCTATTTTGCCATTCCATGAGTTATAATCTAGTCAAAAATCAACACAATGTGAACAGAGGACAAATATCCCATATACATCCTGTATAAACAAGAGTGACATTTATCACACCCAAATTTCTTGTTGTGCCATGACAGACAGCTCAATGACAAGTGAGGCACTTTATTACTGCTTCCCATCCAACTGCATCTGGCCTGTCTTGAGATTGATTCTTGCATGGATGCCTTGTTTGATTAAGGTTTGCGTGTGTGCATGCGTGCATGTGCGTGAGCGAGTGAGCTTCTCTCTCTTTTGAACCTTTGTTTAGGTTCCTAGTTGTGCTTCAGGCAACGCAGAACATAGCAGCTTGCCTCCTGATGTGGGTGGGATGCCAAGCAGAGCAACATATGACAACGTTTATATTGTTCAGGCAGCAAAGGTGTGTAGGCAAGTGCACTGCACTGAATTTGTGTTTATGTCACTTTGTGCTTCAAAGCTTCTTCTTTTTTTCAGTAAGGCAGAACAGCAACAACAAAAGGAGGCAACTTGTGTGAGAAACGTCTGCCTGATCCTTCCTTGGCCCTGACTTGCCTGGCTACAGCAGACGTGGAAGAAAAGTGCCCCCAAAAGGCCAGCTGAGGAATGGGTAGGAAAAGCCATCACTGTTGAGTGTCCTCCTGCACTGCTAATTTTAAAGGTAGAGGGCAGAGCTTTCCAAACTGGGTGTCGCGACATGTTAGTGTGTCGGCTGCAGTGGGTAGGAGTGTCGCGCAAAAATAAGCAATACCAACTTGCATGCATTTTATTGTTTCCCCTTCCATCGTATCCGTGTACTGTATTATGGCATTCACTGTATGCACTGTATGCACACTGCGGTACTGCGCATGCGCAGTATGCGTAATCGGGTTGAAACAGTGGAAGTGCATCCATCACGGGGAGGGAGCATGACGTGCTTACGCGTGCTCCTAAGATATGGAATGGCGCGATATAAGACTATGAGGCATCTAGTCTAGCCACATTTCATTATTACAATTTATGTATGTGTCCGTATCTCTTATAAGGGGTTAGTTTGACGTCCGTTTTTCTAGTAAAACTAAATTACTGTGTTGCAAAATGATGCATGTCTAAGAAATGTGTCTCCAACATGAAAAGTTTGGAAAGCAATGGTATAGGGTGAAATTCTGGGTTGAAACCTGTCAATACTACATTCAACCACCTAGAAATGATCAGTTAAACTAGTTCAGAGAAAAAATGTCAAAGGTGATGATCTTAGGATCTAAGCCTCCTCCTATTCTCCTCCTCCTCCTCTCACTCTCTGCTCTAATTATATCATCTTTAGGTAGATATTTTGGTTGAAACACACAGACACAGCCCATTCTAAATAAGACTGTTAGTGACTGGCGTCACTACAGGGGGGGGGCGGAGCTCTAAGTTCCTCCGTAATCCGAGCCTCGGTTACACGGAGGAACGAAGCGCCCCGCCCCTGCGCCTTCCGAACCAGTCAAAACAGTGAAAACAACACGCAGGAGACTCCCTGCACGTTGTTTTCACCGCTTTGACTGGTTCGGAAGGCGCGGGGGCGGGACGCTTCGTTCCTCCGTGTAACCAAGGCTCGGATCACAGAGGAACTTAGAGCTCCGCCACCCCCCTGTAGTGACGCCAGTGCTGTTAGTGTAGCATTGCTCGTTTATTTGCCTCTTGGTTGTATTTTTTTTTTTTGCCTCTCATTTCATTGTTTTTTCATCTCTTGCAAGACATTTATTGTGATCCCCCCTCCTATTACATTTAAGACAGTTTGGAAACGTCAGTTAGTGCAGAACTTGGCAGCCCGTGTGGGTGCTGGGGCTTGGTGGTTTGATTCTGTTGGACTGCTGTTCTGGATGCTACACTGGATGCTGGTTCACTTCTGGGCCCAATTCAAGGTGCTGGTTTTGACCTTTAAAGCCCTTGATGGATTAGGACCAGAGACAAGCACCTGAGGGACTGCCTTCTCTTATGCATTCCAGCCTTGAAATCCTCAGAGGGGGCCCTCTTTCATGTGACACCCCTAGTGGAACTGAGGGAGGCAGCAGCAAGCAGTAGGGCCTTCTCAGCTGTGGCACCACAGTTATGGAACTCTTTCCCTTATGAGTTATGAACTTCCCCCTCCCTTGAAGCATTCCGGTGGGGAATTTTAAAAACATTTTTATTAGATTGGCATCTGTGTAGTGTTGATTTGTGGTAGGGATTTTGGTCTTGTATTTTTTTTTCCTGGTTTTTAACGTTTTATGTCTGCTTTTACTGCCACCTTTGATGGCTGTAGTTTATTATCATTTATTACTGCTTTTATTTTTCTGTGCTGCTATGTTTTTATGTCCCTATAGTTTATATTTTTATCTATTGCTGATGCTTTTATGACTTTTGTGCTGCTGCTGGCTTTTTTGCTATTTTATTGCTGCATTGCTTTTATATCAATAGTTTTATGTAAGCTGCCTTGGGCGCCTATGGTAGTGGGGGAAAGGTGGGGTAAAAATGTATGAAATAAATATATTATTGTAAACAATCCCTCTGGGTGATATTTTTGGGCTTAAAAAGTGAGGTATAATTAATGCACTTAGTAATTGGTACATAATCTTCCTTGTAGATGATGTTCTCCTCTGTTAGGAAAACAATGCATGAATAATGCAGTACAGCACAGAAATACCCCACCCCTGGTAAACACTGCTTGCTTTTGTGCACCAAGATCAAGCCCTTGCCATGTGCTGCAATGATGTGTGTGCACCCCTGGTTGCTGGTCCACTAATGTAACAAGAAGAATGATAAAAGGAGTCATTTGGTTTGCTCACCAGCATCTGAAAGGTTTGCTCAAAAGTCATGTTCATCACTCAAAAGGTACGACACTTGACATTTTCTCTTGTAAGAAGCAATTTGTGTAATAAAGCTGTGAGGAAATTGAATTTGTCAGCTTGTTAAATGCATTTGTCTCCCTGCTCATAATAAACTAGGCGCCTGCAATGGATAAGAATTGCAGCTGGATTTTCTTGTGGCTTAAAATCTAATTCATCATTAGGTGTTTTCCCCTTAGTTTCCTTCATCCATTCAAACTTTCCTGGTTAAATATAAATAATCATTACCTCCCGTTGTCAACGAAAATATAACTGTATGCCCAGGATACGGCTGGCTGTTGACATTACAAATAAGGCAAAATAGAGCCACATGGGTGATAATGAAAAAATAGTTTAAATCCATCTGTTATAATTCTCTAGTAACAACATTGTTATATGTAATAGTTTAGCAGAAAATATACTGGTCATATTTTGCCAGGAAAAAATAAACATTCTGCATGATCTCAATTTTCTGAAGTTCCTCTGGCTGGCTGAATCCGTCTGTGTCTATATAGGGTTCATTATAGCAGCATTTTTTAAAAAATGATTATTTTTAGATCTTTAAAAACTCATGATTGTCTGATAATTGAGGTCCTGATTCAGCCTCAGCCGAGAAGCATTTCATGTGAATTTCCGACTCTCCAAACCACAGCAATGAGAGGCACATTACTGACTAGCACTCAGGTGTTTTACAAGGGAAGGATATTATATTTGTAATAGTAGATTTGCTTATTTGCCCCAAACAAAATAAGGAGAAAACGGGGGCTGTGATTTACCAGATAACAAAATCAGACTTGTCCCTGGTCAGTTGTAACAACTGGAGCATAGTAAATGGAGTACAGAGAAAAGTCACCAGTTTCCAAAGAAGAAGGTGTTACTGGGTGTGCTCTAAGACATGTGTAACGTAAACAACGGGGGAACCAAATGTGTGTGCTGGGCCTTTTGCAGTTGGCTTATGACATACCCCATAAGAGCTTGGTATTTAGCAATGATGACAGAGAGAGAGAGAGAGGTGCAGCACTGTTAGATTTATTGGGGGAAATAAAGGCAGAGGAAACCAAGAGAAAAATGCAATGAAATATCCAGTTATGACACATACATCTAAAATCTAAGTGGCTTTACTTGCTAGGGAGAAATGGTGTGTACACACACACACACACACACACACACACAGAGAGAGAGAGAGAGAGTGAGAGAGAGAGAGAGAGAGAGAGACAAGGTTGAGCAGGACCAGTGGCCAAGGTTGCCTATCCATTTCTGTTGTGATTATTTCATTGGAGTGTGTGATGAGACAGGAGCCTTGGGGTTAGGTACAAGGCGAGGGGGTCCCATTTAAGATGTGGTTAGGGCCTGGAGAACATGGACTTGTACTGTAGTGAAATGACTTATAAAGGTGGACGTTCCCCCATAACTATAAGCACTAAAGGTTGTAAATAACTATAAGCACTAAAGGATGGTGTGGTGGTTTGGGAGTCGGACTTAGACCTGGAAGATCCAGGTTCAAATCCCCGCTCAGCCACGAAGCTTCCTGGGTGACCTTGGGCCAGTCACTATCTCTCAGCCCCACCTACCTCACAGGGTTGTTGTGAGGACAAAAAGGAGGGGAGGAAATATGTACACCACTCTGAGCTCCTTGGAGGAAGGGTGGTATAAAAATGTGAAAAATAAAAATAAATAAATAAATAAATAAATAAATAGGGGTTACCAGGAGTTAGCAGCTAAGATACTGTCTGTGCAGCAAATCTAAATATTCAGGGAGAGGAAGGTACAAAGGCTGCAATCCTATACACACTTGCCAGGGAGTAAGTTCTATTGAACTCTGTGGGGTTTACATCTGAGCAGACACGCATAGGCTTGCACTGAAAGACTTTCCCTGTTATACCAATATGATGACATAGAATGCCAAAACACAACAAATGTCAAAATTGACAATACAGTACAATAATACTGTAAATTAAGAAGACCTTTAGAGCTCAGAGTCTTGGTGGGGAAGGAGAATGACGAGCACATAGGCATGGCAAGGCACATAGGCATGGAAAAATGTAAATATCCAGCACTGTACCTTTAAGAGCTTGGGGGAGAAAAGAACCTGCAAGCCCAGTGATGGCAAAATCTAGGGCTGTCCCTTTAAAAACTTGGAGGAGTTAGGTGCAGGGTGCAGGGAATATCCATGCAGGGAATATCCATGTCCATGTATTGGGAATATCCATGTCCTCAAAGGGGTGAAGGATTTAAATGCATGGAAACGTATAAGGAGAGAGTTACAATTAATGAGGATGCCCTGAAGTTGAGGTTTTCTGTTATCCTGATTAAGAAAGGCAAAATAACAATAAAAGGTTTGTTAGGCAAACAGCGTGGCCAACCTTTCCATATGAATGGTCCTGGCCCTTTAATGGTTGTCTAGGTGAGGGCATTTCAGCAGGTGCAGCTGCTTTAGGAGCACAGTAGGCAATTCCAGCTGCCAAGATTCTGTCTTCTGCATAATTGTTAAGAATGCAGAGGCCCTCATGGTGGAAGGTTGGCCACCCCTGCCTTAGGCAGTAGCCTGTCTAATTTTAGGCAAGGGAAAGAAGAGGGTCACACGTGGAAAGCTGAGCCACTGCTTGTTCAGATCAGAGGGAGAGGGATGGGAAAGAAGGAAGAAAACAGCAGTGCCCCACAGACTGGCTGCCAATCCAGGTACGCTGGCAGTGGGGCAGATTGGGGCAGGGATTGGGGTGGTCTGAGGGCAGTGGCAGGTCTTGGTGGCAGTGATGTCTGCCAGATCGGATGCTCCCGTTCTGGGCCTAACATGGCCCCTTGGCTAAATAGCTGGCATAGATCTGAGTAGGCCCATAGAGGCCCAGGCAATGGTGAAGGAGGTAAGTAAAAGTTATATCTCCTTGTTGGTCGGGTCCTGGCTGCATGTGATATGCTGCACTGGCAGCCCAGGCTAAACCTGCATGCCAGCAGGGGATAAAATTAAGCTGTCAGGCCTATATTCCTTCTGCTTTGTTGTTGACATGAGGCCCATGGTGCCCCTGATCACCTGCCTTCTGCAGCCAAACTTTATTCATTAGATACGTATATGAAACACATATGAGCTGAGTAGAGAATGGAATAGGCTGTTGCATCCAATTTCACCTTTTACAAGTCAGCTGATACCGGTAGGTGTCTATATCTGGAGAACTAGTGGAAGAAAAATATCTAGATTTATGTGCCTTTTTGTGATGACCTTAACTGCCAAAAGAAGTAAATTGTTCTGCGTTTTACAAGCATGGAGGAAACAGTTTCTCCAACTGCACTAAAAGATGGAGAAAATAAAGTTATAAATGCATTGGTTTTGCAAGATTTTTTTCACAGTAGTTTAAATGTCAAGATTTTATGCCAAACACTTTAATCTATTTTACACCTTCTCCTATCATCAACAGCAAAAGTCATATGGTTCCTGAGAACAGATTGCTTTCTTTTGTAAGAAAGTGAGCAATCTTTTTTTAAAAAACGTAAGCTGCAAATTAATTTGACCAAGTAAGTCATAGAAAGTGCTACCTTTTTTTCTTTTTTCTGTTCTGCTTTCGGCTAGTTTTGCCAGATGTCTGCAGACCCAAACTCAGATAGCTATTTATAGTCCATAGCCATTCATGATTGGAAAATAAGTCAGACTTGAACTGGTCAGAAGAAAACGTGATCTCAAATGAGCATATTTCAGGTTGCAAACCACAAGCCATGACGTAGAGAAAATCTGAATGAATACTGTAAATGGGAATGCTTTTCAGTTCTTTCAAGAAGCCTCTGGACTTTTTATTAGTTGATGGCTAAACAAATGCTTCGGCGATAGCCAGATGGTTCCTGATCAATGGTGGTCGATGGCTACTATCAAAACACCTACTAGCCAGGGGAACTTAGTCTGAACTAAGTCTGAACTTAGACTTTGTTGACACAAAGATGGGAAAGATGAAGGGCAGGTACTAGGATGAGAGAGAGCTCCAGAAATATGTACCTTGGGGCCCAATCCTATTGGGCCGCTATGCCACTGGAACATGTGTTCCAGCATCACAGTGTGCTTTGTGGCTGTTGCAAATGGTGACACAGCTGTGCACCAGTGGACCACCAAGGAGCCCCGGTGCTGGTAAATCAGTGTGGGGGCAGGCGGTGGTGGGTGGAACGGGATGGGGAGGGAGATGAACGGGGTGGAGACCAGGGCGGGGAGGGGGTGGTATCGCTGCCAATATCTTATCCTTCTCAACCTCAATCCTGGGGCCACTCAAACTTGTGCCATCAAAATTGCTGGTGCGGGTCCAAATAGACCCATTTGGGCAGTGAAAGCTTACCCCTGGGAAGAGAACAAATGTTCCGTTACCTGGAGGAGACCTCTAGGGCTGCCCCCCCTTTCAGGATGTAGTACATGCTTCAGTGGCATGGCTGCATCAGCGGGGGGGGGGGATTTAGTTAGGATTGGGCTGCCCCTAAACATTCCCAAAAGAGTGGAGCCACAAGAACCAGGCCTGCTGGCATTGTTTTCTCGAGGAGGTATCCCTGCACCTTCCTCTAGAATCCTTCTATGCAGTGCTGGAGGGTGCTGCACTATTACCACCCTACAACTAGGGTCAACAGGTGGCTCCCCAGACCCTCAGGTGCCAGCACCTGAGAAATAGGGCCCAGGCACTCTAAGCCACAGTGTCTTCCCTTAGGTGAGATGGAGCTAGGAACATTATCCAGGCTGCAAAATACCATATTGTCCTGAGTATAAGATGTACTCCCCCCCCAATTTAAGTTTTTTTTAACTAGGACTGCTTCAAAATAAAAAAAATGGTGATGCTGGGCCTAGCCAGCATCGGGTTTGCGGTCACCCCTCCCCCAGGCTCAGCAGGGAAAGGGTTGCTGGTCAGCAAAATACTCATGGTCGCTGCTCAGCTGTGCAGCGGGGGGGGGGCGCCTTTGAACGTTGCCTTTGGGACATTGCTGGAAGAAGTGGTGAGGGGCTAAGAGGAGATGTGTTGTCTTTGCTGGCTATCTTCAAAGCAGCTAATTGAAGTGATTATTGGGTCATTATCGCTGCTGGCTGTGACATCTTTGCAGAGGCTTCATGTTCGTTTGTTTTTAGTGGAGATAATGGCAGAGATGCAGCGGGCTCCTTCTCTGCCCTGCAGGGCTTATGGTATGTCCTTTTTTCTTTGTTAAAACAAGAGCACACATACCTCTCCCCTCTCCAGACTGTAACCCTTTCCAGGCTGTAATCTGTTGTTATGGTAATTTTATCCTCTTTTTTTTTTTTGTTAAAGCAAGAACACTCTCACTCTCCAGGCTGTAATCAGTTGTTAATTTTCGTGCTCTGCTGGGTTTTGTATCCTTTTGTAAAGCAAGATCACATACACTTTCATCCCCCCTCCCCAGGCAATGAATGGTTTAGGCTGTAATCCTGTGCACACTTTCCTGAGAGTAAGCTCCATTGAGAACAGTGGGACTTGCTTCTGAGTAGACATGCACAGGATTGCACTGTTCATTTAAATCACTGGCATAAAAGTAATGCTAGTGATTTAATTATTATTTTTAATAGCACCAAATTTTAAGGGTGCATCTTGTAATCAGGTGTATCTTATACTTGGGACAATATGGTATTAAACTGTATGGTTGGCTTCTGGCAATTCCTGGAGCAACATCCTTAGCTTGCTACTCAGGTTTGCCTTGCCTCCATTCTCTGAGATCCACTCCACAGGGAGCTGACCAGGGTACTGATCTCTTGCAATTGACCTGCCCTCTTGCCCCTACCTCTGTATGACGCTAGCCTGGAATGGGATAGTATACTGCACCTGCAGTCTTAGCTGAGTCTTCACAGACCCTCATCCATAAGGTCACAGAACACTGTATTGAACTTTGGTATCTTCGATCACTGTAAAGCAACCCAAACCAAAAAAGACACAAGAACCTTGACTGCAAATAGCTATTTTATAGGGGAAAGTAATTGCACATAACATTTTTCATTTTGACAGGGTTAGTTTCATAAGTGTCACAGAGCAGACAATAGGACTACTGCATAGGTCTCAGCAGGACAAAAAGGCCAACGAATAAAAAGCTCAGGTTTTCAGCTCCAGTCGACCTCAGTTTCAGTCTAATCTATATAATCTGCTGTGCAATCACAGCTGGATGACTATGACAGTACAGAGAGAGAGAGAGAGAGAGAGAGAGAGAGAGCGCGCACAAAATCATTCAGCCTCATATAGTCCTATGAATACCCACACCAAATAGATGACATTTTGCCAATTTCCTGAAGTTTAAAGCTATGAAGTCAGTCTCGCTGTTATTGGAACTCTGTTTCCTCCTTGCCCTACAGGAAAATTTGGCCATCATAAATTTTGGTTGACCCTGCCCTCGGTCCTTTGGGCGGTATACTGTACTTTGAATGATATGGGCCGGATCCCACTGTGGTGAATGGGGTTGAAGAGTGTTTGGTTCCGCTTGTTAGGTTTTATAAACATTACAATCCTATGATTTCATGTAGGATTGTAATGCATTGTACGAGAGGGATGCCCACCAAATGGTAAGAATGTAACATTAAAGGTGGTCATAAAGGTGGCCTCACTCATTCTCAGTTAGTTTTGCTCCACCCTTCTTTCCCATGGCATTTAGCATGTGCAAATCTGAGTAGCCCCATTGAGAAGGTTATGGCTTTACCTGGGGTAGGGGAAGAGAGTCCCCTTACCCTGAGGAGAGTTCTAGCCTGCTCCTAGCCAGCATAGGATGCAGTGCAGGCCACACAGGTCCCGCTGCATCACCCGGGGGGGGGGGGGAGGATAAGATTGCACTGTAAGTGAATAAAAACACTTTTTTTTTCTAATCCTTCAGAAGCTTTTTAATTTTAAGAATAACTAAAATATCTAGTGCTACAGGTGATCGCTTGCCCCTTTATCCACTCCTGGTTTCACCCCAATCTTTGTGTGTTCATTGGAAGATGAGAATTAGACTCTAACTGCATTCAGCTGCACATGCATTGACTTTACCACTTGATCAGGAACTCTGTGTGATGAGGATGCCAGATGTTATCTACAGAGCCAATGTGCATACCTTGTAGTGCATAGAGCAGGGGTACACGGACCATCAGGTGGCAGTATGCGAGAGGCTTCCCCTTATCAGCTAAGATCAGCTGATTGTCGGAGACCAGGGGTTTATTTATTTATTTAAAAATTGCCCAACCCCAAGCTCCCCAGCTCGGCCTCCCACTGGCAGGGGTATGCAATTAATTAGCAGGGGGTACTTCAGAAAATTGGACCATGATGGGGGTACCCGGGCCTCCAAAGGTTGAGAACCCCGGTGTAGATCTTGGCAACAGCAATTGCTGATGGTGCTGCTAAAGCAGCTGCACCTGCTGAAATGCCCTCACCTATACAACCATTAAAGGGCCAGGAACATTCATGTTGAAAGGGTGGCCACCCCTGGCATAGAGCATAAAGCCCCATTCTCACCTTCTACTGAATGTGCAGAAGGCAGGGGATGGAGCCAGTAAGAATAGAGCTTTGCACTCTTACCAATAAGTTACAAGAGAACCATTGAATGTTATAGTTGGAAGGGGCCCTGGATGTCATCTAGTAGTGCTCTGAGCAGGCAATGGCTACAGCAGTCACAGCAGCAATATAAGATGTATTGCTTCATCTACTTTCTCGCTTCCTTGATGATTAGGCACTTTAGGATCAAATATGCGTAACTAATGCGAAGAGAGGACTCTCTGGAGAAGACTCTGATGCTGGGAAAGACTGAAGGCAAAAGGAGAAGGGGAAGGCAAAGGATGAGATGGTTAGATAGCATAACCAATGCAACGAACATGAAAATGAGCGAACTCAGGAAGATAGTGGAGGACAGGAAGGCCTGGCGGGATATGGTTCATGGGATCACAAAGAGTCAGACACGACTTAACAACTGAACAACAACAACAATGTGCCCATTATGATTAGCTCCCAGCCACCTTCCAGGCTGAAGCCATTGTTAGGTATGGGAGGAGCAACTGTCTGTGCTAGTTGCTAGATAAGGTTGCTAGATAGGATAATGATATATAAGGACTAGGATGCAGAGGTGCTGGATGGGAAAGGGGAGTACAATTATCAAATAATAAGCTATGAGTGGTGACTTCTGAGATTGCCAGGTGCTTTAGCAAAAGAACTAAAGCAACTGGCGATCTCAGAAGTCACCACTCATAGCTTATTATTGATCATTGCACTTATGAAATGCCTTATGTTATGTTATTTAAGGTTTGCTTTTAATACAATAATTTCAGCAAGCAGCTTCAATCCATCCTTCTCTCCCACAAAGCAAGGTATGCTGCTGAAATTTCAAAATGAAGCTCATGTGCCTGTGCTACTGGATTTTAATCGCTGCTGTGTGTTCTGTATTTACGTAGCCCCACAGAGTATTTGAACAGTCATTGAACTTTTTTAAAAAAGAAAATTGCTCAAGAAATCTGTTAACCTAATTAAATAGCTATAATGAAGTAAACTCTGGGAGTTTCAATGATGGACACCCAGTGGGTCTGACCAAGGCACAGGACTCCCTGACCAAGTTGGCAGTTTGCTGTTCTAACTCCCCGATTCATACACCCACCGTGCCACTATAGAAAGGCTCCAATAATATACCTTAATTGCCATGATCATCCTCTACTGACATTTTGATCTTTCTGATCCCAGTCTCCTTTTAGATATAGGGAAATATTTGATCATAGATTGCAAAAGTGAAATAGGGACAAGTTTGGAATAGCCACCAGCCACAGGACTAAGGGCCCCTGGGAGGTTGCATCCCCTGCCTCCAATGGCAAGGGATCACTCTGCCCCCCACCATTGGTCAGAAAATGGAGCATCTGCAGGAAGCTCTCTTGCTCCCTGCTTGAAAAGAACTCTGTTCCAACTGCCAGTTGCCTGTGGACTGGAGATTATAATGAAGGCATTGGCCAGTGGACTTGGGGCTCCTTATTAGTAGTTCTTAAATGTTGATGGGGGGGGAGGATAAATCACGATCCACATGCAACTATGACTATTAACCTCTGAATAACTAGGAGGTTATTCAGGAGGCTGAATACAGAGGAATCACAAAACTTCTCAGCTCAGAAGACAACAAAGCTGGCAGTAGTTGTGTTAAAGCAAATTAAAACAGAAAATGGTGATGGCTGCAAGAGCTGTCTCTGATTTGAATAGGTTTGTTTTTGTAGATTTTTAAAAAGTAGATAAATTCATAGTAGGTAGGTCTATAATGGCTATTATTAGCCATGGCAGCTAAATGCAACCTCCATATTCACATGTACTATACTCTCTAGATTACCAGATCCTGTGTGCTGGTGAAGCAGAAAGCAATCTCCATATAGTTCTGCTTCTGAGTTTTGTAGCATGTGGCTGGTAACTGTTGGACCTAGAGCACCAGTCTTTATCTGATTTAGCATAATGAACTCTGGGCTATTATTAATCCGGTACTGCTGTTAATATTGCAGCAACTAAATAGCAAGATTTTAGTAGGGACTTATAGATGGATTACATATGGAGTACTTTTGGTGTACTCCACAGACTATTCACTCTGCCCTCAACCAAAAACAACCAAACCAGGTAGCAAACATTGCTTACTGCCACTTTTAAGAGGCAGACAGTGGCAGCACAAGAGAAGATACTGGAAGGGAACAGAAAAAGGGCACAGTACACTTCTGGGAGGAGCTTTGCCACAAATGCCTGTGTGAGTAGTTGGGCCTTTAGGAGCATAAGAACATAAGCCCTGCTGGATCAGGCCAAAGGCCCATCTAGTCAGATATAACAAGTATCACACAGTGGCCCCACCAGATGACTCAGGGAGCGCACAAGACAACAAGATACCTAGTAAGGTTGTACAGGGTCATGTCCCGGTAAATGCATGGTTTCCGGTTCTAATTGCTGCTATTGATGATTTGCGCACCAAAAATCTTCTTTTAAAAGTAGCGGGACTGCGATGGGTATCTCATCACCATCTTCCTGCCTACTGAGGCTTTGTTTTGCATTTGAACAAGTTCATGGATAATGAACGAAACGTCATGCGATAGAAGTTTTTTGGAATGTTTTCATTGTATTTTAATTGCGGACTTTTAAAGGCGTTTTATTCACATGTGTGTTTTAATTGTCTTACAGAGTCATTAATATTTTACAGTTTTTACATTTTATAAAGCTCTTTTTCTATAACCTGAATCCCGAAGATGCCTTGCTCAATATACAAAATCAAAGGTATTGGTTAGTCTTCATAAAGGTTTGCTAGGGAAATTGATGTTTACAGTTGGTCAGTTGAGGAAGGAGTGGCAGTCTTGTTGGGTCCATAACGCCAAGCCTAGATCCTCACTAGGAAGTCTATTGAAAATTCACTTGCGTCTGAGTTCATATTATGCGACTCTGCCTGCTGCAGAATCTCCTGTGGGATGCCGAAGCTCGGTGAATGACTGTGGATGTTCTGAACACAGATGTACAGTAACTCTCTTTGTTGCACGTCCAAAATGTCCTTTGAAATGTGAGACTATACCTTTGCTAGTCTTTTTACACTTCACAGTTAAGAGTCCAGAAGCTCTCACTCTACACATCAGGCCAAATTTAGGCAGAAATATTTCACTATGAGCCATTTTCTGCCCCCTGTATGTGTATCTCACATCTCTTTCCTTTGTGATGGTGGAATGTGTCTGTAGTCCTTTTATACATCATGGATAAGAGTCGAGAAGCTTTCATTCTACAGTTCAGGACAGTTTTAGGAGAATCTTCCTTTTAAGTGTTCCCTGGGCTTTCAGAAGAAAGTGAATGAATAAGATCTTCATCTGATATGCCACTTGATTGATATTTTTAAAAAGTGGGGAGCTAAGTAAATACTTAGTACAGGGGTTCTCAACCTGTGGTATGTGTACCCCTAGGGGTACGCGGACCACTTGCTGGGGGTACGCCAAGCCCTGCCCCTTATCTTGCCCCATCAGCAGCTAATTAAGACTTAATTAATATAGATTTTAGTATATACCGTAGTTCTTCGATTCTAAGACGCATGTTTTTTTACCAATTAAGCATTAAAAAAATGGGGTGCATCTTAGAATCGAAGGTCTCTAAACAGCACCCCAAAATGCAATTTCCTTACTTACGGGAGCTTGGGGGAGCTTCAGGGAGGCCTGCACAGTTCGGTGAAAAACAGCGTTTTTCGCGAAAACCAGAAATGGCTGAAAATCACTGTTTTTTTTTACCGAACTGAAGATCGGGGAGGCCTGCAGAGGGTTGCACAGGCTTCCCTGAAGCTCTCCCAAGCCCCGGTAAGTAAGGAAATTGCATTTTCTGGTGGACCGCAAAGGCACTGCTCAAATGCAGTGAGGAGATCATCAGCTGCAGCGCGGGGCATGCTGGGGTGAGCTCTCAGGTTCAGGCAAAGGGGGCAAAATGCCGCGGTAAAAATCGGACTTCCGTGGCAGGCAAGCTGGGGAGAGTTGGTGCTGAGCAAACTGGGGAGAGTTGGTGCTGAGCAGGAAGGAGATGCGTCTTGCAATCAATGGTTTTTGCTTTTTTCTGCTGGTGTTCCTGAAATTAAGAAGCGCCTTAGAATCGATGGTGCCTTAGACTCGAAGAAATACGGTATATATATAAGTGCCTCCCCTCAAATCCATTTTCAATTGCTTGGAACATAGATCTCCTACTGAAGTGACTGGTAGCCCTTTTAAAGATGAGCCAAAATGATCATTCTACAAGTAAGGAGTTATCTTCATTTTGTTAGATGTTGAATCATGTTTGAGATAAGTGAATGTGTGAATGACAGTCTAGATATAGTATGCCCCAAGTTTGTACTGTCACAAAAATTGCCAACAACACATTTTTCTTGAATGTATTAAGGTACATGTAATTGTAGTTGTCCAGATTATGTTGGTGCAATTTTGGTATTGGAGAGCTGATGTAATGGCGTGACCAAGAATTGAAAAAAAAACACATAAAAATTGGTAGAGATGTTCTTCTAGACATCATGAATAATTTCAGACATAGAACCATGACCAGCTCTAATTATTTTGGTCCATTTCAAAATGGTTGCCAAATTAGCGGAAAATAACTGTCCAATCCTACTATCCACCATGCTGAAGCATACAGCCATGCTATGGAAATGCACACTGCATGCTATGGTGAGGAGGCAATCAGGAGTCCTGCAAGAGGCAAGGGAAAATACTGCAAGAGGCAAGGGAAAATACTTATAGGACCCCCCTAATAGCCTATGGGTCTCTTCAGGCCTAAGGCAGCTATATAGCTGGTGTAAGTCCAAGGAGAGCCAGGGGCATGGCGGGATGAAAACTGGAGGATAAGATCTGGCATGCGTGACTGCTACCACATCCACCCCTCCTTCCTGATATGCCCCTGGCCCCTCCTCTAAATGCCCCATTACTCCCTCTCCCCACCCACTGCCCACCACCACCACACATGTACCTTCTCCAGTGATGGCTGGGTGCTCTGGTGGTGCATGGTTGCATTCTCATTCAAATACCAGCTCGATATTTGTTTCCCATCATCCAACTGGATTCCATAATCTCATCTCTCCTCCACGCTATTGAGTTTTACATGGCCTGCAATCGATGGAGGCTTTGCAACTGACTTCAATAGAGAACGATTAGGTCTTTAATTTACTGGTAGACATTGTGTTAATGTTCTGCTTGCTTAGCTGTGGTTATTGCTAAGGAAAAGGTTCCATGCACTACACTTTGGCAACACTAAACAATCAATAAAATTCACCATCTAATATTTAAAAGTTCATTAAAACTGCCTTGGGCAAATGGCAATCCAATTAATAGCAGTTAGCAACCGATCGCAATTGATTGCTGCCGATTGTTACTTAACACTGTTACCAGGCTCAATAATTCCATTCGATATTGAGAGAGAAAGAGAGAGGGGGGGATGGTTTTATTTTATTGTCTTGTTTAGAGCCAAGGGGAGATCAGAAGTGCTTTGTTTCATGTTCTTGGTTGTGAGAGAAGATTAACGTCTCCCACAGCCTGTGCAAGATATTATTATATGTGCTGTGTGCTACTATAGTTTAACAATTTAAAAAAAGATTCAAGTTTAGAAGTCCATCTAAACCACTAGCAAACAGGATCTGCAAATCGAGGCCTTATAGACACAGGAGTACATGATAAACAGAGATGGGTGAATACCCCTCCAACTCATGTCAGATTGGAAAATAAGCTCAGCTGCTTCCAAAAGGTTGGACGCTAAAGGTGGTTTTTTTAAGCCAATCTGACAATTGGAAGCAAGGCGATGGTGTTCCCAGTAGCAATGTATGGTTGCGAGAGTTGGACCATAAGAAAGGCTGAGCACCGAAGAATAGATGCTTTCGAACTGTGGTGCTGGAGAAGACTCCTGAGAGTCCCTTGGACTGCTAGGAGATCAAATCAGCCAATCCTAAATGAAATCAACCCTGACTGTTCCCTGGAAGGACAGGTACTGAGGCTGAAACTCAAATATTTTGGCCACCTAATGCGAAGAGAGGAGTCTCTGGAGAAGACTCTGATGCTGGGAAAGATTGAAGGCAAAAGGAGAAGGGGAAGGCAAAGGATGAGATGGTTAGACAGCATCACCGATGCAACGAACATGAAAATGAGCGAACTCCGGAAGATAGTGGAGGACAGGAAGGCCTGGCGGGATGTGGTTCATGGGATCACGAAGGGTCGGACATGACTTAACGACTGAACAACAACAAGTCCTTGGAAAAAAGTACATTTCCCACTAAGACATTTTTACTTAAGACTTGTAACGAGCATAATGGAGAAGAAAAATCAGATCTTCCTTTTGCCATGCCACTGCTACTGGTAGTGACTAAACAAGCTTCAGTGATCTGATTTAAGGCAAATATCTTATTTTAACCATTCAGTGTAAATGGCGTGGCTAAAGTCACTGGAAACTGTTTCTCAGCAAGTACTGGATTACAACATCTCCAGGCAGCCTCTGACAGGCAGCAACTGTGTCCTCTTCTGTGCAGAATGGTTGACTAGCAGAAGTGCCTGGGTATGTGGCATTCTAGAATGATGATGCATTAAAACAAGGCCTTGGAGATGAGGGGCAGACACTGGAGTAACATTTGGTTTCCTTAAAATGGAGACTGTTTGAGAGCGTCCCACACTGACCACTAGGCTTATGACATACTGGAAGAAAACTGGTGGGCTCTTCAATAGCCTTCCTGCAGCAATCTTTAGCCAAAAAGGGAATGGGATCGTGGTGCTGACAAAAACGGTAAGGGCTCTGTGCGGCTTAGACAACCCCAGACGTGACGTGCAGCTGAGAAGTATGCACTCCCAAGAAAATGCTGTGCTTCAGGCATAGGTTGCACTGAAGGGGGATGAGGAGGGTCCACTGGACCACTGTGGTTATTAACAGTGAAGTAGACTTGAGTCTATTGACTCAGACTTGAGTCGAACTCAAGTCACATCAATGACTCGACTCGGACTTGACTCGGCGATTGTAAAAGACTCGACTCGAGACTTGGAGCCTTTTATGACAAGTCGCATTTTATTCAGGTTAAAACCCGTTTTCCCCATTAAATAGATAGGGACTCGCAACTCGCAACAAAAGTCTCAGGACTTGGGGGCAAAGACTTGGGACTTGCCTCTAGACTTGGACCCAGAGACTTGGGACTTGACTCGAGACTTGGAGTCAGAGACTAGATCCACATCCCTGGATATTAATGGAGATTATACTTCCTCTTATCCCGGATGATCTAATCAGTGCTGATTACCTGCCTGGATCTGTGTGTGTACAACCTTAGCTGTTGTGCACACACACATGCAGTTCAGATTGGCACGTTCAGAACATACATTAATGTTTAGTCCAGGGGTTCTCAACCCCATCTTGGCTGAGTACCACTTCCAGTGCCCCTATCCTGCTGAGTACCACTGGAAGTGACTGGCAATGAAAACTTCTGGGTTTTCAGGTTTTTGGAGGCCTGAAAACGCAGGCAAACAAGCTCTGAGCGGGTGGGAGTGCCCTTCTCAGCGTTCCCAAGAGGCTCATAAGAACATAAGAAGAGCCCTGCTGGATCAGGCCAAAAGCCCATCTAGTCCAGCTTCCTGTATCACACAGTGGCCCCACCAGATGCCTCAGGGAGCACAAGACAACAAGATAACCTGTGAGGTTTTCTGTACCTGTATTCCTCTGAGAACACAGTACTTTTTACGTTCAGTACGCAAGGCAGACTTGCTTGTATGAACTCCCTCGGAAGATGAAAGCTGAGGGCTAGATACTTGAACCTGTGCCTGGAGGAACATAAGAACATAAAAAGAGCCTTGCTGGATCAGGCCAAAGGCCCATCTAGTCCAGCTTCCTGTATCTCACAGTGACCCCACCAGATGCCTCCGAGAGCACGCAGACAACAAGATACCGTATTTTTCGCATTATAAGACGCACTTTCCCCAAAAAAACATAGGGGGAAAAAAGCGTGCATCCTATTTTGCGAAACCTGGGCCTGGGGGTGCCATCGGGGAGGCCTGTGTGAGCCCCCACAGGCCTCCCCGATCTTCAGTTCAGCCGAAAACAGGCCTGAGCGAGCCCCTGATGTTCACTTCGGGGAATAACATCGATTTTAGGCCATTTCCGGAAATGGCCGAAAATTGCTGTTTTCGGGCGAAGGTGAACACCGGGGAGGCCTGCAGAGGCTCGCGCAGGCTTCCCGAAGCCCCCACAGGCCTCCCCAAAGCGCCCCCAAGCCCAGGTAAGTAAAAAACTTTTTTTCTTTATTTCATGCTCCATAGGATGCATGTGTCCTATGGACCGATGCGTCCTATGGAGCGTAAAACACGGTAACCTGTTTCCCGTTGTCACTCCCTTGCACCTGGCACAGAGAAAGCCCACTTCTAAAACCAGGAGGTTGCTTATGGCTTGTAACCTGTGATGGTCTTTTCCTCCATGAATCTGTCCAACCCCCTTTTAAAGGCAACTAGGCCAGGTGCCATCACCACATCCTGTGGCAAGGGGTTCCACAGATGAATTACACGCTGGGTAAAGAAATATTTTCTTTTGTCCGTTCTAACTTTCCCTCCACTCAATTTTAGTGCATGTCCCCTGGTTCTGGTGTTGTGCGAGAGGGAGAAGAATTTCCCTCTATCCACTCTCTCCATCCCATGCATAATTCTATACATCTCAATCATGTCCCCCCTCAGGCGCCTTTTTTCTAGACTGAAAAGCCCCAGATGCTGTAGCCTTTCCTCATAAGGGAGGTGCTCCAGCCCACGAATCATTCTGGTCGCTCTTTTCTGCACCTTTTCCAATTCAACTATATCCTTTTTGAGGTGTGGTGACCAGAACTGGACACAATACTCCAGATGTGGCCTTACCATCAATTTGTACAAAGGCATAATGATATTGGCTGTTTTATTCTCAATTCCTTTTTTAATGATCCCGAGCATGGAATTGGCCTTCTTCACAGCCGCCGCACACTGGGTTGACACTTTCATCGACCTGTCCACCAGCACCCCAAGATCTCTCTCTTGATCCGTCAAAGACAACTCAGAACCCATTAGCGTATATGTGAAATTTTGGGTTCTTGCCCCAATGTGCATCACTTTGCACTTACTTACGTTGAAGTGCATCTGCCATTTTGCTGCCCATTCTACCAGTTTGGAGAGATCCTTCTGGAGCTCTTCACAATCCCTGCTGGTCTTCACCACCCGGAAAAGTTTAGTGTCATCTGCAAACTTGGCCACCTCACTGCCTATCCCCAACTCCAGGTCATTTATGAATAAGTTGAAAAGCAAGTCCCAAGACCGATCCTTGGGGCACACCGCTCCCGATCCTTGGGGCACTCCCACTCGCTGTTTCCTGGTCTTCAACCAGTTCCTAATCCACAAGAGGACCTGCCCTCTTATTCCCTGACTGTGGAGTTTTCTCAGGAGCCTTTCATGAGGGACCGTGTGAAACGCCTTCTGAAAATCCAGATATATAATATCCATGGGTTCTCTCGCATCCACATGCCTGTTGACCTTTTCAAAAAATTCTAACAGGTTTGTGAGGCAAGACTTCCCCTTGCAGAAGCCATGCTGACTCTCCCTCAGCAGAGCTTGTTCTTCTATGTATTTTAAGATTTTATCCTTAATGAGACTTTCCACCATCTTCCCTGGAACAGATGTTAGGATGGCCGGCCTGTAGTTTCCCGGGTCCCCCCTCCTTCCTTTTTTAAAGATTGGCGTGACATTAGCTATCCTCCAATCCTCTGGCACAGTGGCCGTTTTAAGGGACAAGTTGCATATTTTGGTCAAGAGGTCAGCAACTTCATTCTTGAGTTCCTTCAGAATTCTTGGGTGGATGCCATCCGCGCCTGGTGATTTATTGATCTTTATTTTGTCAATTAAGTCTGAGACGTCTTCTCTTTTAACCTCTATTTGACTTAATTCTTTAGTCAGGGGAGACCGTTCCAGCAGCGGTTTTTGCCCGAGGTCTTCTGCCGTGAAGACAGATGCAAAGAACTCATTTAATTTCTCTGCAGTCTCCAAGTCCCCTTTTATCACCCCTTTCTCTCCCTCACCATCCAGCAGACCAACCGTTTCCCTGGCAGGTTTCCTGCTTCTAACATATTTGAAGAAGCTTTTATTATTCCCTTTTATGTTGCCTGCCATACGTTCCTCAAAGTCTTTCTTGGCCTCCCGTATCATCTTTTTACATTTCTTTTGCCACAGTTTGTGCTCCTGTTTATTTTCCTCATTAGGGCAAGACTTAGGGCAAGGCTCGACCAAAGACAGGAGCCTCTCGGGAGCAAAAACGTGCCACCAAAAGTGCCGCATTGGAGCGAAGTTCCGGTGGTCGGGCAGTCTGAGTACCACCAGCAGTCGGACAAAGTACCACTGGTGGTACTGGTACCACTGGTTGAGAACCCCTGGTTTAGTCCATAACATATGTTGGGGCTTCTGCAGCTTGGTTACAATAGCTTAGTCCTCTCCTAGTCTTTCTGCTTTGTTTACTGCTTCTCCTAGTTCTCTTCTTGCACTGTCCTTCTAGTGGCAGAGGGAATTTGAAATGGGCAGACTTGGAAACGGCAAAGCACAGGTCATGTAGACAAATGTTCTGATTTTTTTTTTAATTGCCCGCTTGGTATTTACACTTCTTGTAAGTAACACTGCCTGGTGACAAGCTTTTATCCTGAAGACTGGGTTCAATTAATGCTATTAAAATTATTTGATCATCTGAAAAACTGAATTATAGCACAAAATGTGAACGTTGTGGGATTTTGCCAGTTTCATAGACACCTGCACAGAGATAAAGCGGCACCTCCACTGGTTTCATCATCTTTACATTACTCTTCAAAGGAAAATGAATCTCTTTAGGCATAGAACGTCTTTCGTCATACTAATTGTGGGATATTTCTAGTCTCCAGTATAGATTAATGTGTATATTTGTGTGCTTTCATAGCTAGTATTTTAATATGCATAAAACATGTTGTTTGTTTCCCTAATACTGTATTATTGCTGTCATCCAGGAGACATTGCATCCTAACTCTTAGGCTGCAATCCTGTGCATGCTTATCGGAGAGTAAGTTCCACTGAATGCAGTGTTTATCGGAGAGCAAGTTCCACTGAATGCAGTGCTATTTAATTCTGAGTAAACATGCATGGGATTGCACTGTTAGTTCCACAGATAAAAACAAACGAAAAGAAGCAGACCGTCCCCTTTTCTGGAAACAAAATACTGGCTCTAATGATACTCTTTCAATCATGCTGTTTACCAAAAAAGTAATGTAGACACTTTACCACCACGTCACGTGTGGCAATGAGCCGTATGAATAAACCATGCTGCAAGTGCAGTCCCAACGCCAGGGATGTGGATCAAGTCTCTGACTCCAAGTCTCGAGTCAAGTCCCAAGTCTCAAGTCAAGTCCCAAGTCTTTGCCCCCAAGTCCCAAGTCTTTGGTTGTGGGTTGCAAGTCCCTATCTATTTAAAGGTGAAAATGGGTTTAAACCTGAATAAAATTCAACTTGTTGTAAAAGGCTCAAAGTCTTGAGTCGAGTCTTTCGAGTCTTTTACAATTGCCGAGTCAAGTCCAAGTCAAGTCATTGACGCGACTTGAGTCCGACTCAAGTCCGAGTCAATAGACTCAAGTCTACATCACTGCCCAACACCAATGTTTTCAGGCATGCTTCTCACACATATGTACAGTCAGGATTTATCTCTCCATTAGATGACTACACATTCCCCCCACCTTGTGGAACGTACTTTCTAGCAAAGTGCTTCACAGTCCAGCATTGCCTCATCTAGTAGTGGTCAGAATAAGGACAGGTGGGAAGATCAGGCTGTGTCCCTTTGTAAACTCAGGGGATACCTTCGCCTTCTTTGGAAGAGAGTCTGTATCCACGCCAGTCAACAACTGCTTGCTTGCACAGTGCTGACTGTGCAACCCCCCTGCCTCCACCTCTGCCTCATGACAGTTACTGGTAGGGCCATACGTTTGCTTTACCTACATCAGCAAATGGAAAATGCTGCCGACAAATTGCTTTGCTGGCCACTGCTTCGCTTCACTTAAACAGCAAATACTCTCAAGAAGTGCACATGTGCAATATTTTGAGGGTTCTTTTGGGATGATTTGGTATCATTTTCTAGATACTCCACCTTACAAATTCAAGGTGGAGTATCTATCTTGGTGCATACTCCACCTTGGTGGATACTCCACCTTACAAATTAGAAGTAATGAAAGCTTCTAGTGAAAGCTAACATGCATTTGTAAGGTGGGAGGAACTCTCATTACTTAAATGTTTACAATTTCCACCAAGTGTTAGTTGTATGCAGAATTGTGTTTTCTGTTCACAGAGACAAAGAACTCTGCGTACAACACAACATCCTCAAGATGTGCAAGCATCAGCATCAAACATTTTGGAATGAAGCTTTACCTAATTCAGAAAAAAGGGGCACAGAATGTAGAAAATATCTCAAGAAATCAAATACTGGCTGACGTGTGGGGAGGCGGGAAGACATTATGTTAAAAATTACGTACCTTCTTCCAAGGTGTCAGCTTTAAACATTGATTTTTAATTCTACCACCTGAATTACAAAAGAACTCTGACTGGTTGGCATTTTATGCCGGATATCAATTAGCACACTGCCTGTGATTTCAAAATCCAACTGAGTTAAGAACAAGTCTGATGCTTGCTCAGGAAAAAGTTATATTTGCAAGGCACTGTGTGACTTTCAAGTGCCTCACTGACTGATGCTCCAGTTAATTATAGCAGCAAACCTCACATTTTTTACTTTGCCTTCTGCACAATTAGCTTGATCAAGTCACTGTGCACGCCATCCAGTACCATAAAATCTTATGTAGGTTGAACCCCAAACCCAACGTGGAGTCACATAAAGCACAATTAAGTGGGGTGAGTGAGTGTAGTGATTGTGGCAGCCCAATCCTACTTTATAATTCCCTGCACAGCTAAAGCATGAAATGAGAAAAGTAATACACAGATAATAAACAAGCACTTCAAATTGGTATCTCTTTTTCTTAAAACGTCAACATAATGATATTCAGCTTTATATTCAGTGTTCCAAACAAAGGATTGCTTCCCAGAAATGTCCCACCAATCCAGTGTCTCACAGCTCTCCTGTTTGATTCAATCAACGTTGGGTTCTCTTCAGCAGATGTGGCCTTCTGTTGCTATCTCTGCTCATCTTTTGCAAATTGTAGTCCCCTGAAATAATGAACTTGCAGACTCATCTGTAAGCTTTAACCCAGGGTTTCTCTGAAATTCTCCTGAAGTGAACCTATTCATGAAGTGAACCTATTCATTCTCCCTAGAGAAATGATTCACAGTAGGCTTGCCATATTTTCCCATTTTCCAACCGGGACACCCCCCCCCCAGTTTTAATTAATTAGGGTTAATTAATTAAACCAGAAGTGCCTTGTGGAAGCCTCTGCGGGCTATTCTGAGGCCCTCAGAGGCCAGGAACAGGCTTCCAGACCAGCATGCGACTCCATCCAGGCCTCTGGAGAGGCAAACTGACGTTCTGCCTAGGGACCTCTGTTGTATATCCAGGGGGTCGCTAGGTGGGATGTCGTTCAATGGGGGACCCCTGTAGCAGGTTTTCACGTTGCCAGAAAGTGTTCAGCGCTGCCGGAAAATGAGTTCCTGCAGCGCAGGGTGACCACAGGATTGGGGCCTTAGATTTCCAGCCCTTCGAGGAGGACGAGGTTACACAGGGTTGTCTGTTGACTGAAGTTTTTTGTAGTCTGGTAAATATTTTGCACTTATAACTGCAATGCATTTTTCCCTTCATTTTAAACTTACGGTAAAGGCTTTATAAGCAGTTAGTGCCTGAAACATCAAGAATTGGAATCTGAATACACTCAAAAAAAAATCCATTGTTTAGTGAACACATGCTGTTGCCATAGTAGCCAAATACATTAGCAATTCAACCTCAATGTAACACAATATATGCAACAATAGTGATGACATAAATAAATGCCATTTCTGTCCAATTTTTATATAAAGCTTGAAAGATGAGTAAAGAATAAGTCCTCAACAGACACATTCCTTTCAGTACTAAATGCGCTTGATTTAGGCCATCACCATGGAGGCACTTAGTCCATTGGATTACTCTGCAGTAAATGCTTTCAGGTCTTGGCCTTAATTATAGCTTTCTTTTGACACGTTAATGTTTGCAATAATTTATTGACTCACACAGCATTAGGAATATGGATATTTTTAAAGGCAGGGTGAGTTTTGATTATGTCTACCTGTCAGGTCATTTCAGGGAATAGGCCGGGTCACCAAAACAGAGCACAGCTTTCAGTACATGATATAGAACAGCCTTCCTGGCCTGTTAACCATTAACAGAACTGCCTCATTCTTGACACAGCAGAACTTATGGTTGGAATAGCAGCATCACAGTTAAAGTTCACTATTACATCTCTTCTCCGTCCCCAGCCTCCTCACCTTGAATTACTGTCAAATTTTACTTCACAACGTGCAGAACAGAGAACTACCTACTCTGACTTGGTGACACTGTAAAAATGAGGGAAACAGACAGAATCTGGCAGAGGATAGAAGCCAAACGGCACAATCCTCCGTAACATTAGAACGGCGGAGCACGCTCTCCGCCGTTCTAAAGTGTCGCGAATGTGCCGTAAAGCATGCCCATGACTACTCCAGAGTAAGGGAGGCAGGCGCAAGGCCGGCCTCCCTCACTCTGTCACTGGACCAGGATGTGGCTGCTGGCGGAAGGTAAGAGCTCCCGCCGGCGGCCGTACGAGCGGTCCAACGGGTGAGGGAGGTGGGCCATTGGCCTAGCCGGCCCGGGAGGGGGATGGTGTCTGCCATATCCTCATCCCCGCTGGGCCGGCTAGGCCATTACACAGCCTCCTCTACTTCCACCAGCTATTTAGCTGGCAGAAAACCGTGGAGGCCTTTTGGGCCGGCCCCGGTTTACACCCGGGGAAGGGGATGAACGTCCCCTTCTCCAAGTAGACCTCTGGCCTGCCATCAGATGGGCAGCCCAGGTGCAGGATCCGGCGGGCGGCCCTGGTCCACCGGCCGGATCCTTACACAGGATTGCGCTGAATTAGTGTTAAGAACCACACCTCCCGCAGGGACTATAGAGGGGCATGTCTCAGGTGACTGGACATTACACTGCCCTCCGGAGTCCTGCAGATGGTGTTGCATCCAAATTCCAATAACCCACCCCCCTTTGGCCAAAACCACTTGGTGAACGTTTGTGCACCTTCACCCTCATCTCCGTTTTCCTTTAACCACCAAATTATATAGTTGATCATAAATGGTTCCATGAAAATAACTTTTTTTCTCTGTATGCACATGTTATATGTGCTTTAAAGAACACTGCTGGCACTGGCGTTGCTGCAGGGGGCGGAGCTCTAAGTTCTGCTGTGGTCCGACCTTCCGTTACACGGGAGCACAAAGCGCCCCGCCCCCTCGCCTTCGGAGCCATTCAAGGGTGAAAGCATTGAATGGCTTGAATGACTCTGAAGGCGAGGGGGCGGGGGCGCTTCGTGCTCCCGTGTAATGGAGGGTCAGACCGTGGCGGAACTTAGAGCTCCGCCCCACCTTCAGCAATGCCAGTGACTGCTGGTAATGTGAGGCTACAGCTGGAAACTCTCAGCAGTATGCAGAACTGACCCATGTGAAGAGCATCTTCCTGGGACATGAATGGTTCCAAGTACTGGACTGGCTCTACCATGGTCTTGTCTGTTCCAAAGGCTTTCCTGTTTAGACTAGAACTTCGCATGGACAGTTATTGCCTTTACTACTTCTGACTTGGTTATTGGCACAGTCTGCTTGGCTTCTGGTATGATTCATGGACCCCGTTTGAGAGCTGCCCGCATCTCAGCTCGGAAGGCGCTTGAAGGGCCTGGTAGACTGCTGAACCTTTTCAATTTTACTGCTTAACTGGAAACCACAGAAGGCTGCTTAGAGACTTTAATCATTACATTTTGAGTGCACTCATTATGTGCTACTCCCTAGGTGGCTACAGGCTCTTCTGTTTTATCTACCCTATTAAGCGATATGTCGTTTGTTAGCCACAAGTCACTGTGATTGTTGGAAGCCACAAAGGTTAGTACAGAAGTTAAGTTGCAAACACTGGAGGACCTTCAGTATTTGCCTCTGATCCTGGTTGAACAGGCACATTATTCTGCCTTTCTCTCACTACATTACTTACTCAGAACTTAAGCTCATCCTGTTAACACAGTAATAAATCTGTGGAAACTGAAGTTACTGTACATCCTTGTTTTATTTCTTTCTGTGTATTTTCTACCATAACACTTTCTGATGAGCGAATATTCAAGAAAGGGACAAGTGCAAAAAAAAAAAATCTATGCATGAAGTTAGGGCCTTTAACACTTACACTTCGTGGGTGTGCATAATGCAGATAAATCCTGTCGTCCAATCATCACTATGTACCAGGGCCATTTTTTTTGGGGGGGGGGATAATTGTCCATGATAAGTTGCTAACCTTATTTTGCTTTTAGGTGAGACCGTGCGAGGGGTCGGGAGTCTTTTTCAAAATTTGTCAGAATGAGTTTCTAGTCTGGTCGTTCTTCAAGTTTTAGTCCACTTTTCTGGGGAAGTTAAATCTGAGAGATGGTTAGGAAGCAGATGTATCCCATGCAGAATGCGCGTGGTCGTAAATGCATGTCCATGAATGCTAAAGCATCATGTAATTGCACAGCCAGGTGTTCCAGATGCTGCAGCTGGCAAACTTCAATTTTGGACTGTTGCTATCACATATAGAACAATTTCTAGTATATCTTCATGCTTGTGGTTAAACACCTTCTTTGTTCTAATTCATGTGGGATCAAGCCTGTTGCAGAGAAAATGATTGTAGCATACAGCAGGTCGAGAAGAGCAATGCGGTATAAGGCAGCATAATGATGCTCCTCGTAATAAAATTTTCCATATTGTTTACTTTTTCATTGTATACCATTGCTTTATTAATCTTATATACACTGTGTAACAGATTGGATAAGTAGGTTGTTAAAAAAAGAAAACATCAGGACGATCTTCCAACCAATGAAAAAGATTAACCAATACCTCTACTCGGCTAAAGACAAAAGACCCCCATTAACACAACCTGGGGTCTATAGCAGGGGTTCTCAACCTTTGGAGGCCCGGGTACTCCCTAAGGTAAAGGTAAACGTGACCCCTGACAATTAAGTCCAGTCGTGTCCGACTCTAGGGTGTGGTGCTCATCCCATTTCAAAGCCGAAGAGCTAGCGTTGTCCGAAGACGCCTCCGTGGTCATGTGGCCGGCATGACTCTCCTTGCCGCAGTGCGTAGCATGCAGCTGGAACACGGAGCGCTGCTTACCTTACCACAAGCGGTACCTATTTATCTACTCGCATTAACATGCTTTGGAACTGCTAGGTTGGCAGGAGCTGGACCAAGCAACGAGAGCTCACCCCGTCGCGGATTCGAACTGCCGACCTTTCGATCGGCAGCTCATGGTTCAGTGGTTTAACTGAACCATGAGCTGCGCCACTGCACCACCCGCTGGCCTTGGGTACTCCTTATCACGGTCCAATTTTCTTAAGTACTCCCTACTAATTAATTGCTAATTAATTGGATTAATCAATTAATTAGCTAATTAATCGTTAAATGAAAAAAGTACTAAAAATTTTAAATGTGAAAAATGTCTACTTAACTCTGTGTGTGTGTGTGTGTGTGTGTGTGTGTGTGTTTGTGTGTGTGCGCGTGTGCGTGTGTGTGAGAGAGAGTCAGACAGACAAAGATGGGGGGATTGCATTTAAGTTCTAATTAACAAGTAATTACTACTGACTGATGCTGATAAGGGGCAGGCTCTGGCGTACCCCCTGCCGCTGGTCCGCGTACCCCTAGGGGTTCACATACCACAGGTTGAGAACCTCTGATCTATAGACTACCATGTTCGTGTGGTCAAGTATATATAGGAACCACAAAAAGGTTCATTTCAACCCATATTGAGGAACAGAAAAGGAATTGCAGGCAAATATCAATACATATCACAAGAGTGTCTCTGTTTTCTTCAGGTGAGAGATGTTGGTGCTTAAGGAGAGTTTCCATGAAGCTACATTGCATATACAAAGTTTTATGGAGTTCTGTAGCTGCTTCAGAAGGGTGTAGGATTGTGATACTGTCTCTTTAAGACCAGGCTGGCAGAGACGTATTTCCTGGCAGACCAGGCTGACAGAAGACGTATTTCCTGATGGAAATGTATTATTTTATTTATTTATTCATTTATTTAGAGTATTTTTATCCCGCCTTTCTCCCCTAAGGGACACAAGGTGGCTTACAACAAAAAAAGAGAATACAATACAAAAAATACAATACAAAAATAATCACATTTTAAAACAGTAAAAAACAATTAATGAAAATTAATAAAAACAGTATCTAAAAATCGATTAAAAAGATCATAAAAGGTAAAGGTGACCCCTGACAATTAAGTCCAGTCGTGTCCGACTCTAGGGTGTGGTGCTCATCCCCATTTCAAAGCCGAAGAGCCAGCGTTGTCCGTTGTCTCTGTGGTCTTGTGGCCGGCATGACTCTCCTTGCTGCAGCACGTAGCAACACGGAGCGCTGTTTACCTTCCCGCAAGCGGTACCTATTTATCTACTCACATTAACATGCTTTGGAACTGCTAGGTTGGCAGGAGATCATAGCTACAATTAAAACAGGAGCATAAAAACAGCAGCACCCCCACTTGTACCAGCAAGATGTTAAAAAAGGCAAGGGCTCAGAAGGCTTCTTTGAACGAGAAGGTTTTTAAGCCTCGCCGGAAAGTGTCCAAGGAGGGAACAGTTCGTAAGTCAAAGTGGAGGGAATTCCATAAGGTTGGTGCCACTACTGAGAATACCCTGTTTCTGGCTGCCGCCCCTCACACCTCCCTGGGCGACAGCACCCGCAAAAGGGCCTTCTCTGATTATCTAAGGAGACGAGACGGACTATATAGAAGTAGGTGGTCTCTCTAATATCCTGGCCCCAAGCCATATAGGGCTTTAAAGGTCAAAACCAGCACTTTGAATTGGGCCTGGAAATGAATCGGCAGCCAGTGCAGCTGTCAGAGGAGCGGCCCGACGGAGTCAAACCGCCTACCTCCAGTGACCACAAGGGCCGACGCATTCTGCACTAATGGCAGTTTCCGAACCGTCTTCAAGGGCAGCCCCACATAGAGCGTGTTACAATAATAATCTAGTTGTGATGTCACCGTGGCATGGATCACTGTGGTCAGGTCTGCACAATCCAAGTACGGTTGTGGCTGGCGCACCAGCTGAAGCTGGGCAAAGGCCTCCCTGGCCACAGCCGCCACCTGGGAATCTAGGAGCAGCTGCGGGTCCAGGCGGACCCCCAAACTGCAGACCTGCTCCTTCAGAGGGAGTGCAACCCCCTTCAGAGCAGGACGATACTCTAGTACCTGCATTGTTGATTTCCGGACCAGGAGAACCTCTGTCTTGTCCGGGTTTAGTTTCAGCTTATTAGCCCTCATCCAGGTCCCAACCGCCTCCAGGCAGCACTCCAGAACCTCAACAGCCACCCTGGAATCAGGTGGAAAGGAGAGATGGAGCTGGGTGTCATCAGCATATTGATAGCACCCAACTCCAAATCCCCAGATGACCTCTCCCAGCGGTTTCATGTAGATGTTAAATAGCATGGGGGACAAGATGGAACCCTGTGGCACCCCACACCTCAAGGGCCAGGATGCCGAACAGGCGTCCCCAAGCACCACCATCTGGGACCTCTGTCAAGTAGGAGTGGAACCACCACAGAACGGTGCCCCGACCCCCAACTCGGCTAGTCGGCCCAGAAGGACACCATGCTCGATGGTGTCGAAAGCCGCTGAGAGGTCCAGCAGAACCAACAGGGATGCACTCCCCCTGTCCAGTCCTTGGCGTAGATCATCCACCAAGGCGACCAAGGCTGTTTCCGTCCCAAAGCCCGGCCTGAAACCAGACTGAAAGGGATCTAGATGATCTGCTTCATCCAGGACCCTCTGGAGTTGAGACGCCACCACCCGCTCAATTACCTTGCCCCAAAAAAATGTATGAGAGGAAAGGGCGGAGGCTTGCAGCCAGATCCATTTCATCTTGATATTTCTTTAACCCCAGTCAAGAACAAAAGGATTACAGCCCCCAACTCTGAGTCATCCTTGAGTCCTGCCTCTCACAGTATATGACGAAGAGAATGATTAAGTTAGGAGGAGACTATATGTTCATGAACATATATGTTCATGAACTACAGTCATTTTGGGAAGCAGCTTTTTATTACTATTTTTCTTGACTGTTCTTTCTTGCCTATATTTTTTTCTTTAGGCTAGCCTCAGTGATGATAATCAACTAGCAATTGAAAAGTTGCAAATATTTACACAGTACTTAACTTGGAAAAGAGAAATGGAAATTAATGGCTCAATCCTATCCTCGAATTGATGCCAGATAATGTTCCCCATTTTTCAGCCCACTCTACCACCTTTCTCTCCTTGGATGTAACGTAACACCAGCTATATAGCTGGCATAGGTCTGAGGAGACCCATAGGTGACCTGTAGGTTTGTTGTTGTTGTTGTTCAGTCGTTAAGTCGTGTCCGACCCTTCGTGATCCCATGAACCACATCCCGCCAGGCCTTCCTGTCCTCCACTGTCTTCCTGAGTTCGCTCATTTTCATGTTTGTTGCATCGGTGATGCTGTCTAACCATCTCATCCTTTGCCTTCCCCTTCTCCTTTTGCCTTCAGTCTTTCCCAGCATCAGCGTCTTCTCCAGAGACTCCTCTCTTCGCATTAGGTGGCCAAAACATTTGAGTTTCAGCCTTAGTACCTGTCCTTCCAGGGAACAGTCAGGGTTGATTTCATTTAGGATTGACTGATTTGATCTCCTAGCAGTCCAAGGGACTCTCAGGAGTCTTCTCCAGCACCACAGTTCGAAAGCATCTATTCTTCGGCGCTCAGCCTTCCTTATGGTCCAACTCTCGCAACCATACATTGCGAACCATACTCTCGCAAACCAGACCTGTAGGTTTACATGGAGGTAAATGAAAACATTTTTACTTACCTTCAAGTTGCAACCCCCCCATAGCATGCATGCAGCATGTATGAACCTTCATGACTCAGCTATGTGCTACATAGCACAATCTTATGAAAGGATCCGGCCGGTGGCCCATGGCTGCTCGCCGGATCCTGTTCCCCGGCGGCCAGGCTCCCGCCTTCCTCCAGCAAAATTGCTGGCGGAAATAGGAGGCGGCAGTGTAACAGCCCAGCTGCCCGGTGGGGTCCGGGATACGACCAAGGCTATCCCCCTCCCAGGCCTGCTGTTCCAATGGTCCCCTCCCTCGCCCAGTGAAACGCCCCCCTGCCTGCCGGATCCAGACTTACCTGGTCCGGTGGCCGTGGGATCGTCCCGGCGCTGGAGCAAGGGAGGCTGGCCTCTGCGCCGGCCTTCCCTGCTCACGAGTCATCGCTAACGTGCTTTACGACACGTTCGCAACGTCTCCCAGTGACGGAACACTCGTTCCGTCGCCGGCAATTCCGGTAGGATTGCGCAGACAGTGTGGCGGGGGATAAGAATGGGCTGGTAGGTTATGAAGCCACAAATGAATACATGAAAAGTAACAGGTGTCAGGGCTCAAGACTACCAGGAAGCGGTGTCCCAAAACTCTACACATTCTCAGAGTCATGGTCCTCTTTAAGTTTGAAGAAAAACATTTGACTCCTATATGTGCTCTCTGGGAAACAATAGAAAATAAGATATTTTTACAGGAAAAAAAATATTTATAGAAAAATAAATTATTTTTACCTCAGTGCCAATAATTGCAACCACTGGTGGTGATACCTATAATCTTCGAGAATGCATTAAAGATTTCTATGATGTAGTTATGCTCAAAAGATATGTTTGGGCATTCTATTTGCTATATTATCTGGAGGTTTCCTGTAATACTCCATTTGGGTATTAGAAAGAAAGGAAATATTAAACAATTTCCATAACATATCTTGATACATATGTAAATAGAAATTATATCTGAGTGCTCCGTTTAATAAAAAGCAGATACCATGCAACTGCAAAGAAACATTTATAAAAGAGAGCTTTAAAAAATAATAAAAATTTAAAAGTTTAAAAATTTAAAAAGTTGCTTGTAAACATTAAACCATAGTATGTGTCTTATATTGCATATAAAAAATAGAGACTTGAAACATGGGGGATTGAACAAACGTGAGGGATGAATTTAGTTTTGCAGAAAGGTCAACAATGGGGGAATTTTCTCTGACAAATATAAGTACTTGCAGGAAGCGTTTTCTTCTCATCCTTCCTGCTATGGTATACATGACATTCTTCAAGCATTCCAGGGCCCATCTCCTTCAGCATTCTCTTTTCAGCAGCAGCCAGCCAGAAATCTCTGGGCATTCCCCAAATGAGCCACTTTCGGAGTATGAAACTGCATTCACAATTCACATTCACTGTTCAGTGATACATTTCTATGTACTGTTCCATGTCACTTAACAAAGTTTGGGCTTCCAGGGCATTTGACATCCATGCCAGGGATGGAGGGAGTAACGGGGTCTTCACAGAGAGGTATCCGGAGAGGCTTCCCTGCTGGGTACACTTTGGGTATAAAGGGGCAGCCTAGGAAGGTTCAGGGATGGGGGTTGAGGGTGGCTTCCATGGACTTCTGATTGTGTCATTGGGGATAGTACAGGGTCTTGAATATGGAATCGAAATTGGGGGGAAATGCAACAAATAAATAGTTTAACAGCACCATCTTATTACATGTCTATTTGAGTTCAATGAGACGGGCAGCCCAATCCACTGTAGCTTTCTGGCGGCAGAACAAGTGCTCCGCCACCGGAAGCCGTCGCAAACATGCCCTAAGGCACATTTGTGATAACTCTAGAGTAAGGGCCACCAGCGCTAAGCAAGCAGCCTGCCATCGGATCTCCATGCAGCCGCCGGAGGAAGGTAAGCAATCCTGTGGCGGCTGCATGGGTGGTCCGGGCGGCGAGGGAGGGGGCCCATTGGCTGAGGGGGCCCAGGAGGGCCCATTGGGCTGTCCCCAGTTTACATCTGGGGAAGGGGACAAACGTCCCCTTTCCCTGAGTAGACCTCCAGGCCGTGTCAGCACGGCCCGGAATGGGATAGGATCTGGCGGGCAGCCCTGGGCCTCCCGCCGGATCCTTAGTTAGGATTGCATTGTTACTTGCAGGCAAATGGATATAGGATTGTAATTTTAATGAAGCTCATTCAGAATTGGTGAGAGAAGTTTGGCCATCACGAATCTAAAACGAAGGGGTGGACCAATTAAATTCAGTGTTTCTTTATGAACTTCAGTTCCATCTCTAGGCCGTATATGTTACATGAAATGCACTACGTTTACAGTGTAACACAGTGACAACTTTATATTCTTGAGTACCCATGCTTACAAAACAAAAGAGAGTGTGATTTTAAAAAGCAACCAACCCGAACCTGTCGAATGATGCTATTGAAACACCCTGATGATGAAAAGGACACATTCTCTCTGTTCAGGGGCAGCAACCAGCCTGTGTCAAAGGCACTTGTTTCTTTCAGAGAAGCCTCAATTGCAACAAACTTTGTGCCTATGCAAGAATTTGGACTCGGCTTCTTTCTGTCTTCAGTCTCAGCACACTGAGCAACACTGGAACAAGTCATTTATTTTTACCACCGTTTTCAACAAACTATGGTTGTCCTGCTCCTTCATACTATATCTCAGCATTTTCAAGAGAACCTTTACATGTAGTTCCCAAATGCATTTCAAATGTCTAAAAAATGGAAAAGAAATATTCTCACTTAAAATGCCACTATTTTGCAAAGGATGGGTTGATTTTTTCTTCTTCTCTACTGTGGTATTTTAATAGACAACTCGAATGTGTTTTCTAACAAAAAGTGTTATATTGCATAAGTTATCTTATCAAAGATACCTGGGCCAATGAAATGTTTTTCATTGTGGGCATGGCAATTTTTTTTTTTGTCTGCATAAGCACTTCTCATTGAAAAGAAGTTTTTTTCACAAAACGTTCTTGGAAGGCAGAATGCATTTTTTTTAATGATAAGCCAATGTAGATTTCAAAAAGAATTCAAAATATACAATGTTTTATAACAAAATGAAAGTTCCCCATAGAATATACCAAATACTGACTAAACATTGAGTGAAGGGAAAAATAGGGAAAAGGCTGAAAAGAGAACTCATTTAAAAAAGATTGGTCAATGAGAAAAATGGAATATTTTTGTACGTGTGTGTATGTGTGTGTGTGTGCGTGTGTGAATCCTGACCATGACTCATTTGCCTTTGTATTATTTTGTTTGTGATAAGGTGGTTATAGGAACTTGGGCTACAAAAGAGGAATTTCTTACCATAAATTCATATTCAGGAAGAGGGAAGAAAACATTTTTTCCCAGCGGCTGCAATCCTTGGGATCACCGCCACCATGCTGTCCCTGCCCCTTAATGTGGCAGGAGACAGCATCTGGTTCTGCTGGTGGGTCGTGACCCACCAGTTTGAGAACCGCTGCATTCGTGTATATGTGAAGTTGATTTCTTGCGCCAATGTGCATTATTATTATTATTATTATTATTATTATTAACAGTATTTACACTTACTTTGAAACTCATCTGCCATTTTGCTGCCCATTCTTCCAGTTTGGAGAGATCCTTCTGGAGCTCTTCACAATCCCTTCTAGTCTTCACCACCTGGAAGTATTTAATGTCATCCACAAACTTGGCCACCTCGCTTCTTATCCCCAACTCCAGGTCATTTACGAACAAGTTGAAAAGCACCAGTCCCAAGATCCTTGGGGCATGCCACATTTCACCTCTCTCCATTGTGAATATTGCCCATTGACACCCACTTGCTGTTTCCTGGCATTCAGCCAGTTCCGAATCCATAAGAGGACCTAATCTCTTATTCTCTGACTGTGGAGTTTTCTCAGGAGCCTTTGGCTAAGATATAGTATGAAGGGATCAGATCAGTTCTAATAAACTTTTAAAAACATTTTTGTAGTACAGTAGGTGCTTGTGGAATTACTCACGTATGGTCATTATGACTGACAGCCCAACTATCAAATACCCCCCTGCCATTGGAGCCCCTCCACCAGACCACGCGCTGCATCCTGGGGGGGGGAGTCCCCGAGGTCTCCTCTGGGTAAGGGAACATCTGTTCTCTTGCCCGGGGGTAAGTCTCCATCGCCTGCATTGGTCCTTGACAGGCGATGGAGATTGAGGTCTGGAAGGCAGATTGAGGCCTGGAAAGGGGAAAGGATATTGGAGGTGCCACTGCCATTGATACCGCCCTTTCTGGCCTTGATCTGTCCCTCCCCACCCTGGTCTCTGCCCCATTTCTCCCCTCCCTGCCCTGTCTCCCCTCCCTGCCCTCCCTCTCCCTCCCTGCCCCTCCACCACCCACCTCTCTACCACCCCCTGTGCTGACTTACCATCACTGGGGGATGTGAACGGACTGCTGGTGCACTTCCGTGGCCACACGTCGCTTGCAGCAGCAGCCCAGCTGCCCAAAATGGTGTGTCGCATTTTGCGACAGTCATGAAGGAGTCAATAAAATCTAGGAGCTGTAATGAAGTTGCACTCAAAGACTGCTCCAGAGCAGTCTCTGGCATTAGGCAATTGAACATTTGAATATGCAGGAGCAGTTTTCCATTCTTCAGAAATGGAAATGCTGAATCCTGGGTTGATCTTTGCTTCCTGTTTCCAACGTCCTTGAGAGCTACAGTCTTTTTTGGTCCTGTGGAGAGCTGTCCCTTATGCTTCCTTTTGTTGTATTAGCCTACATCTGTGTTGAGGAAAAAAAATGATTCAAAGATCGCTCTGATCTTTCAGCCATTTTCTGAGCATTGTGCTCCATGTGAAGTCTGTTTTTAGAGGAGGGTTAAAATTGGTATTGATGCAAAATCTGTAAAACATGTGCAAAGGCCACTGGAGAAATCATATCCAATGTAGAAGAGCGCTATAAAAACAGCGCTCCCACTTATGCTGGAAAGCAGTGGGGTATCTGGTACAGATCAAAAAGTGGTGAGAGGCAAACTAACTCACTAATAGAGATAACCATTGAAAAGTGGAAGTTTTAGTATATGTGGTTTCTTAATTCAGCAATGCCACTCAAAAACCCATTACTCCTCTCCTGCTGGTGCTCTTATGGAGGAGAAAAGAGCATTCACAGAGGCCCTGTCAGAGTTCAGAGCCACTGTGTATGGCTCTGCGGTGAAAAGGAAGGGAAGGAATACAGTTTGGAAAATCATTGACCTTTGGCGGGCTTTCAAGGTTTAAGTTTTGAGAAGCAACAACGACCATCTTCCAGCTTCAGGTGTTAAGGAGGAAATTAACTAGACATGAAGAGCATCACCAAAGCCTCCAAACTCAGTTAGGAAAGATTGTTATTCACCTTTTTGCCGCTCCGGGAGCGAGAGCGGACGAGCTGGGTGAGTGCAGCCCAGCCCAGCTGGCGGAGGAGCAGCAGGCAGCAGCAGGAGCGCGGCGGCAAAGACAGCGGCGGCGGGGTAACTCAATAATGTATCATTTATTTTAATGTAAATAAATAAATTGCCCCCTATTCACTTTTTAATATTAAATTGATTTTTTAAATTTTTATTAATTTTGATTGATTGATTAATTAATTAATTAATTGTGGGGGTGTCCCAGTTTAAGGGGGGGAAATCTGGTAAGCCATAAGAACATAAGAAGAGCCCTGCTGGATCAGGCCAAAAGCCCATCTAGTCCAGCTTCCTGTATCACACAGTGGCCCCACCAGATGCCTCAGGGAGCACAAGACAACAAGATAACCTGTTTCCCGTTGACGCTCCCTTGCACCTGGCACAGAGAAAACCCACTTCTAAAACCAGGAGGTTGCTTATGGCTTGTAACCTGTGATGGTCTTTTCCTCCATGAATCTGTCCAAACCCCTTTTCAAGGCATCTAGGCCAGGTGCCATCACCACAGATGAATTACAAGCTGGGTAAAGAAATATTTTCTTTTGTCTGTTCTAACTCTCCCTCCACTCAATTTTAGTGCATGTCCCCTGGTTCTGGTGTTGTGCGAGAGGGAGAAGAATTTCCCTCTATCCACTCTCTCCATCCCATGCATAATTTTATACGTCTCAATCATGTCCCCCCTCAGGCGCCTTTTTTCTAGGCTGAAAAGCCCCAGACGCTGTAGCCTTTCCTCATAAGGGAGGTGCTCCAGCCCACGAATCATTCTGGTCGCTCTTTTCTGCACCTTTTCCAATTCAACTATATCCTTTTTGAGGTGTGGTGACCAGAACTGGACACAATACTCCAGACGTGGCCTTACCATCGATTTGTACAAAGGCATAATGATATTGGCTGTTTTATTCTCAATCCCTTTTTTCATGATCCCGAGCATGGAATTGGCCTTCTTCACAGCTGCCACACACTGGGTCGACACTTTCATAGACCTGTCCACCAGAACCCCAAGATCTCTCTCTTGATCCGTCACAGAACTCAGAACCCATTAGCGTATATGTGAAATTTTGGTTTCTTGCCCCAATGTGCATCACTTTGCACTTACTTACATTGAAGCGCATCTGCCATTTTGCTGCCCATTCTCCCAGTTTGGAGAGATCCTTCTGGAGCTCTTCACAATCCCTGCTGGTCTTTACCACCCGGAAAAGTTTAGTGTCATCCGCAAACTTGGCCACCTCACTGCCTATCCCCGACTCCAGGTCATTTATGAATAAGTTGAAAAGCACCTGTCCCAAGACCGATCCTTGGGGCACACCGCTTTTCACCTCTCGCCATTGTGAAAATTGCCCATTGACTCCCACTCGCTGTTTCCTGGTCTTCAACCAGTTCCTAATCCACAAGAGGACCTGCCCTCTTATTCCCTGACTGTGGAGTTTTCTCAGGAGCCTTTCATGAGGGACTGTGTCAAACGCCTTCTGAAAATCCAGATATATAATATCCACAGGTTCGCTCGCATCCACATGCCTGTTGACCTTTTCAAAAAATTCTAACAAGTTTGTGAGGCAAGACTTCCCCTTGCAGAAGCCATGCTGACTCTCCCTCAGCAGAGCTTGTTCTTCTATGTATTTTAAGATTTTATCCTTAATGAGACTTTCCACCATCTTCCCTGGAACAGATGTTAGGCTGACTGGCCTGTAGTTTCCCGGGTCCCCCCTCCTTCCTTTTTTATAGATTGGCGTGACATTAGCTATCCTCCAATCCTCTGGCACAGTGGCCGTTTTAAGGGACAAGTTGCATATTTTGGTCAAGAGGTCAGCAACTTCATTCTTGAGTTCCTTCAGAACTCTTGGGTGGATGCCATCCGGGCCTGGTGATTTATTGATCTTTATTTTGTCAATTAAGTCTGAGACGTCCTCTCTTTTAACCTCTATTTGACTTAATTCTTTAGTCAGGGGAGACCGTTCCGGCAGCGGTATTTGCCCGAGGTCTTCTGCAGTGAAGACAGATACAAAGAACTCGTTTAATTTCTCTGCAGTCCCCAAGTCCCCTTTTATCACCCCTTTCTCTCCCTCACCATCCAGCGGACCAACCGTTTCCCTGGGCCCAAAGCCTACTCATTGGGCCCCCTCCTAGCTGGGTGGGCCCCAAGACAGTCATTTCACCACTACCACAGAAAGGTTATGGTCACAGCGATGGTCTCAGGAGTCAGCAGTGGACATTTCTGAGGGCCTTGGTCTATCCAGTGATGCCATTCCTTATTGCTGGCCTGCTCTTGGTGAATTGCTGCACAGGGGCTACAGGATGCCACTGTGCACCTCATGCGTAGCAATCCCCCCCTCCACTTCTCTCCTGAGCTCCAGTCTGTAAACAATTGCAGGAGAATGGAACGTTCCTTTATAGTTTCAGAAGAAATGCAGCTAGCAATTTAAATCATTAAACCATATTAGTGCAGAACAATGCAACAATGGACTAATTATTATTTTTGATTACAGTGTTTCAAAGAGCACACAGTAGTAAAGTTATCCATAGCAATGTTGCATTGTAAGTTATCATTCCAGAAAGTAGCAAACAAGCCCTATATGTGGTGGGAATTGTGGATTTATTGGAGTCCTTTCCTGCACGTTATAAAAGATGTAAACTTCACCAATACCTGACAATTATTGACTGCATTCATTATTGCCATGATTCTTTAAGCTGTATCTCTAGGAGAATGTGAGAGGGACTGCAGCTCAGTGGTGGAGCACATGTAGAAGGTCCTGGCAACTCCAGGTAAGGCAGAGAAAATGTCCTGTCTGAAACCCTGGAGAGCTGCAGCCAGTTTGTGTTGACAGTTCTGAGCTGGATGGACCAGTGGATTGACTCAGTAGAAGGCAGCCTCCTATGCAGGGTATGCTGCTCCCAGTGATATAGACTTGAGTCTATTGAGTTGGACTCAAGTTGCGTCAATGACTTGACTCAGCAATTGCAAAAGACTTGAAAGACTCGTCTTGAGACTTGGAGCTTTTTATGACAAGTCGAATTTATTCAGGTTTAAACCCATTTTCCCCATTAAATAAATATCCACGGTTCTCAAATTCTTCCCTTGCGCTCTCTTGTTCTGCCAGCACCTGGAAGATATAATGCATCCTGAAGCTATCCACAGCCATTCTACAGCTTTAGTCAATTACACTAGTAGTGCTCCAGAATGCCTTGCCGTGCCACAGTAAGTATAGGGTTCGCTACTAACCATGTGGGGGACGGGAGGTGTTGCTATATTTTCATTCATCAGATACCGGTCCAGAAAAGTCCTTGAATTATGTCAGTATGATCAATACTGTAAAAGCAGGGTTGTCATCAAATTTGGCCTAAGTATAAGTCATGATAGTTACATGGTGCATATCCACTTGTCAAATTCAGTACCATGTTCTTCTGGGCCATAAATTCAGTAGCATTGATTACTGGCGCTATTGTAACAATTTTGAATTAACATAATATAATAGAGTTCTCCACATTCATTTCAGCTGCAGTGCTAGTACTTCATTCTTGACCAGGATGAATGTTTTATCTACTCCCAGAAAAATCTGTGGTTCCGTACATCATTAACGTTCTGTTTCCTTTTTTTGTTATGTTTGATCTCACACAGAATATGTTTTTGTCCTTTAACATGGTGATCTCTTTTGACTGCTGGTGCCTGGAGAAAGGCACGCCTGAGTCTTTGACACAACTGAAGTAAACTAAGCTGACACATCCCCTAAATGTCACACAGAGATCCTTATCAGAATTTAAGGAATAAGTCAAGGAGAAAATAGTGTGAGATTAACATAGAGGTTATTTTACACCCTGATGCTAAGTGGTTATGATGACAGTTCTATGCTGAGCCAAATGGAGCAAGGCAGAAGCAGGAGCTGCATGGCTGCAGAGTCTCTTGGGGAAATGTACAACTTATGCAAGAGATTAGCTGGATACCAAGTGAAAAAAAGGCCTTGTTATAATCAGTGATGTAGACTTGAGTCTATTGACTCGGACTGGAGTCGGACTCAAGTCGCATCAATGACTTGACTCAGACTTGATTCGGCAATTGTAAAAGACTCGAAAGACTCGACTCGAGATTTGGAGCCTTTTGCGACAAGTTGAATTTTATTCAGGTTTAAACCCATTTTCCTCATTAAATAGGGACTCACAACTCACAATCAAAGACTCGGGACTTGGGGGCAAAGACATGGGACTTGACTTGAGTCAGAGATTTGATCCACATCCCTGGTTATAATATACACGGGGACGTTCAGACCATTCGTACAGTATTAAACTTGGTTGCACCTGTTCCCTGTGATACATCATTGTCCCATGTGGGTGGAAGGTGGTGGCCTTACTCCCCAACAGGAAGTATTATTTATTTATTTATTTATTTTAAAAAAATTATATCCCGCCTTATCCTATGCCGAGGCAAATGCCCAAGGCGGCTTACAACAAACATTAAAAAACATAGTTTAAAATAATACAGAAAATAAGTTTACACAATACATACTTAATTTAAAAACAATAAAATCCACTGCGGGGGGGTGACAGTATGGAGCAGAGAAGCAGCTTGGCAGAACATCTTGAGACACAGGAGGCAGACCACAACCCATCACCCAAACGCTAGACGAAACAAAAACGTTTTGAGCCCTCGCCGAAAAGTCATGAGGGAGGGGGTGGTTCTCAGATCCCCTGGCAGGGAGTTCCACAGTTGTGGCGCCACAGCAGAGAAGGCTCGCCCACGTGTTGCCACTCCCCTAACTTGCGATAGAGGTGGTACACGCAGGAGAGCCCCCTCAGATGACCTAAGAGAGCGGGCCGGAATGTATGGGAGAAGGCGGTCCCTCAGATATCCTGGGCCCGAACCGTGAAGGGCTTTAAAGGTAACTTAATAACTTAAACCAGCACCTTGAATTGGGCTCGGAAACGAATGGGCAGTTGAGGGAGTATGAGGGAGTTGATGGTTGTTTGGGTTTGTTTGAAGAAAGGCGGGAAAGGAGTGCAGCACAGCAATCCAGTCTGTTGCTTCCGTGGACAAGAGGATTCTCTCACCAGGGTGCCTGCCTGTTTAATTATTCAATTTTAGGTATTAGTGGTACTTAAGGTAATTAGAACATGAGAAACATGGTACATCATGTGAAATAGGTTGAAAACCCCTGGTCTAGTGTAAAATTCTGTCTCCAGAAGTGGCTGGCCATTTAGCTGGGGCTAGGTGTCCATTCATTAGCTGGAAGGTGAGCAAAGAAAGAACCAAGCTAACAAGGAAGGGGTGAATATTATTCAGCCTGAGACTTCAGAGCCATGTGAATGAGACTGCTAGAGTCTCATGACCATCACTAGAGTGATAGGTGGTGCGAGGGGGGGGGGAAGGCTGAAGTTACGAATTTGGATTGCTATATGCAATGCAGGTAGGTATAGGATGGGGAGGATTTCAAGGACAAGGGGGGGTTGTTTGATCAACAGCTATTTTGCTCAGAATCCAACACCAGAAGACAGTGTGCAAGTGAGTTGTAACCGCTTTGAGCACGGGAAAAGCGGCATAAAAATCTTTTAATATGTAGGGCAGGTGCAGGGCACACTGTGCTCCTGATTGGCACAATAAGGGTAAAAGGGGCACAGCATTTAAACTGCCGTTTCTTTTTTCAACAGTAGAGCAGCTGTAGATAGCAGGGGATGAGCTTGATATAGATCAGGACTGTGACATTGAGAAGGACGGGTTAACTCTTTTCCCCTTGCCCTATTTCTGCTGAAACTTTTCCCCATCCCAGCAGCTGTTTCCTCAGGAGGGAAGCTGCTATTAGGGGATGTGATTGTCACTGAGAAAATGGCACAGAGGAGACAGCTGATCCACCCATAACTTTTTTTTAATGGTAGAAATGCAATGACATGTTTAACATCACATTTAGTCTTAGGATTATTGAGACAATTTCAGGATGTGTAAAACCAGTAATCAAACATGAAAGATGGAGGCTGTGTGCGAACTCAGTAGCTAAAAATTGCTTCTGATTTCCCAAGCATGTGATGTGGCCCTGAACTGCATGTTTGCTCAGAGGAAAAATTCTACCAAGGCTGTTAATTCAGATCAGAAATGTGTTCTAAAGAAGCAAACGAAAATGTCTCTGCTTCTAAGGAGACAAGTGACATTGTAGGTTTAAAAGCGGTTCTTTAAAACTATGGAAGAGATACAAATTATCTCCTGATTCAGATGAGCAGAGATACAAATGTGTCAGAAGAAACAGTATGTGGCCCTAAGGATTGTGCTGACGGGAAGAAAATGAGCACCAAGGTGAAAAATTGTCAGGAGACGTCAGTGAAGACCAGTTGTCAAATCCTACAGACTCTGGAATGATTAGAAGTGGTGAAAGGGAGGCTATAAGAAGCTTGACATTACAGCAAATGGTCTGCACTGATTTACCTGTCCAGAGAATAGGTGAATGTACTGCCTCATGCCCATCACCATTTGCAATCATTTTAAGTATGTGAATGGTAGGAAATATACTCGAGCACATCACAATCAGGTTTACAGAACAGAAGGGAAAGTGTTAGCTAGGGAAAAAACCACAGGACCACAATCAGTTCTGTGTTTCAGATACGATTGTATCAGAAGCAGGGATGTGGATCAAGTCTCTGACTCCAAGACTCAAGTCAAGTCCCAAGTCTTTGCCCCCAAGTCCCGAGTCTTTGGTTGCAAGTTGCGAGTCCCTATGTATTTAATGGGGAAAACAGGTTTAAACCTGAATAAAATTCGACTTCTTGTAAAAGGCTCAAAGTATCGAGTCGAGTCTTTCGAATCTTTTACAATCACCGAGTCAAGTCCAAGTCAAGTCATTGATGCGACTTGAGTCCCACTCGAGACCGAGTCAATATACTCAAGTCTACATCACTGATCAGAAGAAAAAACTCTGAAAAGAAGGGGGGAAAATTTAAATGAAACACAAGTTTTCTCGAGCATATATATTTGGCTGCATGTAACCCACCACCATTCTTGGAGAGACCCAATGGACACAGTTGCCCTCTGTCTAGTTTTTCTATCCTCACCTGTAGTTTTAGCTACATGCTTACCTGGCTAGTCTCTAGACCTGATTGCGATGTGCTTGTGTATATTGTACCTGCTGTCATTTAATAGTGGGATAGGATGGTGAACAAGTTAAGGTGTTTGTACAGAACCGGATGCAAACTATTGAGGTATTAGGACCTCAACGATCTTTTTGATCATTGATCTGAGATTTTAGAATAACAGAAACGTATTTTGTGAGTGTAAAAGAAAGTGTCTTTCTCTCTCTCAGCCTTGTCATTAAATGGTGTGTTGTTTAATCTGTGGCAAAGCAGGACCAGCTGCCCCCTGGCATATTTAGTATTACTAATGGAAATGTTATGTTTTAAATTCACTCCTCATGCTGCTTTTAAGTATTCACCTTGACTGTCTCAACCATGGCCCTTCTGTCAGTTTATATTATACTGAACAAGTTCAACAGACACTTGTGCACCCATCTTCTTCCTCATATTCATTAGGGCTAAGTTTCCTGACAAGCATTTTCTTTGTGTTTTGTGCTGAGACATTTGTACACATGTGTACATGCCATTGGGTGCCTGCCAGGAGACCACAACCCAGGCGAGTACCGTAACTTTGGAATTGGACACATGGCACTAGTCCTCAGATCCCACAGGCCTCAAGGAAGGCCACTGCTTTTGGTCTGTCAGAGCACATACAGAGGGCCTCACTCTAGTTGGGTAGCTTGGGAGAAACATTGCCTTACTTTTGTTCCTTGGAAAAGTCCACGACCAGCTGCACTTGCTTGCACAGCACATTTGAACATATAAACAAAAGCCTCATCCTGGGACCTTCCTGATTTGTACTAAACAAAGCTGTTAGCGAAACAAGAGAAAAGGCCCCAACCCTAGCTGTTCTCACCAACTTCATGGTCCAACGTTGTCTAGTTTGCTGCTGCACCTTCAGCAGGGATTTAAAATGAACAGAAACTCTCATGTAGGGCTGGGTGTGTGTGTCAACAATCAAGGGTCGTCTTGACGCAAAGGAAGGTTCCTTGATGAGCTCACATCACTGAAGTTACTATACATACATATGGGAATTTTGGGTATAAAGAACTGGGTCACAGACCCCTCATGTTGCATCATTCATTTGTTGGTCTCCGTGCTTAGATCTCTTTGTTTTATCTGCTGGTGCTGTGTTAAACAGTACCCATTCCCTCCACTGCCCGAGCCACTGTGCCAGCGAGGACAGGTATCACATCATCTTCTTTTCAACTTTTCTCTCTCCTTCCCCACTTCTCTTCCTGAGTGGGCGCAGCCCCGAATTTGGCCTGGGGAGAGCGTTGCTGTTGCTGTCACTGCTTACTCCCAGGGTGCCGCAAACATGCTTTACGGCACATTTGCAACACCCTTGACATGATTAGGCCACCCATCTGTGGAATTCATTGTTATAAGACGTGTTTACAGCCTCTAGCTTGGATGGCTTTAAAAATGGATTGAAAACAATTAATGGAGGACCAGAGGTCTATCAATGGCTACTACTAGTCATGATGACTATATGCTATCTCTGGCAGTATGCCTCCGAATACCAGTTACAGGGGAGCTGTGGTGGAAGAGAAGTGTGCTTTTCTCTCCTGCTCACAGGCTTCCCAGAGGCAGCTGGTGAGCCACTGTGACAACAGAATGTTGGACTAGATATGCTTTTGGCCTGATCTAGCAGGGCTTTTCATATGTTCTTGTGTTAATAGATCCTCGGAGGGACAAAGAACAAGGAAGCGCTCATCTCATACTATTTTCCCTCCCAGTGAAAAAAAGAAAAGATGTAACTGAAGGCTGAGCTATATAATAATAGAGCTGTTTGGGAAATGTTAATCCCAGATTCAATTAATGGAACTTGATTCTCTCCCTACTTATAATTCCCTGGAAAATGCAGAAAGCCCGAATTAACCTGTGTAGAAAGCAAATATCACAGCGTATGTGAATATTCTTCCCAAGGCTATGTGATCTTTACGGTGACCTTTGCATCCATTACAACTGCCATGTGAAGAAGCCAGACATTCCCAGTGAAGCAGACAAGGAACATGTAATGTCGTGCAAGTCATCCAAGGTAAAAACACATCTCTTTATTAATTGCCGCTACTGTTACAAATACACTTGTAGATTCAAAGTCAGATTTTATTTTCTAAAATGGTTTTTCAAATGTTCTTACTGGGTTTTACCAGGTGTCATAAAATCACTATATTTTATGTATGTTTCTGTTCCTTTCTATATATTTTTGATTCTGTGTAATTCTCATGGTTTGGGGCATTGTCACCCCTCTCTCTGAGCTCTTCTGGTAAACCTTACAGAAAGCTGCCAGACAGGAGGCAGGAAATGCAAATTTGATTTGGAGCAGCTAGGACTAGCCAAACTGCTTCAGCCAGTTTCAAGGGGGTGGGATGGAGAGACCGGAGAGCTGCCACTCCTCCAATCAGAAACCCCCCCCACAGGTGATGTCATCCCAGCCAAGGAAGAAAAATGGCTTCCCAGCCGGAAGCTCTCTCTCTCTTCTTACTCCTGCCAGACAGAAGAGAGCCCACCAGCCACTCGCGGAGAAGGCAAGGGCAAGGGTTGGTGGCTCCATCACCCCAGTAAGGTCAGATAAAGAACTGTGTAGGTAGAAAATCTTTAGCATTTTATGTTGTTTTAGGCTTTGTCTCCATTAAGCCATGCTATAGCGTTATAAAGTAAAGCTTGCCACCAGCTCTATAAAGATAAAGGTAATGGGTGCAAGGGGGCTGCGGGGGGGATAGTGGTCCCCTTATCCATGGTTTCCAGTATTCACGGGGGGGGGGAGAACCTATACCCCATGAATACTGGGGCCCTACTGTATTTATTTAGCTCAAAGTCATACTGTTGGGTTTGGGGGGGGGCGGTTTGCATGGTTTGCTCACACAACTCTAAAAAGCAAACCCTGAATTTGTTACTTCATTTATTTGGCACCTAAATGGTATCTTTCTATTAAAAACAAAAGACTTACAATGTTTTACAGTTGTATTCCCATAGATGTAGGCATTGCATTATAATTGAAAAAGTTAGCAAGTTAATTTGCTAGGTTTTATGTTTGTTTTTCAGTAGTGCTTAAGAAATGCACTAGGTTTTACAATGTCATACAGTAAAAACTACTGGAAAAATTGTAGTGAACAAGAGTATCTACTGTGAGAGGGGAACCTAGTGACTCAGAATATATACTTAACTGCCCAATCCTATCCTCCACCATTGGCGCTGATGCAGCCCTGCTGACTGAGCATGCGCTGCATCCAATGGTGGCGGCAGAGTGATCAGACAACCAGCAGGAGGTAAGTAACAGAGGCGTCACTATGGAGTGGGTGGTACTGTAAGTTCCATGCCGTCCTAGTCCCTATTTACTCCCCGGTACGAGATGGCCATGCCCCCTCACCGTTGGATCCATTCAGTGCGACGAAGGCAATGGGCAGGAGACTCCCTGCCCATAGCCTTCGCTGCACTGAATGGCTCCAACGGCGAGGGGGGGCCCCTCCTTGTACAGGGGTGTAAACAAGGAATAGGACGGTATGGAACATACGGTACCACCCCCACCGTAGCGATGTCTCTGGTAAGTAAACATTATTTTTACTCCCCCAGTAGGCTGCTTGATTGCCTATGGATCTCTTCGGACATACGCCAGCCATTATGCTGGTGTACACCCAAAGAGAGAAAAGGGTTGGGGCGGCCTGGAAAACAGGGGATAGGATCTGACACATCCTAGTGCTGCCGAGAGCCACCCCATCCCTCCTCTGCCCCATGCCTTTCCCTGATCCGCCTCAAAACTCCCTCTGCCCTCTCCTTCCCCACCCACAACACGACTCTGCCACCAAGTTACCGGCACCAAAAGACAGGGCCCAGATTTCATAAATGGCTTTGCACTGCAGAACGCTAGCTTCCGCAATGCAAGGCCCCAATAGGATTGGGGTCTGACTGACTCTTTTTATATGAAAAACCAACTTGCTTGGTTTTGCCATTGCACAGGAACACTGCTTGCCTAGCAGACAATGTTATGACTTGTAATATGATGGCTAGCTGGCAAAGATATAAATTTAGCATGGGGAAGGCAAGAAGAAAAGAATAATCATGAGGTGACTGTCATTTGGGACATTTAACTAATGCTCTTACACTTTGGCCATAAATGACTATGGATGAACAAATCCAGTTTTCTTCCATGAATGAGCAATGTGGAATTAGGGAAAACCTTTCTTAGCATCACGTGAGAAAAGGTGTATCAGTAATTCTCCCTGCAGTACTTATGAGATGGTGTTTCATTATTGTTTGAACTTTCAGTGAAACAAACTAGATCACTATAAAGAATGGATTGCTTCGCTTTTCTGGAATTCTTATCACATATAAGAACGTTCACAGTACTTGGTGTGTAGGGATCTGTATAGTGTAGTATACACAACCATGCAGTACCTCGGATCATATCTTTTTTAAAAAAATGTTATCATATAGGGAAGGGAAGAGTCAAGTTGTCATCTTCAAGTGTGTCTGCCTTTGATCAAAACTGATGTTTTGTTCAGAGAAAATAAAACTGAAAATGTCATCACACCTGTCTGAGCAAGCCTAAAATAGGAATTTGTTGATTAGATTTTTCATGTCTTTATTAGTTTGAGTTTATTGTTTGTGTCTGTGTATCGAGAAGTGCTAACACACTTCACTAAGGGTCAAATCTCAAAGTCTTTACTCAAGCAAAGTCTGATATTGATTTCATGTTGAATAAACAGAGATAAAGCTACAGATTTAATAATTTCCTGTGTGCTTTCTGAAAATCAAGCCATAGGGGATCGTTAATGCTCAGAACTTCCAAAAATATTTCCTCACCACACTAACTGGGAGACCTGTTTTGATGGTCAAATGGTTGCCTACCTTTCTGAGTCTGTCAGGGCCAAGCTGTAGGCAGCTATCAGCTGGGAGTAAAGTATCAAGAGATGGATCAAACTAGGACTCAGAGTGGGAGCGCAATTCTACCTAAGTATCCGGCGGGCGGCCCAGTGCCGCCTGCCAGATCTTATCCCTGTTCCAGGCTGATAGTGATCGGCCTGGAGGTCTACTTGGGGGAAGGGGACATTTGTTCCCTTCACCCAGTGTAACACGGGGAGGCTCCAATGGGCTTCCTCAGATTTCTGCCAGCTATGCAGCTGGCGTAAGTCCAAGGAGGCCGTGTAAAGGCTGTGCCGGCCCGGAAACAAGACGGGGATATGGCGGCCACCATCCTCGCCCTCCCCTGGCCTGGCTCAGCCAACCCCCAGCCTCCCTCGCCACCCAGACCGCCCCCACCGGGAGATCCTTTACCTTCGGCGGCCGCAGGGACAATCTGGTGCCAGAGTGAGGCCTGCCAGCCTCCGCACCGGCGGACCTTACTTTGAAGTAGTCGCAAATGTGCTTCATGACATGTTTGCAACACTTTAGAACGGCGGAGCGTGTGCTACGCTGTTCTAAAGTTACAGAGGATTGCGCTGTCTGAGAGTGAGGGTAAACATTATCATTGCCCAGGTAAAGTTCCAGCCTGAATTGGAAGCTTTGTAACAAATAGCTGCTGAGGAAAGGGTGGGATTTCATTGGGGAAATTTTCCTCCCTCTGTGTGCAACATCAGTCAGGATTACTCCCCTGTAACTGCTTATTCTAAAACATCATGAGCAAATTATACTGTCTGTGAAGATTCCATGACATGATATTCCACCCTATGATCATGTTGAAAGAATAGGGAGGGGGGGACTCTCCTTTTGGCGTTCTAAGGACAGCTCCTCAAGTACATGCAAAATAGGATGCTGCATGTACTTTGGTGTTTCCACCTAAAGTATGGAAGACATACGTTTGTGTAGATGCATCTTAAAAAGGGGGGGGGGTTCACATGCTTGAGAACCTGGGTCTAATCAGATGCACTTCAAGACAGACAGACAGACAGACAGACACACACACAAACACACACACACACACACGACAAATGTAAATAGTATGACACCCCTGGCATATATACACTAATGTGTAGACACCATATGTTTGCTGCTTGGGGTGTGAAGCTACCCTAATTCTGAGCTCAATGGTGAGTTTAAAATGGTCAATGAATGAACACATGTTAAGGAATTTGAGAGGTAAATGATTCATGAAAAGTGACCTTGAAAATGTATCTTAAAATGTATAGTCCTTTAAACTCTATTCAGATGTTGAATAGACTCAGCCCCCATCAGCAGTTAAGAAAAATGATTCTATAGAGATTCAAATACCTTTTTTCTTTTTTTTCCCTCAGGTTATCTTGAAAGACTTCCTGCAACTGTTTAAAAAGCAGTCATCGTTCAAGCAGTGTGGGTTGAGTGAAGTAGAACCATTTAATCAGTTTTGCAACTACCTTAGAAGTCCCAGGTGACTCTCAGAACTTTATACATTAGGAGGTAAAAAAAAAAATCTAAAGACCATTTTCACACAATAAGCCTGTCAACCATTGTGTGATTCCTAAACTACTGTCTTTTACTATTGCATTTTTTAAGGATTCAGAGATATCAGTAGGACCATCTGAAACCTTTACTAAGCTGAAATTATAGAAAATGATTTTATGTTCATCTTTCATATTATGAGGCAGGCACAACATAACAGCCAGCCTACTTTCTGGCATTTTATATCAGATGGGCCTGTTAGCTACTCTCTACAAGCTATTGCTTATAGAAAAATCTCTGAAGTGGATTTTTCTGTGTGTTTTGTTTACTTTTTTCCTCGTTCTCATGAGAACAGACAGGAGCAAGTACCAAGTTACCCCCCCCACACACACAAAAGACGTAAGACCATGTGATTTGGAGTAAAATGGGTGAAGTTTATTGATATTTAACAACATCCATCTACAACTGCAGCATATTCTATTTACACAAACTCCTTCCACCTGGGCAGCCCAATCCTCTCTAATTTTAGAGCAGTGGAGTGCATGCTCTGCTGCTCTAAAGTGTTGCAAATGTGCCATAAAGCGTGTTTGCGATGACTCTAGAGCAGTGTTTCTCAAACTGTGGGTCGGGACCCACTTAGTGGGTCGCGATCTGATTTCTGGTGGGTCCCAGGTGATGGAAAGATCAGATAAATAATTGCCACAAGTCCTGAGGCTAGTCAAAAATCAGATAGCTGCTAATTGCCCTTCAAAGAGCTGAGCTCCTGCAGTTTGCAAGATAGCTGCTAATTGCCCTGCAAACAGCTGAGCTCCTGCAGTTTGCAAACTTGTGTAAATTTAGGGAGATAAATGTTTCGTCTCGTAAAGCTAGATGGGTCCCGATAGAGTGTCATTTTAAAAAGTGAGTCCTGGTGCTAAAAGGTTTTAGAACCACTGCTCTAGAGTAACGGCTGCCAGCGCGAAGGCCAGGAGCCCTTAATCCGCCGCCATCCGGACCTGTCACCCACTGGTGCAGGTAAGTCCCGCACCGGTCAGTGTAGGGGTGGGGGGAGGGAGGGCAGGGTCATGAAGGAGGGAGGCCATTGGTCGAACTGGGCCAGGAGAGTGGGGATATTGGCGGGCAGTGCGCTCATCCCAGGCCCTTTCCCAGCCCAGTTCAGCCTTATTCCGCCGCGTCGGATGCACACCAGCTTCAAAGCTGGCATGCATCTGAGGAGGCCAATAGGCCCCGGGCAGCCCTACACTCGGGGAAGGGAATGTACATCCTTCTCCCAAGGTGTTCCCGAGCCACACCAGTGTGGCTTGGGAACGGGCTCAGGATTCTATGGCCGGCCCTTTAGGCCAGCCGCGGAAAGTTGCACAGGATTGCATTGTAAGTGTGGGCATCTAACCTGGAGGAGACAGGCAACTAACCCATCAAGACCTCTTTGGGTAACTCCACCCTGGTTCCAACCTGAGGTCACCTCCTGGCAGCCCCAGTTTTTCAGCACCAAGTCCTGAAGAGGGGATCAAGGAAGCTGAATTGCTCAGCCCATCCCAAGCTTGACAGACTTTGAGGTAGATATTACAATTCAACCTTAGGGATCACCAGCCTCCATCTCTGAGCCAGACAGCCTTTTGAGGTCTGTTCTGTTTCTTCCTCTGACTCTACATTACTGCAGGGGACACCAAATTGCAGGACGTCTGGCTCAGGATGTAGAGCGTTCGTCTCATAAATCTGCCTGAAGATCTGATGGACAGCAGTTCAAGACAGCCGGAAGTCTGTTGGAGAGCTGCTGGCACGCCGAGCTGATAAGCTGCAGAGTCTTTGTGGGGGAGTGAAGCTGCAGCTGCAACACTTGAGTGACAATCAAGGTTGCCTGTGTTATCTGAAGCTGAAATGTGCTGAGGTGAATGCCAGAGAGAGGGAGAGGGAGAGAGAGAGAGAGAGAGAGAGAGAGAGAGAGAGCTGGACTGTGAAAGCAACATCTCGAATGAAGGGTTCTATGAAAGACTAGAACGTTATTATATTGTAAAAAACCCTTGGGGTTTAGAACAGCGTGCCCATGTACACCGCCTTGAATTAATGTCAGAGGAGGAATCCAATGACCAAAAAGGCAGTATATAAATACTGTATATTATTATGTTATTACTCCTACTCCCTATCCTGTACTATACCTGCCAGTCGTGGCTGCCGTGGCAAAACAGGATACCTTGAGGACAGTCTGCTGGGCACATTTTCAGGGGCAAAAATATTTGTGAAGAGTGTCTCTGCTTTAGCTCAACACTCAATTTTGTTACTAATCGTAAACCACTCCACCAATAGCAAACAGCCCCCTCCTTTTTTGCTCTGTTGCAGTTGATTTTTTTTTTTAAGGGTTAGCACCACCTGACTTATTGAACTCAAAGCGATTGATACTCAGATCAGGGAAATTCTATCATTACAGGACACAGGTAAAGCTCGTTTGAATTTGGATTTGAAATACAATTTGAGGAGATGGGATTACTCCTCAAGTCTCTCAGGGGGTGATTTGCAAGGGCAACAGCCACAGCAATAGTTCAAAGGTCTGGTTATGATCTATATTGTAAAAAAAGAGAGTATTTTAAGAGTGTTTGTTGTGGTTATTTTTATATCTCATAATTAGAGAAATAGGTGTTCCTGAGGAATAATCACATATGGTCCGAATTGCAGAGGTGGGTTACCCTTCCTGCCATTCTTAAATGGCACCTCAGCAGACAAACTAATATCAGTATCCTATTTTATAAACTTTCTCAACGTTTTTAAGCATAATGCACAGTGCATTTTGTCTTGTGCTGTAAGGTCACTGCGTGGTCAATTCTGTTACATAGTGTTACATTGATCACATGATGCATATCCGCCAATCAAAAACATCTGAATGAATAAAAATCCTTGAAATAATTAATGAATGCTAAAGCAATTCAGATCAGCACAGGGAAGCTGTCACTATTTGCTCTGGGTACTTCGATTTTGTATCCGAAAGCAGAAATGGAAAATTAAAGGAACGAGGACTTCATTTTCAATATTCATTTCACAACCATTCTGGAGCTAAGGTAAGGTGTGAAAAGGGAAGTACAATCACAGTCTCCCTCTTTCCTGCATTATAAATAACATGACGACTGGTTAAGCCAGTCTCAAAAACAGACATAAAGAAAATTACTCCCAGTACATTAAGCCTGACACATTTAGAAATGAAGAGCAGAAATTTAAGGTGAAATGATTTTCCAGCTGTTTATTCAACGTGAAAAGCTCCATGTTGGTATGAGAACAAAATATAATAAAAGTACTTCTGTTTTCAAACATGGGTATACAGTCACCATATTTCTGATTTGTGCATTCATTCTAATGCAGTTAGAAGAAAGGCGATTTCTCTTCTAAATCCGTTCAGTGTTTATTTTATCAGCATTATAAAATGTCAAGTCTGAGAGATGACTTTTTCCTTGGAACAAAACCTCTTAACTTGACGCCTGGCTCTCAAGCGTAGTTCCCTTACACAGGCAAATTGCCCATCTGTTTCAGATTCAAGGTGTGTTCCAAGCATTCATTTTAAGAAGTACACCTGTTTGCCTACAAATACATATAATGCAGGAAGATCAGACATTTCAGCTATGTGTTATCCCAGCTCAATATCACCAGAATTATAATTCTGGTGTAATGTGTGACAGCTCTTGCCTGCAAAGCTGCCTAATGCTTTTGAGCAAAATACTTGAGGGGAAAAAAAGTATTTTAAGGACTTCACAAGATGGGATATATTGCTAGTTGTTGAACTGAAAATGCACTTCGCAAAATTAATTTAATTCAGATACCTCAGAGTTACGGGAACAGATGCCATGTAAAAGCACAAAAAAACTTGAATTTTAATAAATTCACTCAACTGCCTGAGGGTTTCCCAATATGGGCAGCCTCCTGCAGACTGAAAAAAAACCACTAAAATCCGAGAATGCAGTCCTGACGTTTCGTTCTGCCAGCCGGAACCTCCTCATAGGAATCAACCATGTAGGTTGCTAATGGACTTAGAACACTCACATTCAATGCAATAGATGCCTGCTTCTGACAGCGCAGGTCTCTTGTCCTTTGGATTATTAAGCACCTGCTGTATTTTATGTGTGGGTTTAAAAACAGTCTTAACATTTCCTTGCTGTAAGATCCTGGCAAGATCCTATCGGTTTTTAAACCCACACATAAAATACAGCAGGTGCTTAATAATCCAAAGGACAAGAGACCTGCGCTGTCAGAAGCACGCATCTATTGTGTTGTATGTGAGTGTTCTAAGTGCTACATTGGCATGACAACCAGATCTATTAAAACCAGATTGAGTGAACATGAAAGATCATTGAGGCTTGGTCATGTGGAACAATCCTCGATAGCAGAGCATGCCTTGAGTGAAGGGCATTCCATTAGATTCAGTGACGCTAGATGCCTACAGAAAGAAAATAATTTCAAAATCCTGTGCCACTTAGAGTCATTAGAAATCAGCAAGAGACAAGTAGGAAGCCTTTTAAACCGTCAACAGGACTTATCCTTTACCAACCGGATTTGGCTCCCGATCCTGCACAAACTATATGACCAAGGAAAGAAAGACAGAGAAAGTGGATACAATCCAATGGGACAACATGAGAGTAAGACTGACCAGCTGTTCCCTATGATGATTAATGGGGTTTCCTGCTCCTGTGAGGTTTTAAGCAAGTACGAACATGTCAGCTGCAATTTCACCAGCAACCTACATGGTTGATTCCTATGAGGAGGTTCCGGCTGGCGGAACGAAACGTCAGGACTGCATTCTCGGATTTTAGTGGTTTTTTTCAGTCTGCAGGAGGCTGCCCATATTGGGAAACCCTCAGGCAGTTGAGTGAATTTATTAAAATTCAAGTTTTTTTGTGCTTTTACATGGCATCTGTTCCCGTAACTCTGAAACACTGTTGGCTAAATACGGGCCATGAAAGCTTTCGAATAAGATTAATTCAGATACTTTTGTTGTAGAGTTGAACTAAGAAGCAACCACATTTTTAACAAAAGCCGGCAGGTGAGACCATATTATTCCAGTCTTGCACCATCTATGTTGACTACCAGTCAGGAGGTGTGGTCCTGAGGTTGAACGGCCTGAAAGACTGCCAGAAGCTAAGCAGGAGCAGCCTGTGTTGGAAGGGGGCAGACCAGAAATCACTGATATTACTGATAAACTGGTATGACCTTCGGTGGCAGAGAAGCGTCACTGTTGCATGTCATGGTAAGAGTATGGATTGGAATTCGGAGAATGTCATTGACAGACTTATAACAACTGGAAAAAAGTTCCCCTGTTCAGCACGATCTGTGGCATCCTGCGGAGAGCTTGAGGCTTGTGTTCAGTAGCTAGTGAAGACGACTACACTGTGGAAGAACCATCCGGAATTGTAGGGTTATGTTAAGATCCTTATCGGATCTAGATAAGCCTGCCTATTTAAACCGCCTTGAGTAACATCCGAAGAGCATTACCCATGCACCCCCCAAATAAGCACGCCAGACAGAGGCTTGGGTTAAAGGGCCAAATTTTATTAAAACATAAACAGAACCTGCAGCATAATGAAAATACCTTAACTAGGCCCTTAGAGCATGCGGGCCCTATCTGGGGGAAACTGTACTAACCATCTTCTTCCCTCATTGATCCCCCGGGCGTGACAACCTGACTCAAGTTTCCCAGTGGTCGAAGACTATGTGAGCTATCATAGAACCCCGCAGGGTCGAGGCAGCTGGAAGTGTCAACCCCCAGCAGCCAAGCTGGGATGGTGGTCAAAGCGTTCCAGCCAAGGGGCTCGCCAGCCAGCCTCACCGACCCGGACCGGTGTCATCAGAGTGGTCCTGGCTTACCCCTTGATCTTGCTAGCCTCAGGCTGATGCCGAATCCCAGATTTCCTGGCTACCTGGCCCGCACGCCACCTACCATAACAAACAACATCAAAACATTAATATATTAACTAAGCCGCACCGCCCTGCAACCCAGTCTGGGGTAGGCGAAAAAACTGCCAACCAAAGCCAATCAGGATGGCAGCCAAAAATTCCTACCCGGCCCTCAAAAGAGTGACCAGCTAGTCTCAGACTGTAATCAGGGAGGGAGGGCGGGGCTCGAATTAACGTCTCGGACTGAGGAGACGGGGGAGCATGCATCCCGTCACCGGCCATCTGAGGATAAGAAAGGTGGTATATAAATACAGAAATAAATAACTAAATAAATTTGTAAACAGGCTCAGTTCAGGGTGCTGTTTTTGGAGAGCTTTGAGACCCTCAATAGCCTAGCCTTAGGCCCACAATATCGTAAAAATAACTTCCTCTCATATGAAGCTACCCAAGCATTAAAGTCATGAGACTCTAATTTCTGCCTCCCACCCGCACTATGGGATAAGTGGCAGAAAAGACCCAGGGCTTTTCCTACTGTGTTACACTTTCCCATGAAGTTGCTTTATTATATCCAATCAGACCACTGGTCTCTAACTAAGCCCAGTATTGTCTACTCGTGACTGGCAGTGACTTCACCATGGTCTTAGGAAGACGTGCTTCCCCTGGGACCTTTCATTGGAGAGATCAAGGATTGGTGCTGGTACTTTCTGCCTGCAAACCATGTGCTCTGCCACTAAACTACTGCCTCTCCTAGGGGAGTTCTGGCCTCACCCCTGCTTGACTTTTGACAGACAGCCAAGACCTTTTGCTTCCGCTGCCTTTTTCAGGGCTGCATCTTAATTTAGCTCTGATTGCTCAGGGGGGGGGGGGGAATTGTAGTAGGAAGGAACCTAGAATGAAATCAAAAGAATTTGTGCATTCACTTATAGCGTTCAGGTTGCTGTTCTTAGTGCACTATTTTCATATCAGTTGCAAGATCAGCTCAAGTAGTTGCTGAGGCAGCAGAGATGTGTTGGCTTTGTCCCCTGCTTGAATATTTTCATACCCTTTCAAAGTTTCAAGTCACCATCTCTTGACTTGTCCAAATTGCCAAAAATGGAAGGTGCTTCTAAGGCAGGGGTGGGGAACCGGCGGCCCGCAGGCCGGATCCAGCCCCCGGAGCGATCCAGTCCGGCCTGCGCGAGACTGGACCCGAGTCAATCAGGTCCGGCCCACGCGAGCAGACCGGAGGCTCCGCCAGCCCCGCGCGCGCTCCCCTCGGCGCGACTCCTTTCGAATCCGGCTGTTTCTGCGCATGTGCAGAAGCAGCTGGATTCGAAAGGAGTTGCGCCGAGGGGAGAGAGCACGGCGCGCTCACCTCGCGCGACTCCTTTAGAACCCGGCTGCTTCTGCACATGTGCAGAAGCAGCCGGATTCAAAAGGAGTTGCGCCGAGGGGAGAGCGCGCGGCGCGCTCACCTTGCGTGACTCCTTTTGAACCCGGCTGTTTCTGCGCATGTGCAGAAACAGCCGGGTTCAAAAGGAGTTGTGCGAGCAGCGCGCGTGGGACCGGCGGCCGCCACCGCCGCCTGAAAAAGGTAAGGAGAAACACTCTTGCCTGGGTAAGATACACTCTTGCCTGGGTAAGGAGAGCATGGGGGGCGGTGTGTGTGTGCGCCCCCCGGCGCGCGCGTGCGCGCTGGCGAACCTATTTGCGATGGAGGGGCACACGACCCGCGGGACATTTTCCGCATGGGAAAATGGCCCTCCATCGCAAATAGGTTCCCCACCCCTGTTCTAAGGGGTACGAGAACATACATGACACTCAGCTACCATATCAGCTTGGCTCTATTTTTCCCCAAGTAGAATTATAAAAATACTTTGGGATGGGAGCCTGTTAAATTTAGTTCTCATGGGACCAGCTGACCTGAGTATGATCAGTCTTGGTGCAGGAGAAGTTTATGATGCCATGTAATGTTTGCTGGTGATGGCTCCCTTGTGGCCCTTTCTTTGTTGCAAATGCAGTTAGGAAGTTTGCAGCCTTTTATAACCCAGGTTCTCTGTGTGTGTGTGGGGGGGGGGGAGGCTCTTCCAACAATCAAACAATAGAAGAGCAGGGATGCATTCTTATGTATTTCCATGAATGATAAGGTCGGTTTCTATTCCAGGTTGTAGAGATCTGCTTGGTGGCAGAAATGTTTGAAAATGTGAGCAAAGTTGCTTTTATTACAAGCTTGCCAAGTTGCCGAAGTAGCCATGCTGTTTGGTGGAACTAGGGTAATGGCTCAGCTTCTGATCATGAAAGGCTTCAGTTATGCAGTTGTGATCAAAGCCACGCCACCCTGGGCTTCTTCTCTGTGTTTGTGCAGCTTTCCAATACCCTACTGCAAACAGACCTCCTGTCTCTATTTATTGGGCTTTAACCATGAAAATACCTTTGAAAAGTTAAGTCTGTCACTGTTACATGTTTCCTGAGCTGCTCTTTAGAGACAAAATGGTTGGCAGGGAAGATTGGACAGACAGATGTTTTCCGGCAAAAAGTGACAAAATCTCCATTGGTTGGCAGCCGTTCCCTGCAGTTTCCAAGTACTGGTCCCCATATCTTTAAATGTCTAACAGATGGTGAGTTACAAACTGTCTAAACTCCTCTGAAGCTGGGAAGACTCTAAGAGGAAAGAGAGGACCCAGTTTCTGAAATGTGTTCAAGAAGTTATATTATTAATATTTTCACATTGGAAAGACCAATGCCAATTAAAGATGGCAATATTCCATTACGAGAAAGAGAGGAAATAGCAATGGGTTAGTTAGGCAGCTGATTGTACTTCCGATTCCAAAACTCAATAAAACAATTAAGGAAACTGAGTGAGAGCTATGCTGAAAAGGGAATTTTGTTTGTTTGGGACAAATACAGTTCATTCAGGTAAGGCTGCGAAAAGCTGGACCTATCTGAAATTCCTCCTCTACTAAGCCTTCCGGCCTGCTTGCTTTATCAGCATTTAAGTTGCATTTAAAATAAAATACTAAAGGGACATATGTGTACTGCTGAGATGCCCCCTCCTGTTTGATTCAGCATGCAACCACATTATTTGAAGATTACCTATAGGATGTCCTAGATAAACTAAATTTAAAACCAACCACATTTTCAATTAGTCCAGTCACACTCCTGACAATTATCTAACTGGATTATGAGTCTAGAACCCTCTGTGAGAAGGTTCTGAGTATTATGAGTCTAGAACCCATCAGGTGAGATCCCTCCCTGAAACCCTTTTTCCAAATGCACTGAGGTGAGGGATGGCAGAAGAGAGTGCTCTCTACACACTCTTAGCAGTTGTAAGACCTCAGAATTTGGCCCTGTAATAAGCAGCTGCAAGCATGTATAGCACAGTCTGCATTGCCTGGAAGTATGGGAAATGTAGTTCTCTCCTCAGCATCACTAGTTGCTGTAATAAGCATTACCCATGATTCTCTATGGCCACCTCACACCAGTGTCTGGGGACAATGGAAACCACACTTCCCATGGTTTCCAGCATGTTTGCAGCGGCATACAGGACCTAACGTATGAAGTCCAACAACTGCTAAACAATGCCTGGATCCCTTCTGTCCTCATCTCGTTGGTAAACATAAGGGGTTGGTGAGGAAGACTTCCTTGGTGGTGGTAAGGAAAATAACATCTATTTTATTTTAAATTTAGGATCATTCTGAAAGCGCCTGGTTCTGATTCTGAATGGATCCAGAGGCAGACTGATGAAATCCAGTGTCCAAATTGGACTCGTCCTCCATCACTATGCAATCCAATTACATGTTTACTTATAAGTAAATCCCACTATGTTCAATGAGGCTTTCTCCCAGGTAAGTGTGTATGGATTGCAGACCTTTTGCATCTGGTTTCCTTAAAATCACTGGTATTTTCTTTTTTTTTCAATTGTCAGTTTTGTGGAGTTATCAATTTTGTGGAGGGATTCATCAAAACCAGTGGGACATTAAAACGTCTTAACTTTAGCATCAGTGGGATTTAAAATTACTTAGCTGTGGTTGGGTTGTGCTCCTAATGTTTTATAAAATTAAATATCACATACAACTAATCTGGGGAACCTTGTTAGGTTTCAATTTAGTTACTTAATTGCCATTTCTACTATCTTTACAGATATTGGAAATATTCACTTCTTGATCTTCACCAGTCAATCATGAAAATCGTTCAATCTCTTACGATACCATCCATGTTACTTTCCTGAGAATTTCTGAATCTATAAAGTACAATAAAATTGAGCAAACTCTTCCGATACTTCTAAATGAGAACTCGCAAATCAGTTATTGCTTCTTCAGCAGGAAGAGGGAACTGTGCATGGCTTTTGTGCTTGAAGTAATTTCTTTGCGAGGAACGAATCGGCTTTATTTCTTTTTTCAAAGTGTTCCTCTTTCATGAATCTCATAGATCTTTCCTTATAAAGTGCATCCTTGAAGCTTATTTCTTGTGATTTCAAACAAGCCATACATTTCACTGTACTTTTTTTTGTTCTTCCCAATTGTTAATATTTCTTTTCTTACCTGATTTTCTTTAGAAAGAAAAGTAAAGAAAGGATAAGGTAAAGGTAAAGGTGACCCCTGACAATTAAGTCCAGTCGTGTCCAATTCTAGGGTGTGGTGCTCATCCCATTTCAAAGCCGAAGAGCCAGCGTTGTCTGAAGACGCCTCCGTGGTTATGTGGCCGGCATGACTCTCCTTGCCGCAGCGCATAGCATGCGGCTGGAACACGGAGCGCTGTTTACCTTCCCACAAGCGGTACCTATTTATCTACTTGCATTAACATGCTTTGGAACTGCTAGGTTGGCAGGAGCTGGCCAAGCAACGAGAGCTCACCCCGTCGCGGATTCGAACTGCCGACCTTTCAATCAACAGCTCATGGTTCAGCAGTTTAATCGTCTTATGTTCATCTTACAGTATTCCCAACTCTAAAACCACATATTTTTTAAAGAAAGAATTAACTTTAAAAGATCTCAAGGGTGCTGGCTTTTTATCACCAATCCGAGTCTTGTAACAAGGGTGTGTTATTTCCCTAACCATAGTCCATAGGGTACTTCCTTGATACATTCCTGTACCTCAGTGTTTGATAAATACGGGAGTCAATGCCATGGAAAAATAAAGATTTACTGACTTCAAACCGTAGCGGGTTTCCCCAAAGGCAGCCGCAAATGGAAAAAATAAAATCCAAGGTGGAAAACAGCCCAACGTTTCGCTCTAAAAAGCCTTAGAGCCTCTTCATAGGATGATTGCAGGTGGAGTTGTCTTGAGTTCACCCTTCTTCTGAATAAGAACCAAAAAGCGCGGGAATCCAATTCCTAGAAAGCGGAAGTGACCTGCCTCCGCAGCCGCAGCAGCTGTCTATTCGCTAATTAGGCTGTCACCGCTCTCCGTTTTCCTCGTTCCTGACCCACAGTCTCTGTGCAGGATCGGCAGCCAGATGCGATTGGAGAAAGTCAGGTCCTACTGACGATTCAGGAGCCCCCCCACTGCACATTTGCTTATTTCAAGCGCTTCCAAATGGTGCAGCACTTTCACATTGCTCTCATTCTGCAGACACTTAGTATCGTTCCATAGGATCGTATGCCCTTCAGCTAGGGCATGTTCTGCAATTGATGACTGCGTGGGGTGTTCCAATCTCAGAGCCCTTTCATGTTCTGTTAATCTTGTTCTTATAGATCTGCCCGTCATGCCAATGTAACGTCTTTTGCACTCGCATGGGACCGAATAAATGCCAGCATTGGATAAAGCCGCTCTTTTTTTTCCGTTTGCGGCTGCCTTTGGGGAAACCCGCTACGGTTTGAAGTCAGTAAATCTTTATTTTTCCATGGCATTGACTCCCGTATTTATCAAACACTGCTGTATAACTACAAGCCATGAAAGTTATCGATCATTCCTGTACCTATTAGGAAATTCCTTTATTCATATGCATAACAACAACTCTGTTCAAATCTGAAAGCTGACAAGGAAGCTTTGGAATGCCTTCCTTGGACAATTCAGTTGTCATACCTGTTTCGGAGAATGTCTCTAGGACTGTCTCCCAAATCCAGCCACAGAGATTCACTGATCCACTTTTGCCCCACAACTCATCACACAATACTGGGTAAACAAGTGCCACTGGAGCACGCGCTCCGCCGGTGCTGTGTGTCGGAAACGTGCCATAAAGCACGTTTACGGCACCCGGAGAGTAAGAGCCACCGGCGCAGAGGCCGGAAGCCCTCTCTCCCTGGGGTACCGTTCCTGCGCCCACCAGAGAAGGTAAGGCCTGCACCGTCCAGTGCAGGGGTGGGGGGAAAGCAGAATGGGGCAGCCCAGGGAGGGGGGTGGCCATTGGCTGAACTAGGCAGGGAGAGGGCGGGGATATTGGCAGTAAGTAACACTGATATCCTAAGCCCTTTCCTGGCCCGGTTCGGCGTTACCCCCCACCCCACCCCGGCTCAAATGTACTCCAGCTCCAGAGCTGGCATACATTCATGACTGCCTTGCACTCAGGGAAGGCGACAAGCATCCCGTTCCCCCGATGTGCTCCTGGTCTGCCTTTAGGCCAGCCGGGTATCCTTACACAGGATTGGGCTGTCAGTGGCATAGCACATCATTTGCATGCAGAAGGTCTGTGATGCAAACCATGATATCCCTAGTGAAAAGCATCTCCGGAGAGCCACTACGTGTGAAGGTAGATGGGCTAGACAAATTGACAGTCTGACCCAGCCAGGAGGCAGCCTCCTAGGATCACTAGGGGAAGAATGCAAATTTTTCTGATGCAGACAATGGTGGCAACTGCTCTTTGCCACTGTGCATTGTTTGGATCACGAAGGGTCGGACACGACTTAACGACTGAACAATTGTTTGTCTGACCATCCATGTTGGTAGGTGAGTGAGTGAGAATGGCAGCTAGGAGTAGCCTCCACTGCCTGCCTCTTTTAAAAGGGGAGCGGTGAGAGCAATGGCTCTTTGCTGGAGCACAGCAGCAGCACCTAATGGAAGACATCCCGAGGGAGGATACCTTGCCAAAAGCCACCCAAACCATGGAGCGAACTCTGGTATTCATTTCAGCTGTACAGAAGAACTTCCTGGTGAATGGTTCCTTCTGAGTGTACTGAAAATGGCATCCCTGCACCTATTATACTTCTCGGAAGTCTTAAAGAATGCATTTTTATCCAATATTCACCAAACTCTTTTCTTCGGAAAAACAATCTGTTCCGATCTTCTGTTTCTCTGAATGTCTTGTACCTGTACTTCAGGCAGCTGCAGAAACAGAGATGTTTATCCAGACAAAACTGCTTGCATAAATGCTACCCGGTTGTTTAGCTACAAGCTTGTAATTTTGGAAGTTGATGTGTATTCTCCCTCTCCCCTCCACCCTCTACTTCAGCCTTTATTGTCTTGAATAGCATCCAGTTTGACACCTAGGCAGATCAGCCAGCCTCTGGTCTGAAAAGCTAAGGAGATCCAAAACCACATTGTGATCTTATTTATTCCATCTCTTTAAATGAAGAAAAAAAAAGTAATTGGAGTATGGGGAAATTAATCCTAGCAAACACAGGAGGATCTCCTTTTATTCTGCATCAAAGAGACAAGTTAGATGTTGCACCAGAGTTCCATGAATGAAACTCCCCATGTTTTTATTTTTAATTTCAAGAACCTATTTTTGACGGGAGTCAAACCCTCAAAAAAGTTCTCATAGTCAGGGCGATGGTGTTCCCAGTAGCAATGTATGGTTGCGAGAGTTGGACCATAAGGAAGGCTGAGCGCCGAATAATAGATGCTTTTGAACTGTGGTGCTGGAGAAGACTCCTGAGAGTCCCTTGGACTGCTAGGAGATCAAATCAGTCAATCCTAAATGAAATCAACCCTGACTGTTCCCTGGAAGGACAGGTACTGAGGCTGAAGCTCAAATATTTTGGCCACCTAATGCGAAGAGAGGACTCTCTGGAGAAGACTCTGATGCTGGGAAAGACTGAAGGCAAAAGGAGAAGGGGAAGGCCAAGGATGAGATGGTTAGACAGCATCACCGATGCAACAAACATGAAAATGAGCGAACTCAGGAAGATAGTGGAGGACAGGAAGGCCTGGCGGGATGTGGTTCATGGGATCACGAAGGGTCAGACAGGACTTAACGACTGAACAACAACAACAACAAACCCTCAAAAGTGAAAAGGTTTTTAAAGGGAACCTATTTTTGAGTCAGGCCTTTAGCACAGGGGATGGGGTGAAGGGGTAAACCTTCACTCCGTGTCAATTCCCTGACTTAAATAAACTTAACATTTGCTTTTTCCCATGGACAGAAATTATGTCCATAATTTCCCTCCTCCATGGCAATGCTCCCCCTATTTTTTTCCCTACAGTGCAGAACAGTTAGTGACCTGAGCAGTATATAACCACTGTCGTCTTAGAATGGGTAGGCCGAGCATCCATCCCATAATGCGATGCTCGCGTTTGCCGGGCGGTCCTGGGACACACAAGCAAGGAAGGGGCAGGGATGCCCCCATCTCAGATTACGGTGGGCGGAGTGTGAGGAGGGCAGTACCTGTTGGCGCTGCCCTGGCCACACTCTAGTCCAGTCTCTCACCTGAGCGCAGCAACGGTTAAGGTCTCCTTCATTGTTGCTGCTTTCTGGTGTCTTTGCTTAGGCCCCGGCTTGCCTCTACTGCGTGGATCGTCGAGCTGGTGAGTTGCCTTTCGGGCAGGAGTTGTTTGGGTCTCGGGCAGGGGGTTCGGGGGGCGCGGGGCTTCCTTCTCCCCCCTTCCCCCCTATGCTTCTTCCTCCACCGCCTTTGTTCCTTTGCTCCTTACCCCCCCATTCCCCCCATTACTTACCGTCCTCGCTGTCCTTCCCTTCCCCCGTCTGTCGGTCTTGCCCTTTTCCCCGCTGCCGCGTGCGGCCCAGCTGTGTAGGGGTGGGGGGGTGGTCGGGTGGCAGGACGCGGGCCCCGCCCGCCCCGGACGGCTGCCGGATGGCGGCTGGCCTTGCGCGGCCGCACGCCAACCTTTTGGGTGGTAGGCCACGGGGCTCTGGGGGTGGGGACCTCGCCGCCGCTCCGGCGCGCGGCGGGCCGGCCAGGGCCGGGCCGGGCGGGCGGGAGGGGACGATGGAGGGGAAGTGAGGTGGGAGGGGAGGCCTGCTGGCCTTTTTTGCTCGCGGCAGCATCCCGCTCGCCCCGCTCGCCGCGGCAGGCCTCATGGTTTAGCCGCCGGCGGGCAGGGGCTGAGGGAAGCGGTGGGAGGTTGGGGGGTGGGGGAGGCCTGCCGGCCTTCTTCTCCACGGCAGCGTTTCACACGCTGCGGCAGGCCTCCGGGTTTATCCGCCAGGGGATGGACGCGCTGGCAGAGGGGTAGGAGGGCGGGGGGGGGGGTAAGACGAGACCGCGCTGCGTTCGCCCTTAATTTTTACAGCCGGTTGGGCCGCAGGAGCCTCCACTTTTCGGCGCCCGGCGGATGGGTTCTTGCCCTTACCAAGATGGCGGCGCCCATAGGACGCGCGTGGGGGCAGCCAAGATGGCGCCGCCCAGGGATTGGGAAACCCCCCTTTGCCTACGGCTGACAATGGCTTGTACCCTCGGAGGAGGGGCCGGTGGGGGATGGCGCGCTGGCGTATGACCCTAACTGGGAATTGCTTTTCAGCCGATCCTGCAGCGGTTTAATAAAGTGCGGATGCCTTTGTTGTGTGTTACTTCCCAGCCGCTGCTGGTGTTGTGTGCGAGGGGGGGGGGGTTTCGCAGCCGCGAATTGGCTACCTCCCTACAATTCTTGATCGCTGATTGAGGGGTGCGGACCCATTATCGAAGAACCCACTGGGGGGAGCAGGAGGTGCTTTTGGCTATGCATGGGGTTGATTACCATGGCGAATTCATTATGGCGGTTTTGCGGAATTGAAGGCAATACGATGAATTGAAGCACTTTAATGAATTAGTACGATTAGCACTGATTTCATACAATGAATTAATTAATAATTTACATAATATCTACTACAATGAATTAATTAATTATATATACCAATAAATGAATTAATTATTTATTAAAAAAATAGTAATTAATTATTTATAATTAAAAAAAAAAAACACAGAGGGGGGTCAGTGCAATACGTAGCCTGGCTGTTTCAGGTGGGATTTCTTATGGATGTTTTCCGTATCATGAGTTAATTGGCTTGAGCGGTATTGTCTTGAAAGCGAATGTGGTGCTAAATAATGAATTAATTTGCTTCATCGGTTTTGAGTATCTTGACGCCCTTGTCTTTGAGCGTGAATTGGGTGCTAAACAACGCAATAATGAATCACGCTGAAGTACTTCCTGATTGTAATAGCTGATGGGTAGAATGGGGGGATCCTTGGCAGGATTAATCTACTCCAGTTGTCATGCTGGGATTACTTTTCTTATCCATGTGGGGTCGGACCCACTGTGGAGAAAGGGCCTTGGGCCCGCGTTGCCGTGTGTGCGGCACGGGCGCAGCCATGTGGGGGCGTTTTGCTTTGGAAGGAATCAGGGGATGAAGGAATCAGGGGATCCCACCCCTGCTAGCGCTGGGTGCCGAAGCCCCCAGTGTTGGGGGTTAGGCCGCATGCTTAACATGTCACGTTGTATCGCATCCATTACAGGTTTTGCTTGCCCCCTCGCGTGTTACGCCCTGCTGGTACTGGAGCTATGCCCAAACGGCCAATGGGGACCAGAGGTAAAAGGGCAGCCAAAAGGCCCGCGGTTGAGTCTCCGGAGGTATAGGAGGGGGCTGCGGCGGCACCGCTGCCTGCGGCTGTGACCCCAGTGGTCGCGGGGGGGGCGGAGGCCACTCTGGCTGGGGTTCAATTCGTCATGCAGGCACTTCAGGCATGGCAACAGATTTTAACAGCCCAACAGGGTGCCCCATCTAGCCTGCCGGTGAGCTTTCCAGGCCTGGGTAGTGCCCCGACGGACCAGGTGGTCGCCCTACTGAGAGGCGTTCCTGCGGTTAGTGCAGCACCATCGCTGGCCACTGCGGGCGCGGCCGCTAGCTCACCTCCTGCTTGTAATGGGTCAGAAACTGCGGCGCCTAGTGGTGGAACCCCCTCCTTAGCACCTGACCGAGTAGCCCTGCCGCCGGGTAGGCTTGCCTACGGGGCGACACATTCGGGGGGGCCAGAGGCCGGGACATCCGGCACAGCTCCAGCTGCTTCTCGAGGCGAGGGCCGGCCGCTCGAGGGACCCACGCCGGTTACAGAGGACAGGGCCCAAGTGCCCTTACAGGAGCCATCCCCGGCAATGGACTGCCGGCTACGTGCAGGTGAGTTGCCCATTTCAGTGCCTCCCGGGGTGTGGGGGGAGGGCAACGTCAGTCAGTCAGGGGCCCCGTCCGGAGGCCACAGTAGCGTGGTGAACCAGCAGGTTAACGTGGTGACTTCCAGCCTGCATTACCCTGTTTCCATCGCCAGTCAGTCTGGGCCTGCTTCGCCACTTGGTGGAGGGTCTGGGCGTTGCGGGGCCTCTGGGGAGACGAGTCACCATGGTGGGTTAGGGGCGGTGCCTTTATCCACCGGAGTTGGGCCACGTGGGGACCATGGTCGGGCACGCGAGGTGGTGGGACCCTCCACCTCGGGTGCCGGCTTATTGCCACCGGTGATCCAAGTCTCGGCAGGGGGCGGGCCAGGGTCGGCGGTTAGCCCGGCTGCCGGTTTGGAACACTTGGCCGAGGGGCCGGTAGCGGACCATCCCGCTGCAACGGTGAGCCGGGAAGCACGGCTCCTGACGAGCCCGGCTCTGGTGGTCGGGTGGGCCTCCGAGTCAGCCACAGCGTCAGGGGCCTACGGTGACCTTGACATGCCGCTAGGGGGGCACCTTAATCAGTCAGTCAAGGAGCAGATTTGGAGGGGCGACTATATAAACATGTTCAGTCTCCTTCAAAAGGAACCTGAACCCCCAGAGAAATTCGGGGAGCCACGGCGGGACCAGGAGGTGGTGCGTAGGAGAAAGATTGACAGGAACTGGTCTAACTGGCTGTCCGGGTACATTACCTTTTGCGCAGTGATGCACGAGGCCAAGCCTGAGAGGACGTACGCCCTGCTCAAGTATTTTGACCTCATTTATAGGGCCTACTTGACTTATTACGGGAATGGTTGGCTGAATTATGATGAGCAGTTTAGAACGCGGGCGGCGAATAACCCCAATCTGTCCTGGATTCGCCACCAGGAGGAGATTGGGCTCCAGGCTGTGGTCCATGGCGGATCTGTGGGTGGCGACCGGGTGGACAGCGGCCAGTTGATAGTGCGGAATGGGGCTGCGGGCGGGTCCCCGCGGGCGCCGGCACATACACGAGGGGCAGGGCAGCGGGTTCAACCCCCGCGGGTATGTTACGAGTATAACTCAACTGGGAACTGTTCCCGGCGTAAATGCTCGTTTAAGCATGCCTGTAGACTCTGCGGGGGTGGGCACCCCCACAGTAACTGTGGGAGGAACAAGTGGGACGGGCGCAATAAAGGACGGCAAGGCGGCAAGCAGCAAGGCGCCTCCTACCCAGCTGAGCCTGCCAAAGGGTCCAAGTCCGATTAGGGTGGACTGCCTCGCGGCCCTGCTCTTGCATTACCCGGATAAAGGGGCCGCCGGGTATCTCCTAGACGGGTTTACTAACGGCTTTCGGATCCCCGCTCCACACCCTGCATCCCCGTCTTGGGCCAATAATTTGAAATCAGTAGTTGGGATGGAGGACGTGGTGCGGAAGAAGATCTTGAAGGAGGTTTGGCTGGGGCGCGTCTTGGGCCCGTTCCAGGCGCCTCCCTTGCCCAACCTGAGAATCTCCCCTTTGGGGGTCGTGCCTAAGAAAGCCCCCATGGAATACCGGCTAATTCACCACCTCTCATTTCCCCGGGGTTCTTCCGTCAACGACGGGATACCGGACCACTTGTGCACGGTGCACTACACTTCGTTTGATCAGGCGATGCGGATTGTTAGAGGTTGTGGTCCAGGCGCCCTTATGGCTAAATGTGACATCGAGTCAGCTTTTCGGCTTTTGCCAGTGCACCCAGAGGATTTTTGTCTGCTTGGTTTTGCCTTCGAGGGCCTCTTCTATGTGGATCGGGCCCTCCCGATGGGCTGTTCTGTATCCTGTGCAGCTTTTGAGAAATTCAGTACCATGTTAGAATGGGCAATTAGGAGACGGGTGGGTGTGAGACATACGGCACATTATTTAGACGATTTTCTGTTCATCGGAAAGGAGGGGACGCGGCAGTGTCATGAGCTCCTGGAGCAGTTCCAGCAGCTAGCCGCGGAATTGGGGGTTCCCTTAGCTAGGGATAAGACGGAGGGCCCCACAACCAGGCTCACGTTCCTAGGCATTGAGATCGATTCTGTGGCTGCCTCCTGCAGGTTGCCAAGGGAAAAGCTGGCGGCGCTCGTAGTTATGCTGCAGCGCTTCATCAAAGCACGGAAGCTTACGCTAAGGGAGTTGCAGTCGGTCGTTGGACACTTGAATTTTGCATGCAGGGTGGTCGCCCCGGGCAGGGCCTTTTTGCGCAGGCTTTGCAGTCACATGGCTGGTGTGCAAGCGCCGCACCATAGGATTAAGGTGACGGCTGGCATGCGGGAGGATATGGTTACCTCGTTGCAGTTCCTCGCGGATTTTAATGGTGTGTCTTTCTGGAGGTCCGAACGGCTGCTGGAGGCTGAGCTGCAGGTCCACTCGGACGCCGCAGGGGGTCATGGCTTTGGGGTCTTCTTCCGTGGGCGTTGGTGCGCAGCACCCTGGCCTGAGGAATGGATTTCCACGGGGGTGACCGCCGATTTGACTTTCCTTGAGCTATTCCCCATACTGGTGGCAGTTCATTTGTGGGCCAAGGAATTTGAGAACTCCACGATTCGTTTTTGGTGTGACAACATGGCGGTGGTCTCGGTGGTCAATAAATTGTCATCCAAGTCCCCCAGGGTTATGGGGCTCGTACGCCCGCTGGTCTTGCAGTGTCTGCGGCTTAACGCCCTTTTCATCACACGGCACGTACCGGGTTTAGAAAACTGCATTCCGGATGCTTTGTCCCGTTTTCAGATGGACCGTTTCCGGGAGCTGGCGCCGTCGGCCTGCCGGGAGCCGGAGATAATGCCGCAATGGTTGTGGAGCCTTGGCGGAATAGGGTCCTCGCTGGGATCTTCAACTCCCTAGCACCAAGTACCCGGCGCGGGTACTTTCGTAAGGTGAAGCAGTTTGCCCTACTCAGACAGTCGGTGGGGCTCCAGGAGGCTTGGCCCGTCCCCCCGGAGGACATCCTCCGTTTTATCCTGTATTTAAAGGACTCGGGACGGGCAGCCAGCACCTTCCCTGGGTTTGTGTCTGCATTGGCATTTATGTCCCAGGCGTTGGGGATGCCTGATTACACTAGGGACCCCCGTATTAGGCGTTTGTTGGAGGGGTTAGCGAGGCAAGCCCCTGCAGTCCCGGACCACCGGCGTCCCGTTACCCCCGATTCGTTTGAAAACATGGCGGAGGCGTTGGGGAGATTGTGTAGTTCACCATTTGAGGCCGCCCTTTTCAGAGCGGCCCTGTTTACAGCCTTTTATGGAGCTTTTAGGCCCAGCGAGTACCTGGCCAGAGGGAAGGATGATGCCACGGGCAGGGCACTCCAGCGAACCGACCTCACCTTGGGAACGGAAGGGGTTACGTTGCGGTTGCGGGTCTCCAAGACGGACCAGAGAGGAGTGGGACAGCAGGTGCGCCTACAGAGGGTCCCAGGCCTGCCCAGTTGCCCTGTGAATGCCCTCGAGAACTATCTGCGGCAATCTTCTGCCTCGAGCGGCGCGCTGTTTCAACACAAAAATGGCCTGCCACTGACGCAGTTCCAGTTTCGGGCCCTGTTTTCTAGGTCACTTCAGGTTCTGGGTCTTGCGCCCGGTGACTATGGTCTGCATTCGCTGCGTATTGGAGCAGCCACCGCCGCTGCATCGTTCGGCTTGGCCGGGCAGGCCATTCAGAGGATCGGGCGGTGGAAGTCAACGGCTTACAAGAGATATATCAGGAAGTGATTTATCTGGACAGTTGGTGGCACCGTGGCTGGCGGTGTCTTCTGCCTACCCCCTCAAGTGGGTGGGCATCCTGTACTAATTCCCACCGTCCTTCTTGGGTGGGAAGCGAGTGTGCATGCTCCCGGTCATGGTTTTGTTGCTGTGCTCATACGCTAGTTATTTCGCTATTCACTCTTTTTCATTCACTTTTCAGGCAGTCGGGTGCTTATATGTGGTCACTCAATCGTGTTTTGGGCGCAGAAAAGGGCAGCTTCCTGCGCGACCGGGACCCAGCTCGGTTTGAGCGGACAGCTGCGGATCTACTGGTCCGGAAAGAGGGGGATGCGTTGGAGTCAGCTGCTCCCGCTGGTTGCGGAATTCGTCTCAGCCCGGGGGGCCCCCGACGCTATTCTTATACACCTAGGGGAGAATGATCTGCCCGAGATGAAAGGCCTAGCCCTCCGCCGGAGGATATGTGAAGACCTCGAGCTCCTCCGGTACCGGATCCCGGGGGTGGTCCTTATATGGTCTGAGCTCCTGCAGCGGCGGGTCTGGCGGGGGGCGCGTAGCGTAGTCGGGGTAGACGAGGCCCGCAGGAAAGTTAATAAGGAGGTGGGCCGGTACGTCCGCCAGTGCGGCGGTCAGGTGCTACAGCACCCGGCCATCATCTATGCAGCAGTGGACCTCTTCAGGGGGGATGGGGTGCACCTGACAGACCTAGGCAATGACACCTTTCTAGGAGATCTGCAGGCTGGCCTCCAGCGCCTATTGGCATTGTCTGGGCGGTGAGGGCCAAGCGCTAGGCTGACCCTCCCTTGTGGCTGTGGGTCAGGGTCAAGATGGCTGAAAGAGGGGTTGAGGGAGTGAACCCGAGGGCAGCAAGGCCAAGGGGCCAACCCCCCACCATCCATCTCCCCTCGGCTCTCCGGCTGGGGGAGAGGCAGGGGCGGACCCTTGGCTGGGATCACGTGAGCTTCCTTCGGGCTCACCGGCTTGGGGAGGTGCAGCGGTTCCTACTGCCCTGACCCGCTAGGGGTCGGCGCGGATGAGTCGGCTTCCTCAGGCGAGGGGCGACGGCTCGGAGTCCGGGTTGTAACTCCGCCCAGGGCAGTCCTTAGGATGTATGCCCGTGTCAGCACGTTCTCACGTGCGCGTGTAATACCCTGACCCCGGCCTGTAGATCTCCTTTACCTTTGAACTTGCTTTCCTGTACATCAATAAAGTGACCCTTTCATCCATATCATGTCTTGTGTGTTTCATGGAGCATACTCCGGCAAATGGCCAGTCTGACCACTAGGCAGTAAGTGAGGTCCTGCTAAGGAATCACAACTAAGATGAGCAGGTGGCATGTTTACATGTTTTTCAGGCGTGATAAAGAACTATGTAATCAGAATGCAGTTAGCTTTTTTTAATGAAACAACAGAACTCTGTGAATCGTCTCTATTCCCATTGAATTACAGTATATGGGGGGGGGATCTGCTATCCGCAGATCCGCTTATCTGTGGATGGCCGGCCCCCCCGCACCCATTACCTTTGTTTATGTTTATAGAGCTGGCGTCCAGCCAGTGTGTTTCTTCCTTAAACCAAACACTGTAAGCAGCATGCCAGCGTCTATTGTAGTAGCAGGCAAGCAGCCTGCATGCTAGAAAGAGGTTCCGTTAACAGGAAGCAGCAGTAATGGGTAATGGGCGCGGGGGGCCATGGGGGATAGCGTTCCCCCCTAACCACAGTTCCCGGTATCTGCGGGGGCAGGGGAGAGGAACCTATCCCCCGCAGATACAGGGGTCATACTGTACCATGTTCAGCCATATATGAAGAACGCGTTCACTAAAAACAATGTATTAATTATGTCTAATTATTATTATTAATTATTCCTAGTAATACCTGCAGTGTGCAGGTGCTTACGAAGCACAAGACAGTAGTACAGCCCATACCCGGATGAACTCTGGTTTGGAGGAATTCAGATAGAAACCTAATACTAAGTATGCCATGTAATAGATTTTTACAAGAAAATCCTTTTTGTGTCATGCCTCTAACCCTGTCACATTACAGGGTTAATAAAATTTAGCAACTCTAGAAGGATTTTGTTACCAGCAATTATTGCTGCTGTGACTTGGCACTGTGCTTATCTTATATACGTTTAATCCATACAATATTTCATGATTTTTTGGCTCCACTACTTACATTTTTTAATCTACATTTGTGTGAGTGAGTAGCAGAAACTGACTAAAAATATCCCTCATCTAGTGAATGCTAGGTATTCTACTAAAATGGTAACAGACTCTCTGAAAATACAGATTTACAGCCAGTGGCATTGTTAGGGGGGGCCGTGGGCCCCCAGGCGCAGGGGTATCGAGCTCAGAGGGGGTGTGAAGGTTCTTCCCTCCTCCCAGCCTAGCCCCAGGGTGCATTCTGGGACAAGATTGGGAGAGGGGAAGAGGCTTGGGGGGCTTTTTCACTTTTAATTGTTTTTTTTAGGCAGACCTTTGTGGATCCGGGATCCGCAGTGTAACAAATCCACGGGGCCCGAACCCGTGAATACAAAGGGTCTACCTGTACAGTTAGATAAACTTCTAGAGAAAAAGAGAAAAGTACAAGAGTACAAGAGAAAAAGTACCGCTTCTTCTGCAAAGAAATAGAAGTGGCTGAATTGGTAGCAGTGGCATAAGCAAAAAGCCTTCTCTTCAAATCCCCTGGCCCTCCAAGATTTACTCTTTAATCTTGAATATATCCAAGTGCTGTCCTTGCTGCTAATAATGATATGCCCTTGCTGATGATAAGCCCTTAACGGCTCAGGTCCAGGGTATTTGACGGACCACCTCCTTCTTTATAATCCGACCCGTACACTGAGGTCATCGGGGGGGGGGCTGTTAACTGTGCCGCCATTGATGGAGGTGAGGGGGATGGCGACACGGAATAGGGCCTTCTCGGCAGTGGCGCCCCAATTATGGAATTCCCTCCCCCCCTGGAATTAAGAACGGCTCCCTCTTTAGAGAACTTTCGGCGGGGCCTTAAGACATTTTTATTTAGGGAAGCATTCGATGTCTGACATGGTGGGCTGGCTTTTTAACAAATGGCTTCTTAACAAATGGTTTTTAACAAAGTAAATACAGGTTGACCCACTGGGGTTGTTTATTTTTAGTTGTTTGTTTTCATTGTTTTTAATTACTTGTTTCTAATTTATTTTTAATGTATATGTATTTTAATGTTTTGTAAGCCGCCTTGAGTGCCCTCGCTGGGAGAAAGGCGGGATATAAATAAATAAATAAATAAATAAATAAATAAATAACCTTGATCTCTCTCTCTCCCCCCCCCCCCATATATGGTAGCTGCACCTTCTTCTTCTGTTAGAAATGGCATTCACATTTCTGCTGGCCTCTGGTACACTTTGTTAATGGGGGATATCTGTTTCCTGCAGACCTCTGGGAAGTAGTGCCAGAACACAACTGCCTCACCTGGCAGTGCTGCCCTTACAACATACTTCTTTCTGCCCTATTGGAGAAGTGTTAAGCTTGTTGTATGGCTGAGAAGCTCTTCCAAAATTTCTTATCAGCAGAAACTTGCACTGTAAAAGATATCTCATCCCAGACATAAATTCTGTTCAACATATCTTATATTAATTATGGTGTAATTAAATGGATACACCAGAGAACAGAAGCATGTCAGGAAAGTTAGCTGTGTTATCAGCATTAACATTCACTTCTCCGGAATATACAAAGACAGAATCAGGATAGCAATGGCCATGTGAAGCCACCTTTTGAAGAGGACAATACCAATGGCCATAAGGGATATTTCAAAAGGAATGCCTTTACCTCAGGCAGATAGTCTTCAGTACAGCAACCGGAGTGAAATTTCTGGAACTTTCAATCAAGTTAAGAAATTATTCTGATTGTGTTCACAGTGAGTCATAGGCTTTATTCCTTAAAAGTGCTCACTGAAGAAAATTAGCTTAAAAAAATCATCCTAGGTCGGAGAATGATTCATTCATCAAGGGTATTGTTGTGTGGATGAGTTTGGTCAAATTTATGATAATCCGTATTGAGAAATACTTCACAAAGCTTTTCACAAATGAGATTTTGAGTTGGAACCAGTTTCTTTTAACCAAGGGAAGGGGCTATAATGAACTTGAGCAGGGCTTGTCAGCGCAATCCTATCCTACTTACATCACCGGTGTAACCAGCGGTGCAGTGAGAACGGGGGGGGGGGGTTGTCCCATAATGGAAAGGGGATTCAAATCCCCTCCAAAGGGGGATTCAGAGGGGATTTGAATTCCCTTTCCATTCTGGGGCCTCCTGTTCTTGCTGCACTGCTGGTTACATCGGTGATGTAAGTTGGATAGGATTGCGCAGTGTGTCAGTGCTTTAACAGAGGCCAGTTTCTCAGTTGGAGAGAGTCTCTGAGGTTACACTTCCTCTGGCAACAGCTACTTATCTTGTTTCTTAATCAGAGATTTCTTAATTTGGAAGGCAAAAGAGAGGTAGATCCTTCTTTTGATGTAAAAGTTCATGCCCTCTGCTGAAACTAGGTCAGGTATTCAAATGTTTGACGTAATTCATATCTTGTTTCTAGTTCTTACATTGTTTATTGTTTTAATTGATTGAAAGTGTTGTTTTTAACTTTTTTTTCCTTAAATACCTTTAACTAAAAAGGTGGTATACATGTTTATTATAAATAAAGTAAGATAAATGAATGAAATTTGCCACTGTTTTCTTCTTACAGGGCTCCTGTGCAGGCAGAAAAATCATTTTTCTATCAATTCATTACCATGCAGAAAAGGTACAATTAAAAAAAGGTGGCAACCTTATCTTAAATAACTTTATCTCCTTTTTTTGACAAGCTGAGATTGTATTGGAGCAAAAAGCTATGGTGTGATTTTCCCCCTCATTCATCATAACAGAGCATTAATGTAACTCCCGCTTTGATCACTCAAAATGGCTAAAACTTAGCAAACAAACCTGAGCAAAAACCAGAAACTTCCAATTTGGCTCTCTGAAACTCGACTGTAAGCAATGTTTATCTTCATTAAGTTTCAACATAATGAACAAAATGTTTGAAGTCCACTGGGATCTAGTTTTAGGCAGCAAAATCCATTATTATTTATGTATTTAGGTCAGGGAGAGGGAGGAAGGTAGCATTACTTATGGATTTTGAAATATATCAGATTTTTTAAAATTACTATGCCTTACCAATATATTTGGAAATAAGTTGCTTGTAGAAAGGTTGCCAGCTCTGAAATCATAAGGTATTCATATGATGTTGTTGCACACACTCTTGGCAAATGGAGTGGTATACTACCTATTCTGAAAGCAGAGATCTGGTTTTAGCAAATCTTTCCCTATTAACCACAGAGCTGTATGTGACACGTGTTTGAGTAATTCTGATAAAAGATATTAAAAATCCATTAAAATATATTTCAAGGATGAAATAAAAACACTCACAAAGAAGCACAAAATCCTTAATGTATTTTGAAGCAAAAATACAAAACACACTCATCCAATAATGTTTTTCAATAGGACGTTACATATGCATAATTTAAATGGTACTGGGGGTTATTTATAGTTTTAAAAGCACTTAAAACTAATAGGAAGAGTCATACTTATTGAAAATATCAACTGTGGAGAATTTAACCCTATATTAAAACTGCCCTCAAAAGTTTAAATTACACTACGTTCGAGAATGAAATAGGATTCAGAGACCTCTTTCCTTAAAGAGGTAATCATCAGGATCTCAACACTTTTGTAGACTAATCCTAAACTTACAGCCCCATCCTATCCCCTGCCAGCCCAGAGAATGCAGCGCCACTGGCAGAGCACACACTGCATGCTATGGGGGGGGGGGGGTTGTGACCACACGGTCTGGAAGAGGTAAGTAAACATTTTTTACATACCTCCTCGTAGGTCACCTGGTCTCTAATGAGTCTCCTCAGGCCTACACCAACTATTTAGCTTGTGTAAGTCCAAAAAGCCCCAGTGGATGTGTTGGGCCAGGAAAAGGGGAATAGGATCTTGGTGTGTGCCATTGTTGCCAAGTTCTTCCCCTTCCACCCCTGAACCACCCCCTGTTTGAGCCGCTCCCTGCCTTGACCCTCCCCTAAACTGCCCCTGAGCTTCCCCTTCCACCACCACCTTACCTGCTTCTGCATCTGGGAGCCACTGGAGCACCTGTGGGGCCTCCGGCCGTTTGCATGACAGCCAAAGAGCATGGCAGCAATATGGCTCTTGCGCTGCCAGAACACTGCTTATGCTGACTGATTGCGAGATCTGTCAGCATAAAACCAGCATAGATTTGGGCAGTTGATCTTATACTGAGTATACAGCTTCTGGACTTCTGTATAATATTACCAGAATTGCCTTTGTTATTGTGGGGAATAGCTTGAATATGGCAATTTGGTATATGCAGGGATCTTTAGACCAACTATACCAGAGTTGGGCTTCCAGAATTCAGTTTAAATAATATTGAGGACACATGTGTGTTGCTTTCCAATATTTACTAGATAGTTCAGTCATACATACATAAACAAAATCCAATCATAAACATACAGGGCTAGGAAACTTAGATAGAAAAACACAGAGACTTAGCAGGTTTCCTTGATTTGTACATGGGTGATATTTACCTATCCTCCTGGAGAGTTGTCCTGGGATTGCAGTACTGGGTGTAGTAATAGAGAGGGGGGGGAGGAAGGACATGAGAAGAAGGGGAAGAAACAAAATGGTTCTAAGGTTCTAAATAGGCTGGGTTCAGGAACCGACAGAGTGGCTAACTGAGAAGTAATGCAAAGAGAAGGGAGGGGGTTGCAGAGATAGGGGGGCAAAGGGGGGAAGGGAGAACAAGATAGAGCAGAGAGCTCACCAGAGTAAGAGTCCAAACCACAAGAGAGAGACTGGCAGGCTGTCTCTACTTTTTATAGGGCACCAAGCACATGGGCCAAAGGGGAGGATACCTTGAGTGGACTTCCTGCACACCTCTAGGTAAAATCACACACAAACAATAGAAAGGTGGCAGGGGGTGATCTGGTTTGATGGGCCAGTCGTTAAAGAGCTGACTGATTCAATTGTGAGACAAAGCAGAGACCCTGGAGAGTCTGAGATGATGAGTCATTTCAGGTGGCCCTCTGTATTGTCTTCTCCCAGGACCATATTTAGCATATCAGTGAGGGGGGGGTGAGGAGTAGAGCTTGTGAGAGCTTGGACACATGGCGTTGAGTGAAATGGTGTCTGCTGCTTAGGTTTCTTTCCCTCATGGTTCTACTTCTGGTTTTGGGGAAATCCTTACAGCATGGCTTCACCCAATCATGGCGCAGAAACACAAACGCGGCATGGCCCTCGCGTTGTGTCATAATACAGTCCGATCTGGCACATGTTCCATTCTTGCTCAAAACCCATTTCAAAAAGCCTCATGGCAACAAACATTTTTAAAAGTCTTTTGGCAACAGTTCTCATTTTAAAAGGACACTGGGCAACAATAATTCTGTTTATTAAAATATGATCTTTGAGATTTTAGAAACCTAAAGGCCGAAACAGATATGATGCAGGACACCTCTCTAAATGAACCTCCCAACTTTCTTTTTAGCTTCAAGCAGAGGGGATTAAAAGTTTGATTTGAAGTAATGACGTGGAGAGGGAAGGGTTAACCCTTTCCTCCATGTCATTTTCCTGAACTGAAGCTCCTGTGATGTTGCTATCAGCACCAATTTTTCAAATGTCAGAAAATCTGATTTCAGATCTCTCATGTCACACTTGTTTTGGCCCTGTCTATTCATTCCCTTCTCACTCTTCCTAATTCCCTCTATTCTATATCACATTTTCTTCCTCTTATTCTTTTCCCTCTTCCCTTTCCAATTCCCTTCCTCCCTAGTCTGCCTGGACCAGACACTGCAAACTGCCTCCAGGAGCTAACACTGATGTTCTCTAGAACAGGGGTTCTCAACCTGTGGCACGGGTACCCCTAGGGGGTATGCAGCCCTCTTGCTGGGGGTACGCCAAGCACTGCCCCTTATCTGCCCCATCAGCAGCTAATTAAGTGTTAATTAACATGGATTTTAAATTTTAATTATTTTTGGCCTTCTGTCTCTCTGATTTTGGTTTTGGGCTTTTTTTTGTACTTTGGAAAATGTACTTTGGTGCGGTGGGGGAGGGAGGAGCTGATTTTCGGAAGTGTGACAGAGAAAAAAGGAGATCCTTGCATCTCTCTCTCTCTCTCTCTCTCTCTCTCTCTCTCTCTCTCTCTCTCTCTCTCTCTCTCTCGCACACGCACAGAGAGAGAGTTAAATAAGACATTTTTTCACATTTAAAATTGTTTTAGTACTTTTTATTTAATGATTAATTAACTAATTAATTGATTAATCCAATTAATTCGCAGTTAATTAGCAGGGGGTACTTCAGAAAATTGGACCGTGATAGGGGGTACCCAGGCCTCCAAAGGTTGAGAACCCCTGCTCTAGAAGCAATGAAGGAAGAAGAATGAGTGTCATGTGCTTCCCCTCCCTGTGGAGGTGCAGATTGTGTCACTGCATTGAGAGAACACATACTTGTGATGGAGGCATGAGGAGAGGATGTGTGAGTGATTCACACACTTCTGTTGTTGCTTCTAGAGACATTGTGAAGTGGTCATAGGGTAAGAAGAGCTGCTGGAATAGCAGCACTCTCAGTGGCAGCAGATGGGCAGGGGGTGCCCACCTCTGCCCCCCCCCACTTGTCTCCACTGGGGGAAGCAGAGGCTATTGCATCATCTGGTAAGGGTGTGGGCAGCACTTGGCAGATTCAGGCACCAGGAGGTCTCAGGCCCTGGCAAGAGAGGTAGTGGAAACTAACCTTTTTGCAAGGAAGGCCACAAATAATTGACATGAGTTTCAATATTGTTAAAATGTTATGAGTAGTTTCAGTTGAACTGTATCCAGAATCACTAGCAGATCATGATGTTGTTAGGGTCAGGAACTTAGGTCGCAATCCTATATATGCTTACCTAGGAGTAAGTCCTGTTGAACTTGGTGGGACTTAATTCTAAGTAGATATGCATAGAATTGAACTGCTATTCCTATGCTATCTTGTAATACTCAAGATAAATACAAGGCACTTGTTTGTGGGTGTTGGCAAGAGAATGGGGATTGAGAGGGAAGCAATCCCAAGACTTTCTTGAAGGCATCGTAAGATGGTAGTGAAGACATGCTAGCTCAACACTGTGCAGGAATACAACAATTGAATGGCTACCAACACCCAGTGAGACCAGTAATGATATGACCATGCACATGCTGGACACTGTTAGCCATTCAACAGCCAGGTGCCTCAACAGTGCTGTGAACCCCCTGTATATCCACCACTGCCTCATAATACCTTCCATTAAGGACATCAGGCTGCCCTTCCCTAGATTGTCACACATCAATGAAAGCCTTTTCCCCTCCAGCAAATCATTTCAGGACAACAATAAACAACATTCATATAGCACTTAGAAGTGATCAAAGTGTTTCTTCCCCTTATGTTGTAAACCTTATAACCCTTTAAAGTAAGTATTATTATTCCCACAGCTGGGAATCAGAGGCTGAGGGAATGGCTTGTTTCAAGCCACCTAATGAGTTCAGGGCAGAGGCAGGATTCAATCCGGAGGGGTCCTGATTCATAGTTCAGAATCTTTGACAGTATACCAGCTCTCACCAGCTGTCCCCCATTATCGAGTGAGTGAGTGCATATACTACTACTGGTCCAAAATGTCTAAAAGATCAAGGGACCTGTTTAATGCAGGTGGCTTTTAATTAATCAATTTATTTATATTAGCTGTTTTCATATTTTTTTCACAACTGTTCTGAATCCTTTCCTGGATTTGGCCTCTCTCTCTCTCTCTCTCTCTCTCTCTCTCTCTCTCTCTCTCTCTCTCTCTCTCTGCAGGCTGATCTTGACAAGTGAGGATTAATGGACTCTCTTTTCTCTTTGGAAGAAATGTGAAAGGTCTCTGGAAAAGCACATCTATTGACTGGCTAGCAAATGCATAACTCAAAGCTCCAGGGAAAGACACACAACCATGTGTGCTTTCTGCTGATCAGTATCCCCAGAAACATGCTAATCATATCATTTAAGCTCACCCAATAGTATAAAACCTGGGGATAGATGTCACAAGGGCACAACTCTCTTTTATATGCATCAGGAAACCTGTTTCAAAGTGACACCAAGGCATGCCCTCCATCCAGTATTTGAATAACAAAACATGAGGCACCTGTCCAACATTATACGAACCAAATATTCCAAGTATGGTAGTAAGTCAGTTGAATGGTTCAGGCAGCCTACTTGTAAAGTAAGTTTGCAATGGTGCTGCAACATTTTTACAGTGCAATCCGACTTAACTTTTGTGTCGGTTTAACCAGCGGCGCAGCGAGAACGGGAGGCCCCAGAACACTAAAGGGATTCAAATCCCCTCCAAAAGAGGAATTCAAAGGGGGATTGGAATCCCTTTTCTGTTCTGGGGCCTTCTGTTCTCGCTGCGCCACTGGTTAAACCGGCACAAAAGTTAAGTCAGATTGCGCTGTTACTCAACTAAAAAGATGCCCCATGATCATTGATATGAAATAGAAGAAGCAACCAAACAGCTAGTAGTCTCTGGATCCTTGAATGATGCTGTTCAACACATACAGCACAATCCTGTGTAACCTTGCACCGATGTAACAGTAGATGCACCGGTGTAAGTGCAATTATGCCAGTGTAACTTTTATGCCAGTGTAACTTGCCGTATGCTGACACTGGCGTAACCCCCCTTGGATGCCACACATGCACAGTTCGGATACAGAACAGATGCCGCTGCAACTCCACCGGCACAGGGGGCATTCCAGGGACGTTCAGATCTCCCTGGAATGCCCCCTGCACTGACAGATTTGTGCCGGCGTCTGTTCTTCATACGAAATGCACATGTATGATGTCCGAGGGGGGTTACGCTGGTGTCCGTCCTGCATCCATTGGCGTATGGCAAGTTACACTGACATAAGTGCACTTATACCGGTAGATTTACTGTTATGCTGGTGCAAGAATTACACAGGATTGGGCTGTAAGTGATCATAGCTATGCAAGAGGTTGACCAAATAGAGAACATTTACATTTCTAACATTACAAGTTTCAGCTTCTGCCTTCATCAATAAGAGAGTTATGATTTAAATATCAGCCAAGGTAGTGATAGTTAGGAGCATGCTAGAGGTGGTGGAATTCTCAACAATGTGGGTCATACCAGAGAATTAAAGAAATACTGTATATACAGATGATTGAGACTTTGGGCTGTTAGGGTCTTTCATTTGTGTATCCAGAATTTCTCTTTTACTTCCAATATCTCAGACTTTGATGGTTTCTCAGTAGGAAATATCTCTAACAGCGCAATCCTGTCTGCATTTAGATCAGAGGAGCGATCACTCCGTTGGTCTAGGGTGTTGCAAATGTGCTGTAAAGCATGTTTGTGGCACCTGACAAGTAAGCGGTGCCTGCGGAGAGGCTTGTGCCGCTGCTCCGACGGAGCAGGACGGATTGCTGCCGCGGTGGAGAGGTGAGTCCCTGCAGTGCGACGGAGGGCAGGGAGAGGACGGAACAGGGCATTTCAAGGGGTGCGATTGGTCAGCTTTACAGCACTTTTGCGGCGCTTTGGGCTAGCGAAGCGAGAGGTCCGCAGGCCTAAAGTAACACAAGATTGCACCGTTAATTTCAGCTCTCACTAGTAACCTCTGTAGATTAGGAGGCTGGTGGAAGAAAATGACAGGAGGCTTGCAGATGGCTTTAACAAGGTCTGGTGAGTTGACTACCAAGGGGTAGCTCTCCTTAATTGCCAGGTAATAAGTAAGAGATGCTGAATGTAAATCAATCACAAAAGGCGTATATGGCGTTATTTCTTAGAATCAGAGTTGGAAAGTGCCTTCAAGGCCATCTAGTCCAATCCCCTTCTTGAAGTAGAAAAATCCTCTCTAGAGCACCTCCAAAAGGTGCGCGTCAAATCCTTGCTTGAAGACATCCAAAGAGGGAGAACCCACCACTTCCCTGGGTAATTGGTTCCATTTTTATCGTCAGTCTCTTTTGATTGTAGAGGAGAGGAGAGACTTCATTGTCAACTTAGAATGACAAGTACCTATCATCTTCAGAGAACAGAGAGTCCTGTGTAATTTGTAAAGACAAACAAATTCACTGTAGCATAAGCTTTTGTGGACCACAGTCCATCACATGCAGCATCTTCAAAGAGGCATTCCTCCTTTTCTCTCACAAAGGAGAGAATGCCTCTTTTAAGACAATGCTTGTTACAACTCATGCCTGCATAATCTACAAACAAAGTAGGTTTCTCTTGTTTCAAAAAGTATAACTTTCTGTCCACAAAAAGAAATCACCAACTGACACAAAAAGTTCAAAGCAATGAAATGTTAAGAATATATATATACTGCTTTTCTGCAAAAAAAAAAAAAAAAAAGTTCACAAAACAGTTTATAGAGAAAATCAAATACAGGTTGATTACATCCGAAATCCAGACTATTCTGAAATCCAGACAGTTTTGGGGCTATGACCTAAACAAACAAACCAAAAAACAAACAAAACCTTTTTCCAGCACCTGGCTGGCATAGCACAAGGCATGCTGGGGCACAAAATTATTAAAAATATTGTATAAAATTACCTTCAGGCTAAGTGTATAAGGTGTACATGAGACATAAATGAATTTTGTGTTTAGACTTTGGACCCATCCCCAAGATATCTCATTATATTTATCAAAATATTACGTAATCCAGACAAATCCGAAATCCAGACAACTTCCCATCCCAAGCAGTCTGGATAAGGGAAACTCAGCATGTATATAAGTGTAGTGCAAAATACCTCACTCCCCCCTTACAAAATAAATAAATAAATCCGTCAGAAATTTGGATGAGCAATATTGTAAAATCTTGTTCCCTAGCAAGAAAGACTATTGTTCCAGTCAAAGTTACATTATAGAAAAGTTACATTATTGAGTACTGTACATCTCGTTACAAAGCTTCAATGTATGTACAAATGACTGTATTGGTCATTGTTTTTTTCAAATCTATTTTGAAAAATAGATTTCAAAAACCAAAAAATCTATTGGTTTATAAAAGTGCCAATCAAGCCCCATTCAGAGTTGGATAAAGGAGCATTTGGGAAGCACACACCTTCCAGGCATTGTCAAAGAGCTGGCATATGCTTTTAATGAAAGCCTTGACAGCCACATGGGAAGGTTCTAAAGTTGAGAAAAATGACATTTGAGGCAAAGTGATGAGCTCAAATGTTGCAGTATCTTGAAGGCAAATGGAAAATGAGGCTTCTGAATAAGAAAATGTCAGCAGAGCCCTCATTAGTCAGGCTGGACTGCCAACCATCAATCTTCAGCTCAAAGTAAGAAAAGATATATACATAAAGAACATTGAGTACAAATAGTTTGCACACTAGCTTGACACAAGCTGTATAATTTTCATTTGAGGAGGCACACAAGGTTCACTCTGTGTGAGCTTCCTTCCCTGCCTCCCATCCCCAGTCTTTCAACAATGGGGTCCTGCCACTGTTTGCAGATTAGTAATGAAGTTGAAGGAGAGACTGCATCTTGAATGACTCCCAATGCTGCAAGACACCGCAGGGATTCTCAAACACATTAGGACTTATTTGTAGTATCCAGCCATGGTGATTCCTGGTTAGTGGAAACCCCTGAAGGTCTTCGATAATAGACAAGGATGATAGCTCACTCACCTAGTGCAACTCACCTTTCCGATCAGTAATAGCTCTCGCTCGAGAGTTTGGGGGCTTATTAAATAAAGCTTGACAGGATCCCCATGCTCAAAATCACTGGGAAATGACAGGCACACATTTCAGTTCCAGAACATGGATAGCAGTAAAGTGACTTGATATGCATTTTAGAGGCCATGACAATGCACAGATTTGTTCCAAAATATTGGAAAAGGGCTTTTTATACTTCTCTCTCTCTCTCTCTCTCTCTCTCTCTCTCTCACACACACACACACACACACACACACACACACACACACACACACACACACAAACACACTTCACCTCTTGATCTGCAAGTTCATAATCAGTCAAGACAAAATCCCCCCACCCAATAACCCTCCCCTACATAAAGTACCAAAACAAAACAGCCATTGTTATTTCTAGTGAAGAATGGATGTTGTACATTGCTGCTGTCTTTATGTGTTATTAAAAACTGCTATTGAATCCTTCACTGCAATAGCAGTGAATAGTGCAATCTATAGAGATTTGTTACAAGTAGGAAGAAGAGATTGCAGATTTATACCTACAACTGCACACTCATCATTCTTTCAGATTCCTCATTCAATTGCTCTTCTTCAATATCCACAGCTCTGTAGGTACTTTCTCTGATCACAGTGTAAGCAAGAAATCCAGTATCTGTTATGCAGTTCTGATGATCTGTGTGTTTTTCAGCACAATCCTGAAGATCCGGCTGGCAACGGAACGAGTGTTCCATCGCTGGAAGCCGTCGTAAATGTGCCATAAAGCACGTTCTTGACAACTCGGGAGTAAGGAAGGCCGGCGCAAGGCCGGCCTCCTTCACTCCGGCGCAGGATCTCCACATGGACAGCAGCATAAGGTAAGTACTCCATCGCCAGCCGTGTGGGCGGACTGGCCAGGCGAGGGAGGGGGGCCATTGGCCTAGCCGGCCCAGGAGGGGGCAGGGGATGGTGTTGGCCATATCCCTGTCCCCACCGGGCCGGCTACACCGTTACACGGCCTCCTCTATTTCCACCAGCTATTTAGCTGGCGGAAATTCGAGTTGGCCAATAGGGCCGGGCCGGGTTTACACTCGGAGAAGGGGATGAACATCCCCTTCCCCAAGGAGACCTCCAGCCCGGCGCGCGCCAGGCAGCCGGTATGCAGGATCCGGCGGGCGGTCCTGGGTCGCTAGCCGGATCCTTAGGATTGCGCCCTTTGTCTTTTAAAAAAGCTTCTAGTCTTTGTATTTGTTGATTAGAAATCTTAGAGTTCAATTCTAACACCCTCAGCACTGATGTAGCCACACAAATGGGGCATGTGCTCTGTCCTGCAGTGGGGGGGGGAGTCACGGAGGCCTCCTCAAGGTAAAGGAACTTATCTCGTGGTGAGCTTCCACTTCCTCAATGGGTCTCCTTGGATCTATGCCAGCTATTTTGCTGGTCAAAGTCCAAGGAGAGAAAAAGAGAGGGACGGGGAAAACTAATTTGACAGTTTGGCAGCAGTCATGCACACTGGATCATATCCTCTTTTCCTGACCTGGACCCTCCCCCTTCCTCATCTCAGCTTTATGCCTACAAAATAGCTGGCGTGGGTCCAAGGGGACCCATTGGCGATACCCATTGGCTATCAGGCAGCCAACCGGGAAGTAAGTAAAAGTTATTTTTACTTACCTCTCATTGGCTGTCTGATCACCACCCCCAGCATAGCATGCAGTGCGCACTTCATTGGCACAGTTGCATGCTATGGATTGGCAGGGGATAGGATTGGGCCGTTAAGGTATGATTGAAAATGAACGGTTGTCCCCAGTTCCAAGGGCAGGGTTTCAAGTGCTCTATATATAACCCCTACAGCCAATTTACATGCTATAAGCCCCACGTTGGAGGCTATCCCAAACCAGCTTGTTTTATAACAGATAGAGTGGCTTCCTCTGTGGACTGCTTGCATCACACGGCACATTTCCACACCTCTGGCAGGGACTGTTATGACAAACCGCTGTGCATAGTGTATATTATGAGGAGTAGCTGCATGCATGGAAGCTGTTTCAAGCTGCTTCCATGGAGCTAGTATAACATGTATAACTATCCCACAGTCTGTCTGACGTATCTGCTGTTTCTTGTACCTTCTTTCTAGCAACTATTTGGCTTCATTATCCATATTCTTCCCTCCCTCAATTTTCCTGTTCTTCAGGGGGAAAAAAATGAAAGAGGAATGAATATTGCAAAAACTCTTATCTGAAAAAAGCTAATTTGCCAGTTTATTCTGGTGCAGAATTTGGACTTTCTTGGCACACTCAATTTTGATGGGCAGCCCAATCCAGTGTAGGTTTAGAGTGGCGGAGTGCATGCTCTGCCACACTAAGCCATTGCATATGTGCCATAAAGCATGTTTGCAACGACTTTACTCCGATGATATCCCCGTCCCCATTCCTGGGCTCGGTGACCCTTACACCGACACCTTGGAGATCCACCAGCTTGAGATCTGGTGGACTTCCGAGGAGGCCCATCAGGGCCTTTCAGCCCTACACTAGGGGAAGGGGACCAACGTTCCCTTCCCCCGACGAGACCCTGTGCCGCATCGGAGCGGCCTGGGAAGAGCATAGGATCCTGCGGTCGGCCGTATAGGCCGACCACAGATCTTTATGCAGGATTGGGCTGCCCGTGGTTAGAGTATAGGAATGTAAAGGAATGTTTTTGGGAGACCCAGGTTTTAATCTCTACTTGGCCAGGAAGTTCACTGATTGACATTGGGTCTGTCACTATCTCTCAACCTAACCTAGCTTGCAGGATGGTTGTTGTGAAGATAAACTAGGGGTAGGAAAATATCATGTACACCCCCCCAGAGCTCCTGGTGAAAGGTGGGATAAAATAAATATCATATTCTACTATTTCCTCATCAGCATCTGAACAACCTTAACACAAGATTGGAAACAAGTCCTGGTTTCATATGCTAACATAAATTTATGTAAGGCAACTGAATTCTTGAAAACTCAAGACATTTTGCTTTCACCCTCCCACCCCACCTTTCTGCCCAAATATATGAGGCTTTATCATTGAAGACATATGTATTTCACTTTGAAGAAGTAATTTGCTTCTTTAATTTGCAGAATATTTCATCCTTGAAGCAAAATTGGCATATATAACTCAGGGCTAGAAAAGCCTTTTACTCCTGCGTCCTTAAAACCTTCAGAATCAATAGAGATCTTTGATTTTTTCCCCCTTTCTCTCCTTGCTCAAACCTTGCCCCACTCAACGCTGAGAGTATTCTTGCTCAACCTTCATAGTTTAAAGTCTCCAGCTATATAGTTAGCCCTCACACCAACAAGGCATTAAAAAAAATTACTTTGTGGGAGCTCCTCTGGCGTACGCTGATTTTTGCTTGAGTGATCTGCAGCTCTTCCTAGAGAAGCTATTTCCCTGCCAGAAAGGAATAGGATTTCCATCTCTCATTTCAAGAGCTTAATAGCATATAATACAAACTTCTTGTTAATATTCTGGGCTGCTTGCTAACTCGCTACTGGATGCTTGCCAGCACGTCGCACCTGCACCACTGCCTTGCTAATATTTCAAAGTGTCAGCTCAAGTGGCCTGAGAACCGCCTGTAGAACTCTTGTAATTGCTGAGAAAAGCTTGGCCCAACTGCGATAATAAAACACAAAGTTTAACATGAGAGAGAGAGAGAGAGAGAGAGAGAGAGAGAGAGAGAGAGAGAGAGAGAGAGAGCGGAAGTGAACAGCTGGGATTTATGTGATCGTTTTTTTTCCAAAGGAAAACTTGGTAAAATGAAAAAAGTAAGCCTAGACGTCATGCATAACCAAGACAAAAAGAAAGAATGTATATCACAAAGTCAATTATTGGAAACATTCAGGAACTGGACAACAGAAGACAAATTAACAGCCTAGTCCTGTGTAGGATTGGGCTGTTGTGCGGAGCTGTTGAATGGGGCAGGGATCAGGGATCAGAGAGGGGTGGATCAGGCAGCAGTGGCATGCGCTGGATCCTATCCCCTCCTATTGGAAACTCCTTTCTTTCCTCATACTTGCACCAGCTAAAGAGCTGGTGCAGGTCCATGGAGAACCATTGGCGAGCGGGAGACTTAGGGAGGGGTAAAGGAAAATAATATTCCTTTTCCCCTGCCAAGCCTTCACTGGATGCAGCACATGCCTTTTTGGCGTGGCTACATTGACGGGGGTGAAAGGATAAGATTGGGATGTAAATCTATGTTTTATTGTTCTAACTTTATCTTTAAAATAGTTAAGTTGCAATACGGGTTTAAGACCATTTAGGCCTCACTCATCCGTTAACAGAGATATACAGGAACGACTTTCATGTAGCTGGATCCCATTTCATTCCAGGAAGGAAACACCGCTAGGAGAGAGGTTGTGCTTGCATGGGAGCTCATAACCGTCTCAATCACCTGACTGCTGTGATTTGTTCTGAGATCCATGAATAGTAGTGCAGGCCCATTAAATGCCTCTTCTGTGGATGTGCATTGCAATATGCACATGAATCTACTCTGTGCATTCAATTCCTGATCCAGCAACTGAAACTTTGCCTAGAACTAGAAATTCCCTTCAAAGACATGTCTTCAGTGCAGATTGTTGAGATGTGGTAGCAAAGAATCCAATACAAAATCTTGCCTTTGTCTCTTCCCATCTTACCGGCTTTTCCAATCTTTGGTTAAAAAGGAGGAGAAAAATCAACAACAGTAGTGCAAGGCTTGGCCTGTATCTCACTTTAAACAGGGAGGGGCTCAAGGTGTCGCTACGGTGGGGGCAGTACCGTAGGTTTTGCACCATGCTAATCCCCGCTGCAGAAGACTCCCTGCCCATTGCCTTCGCCGTATGGAATGTCTGCGATGGCGAGGGGGCAGGGCCACCTCGTACCGAAGAGTTAGTGGGGATTAGCACGGTGCAAAACTTATGATACCACCCCTATCGTAGCGACGCCTCTGGAGTGGCTGTAGCGCTGTAGTAGAGAACATGCTGTGCATGAAGAAGGCCCCAGCCTCCTGGAAACTCCAGATAGGGCTGGGAAAGACTCCTGTCTGAAATCCTGAAGAGTCACTGTTGGTCAGTGTGGACAACACTGAGCTAGATAGACCAATGGTTTAACTCATATGTTGTCAACGATGAGCAGGGGTCCAATGGCAGATCTGTACACTTTCCTAAGCTGTTAAGTCAATGTGGAAAAGTTTTCCTGAAGATAGAATGTTTGAAAGCCAGGGTCCCCAAAGACTAGACTAGGTATGGGGATCCACTGGTCAAGGAAACTTCTCATGAGGGTCTGTTGTAGAAGAGTATTCTCTTCTGAATGTAGAAGAAACAAGATACAAATAGACAGATAGAATACAGGAATTCTGAACTATGAACAACTTGGTCTCATGTGGTCTTCGTAACTCTGCTTCTATTGTACAAAAACAATCATTAATTCAAAGCATGTATTCCAAGCCTGGAAGACTAGCTTTAAGAAAGACCCAGGTGCAGGTCTATGTCTGGAGTGACTAACAAACAGAATATGGAAAGGACTGGGAGCTGGGAAGTGTACTGCATATCGAACATGTGCTATGTGGAGGATAAAAAAAAAATGTGTGTGCTTTTGTAAACTTGATTCTGTTAAGAGACTGCATGTTATTTCTATGGGTCAGAAATTTTATTTTATCTCCCTGTCATTTTTTTTTCTAATGCAAATGAATGAAATTGCTGTCATGCTGGTTAATGTTTTAGCTGTTTGTCATTCCAGGAGACCTAACTTCTCAAACAATGGTTTCTGATTTTGTCCTGAAGTTATTTTAGGAGACAAATTATTTTGTGCCTGCAGTTATCTATTTGCAGATACCAACTGGGAACCCAGGAATCTACACAATTGAGCATTTATTTATTTATTTATTTAAAAAACCAACACTCCACAATAGCCCTAGAATAAGGTCAAAGCCTTATGTATTAGGCCCATGTGTTATTAGGAACATAATATGCTCATTTAGAATGCATTGAGACCGCGTATGTCTGAGGTCATTATTTTGATACGGTTGATTGTAACTGGGTGAGAGGAAAGAAAGCAGTTCAGCCAATGTGATGAGTCTGCAAAGTTTGTTGACCCAATTATTCTCTCTGGGGAAGCTGAGAAAAGTGTATTTTGAAAGCTTTCAGGATGGTAGGTTATTGTGTTTTTTTATTTTGTTTTTTGTTTTCCTCTAATAGGTGATTCAAAACCACTACAATTCATCATGCCCAAGCTAAGCAGGAAATCAAGGGCTTGGACAATTACTCACAAGATGGGAAATGCATATTCAGCTGAAATTTGCAAGCGATGTTTGAGGAAGACAAACAAGCTATCTGTTGTACGTTTTGACTGCTTCCTGTCTTAACCGTTCATTAATATGTCTACTAATTGGTCTTCCAACTGACTTTGAAATGCGGATTTCAGCGCAATCCTATACATATTTATTCAGAAGTAAGCCTCGTTGTGTTCAGTGAGATTGATGCTCAGGTAAGAGTGTCTAAGATTGCACACTTTGCCTAGCTGGCAAGACTTCTGACTTCCACACCTGCAAAACCACTAATTTACATCCCTTCAATTTAATGCACAATATACATTAAGAATGGGAACGTCTGGCATCCAAACTGTAAATGAATGGATAGTTGATGCCAGGAACAAATATTTCATGTTTATATTGGAACAGAATTGCCAAGCATTCTCAACACCACCCACTTCTAGTCTGCATGAACACTGTCATTAATTAACAATTAGAGCACAGACTATAGCATAGCTTACACATTTTAAAAATGATCCATTATTCTAGCCATTATTATAATGGCATGACCAAAAAAAATCTAAATTGAAAATTAAAAACAGATGAGGTTCCATTTTCATTTTCAGAATTACTTGAGCACCTGCAGCTGTCATTGACATGACAAGGTGAATGTTTCTGAATTTTTTTTTCACTAGTAGAAACAGAAAACCAGCTATTTTATCATTCCAACAAGTTATCTGGTATATTTCAAATTCCTATTAAACTCTCACTTCCTACATGAATTAAAACTACGGGGTTCTTAGGGGACATCATTCAATACAATCTCTATATGTAAAATAATTTGTGTTGGAGCCTCATTCGTTTCTAGCACTTTCATTTTCGGCCCATTTGGGTTTTGTACAATTTATTCAGAAGGTCCCAATTCATTTCAACCCCCCTTTCTTACTATTTTTTTTTACTATTTTTTTAAGTCATACCTTTATTAGTTCTCCCTGCTGCCTCCGTTGGCAACATTGGAAGATGCATTATGCAATCAGAAGATGCATTATTATCATCTTTTTCCGGTGCCGTCATCTTGGATCGCGTGAAATCTCGCAAGATCCAAGATGGCAGTACCGGAAAAAAGGTGAGTATTTTTACTTTAAAAGCAGTGGCAGTGGCTACGGAGGCTTCCACCGGGCCCGGAAAGCTGGGGACCGATCCAGGTCTGGAGCCCAGAACCCAGGACGGTCCCAGGTTTTCCGTGATGGATGGCAAGTCTACTTATACTCACCTAGAGAATGCGGCAATGGAAGGTACTTTGGGATTTGGGGAAAGACCGAAAAAATTGCTAGCACTGGGTATTGATCATTTTCATCTTTAATCTCACAACCACTACTTACATCTGAAAAAGTGTGTACAGTGGATTTTTATATTTGGACTAAACATAAGATGGATAAAATAGATCGAAAGTTGTTATGACCAGCTACTATGTACCAAGATCTAAGCATATTCATCAGGATTATGGTCATAAAATGTAAGAAAAAGTTTAAAAATGTTCAGAACATGTATTTTTAAAAATACAAAGTCATATTTTTAACAATACGTGTTCTGAACATTTTTAATTTTTTTCTTACATTTTATGACCATAATCCCGATGAATATGCTTAGATCTTGGTACATAATATGGATAATTCAAAAATGTCGTTCTTCAGGTGCCATTTACTTCTGATGAACATTTGCTACATCAAAGGAAAAAAAAAAGCCCAATCCTATCTCCCACCAGTCTATAGCATGGCCTGGGAGAGGTAAGTAAAATATATATTTCACTTACCGGTACCTCACTGTAGGCTGCCTAGTTGCCAATGGGTCTTCTCGGCCACCTGCCAGCTGTTTTGCTGGCATAAGTCTGAGAAGAAGCAGGGAGCATATCAGCCAAGAAAATGGGTTCTGCTTCTGCTGGAATCCACCTCCACTTGCCTTCAAAACACCCGCTGCTCCCCCTCCTGACTAAACCACCCATGCTGCCACCTTATCCTCACCAGCATGGCATCCAGCAGCCACTACCATGTGTGTAAGGCCACCGGTTGTTTCACTCCCTGCCCCAAATTGCACCTGCTGCCAACCTACCTGTTCCAGTGGGGCATCTGGGAGCCACTGTTGCACATGTGGGGCCTCGAAGCATATGACGGTGCTGCTTTTGCACTAGTGTCCCAGGCTTTATGGGGGTGGATTGCAAGATTGGGCCATTAATGATTGTTGAAAATAAGTACAGTTTGTTCGCTATAGCACCCTCATAATCCATCTGCTTCTTACTTCTCAATTTTTTTATGGTTCCAAAATAAAAGAATATGTGGTCACCCGCTGTGTTCCAGTTCTCACTGACATGGTAGACCTGTACTTGTGTAGTATCACTTCAGACTGCAGGTAAAGAATAACATGACAATTTTCCTCTATACAAAAAGATTCCTTGCACATAGAACATTGTCATTTTAGGCTAGACTAGATTCACTGGGTTTGGTATAGCTCAGGGGTGGCCAAACATACGATAAACTTCAGATGTTTGAGAGCTGCAATATTTAAGAAACATTTCAGTTCTTAAATATAATTACTAACCATGAACATTTAAACTTATGTTTTAATCCAGTGGACTCTCAGTTTATACCTGGTAAATAATTATAAAGCTTGAAAATTTCGTATTTGCCTTTTATATTAAGTGTGATGCAAAAAAGGAACTCAGCCAACATATTTCCAAGAGCCACACATTATACGTCAAAGAGCCACATGTGGCTCAGGAGCCACAGTTTGGCCACCCCTGGTATAGTTAAGGCACAACAGTCTTTGAATGGAGGATGACCAGAAACATATTCAACCAATGACTCAGTCTTCCAAAGAAAAGTTAGTGGACTGTAGCAAACCGTTTGATGTGAGATGTGAATTGAACTTTCAGGAAAGCAATCAAATCGCCCAGCCACATTGCTCAATTTACACAAGAGTAATTCTATTAATGTCCATGAAGTTAATCTTGTTTCTAATCATAAGTAAAATCTGTGGGTTGTACATCTCTCACCCAGAAATAAATAGACCTTTGGGACATTAAAAGTGAGGAGAAATGGAGGCCTTAATCCTTATGATAAAGTAGGAGAAGAATCTGAGAAGTCATGAATGAGAGAAGTACACTGGTACTCTACTGACTTAGAGCAAACAAAAAGTTTGGATTCTGAAATAAATTGTTTCCCTCTAAAAACGCCAGATAGCATCAGACTATTAGTCAGGCTAGTCTAGTATCCTGCCTCCAGCAATGGCTACGACTACATATTTCAAAGCAAAAAAAACACCTCCCAATCCTTTTCTGCCACTCGTATTCAGTAGTGAAATATCTTTACTAATTCTAAGATACCCAGGAGTGAGACAAGATTATTTGATTGCCTCTGCAATGTTGACCTAAAGTAGGGGAGAATCTGATTTCAAACTCGTTAAACTGGAATGTGTTCTGATGAAGAGTTGTTGATGCTGGTATTAAAATTCCCACTTGGATTTCAACTTTATGTTTTTGTTTTTGTATCACCCGTCAGGGGCAATGTGTGTGGGCTTGTAGGCCAATTGCATCATTAGCCAGTGGTAGGCACTGTTAGCCACCCTCCAGGCAGGGCACTGAACTGTTTGGCCTGCTACAGTCCCAGCCACCTCCATGTCTTCACTGCCATTAAGAAACGCTTTCCAGTATTGACACCCCCCCTCTCCCTCAGCCACTCTTCAGCAGCAGCAGTTATACTTTCAGCCCCCACCACTACGCTCCGCCATCACTGCACATAAGATATATATTATTTACTTAGACTGTGTCATTACGCTGTGTGTGTAACTCGCACTGGGGTTTCAGCAGAAACAAGCTGGTATAGGACAGCAGCCCCAAGTGACACACTTTTTGTAGACCTAGAATGATGATCTACCCTTTGGCTGTAATAAAAGCGAGACTTGTTAAAATTACTGTTTTAATTTTCTTCACATACTTATCAAATATCAATTTTCACTATATTCAGAAAAGAAATGATACTGAATGCAGTTTTTTAATAATGGCATTTGGGACTTTGAGAGTTAGGAAGAAATTATTCCTAAGTACAAATGATATTAGCATCAGCTTCTTTCCCATAAATGTGCTCCACCTCCTTCATCTTTGGCAACTCAGCCCTTAAACTGCAGTTACAACAGTACTGACTTGAATCACTGAATCTAAAACTGAATTATTTGGTTATGGAGTAGGGCAGGCTCTGCCTTGCTGCTCAAGGAATCCCTTCTTTTAGCATAAAGAAATAGCAGTGCAAAATGGAACAGGGGGGGGCACCTGTGTTGCGCCAGGTCCTGCTCTCACCTGGGCCTGCCACCAATGGTTCTCCAACCTTCCAGCCACCATCCCTACAGGGAGAGTCATGCCAGAGATAGGGCTGTGGCCCTTGTGACAGCAGAGGCGTAGCTAGCCTCTCCGCCCCCCCGTGCGGAACGTCAGAAGCCCCGCCCCCACCGGTTGCATCCCCGCCCCGTTTTTTTCGCTGTTTTTCGCGTCCTAGGAGCCCAGGCGGGTGGGTGGGCCAATCCTCCACGCAGTGCGGCCGTTTTTCGCCCACCTCCGTGGTGCGATTAACGCTCCACCGCCACTTTGTTGCCCCCCTGCCCCATTCCTTCCTCCGCCTCTGTGTGACAGCCCAAACATCCCCCATCTTCAGCTCTCTCGCCACAAACCAACACCAACTCAGCATAGTGTACAGAGCCCAATAAAGAGAGGACATTTTGTTGTATCTCAGCATAGTTATCACCAAGACTATGCTCTGAATTGCAAAGTTAGATTTCCATTTTCCATAGGTATCTAAAATCTCTAATTTAAAGTTCTTCCTAACAACACACAAGCAACCTCTTATCTTGCATATTTAATCCACTAATCCTCTTTTTGTTTTCTCCCCTACATATCCCTATTGAGACCGAGCTAATTCAGCCCATAACAAAAGCACTTCATCAACAATATTAATTGAATTAACATCCCAAATCCTAAGCATATTTACTTGGAAGTCAGTACTTTTGATTTCGATGGCCTAGTTACTTGGAAATGAGGTAAATGCACTTAAAATAGCAGTTAAATAGCGCAATCCTGTGTAACTCTTGTACCGGTGTAACAGTAGATTCACCGGTGTAAGTGCCAGTGTAACTTGCTGTATGCCGACGGATGTAGGACGGACACCAGCGTAACCCACCTCGGATGGCGCGCATGCGCAGTTCTGATGGAAGACGGATAACAGTGCAACTCTGCCAGTGCAGGGGGCATTCCGGGGGTGTCCAAACGCCCCCCGAATGCCCCCTGCACCTGCAGAGTTGCTCTGGCGTCTGTCCTGCATCCGAACTGCGCATGTGCGGTGTCCGAGAGGTGTTACGCCGGTATCCATCCTGCTTTTGTCGACATACAGAAAGTTACACTGGCACTTACACCGGTGGATCTACTGTTAAACCGGTACAAGCGTTACACAGGATTGTGCTGAAAATGGGTTAATTTTGCTAAATAATAAATTGCACAAAAAAATCACAATGACCATTGAAAACATGTCTATTGTACCTCGATTTCTCATTTAGGTTCTACACAATTGCTGATAATGTTACAGGTTGTTTAAACAGTGTTATATACATGTGTCCCTGGCATTGCTCTCGATGTAGACCTACTGCAGGATTTGTCCAAAAGGAGAGAAGGAAGAGGGAGTTTGAAGGCTGGGCTGTACAAAGTGCACAGTTAATTCACTGTGCCTCAAAACAACACAGGAAATGACTTGCTCTTTGATGCTTTATGAAATACATTACTTTTTCAATGATTTGGGAATCCTCTTGAAAATCAGGCCTATGCCTAATATGCTGAGGCCTAGATCCAACAGGGGAAGTACAACTGCAAATGAATGTTATATGTGAGTGTAAGTTTATAGGGCAGGAGGTCTGGCTCAGTTGGTAGAGTGGCCGTCTCATATGCCTGAAGATCTCAAGGATGGCAGTTCGGGATGGCTGGAAGTCTGTCGGAGAGCTGCCGGAACGCCACTGAGAAGCTGCAGAGCCTCTGTGAGGGAGAGAAGCTGCAGCTGGCACCTTGAGTGGGAGTCAAGGTTGCCTGTCAGTCGAAGCGTGATGAGACGAACGCCAGTGAGGGGCTAGACTGTGAAGGAAACCACCTAGAATTAAGGGTTCTATGCAAGACTGGAACATATTGTATTGTAAAAAGCCCTGTATTGTTTAGAAAGCCTGCCTGTGTAAATCGCCCTTGAATTAAAAGTCAAAGGAGAAATCCGATGACTAAAGAAAAGGTGGTATATAAATGCTGTTGGTGGGGCTAGACTGTGAAGGAAACCACCTAGAATTAAGGGTTCTATGCAAGACTGGAACATATTGTATTGTAAAAAGCCCTGTATTGTTTAGAAAGCCTGCCTGTGTAAATCGCCCTTGAATTAAAAGTCAAAGGAGAAATCCGATGACTAAAGAAAAGGTGGTATATAAATGCTGTTGGTGGTTGGTTACATTTGCTGATGCTGAAAAGTCTGATTCAGGAGCTGGGGGCTTGTGGCACTGATGGCCTGTCGAGAGTGGGAAGAGAGGTGGGTTCAGTCCTCATCCTCTCCCTGAAGAGTTAGTTGGGGCTAAGCTCCTATGTACATTAAGGAACATTAATTACAGTCTTCTTGGCCACAGGACAATACATGCAGGGTGTAATTAAACACCAATAAAATCAAGGAGTTTAGCTGTTGAATTTAATGGGCACTGGAGCAAAGCAGAGAACAAAACCTTTCAATACTTCTATTAGCAATGCTGGAGGTAAGTATGGAAAGTACATGAGAGAGATCACCATCCTTCCCCCATTTCCTCTAATCTTAGTAAAGTTCTTTGGCCTTCTCCCCTGTGATCGCTTCAGAAGTGTTGGTGGTGTATAAATGTTTCCTGAAACTTCAGGTAAATGCCAGTGGCAATCTAACACGAGGTAATGCACCACAACTCAAAGCAAGGTCAGTAGTGTTAGCAAATGATGGAGGCTGTGGTGTTAAAGCAGAGGCGTAGCTAGCCTCTCCGGCACCCCTCCCGCACATAATGGTACAAGCCCCGCCCCCTCCGGTGGTGTCCCCGTCGCATTGTGGTGAGAAACGCCCCCCCCGGGTGTTTTTTTCACTAGAATAGAGCTCCTAGGAGCCTGGGCGGGTGGACCGATCAGACAAGCAGCACGGTCGTTTTTCAACCACCGCGGTGGCACACTTTTCACCCCCCACGTGCTGCCCAGGGCCTCCCGCCCCCCTCAAGCCACCGCTTCTGTGTTAAAGTGCCTTTGAAGTACATCATGTCACTCTCATGAAGGGGCAGTTATATGCACCAATCGTTCCAGAGGAATGGTGTTTCCAGACAAGAAATGCCCTAACTGGATGCGCATGACTCTTTACAATTATTCCACATGTTCCGGGGTTGGAATCCTGTTTAGATTAAGTTCTGCATATGAATAATATATAAGCAACGGAACATATTTTCAACATCTACAAATACTGAAATCCCAGAGTCTGTAGTTACAACTTCATAAGAAACCTTCAAGCAAGCAAATGAGTTATGTTCACTGTCCAAACTTTATTAAGAGTAGTGTGTCAGAGTAGAAAGAGGAGGCATGCCATGTAGATCTCCTACATGCTGTAGCATTTCTTTCTCCTCCTTGCTATGAGCGCAATGACCCCCCCCCTCATACTTGTATTCATCCCCAGCAACCTGGTTGGCAGGCTGCTTTATTGCCCAGAAGGGGTTTGGGAAGGGCTCACATGAGCACCACACAGGCCAATTCTCTTTCCCCCCCCCCATCTCTCCCAATCAGTCACACTTGCTCTGCCCACAAAGGGTTCATGGAGAACAACACTCTTGGTGGGGAGAAGGGGTCCTTGTGAGACCCATGAGGGCATTTCCACATATCCCCCCTCCCAGATAATAGAAACATCTAGCATTGTATGGTATGCTGGGTTCTTTATATCAAACTTGCACATACATTAAGAAAATCTAGCATCATCCCGGAACTCTAGATTTTCTAATTCAACTACTAGTCTAATGGGGTAGAAATGCCAGGCCCCATTGGGGGGCTGGGGTCCCCCAATATGTGTTGTGGTAGATTCACCATCTGAAGTCAGCCCTGGTTGTAAGGAGAGCAAGGACCCTGGCAGCAGAGGCATCACTATGCCCCCCCGGTGATGTCACCACCAGAAGTGATGTCACCGCTGCCGCTAAACATCCCTTCAGAGGCGCAGGGCGGGCAGGTGGGCCAAAATAATCACCGTTGCCGCCCGCTCTTCCCTCCACTGAAATGGCGCAATTGATGACCCCGCCACCCACTTTGTCACACACACACACCCCGCATGCCACCCGGGAGACCACTGCCCACCCTCCTCCTTCCGCCTCCTGCCTGGGAGATGCAGTACATCTTCATGTACTCTATACACAAGGACCCATCGTGGGGTATAGTTCAGCCCTAGGTATATCTGTATGTAAAAGGGGCAGCAGTGGATATCCCAGTGGTTTATGGGTGGGAGGTTCCTGAGGGGTCTTGTGGGTCAAAGCCCTCTTTCCAGACCCGGGAGGGGAGGGGTCAGGCCAGGGAGAGAGTGTTCTGCCACATTCCTCCCAATATATAGTGGTATTCAAAATGGAGCAAATACTTGCCCTCTCCCTCTGAACTCCCAGCATCTCCATCCCTTCACACCTTTACTAAGGCCGCAGCCAATTAAATCAATGGGACTTACTTTTGAGTAGACATGCATACGTTTGCACTGTAAAACACCTTCCTCGAGTGGTCTCCTGCCAGCCCAACCCCATCTTGAGCTACCAGTAGTGCAACCCCATGTTCGTCTGTTGCAGAAAAACAACAAAAAAGTGTTATGTCCCCTTAAAGACTTATATTACAGTACATATAATTAAGTAATACTCAGTATGTCTTTCATAAGTACAGGTGGGCCCCCATATCCGCTGGGGATATGTTCCAGGCCCCTCCGTAGATACTTGAAACTGTGGATAAGAGCGAACACCCCCTCCATGGTTTCCTGAGGGCCCCCCACCCTGCCTCCCCTGCAGGCAGACATGCTTGCGCCCCCCAGCTCTTATTTTTCTTTCAGCAAGCTTTGTTTCTTCCTTAAAACAAAGAGAGAAGCAGCCTCCATTGCAGGCAAGTAGAACGAGACTAAGTCCTAGAGAGGCTCTGTAAGGTTTCTGTTAACCTTGCAGAGCCTCTCTAGTACTTAGTCTCGTTCTACTTGCCTGTAATAAGCAGCCAGAGGCTGCTTCTTCTGTTTCTTTAAGGAAGAAACGAAGCTTACTGGGAAAAAAGTAAAAGCCTGGGGGGGTCCCCATGATCCGTGGATAACTGAAACCGTGGATAGCGAATCAGTGGATATGGGGGCCCACCTGTATTTATCTTGATCTTGTTCTTTCCACTACCTCTTCGATACACATGTCCTATCCCCATTTCCTAGTAAACCAGCTCTGACCAAAGGAAAATCTTCCTCTTTCCTTTCTCACACCCTGCCTGTGGACCACATCTCCAACTCTCCATTGCACCTACTATGTCCTGGGGAGAAAACTGTTAAATTCACATATCCAATAGGAAAAGAGCTCCAGGCACTCAGACAATGTGACTGTGGAATGAGATACTTCACTGACTGCACAATCCTCCTAGGCATGCCTACTCAGAAGTAAGTCCCAGTGTGTTCAATGTGACTTACAGTGCAATCCTATCCAATTTACGTCACCCGTGTAATTTAGCTCAATCCTATCCAATTTACACCACTCAATCCTATCCAACTTACACCACCAGTGTAACCCAGCGGTGCAGCGAGAACGGGAGGCCCCAGAACGGAAAGGGGATTCAAATCCTCTCTAAAATAGGATTCAAAGGGTATTTGAATCCCCGTTCCGTTCTGGGGCCTCCCGTTCTCGCTGCACTGCTGGGTTACACCAGTGGCGTAAGTTGGATAGGATTGCGCTGTTAGTGTCCTACACTTTGATTAAAAATGAATTGTGCAGAATCTCAATTTATATTCTGAGTTTAAGAAAAAACATCTTGGGGAAATAATATTCAATTTGTCATGCATCTGTGCATTACGAGTTGAACAATGTCATGTTCTCAGCCAGGTTCCAGGCCCCTCCATGGATAAGAGCGAACACCCCCTCCATGGTTTCCTGAGGGCCCCCCCCACCCTGCCTCCCCTGCAGGCAGGCATGCTTGGCCCCCCCCCCAGCTCTTATTTTTTCTTTCAGCAAGCTTTGTTTCTTCCTTAAGCTCCCCACGATCCGTGGATAACTGAAACCATGGATAGCGAATCAGTGGATATGGGGGGCCCACCTGTACACAGAATGCAATTTCTATATAGATATAGGGGGGGGGATTGAGCATTTTTTTCTTGCATTTTGAAACAATGCATTCTAAAATATGACTTGTCCCTTTTAACTTATTTTCTTTTTTTGTGAAATATCAGTGTATTTACTGGGTTCCCTCCTTCACTTCTAATGGTTGTAGCAAAGGCCTGAGGGGCATATATTTCTCCATTTGATGTGTTCTTCTTTTTTGTCTTGGTGTATGTTCATACGATTTCTATGATGTTTTCTATTTGGCATTTTGAAAGAGTAAATAATCTTTCACTGATGAAAATAGGGACACGCTCAAGTTCTCTCCACTACACACTTCTGAAGTCTGTATTCCATTTGCTGTTAATTTACTCTGTACTAGACTGTTTCCCATTAATTTAAATTAAGTTTTCCCTGTACTTCTGAAGACTGAAAATTGGGGCTTCCTGTTCCCACTGTTGCTCAGTGGTGGTGCACATGCTTTACACACAGAAGTTTGAACCCTGGCATTGCCAGGTAGAACTAGGAAAGACCCTTCCTTGAAACTTTGGGAATTTGTGGCTGGTAAGAAGACAGGGCCATTAGTCTGACTCTGTTAGTGCAATCCTATGCACATCTACTCAGAAGTAAGCTCCACTAAGTTCAGTGGGACTTGCTCCCAGGTAAGTCTGTATAGGATTGCAGCCTGTGTAAGGTAGCTTCCGATGACATTCTGTTTTTCCTTACGCCAACATACGATATAAACAATGTTAGCTTGCATGACAGGCAGCCCGATCCTACCTAACCTTAGGCTGGTGGAGTGAGCGTTCTGCCGGCCTAAGGAGTAGCAAAAGTGCCATAAAACACTTTTGCAGCTCCTTCAGAGTAAGCAGCGTTGGCACGGAGGCTGGAGCCGCTCACTCCGCCAACGCCCAGGACCTGTACCCACCGACCCAGGTAAGTCCTAGGCTGGTTGGCGGGAGGGTGTGTGGAGGGTGGGCCGAGGTGGCACGAGAGGAGACCATTGGCTGGCCCGGCCTCAGAGGGGGAGGGGATATTGACACTGGGTTGTGCCGATATCCAACACCCCTTCCCAGGCTGGGCTGGCCTTACACGGCCTCTCTGGACGTGCACCAGCTAAAGAGCTGGCATGCATCCGAGGAGGCCCACTGGCGATGAACTCCCCTTCCCTCAAGGTGAGCCCGGGCCGCGCCAGTGAGGCCCGCATCCTGCGCAGGATGCAGCAGCCGGCCATTTAGTGTGGCCGCCGCAACTTGCGCAGGATTGCACTGTTAGAGTACAAGTCTATATACACCTGAGAGTAACCCCTACTGAACACAGTGGAATACTTCCCTTACCCAGAGGAGACCTTTGCGACTCCCCCTCCCCTTACAGGATGCAGCAGTAGCTATTTTGGTGTCGCTGCATCAGCGGGGGGGGGGGGAGAGAGGATTAGGCTTTAAATATACTTCAGGGAGGGCCAGGAATCCTGGTAACAGAGGTGGAGGTTATCTTTTGCCTTCACCGCTGCAGAGTTCCTCAATGCACCCCATTACTTATACGAGACCAGTTAAAGGAGTACACTGAGAGACACCACTGGAATGAACACAAAGCTAATCTGTCTCTGAGGAGCCCAACCATTGATAAGCAAGTCTCCTCCTGTCGGTTGAGTTCTATCCTAGTATCTCTGTCTTGATCATTCTAATCTAGAGAGTGATGCTGGAGTCTGACAGAATGTTGGAGAGAGCTTTAGAGACAGATGGACAGACAGACATGCAGACAGATGCCCCTTAATAACATATTACAAAGAAAAAGTATCCCTACTGGCACGGTTTCTCTCAATGCTGAGAAATTCAGCTTGGGAACACATCTATAAATATATCAACATGCTGTGCTATTGTCAATACTTCTTCCCTTAAGCAATGCCCTCTAATTTATTGCAGCTAATGCTCATTATTGCATCCCGATAAAGAGTTGCTCTGCTGAGTAGCAGACGTGACTGCCTGCAAGTTATCACTCAGCGTTTGGGTTCATAATTTATTTCGTCTGAAATAACATATTGCCGTTTAACATGGTGGAATGCAGCTTCTCAGACAGCAGATGTCTCTCTGGCAACAAGGCTGTGCGGAAGATTGTGTGGGGATGCTTAGAATAATCAGACACAGCCATGCAGTTGATCAGAAGCAAGGTGGTGTTCTGTCTATCATTGCATCCATCATTTATCTCCATCCTACTGGGCTGCCATTTATTCTATCGACCAACCAAATTTCGCCAAAGAAAACGACTTCTTCTTGTCCCCGACCAATTGCTGACACATTATGAACAGGATAGGAGGACAGCAAAAAAAAAACCTGAATGTGACACAGATTTATTGTATTCCCTAAGAACTTCAGCTTTCAGATTTTAAAAAGCAAATTGTTAGACCATTGATCCAGGTGGGGCGGGGGGGGGGAGGATCCAGGTCTAGGGCCTTGTCTTCCTAGGACCTGTTCCTCCAGGCTCACAACTGCAGGCCTCAGCAAGAAGGGGGGGATTGATTCACACTGGTTCTTCTCTCCCACCTGAGCTGCCCTCTCTCTGCTCTCAGCACAGCTGTAAAGACCCGAGGGTTTCTCCTTGGCCTCAGCCAACCATGTTCATAGCAAGTGAAAAGGACTTTACTTTTTGTAATGCCAATTACACACAACTCCAAGGGTTGTGTAGGCAAGGGTTGTGCATCCCAATGCAGGCAACAAACCTGGTGAGAGAGCAAACGGACATGTGACTGAGCACTAGGCTCCAGAACAGAGTATTACTCCTTTAAGGTTCTCTATTTCTCCAGAAGGGGGTGGAGCCTGGGAGGGATAGTCAGGCTCAGGGAGTATGTAAGAGTTTAGATGGCTCTAGAAATGTTGACTAGAAATGGAACATATCTCTCAGGTGTTCAATAATCAGATCTCTGACTGCCTTTGCTTCTGGATTCATTGCATTGGATATCCTGCCCCTACCCAGTTACTGATTGCTTGTGCCAGCCCCACAAGGATGCTCGCTGGATCCTCTCCACCTTCCATAGAGTTCTCAGCCACACCAGAACTCAACTCTGGTAATTACACATGGTGGCACTTTTCTGATTGCCAGCACTGGGGCTGAATGGATGCAATGATTGGCTCCTTGATGTCACATGATAACACACCAACATTGCACTGATGTGCCAATGATGTACTGATGTCAGGACACCACTCCATAGCCTGTGACGGGGTTTCATTGGATGCTGCCAGCCTTCCTGGGAGGGCTGTGCTGGTGTGGCAATGCCTGGACAGGCTTAGGATACACGGGGTGTCAAACCAGTGTTGGTGCATCGTTGGTGCACCATCTAAATAGGATTGGGCTGCTATAGTAGGAGGCCGGCAAGAAGACCATCTGTAGGCTGCTGTAATTGAATACTAATACTCTTCCCTGCTCCAAGCATACAAAATTCAGGGATTCCTTCTCAGAAAAAAAAAATCTGAGGAATTTCAAGGGAAGCCACAAGAGTCTTGATAAGTCTTACAGCATTTTGCAGGGAGATTTCACAAATCTCTCGATGCAAGGACAATGTTGTGTGTGCATTTCAGGAAGTGAAAGCTAAGACTGAGGTCTTGCAAATAAATTGTCAGTTATTTTACAAGTCTGGGCTATCAGTAGAGGGTGTGAACAGATGGCAGCTTCGCTGGATGCTATTTCTGGGTCTTAGCACTAATCTGGAAATAGAAAAAGCAGCACCTGCAAAAAGAAAAGGTGGATAACAAAGCTAAACAGGCGTTTGTGCAATGGTTCCTTTGTCAGTCTGGACTGTGACACAAGCACAGATTTACCGTAGTTTATTGTAGTAATGAGCACCACATCTCTCCCTTCTCAGATTAGCTGAGTTATTCTCCACCCCACAAAAATGGGGAAATAACTCAGTTTATTCTGAGTGAATCTGAGTCAAATCAATGCACCCTCTTTTTGTACTCTTGATTGTTGTACTCCAGATCTTGTTGTACTCTTGATTGGATGTCAGGATGTCAGCTCCACTTCCCCACCCATGGCCCACCCCCACTGCCAAATTACCGGCACCAGCGGAACCTCTTGGAGCCACTGCTGTGTGTGCCGTGCCTCTCGCTGTTTGCAGCAGCGCCCTGGCAGCAAGTGACGGTGGCTCAGCTTTTGTGCCGACGAAAGGACCTTGTGCTGCCGCCATGCTAGATCTGGCAGCACAAGGCCCCGCTAGTATTGGGGGCCTCCGTTACTTCTTTGCCATTATCCCTGAGGCTTGAATAGCAACCTCTTTCTGGAAATGTCTTTGGACTGCAACTCCATGCACAGTTGTACAGATATAAGCTCCAATGACTTCATGACTATGTGTAACCATGTTCAAGGCTGCAGCCAGAAGCAATACAAATAAAACAAATAAGTATCGCAATATTGGCTGTGAGCCACTAGTTTCAAGCTATATTATGGTGATTAGATCAAGGGCAGCAGGCAACCCTAGTGTTTGCTACAAGGCAAATGTGAATTAATATCTATGATTTTTAAAAAAGCCATGCCAGAATAACACAATTCTTTCATGCAGCAATTTCTTCCTGGTATTGCGACATCAGGAAAGCAAGGCTATGAGGTCGTCTGGTGGCGTATGAATACTGCAGGGGCCTGTGTTAAAGTGTGCTATCCTCTGACAGTTGGGGAAGTAACTAATCTTCATAGGGAATGTCATGCTGCAAGCCCTAACTCCATCACACAAGAAAATGAAATGCAGCTAATTTACATCACTTGTTGGGTTTACAGGTGTTAAGAAGATTTAATGTATCTTGAAACGGTCCAAATGTCCTCCACTGTAAGGCAACAGCTGCAGCTACTTCAGCTGTTCATTTGTCTCCAGCATCTGATTCCATCCTAAATGGCTGCTGGAGAAAACAAATGTTTGTGTTGTTTCCCAATGTGATTGGCCAAGGCATTCACATACTCACTGAGAAGATCTCTTTTTCTCATCTCTTCTTTTCTCCCTTCCCACCCTTGCAAAAATATAGAATTCCAGTGTTAACGAATAACATATTGTTGACAGATGGGGAAGCAGCATAGAAAAACAGCCAAGAGCAATTAATGCCTCTATTAAGCAATGTGCATATTTCCAATGGTTACAAAGCACCAGCTTCTGTCTTTTTCAATGTGGCGACCTTCAAAATGATGAACAAGGCTTTGTCAACATTTTGACACAGGAGACAAAAACTAAACATGATCTTATTTGTAGTCACTGCTTTCCCACCTTGGTCATTTTACATAGTTTGCACAGAAGAGGAATTCTTCAGTACAAGATAATTTCATTATGGTTATTGGTTTCAGGAAGAAATTGTGTTTCTGGCTGCCTATACTCAACAAAGCAGCTGGGGAAACTAACAAGGAGGGATAAATTCGGGCATGCTGCTGTTGGGTGCGCCAGCTAGAGGTTACTCCAGGTCATGCCAGCTTCTGCTTTTCCCCTCGGATACAACAGCTGGTCTTTGATGTTGCATTGCTTCCAGCGTTTCGTGCCTTTTTCTCTTTTTAAAGCTCATCCCATCCAGCGTCTGGCTAACATCCTACAGCCTGGTGCTGCTTTGCCTGAAGCGGTCCACGGACTGTGGACGAAACGTTGCTACCTTGTATTTTAATGTGTTTTTAGACCCATTTTTTACGTGTTTTTAGACTGTTTTTACGTGTTTTTAATCATAAAGTATATTTTAAATGGCTTGCAAACCCGGAGACCCGAGATCGTTGTACATTGTGACTGGCCATGAAAACCTTCAATTTTTTTTCTGAAGAAATTTTGTATTTCTGAATTTTTTGAATTTTAAAATTTTTCTGAATTTTAAGTTTTTATTATTTTTAATTTCTCTTTAATTATTGTTAAAGATAATAGAACAGTTCAGTGAACTTCTGATTTGTTTTTTAAAACATTGATTAACTTGGCACCACATTGGTTGGTTTCTACTGAGAGCGAGCGGTGGGTGGGTGGGTGGGTGGGAGGGAAGGAGAGCGAGCGAGCGGTGGGTGGGAGGTAAATTCGCCGGGGGGGTCAAATTTGCGGATGGGCCCCCCCAAAATTGGGCGGCCTAATGGCAGGCCCGAAGCAAATTTTCCCTATGGGAAAATGGCCCCCCACTGCAAATAGGTTCCCCACCCCTGAATTACACGCTGGGTGAAGAAATATTTTGTTTTGTCCGTTCTAACTCTCCCTCCACTCAATTTTAGTGCATGTACCCTGGTTCTGGTGTTGTGCGAGAGGGAGAAGAATTTCCCTCTATCCATTCTCTCCATCCCATGCATAATTTTATACGTCTCAATCATGTCCCCCCTCAACCACCTTTTTTAGGGAGGTGCTCCAGCCCACAAATCATTTTGGTCACTCTTTTCTGCACCTTTTCCAATTCAACTATATCCTTTTTGAGGTGTGGTGACCAGAACTGCAATACTCCAGATGTGGCCTTAACATTGATGGTAATACATCTTGACATGCCTTCAAGATATGGCTTCCATTGCTACCGCAGGTCCTCTCCATCAAGGAATCCCCTTTTAACAATCCCTTTTAAAAAGTAAGTTTTGGGAAACACGACCCATTATGGGGAGTGCTGGCTAGCGGCAAGGACCTCTGGCCCCAGTTGAAGTAGTGGGCTCAGCTTATAATGGTCTGGTGGTCTTGGCAGTGGCATTGGAGTCTCCATGCCTGTTAGTGCTAGGGGACTTAAATGTTCATGCCGAGGACCCCGAGACAGCAGCAGCTCAGGACTTCAGGGCTGCCATGACAACCATGGGCCTGTCTCAGTAGATCATGCCCCCTTCGCATGCTGCGGGACACACATTGGTGTTCACTGCTGGGCATGGGGATGGTGATCTGGCTGTGGAGCACAGAGCACCTCAAAAATACCACAATGCTGATTGGAGCATCAGAATATGCTAATTTTTTTCCTAGATTTGCATTTGTGGTCCATACATAAGAGGTGTAACTAGGGGCATGGGAAACCCAAACCATCACAGGAGAGATGGGAAGTCACAGCAGTCAAAGTCAATCAAACTGAGACGTTGTATCTACAAATGGATAACTACCTCCACTTGATTTAACAACGTAAAGTAAATCATTTCTGATTTTCATGCCTCATCAGTCTATGTATAACAGTTTGCCCTTTACTGTGACAGATTTTATGATATTTCGTGATGACCAGTCATGGGAAAAAAAGGTTTAGGACACTGACATCTAATTTTTATTATCTCTGCTACCTATTCGTTTTCCAGAAGTGTAGATTTGATTCTGTGCCAGCTGAAGCTACTTCAGCATTTTCAAAAACTAGACTGTGACAGGATCAAGTGTTAATCTACTCAATCAGTATGGAATTCACAAGACAAATCACAAGTCGAATTCCTCCATTTAGCATCCCACCAAGATCCAAACAATCAAAATCAGCCAAATACCATGAGGTCTATTTTCTGCTCAGCTGCTGGGACGATTCTAAAACTCTAATGAAGCTCTTGCCAAACTTTACAGTCTGGAAGAAAGTCAGCATGACAAGGAGCTCAGTGCATCCAATGGCTATCAAGGTTAAAACGGAAGCATGACGGAGTATATAGCATTCTTCAGAATTGTTTAGAGTCAGACCATCTCTCAAACTCTCTCAGTGTAGCAGGTGAATAGAATGCAGATATATGATCATAAAGGATAAATTATCCCTTTGAGTCACAAGTCATTTAAGCCACAACATTTGGACTTAAACAGTTTTGTAGCTTCTTCCAGGATGCTGCATTCAGAGGCGTCGCTGTAGCCTGGCTAGGAGGGCGGGGGACCCCAGGTGACGCGCGCACGCGCATGCAGAAAGGTGGCATGCGCGTACACACGCGTCGCCTCTCCTGCACACACACGCGCGCGTCGCCTCGGGGCCTCCCGCCCGCCTCGCCAGGTCGGGAGAGCCGGCTGGGGGACGTCTTTCCCGGCCGGCTACCCGGGGCCTTCTGAGGAAGGCCCATTGCGTGAACGTTATTTCACCTACTGTCCCTCAGGAACAGTCTGCGCATGTGCAAAAGAACGTTATAAATAACGTTCGCGCAGTGGGCCTTCCTCAAAAGGTCCCGGGCAGCCGGCCAGGGGAGACATCCCCGAGCTGGCTGCAATGATTGAGGGGGCTCCCGGAGCGGCAGCCCGTTGGGCACCCGGAGCGGCAGCCCGTCGGTCCCCCCCCCAAATCGCGGCGCGGCCTATGGCCGTGCCAAAGGTTATTAAAGGGTGTGTGTCCGGGGGGAGGGGTCACTAGGGTGACGCGCGTGCCCGGCCCTGGGGCAGTGCGCACCCTAGTGACGTCTCTGGCTGCATTCGATAAGATCTGAATGGCAGAAAGCTTATCATTGCCTCCTTTAATCCTGTCCTTGCTCCTTCTTCTAGCTTTTACATTGCTTTCTCTTAGCGTTCTAAGGGCCCAATCCTATCCAACTTTCCAGCATCGATGCAGCCATGTCAATGGGGCGTTCGCTGCAACCTGTGGTAGTGGGGGGAAATCATAGAGGCCTCCTCAAGGTAAGGGAATGTTTTTTCCCATACTTCAGGGTTGCATTGTGGCTGCATCAGCACTGAAAAGTTGGATAGGATTGGGCCCTGAGAAATTTAGTCCCAAGAGACAGATTACGGAAATTCTAAATGAGCAAACCTCTAAGCACAAAGAAGAGATTAAACTGCCGCTAGGATTCAACACATGAGCACTACCTATCTTTGGGAATGCCTTCTCCAAAATCAACCCAGCCCACAGCTATTTAGCTTGTTGGATGATTCTATCTTCTCGGAAGATTAAAACTTTATATATTTCAGGTATGACAGATTTGACTGATATTTGCTATAACAGACAATAATGTCTGAAAGTGAGATGTGCAGATCTCAACATGTGCCTGTGCATTGGGGAGCTGCAATTGGCTGAAGCTCTAGCAAATGTCCAGTGCATGTTTGGAAAAATATGCCATCAATCTAGAACTCAGCTGAACCATCAATTTCCACTTTTTACATTATGGAAAAATAATTTTTACATTATGGAAATTACATTATGATCATTTTTTTTTACAAGATGCAAGATTTTGAGCAGTGCATTTTATTTATTTTATTTATTTACAATATTTCTATCCCGCCTTTCTCCCCAAAGGGACCCAAGGCGGCTTACACAGAATAAAATACAAAGATACAAAAAATACAAATAGATAATTACTTTTTAAACAGCAAAAAAACAGTTAATAAAAACATCTAAAAATTGATTAAAAATTACATTTAAAACAAGATCATAAAAACAGCAGCACCCCACCCGTACCAGCAAGGTGTTAAAAAGGCATCCATTCTGCACCACCAAAGCTCAATAGTGGATCATGGCATCAAGACTAGATTAATGATCCAGTCCAGGCACACACAGAAAGTCTCACATGCAGCACATACTCCAAGGCATCCCTGTATTAATTTCGGATACAGTGAATTAACTGTGCAGTGTACCTTTATGTATAATCCAGACTCCCCCCTCCCTCTCTTCCCTTGGCTCAGGCAACCTGCAGGAGTCCTCAGGCAATGTGGCCCAGCCAGGAGCTATTAATAATTAGTTTATTTTCACCAACTCAAGTGTGGAGCCTTAATTGTATTTTAAGTTTCAGCAGATAACACACTCCCCATGGTTCCTTTGCTCACCAGGTGAGGAATTTTTAGAAGGAAAGAGAGCCAATTTTTTTTTTTAAAAAAAAATCTTGCTGTCTTCTGTCACCCTTCTCTTCTTTCTCCCATTGTGAATTTTTCATGGGTCCTCACTTGCTCACTTACACTGTGGAAGCTTGTAGTTAAAGAACTAGGTTTTTCTACCCTAAATCTGTATGTGAACTTTCGACTTTCTCACTTCCTGTCCTCGTTCCTGCAGACCACTATCTCTTCCAGCCTTCAGTCCTAGGTCCACCTCTTTCCATTGGCTTGCTGCCCACCAAACCTCCTACTACCTGATCTATTCCTAGCTCTTTTCAATTCTTCTTCATTAGGCACTTGGATGTATTCCACCCTTTAGAAGCTAAGCAGCAGAGCCAATAGTAGTAAGAGACTGTGGGCCCAACCCTATCCAACTTTCCAGTACCGGTGCAGCTGTGCCAACAGGGCATGTGCTGCATCCTGCCATGGGGGGGGCAGTCATGGAGGCCTCCTGAAGGTAAGGGAACACTTGTTCCCTTACCTCAGGGCTGCATTGCGGCTGCATCAGTGCTGGAAAGTTGGATAGGATTTGGGCCTCAGCTGCCTATCTATGACATTAGAGCAGGGGTTCTCAACCTTTGGAGGCCCAAGTACCCCCTATCACAGTCCAATTTTCTGAAGTACCCCCTGCTAATTAACTGCTAATTAATTGGATTAATTAATTAGGTAATTAATCGTTAAAGTACTAAAACAATTTTAAATGTGAAAAAATGTCTTATTTAACTCTGTGAGTGTGTGTGTGAGAGAGACAGACATGCAAGGATCTCTTTTTTTCTCCGAGTCACATTTCCCAAAATCAGCTCGTCCCTCCCCCACCCCACCAAAGTACATTTTCCAAAGTACAAAAATAAGCCCAAAACCAAAATCAGAGAGACAGAAGGGCTCCGAAAATTTTTTAAAATCCATGTTAAATTAACACTTAATTAGCTGCTGATGGGGCAGATAAGGGGCAGGGCCTGGCGTACCCACAGCAAGAGGTCCGCGTACCCCTAGTTGTACCCGTACCACAGGTTGAGAACCTCTGTATTAGAGCTAAGACTGACCCCAGAGTTCTCAAATGAGAACTTTTGGCTCTAACATTGGGCCTTGCAGGGGTGACAAGTTCCTTAAAACTGCCCCAGCTTACCTTTTATGATGCTGCCACTGAATCTTGCATCATCCTTGTGGCACAAGTGCTCCCTGCAGTCCCGATGACTCGAAGCTGTCATTTCTCTGCCCTCCCCCCAAGTGAATGTAGGAAGGATTGCCCTCACTCTGATTGGCTTCAGGCTGATGAATCCTTCCTATCCTCATCTAGGGGAATGCTGGAGAGCAAAATACCAGCCATCAGCTACCAAGACTGCAAGGAGCACTGTCACTGCTGCAATTAGGTTTGGCTGGCTCCCCCCCCCCCCCATCAAGTGACCAGCACCAACTTTGTTATCTGCCAATTGGTTCCAGAGACTCCACAGGTACCTTTTCACTCCTCTATGAAAATGCTCATGTGCGTCCAGCACAACCCAGTTTCTATTCAGCTGTTCAAGTTTAGCTGAGTTATGGACCATATTTCTGCTACCTTGCGTGTCAGTTTTGCTTTAGAGTTAGTTCAGTGATACATTTGCATACGCATGGAGACCGCTAGATAGAATGTCAGACCTGCTCAAGTGTATGAGCTCATATTCCCCTCCACTGGCTACAGCCTACAGGGGACATAATCAGTAATGCAACTCGACAAGTACGGACTTTAGCAGTGTTTAGAGCAAACAGCTGTTTTGTTTTATTGGAGGAGATACAGGAAAGGCCAAGTGGAGAGTCAACACCTGGATAGAGAGTGTTCTGCAACTACGAGCCAGCGAGGAAAATTATGTCACCGATACACATGCAGCTGAGAAGCTTCAGAGAAGAAAAAAAGAAATCTTAATAAAATTCATATAAATTGTAATCTGCATTAGGGTGAGATGTTTCAACCAAACAGACTAAAAAATCTGTTTAAATGGCCACAGCACAAGAACGTTGTCTCCGTCCCCAAAAAGGAATCTGAAAAAGACGTGTGTTCATGAACCACACAGAAGTCATCCAGGAATGTGTGTATTTCTGATACTTTCCTGGGTAGCTAGATATCACTCAATGTCAGTGTAACTCCCTACTTCAAATGGGGTTACACAAGAAACACCAACAATGCAAAGTGGGACGAACAGGTTCAGTTCTTGGGATGAACGACATGATCGCACATTGTGATTTCCCAGGATTTACCATGAATTAATTTATTAACAGTGCAATTCTATCTACCCCCCATGCCGATGCAGCTGCAACGTCAGAGCACGCACTGCATCTGCAGTGGGGCAGTCCCAGAGGTCTCCTCTGAGTAAGACACTTACACCTCCCTTGCCCAGGTGTAAGTGTCTGCTGCCTGGTCTACTTAGACTTGCACTAGCGATTTTCCTGGTGCAAGTTCAAGTGGATCCAGGAAGATGGATCAAGGCTGGGAAGGATAGGATATTGGTGGCACTGCTGCCACTGATACCTCCCCCTTCCTGGCCTCAACACACACCCCTCTCTGCCCTGGTCCCTGCCCCATTCCGACACCCCCTCCCCACTGCACTGACTTATCAGTGTCAGGGCTTTTCCCTGGAGCCACTGGTATGCAGATGCACACCACTTGCAGTGGTGGCCCAGCTGCACTTTATGGCGTGTCGCCTTTTACAACAATCGTAAAGCACGCTGCACCACTGGAATGCGAGTTCTGGCAGTGTAGCTGGCTTATAGGATTGGGGTTTAACTATATTTAACTATATTCACCCATGATGACCACAGACACATGTGAAGAAAGCAAACAAGCACGAAAGAGTGAAAGAAAGAACATTTGTGTCATTCTAAAACAAGCCTGAGTTTTGCTAGGAACAATTTTAGAGCAGATTAGTACGCATGAAACACCAAACAAAAGTGTGTTTGGAAAGTAGATATCTTTCAAGGCAGTCTACTCTTGACCATGGACACATGTAACCTCAGCATTATACAAGTCTTTCAGAACAAATCAGAATTCATTTCAGGCTCAGGCTTGAGCAAACAAATAAAATCTCAATATGCAAAAGTTACAGATAGTCGTGTTTCCCCAAAAAGGTGTTCATCTTGAGTCAAGTGAGGGTAGGTTACATAACCTTTGTACAATTTTCCCCTTTGTTACATGAAATTACATTATGATCAAATAACTTCAGAAGAAGAAGAAAACAGCCTTTGTTATGTTCAGATATTGTAGCGAATATCACTTGGGAGGGACTAGAATACAGCCTGCTTGCAATATTAACCCAGAAAAATCTACACAGTTTCCAGACTGGTGAACCCGAGATGAGCATCTCTGAAGTATATAAATATTTGTCTGCATTGCTATGTAATGCTAATTTGGAGGCATAGTTGCCAAAGTGAATCAGTAATTAAAATTCATAAACTCACTTCAAATTGTGTAGAGAAACAGCCCTGCATGGGAACATACAGTGCTGCCTTATATGGAGTCAGACCATGGAAACAGCAGCCATGAAATTAAAAGACACTTACTCCTTGGAAGGAAAGCTATGGCAAACTTGGACAGCATAATAAAAAGCAGAGATATCACCATGCCAACAAAAGTTCGTATAGTCAGGGCGATGGTGTTCCCAGTAGCAATGTATGGTTGCCAGTCGTGTTACAGGGACGCGCGTCACCCCAGAGCGGGGGTGTGCGTCACCTTTAAGAACACGGCTCCGCCCCCGTGCGTGACATCATGCGCAGGCGTGGAGCTCCCCCCGAGCCGTTTTCGGCTCATTTCAGAGCCAAACGGACGCGAGGGCGGGCGGGCGGGCGGGCCCAGCTCCAACAACAAAATGTAAGTGCCGGGGGGACGCGCGTCACCCTTGTGCAAGCGTCGCCCCTGGGCGACCTGCCCCGCGTGTTTCTCCTTGTCAACGCCCCGATGGTTGCAAGAGTTGGACCATAAGGAAGGCTGAGCGCCGAAGAATAGATGCTTCCGAACTGTGGTGCTGGAGAAGACTCCTGAGAGTCCCTTGGACTGCTAGGAGATCAAATCAGTCAATCCTAAATGAAATCAACCCTGACTGTTCCCTGGAAGGACAGGTACTGAGGCTGAAGCTCAAATATTTTGGCCACCTAATGCAAAAAGAGGACACTCTGGTGAAGACTCTGACGCTGGGAAAGATCATAGGCAAAAGGAGAAGGGGAAGGCAAAGGATGAGACGGTTAGACAGCATCACCGATGCAACGAACATGAAAATGAGCGAACTCAGGAAGATAGTGGAGGACAGGAAGGCCTGGCGGGATATGGTTCATGGGATCACGAAGGGTCGGACACGACTGAACAACAACAAAGCCTGTATTGTCTAATGGCGAGTTGCTCCTTGACTCATTCAGAAGCAGCTCACTATTTACAAACTTTCTTGGTGAGCAAGCTCAGTGTGCATGAAGAAAAAAGAATTAAGAAATTATTCTAACTACTGTGCTTAGTTTTCACATAGGTGTCTTTCTAACCTTGCACCTGGAAGGACATAGGAATCCATGGAAGAATGACTGGGCTTTCTAACCTAGTGGTGAAAAATGTGCTGATAAAAAGTATTACGTAATATCCCGAACTATAACTTTATAGCCTTGTAAATGCAATCCAGATAAGACCCACGCTCCCTATTAATGCAGTGCCTAATTTAAAATCAGTGGCTGTAGTTTCAAAGTTGTTCATTTCATTGCTGTTAGATCGAGAATTTCCACGTAGGGAAAAGCTCCCCTGACATGGTTTCATATGGGAACAATTTGCCATTTGCAAAAGACTTTAGCAAGAAAGCTTGAGAACCTAGACATTCGTGTAATTTGCCAAAGGAGCAGAAATAGCAGGCATTAACTTTTGTCTACCGGTTTCCCCAAAAGGAAATGCAGCAATCCTTGAATTCCGAAGCATTCCACTGGGTACTACAGCCAAGCGAGTGTTCGATGTTTAATGGAGATTTTCACAAATCCACTCAGAGCTGTTAATATTCGCTCCATGAAACATTTATGATGGCAGAACGCTTGGATCCTGCATCAAGCATTTGCCTAGGCATCATCATCTGACCAATAATTGCCAGGGAGGAGTTGTAAGCACACACCAGATGGGTCGAGTGGGCTCTTTACATGGCGCTTTTATAACACACTTTTAGCGTCGTCTTTCAGACATAGGAAATCTTAATTGATCACTTATCTGCATTTAGCACAGAACGCATTTCAGGTCATTTTTCATGCATATTAAGCCTTTAGGTGGGAATAACACGAGGGGCAATTGCTTCCTCCTCAAAGGCATAGCAAAGCGGAAAAAAATAAATTACCTTTCACTTAAGTACTGGCTCAAGCTTTCACAGTCACTTGTTGCAATGTAATCTGCATCAGGCTCAAAGCCTACGAGTCTATATATGGATCTAAAATAGAGAAGATACAAAAGGGTTCCGATTAGGGATGGTTCTTAACAGTTTGGTCCTCTTATAAAACAAGCATCTTGATCTCCATTTGATTGGTTGATTGATGTACCATTTTTTGACATAAAACCATCACTAAACATAGCACTGAACCAGTAGCTGTGATGGATGCCCCGTTTTCCCCCTCCACTATTTTTTGGGCTATTTCCCCTTCTTTTTGGACATTTCTCATCCCCCTAGAACAGTGGTTCTCAAACTGGTGGGTTGTGACCCACCAGGAAAACCGGATGCTTCCCCTGCCCCCTTAAGGGGGGGGAAGCATGGCGGTTACGATCTCAGGGATCGCCGCTGCTTGCAGGAAAAAAGCCCTGAAAATGGCTTTTTTTAATTCACCAGGGCTTCGGGGGGCGGATGCTGGGAGGTCTGTGCGACCCCCCCCCACAACCTCCCTGATGTTTAGTCTTAGATCACTGAAAAACAGCAATTTTAAACCACTTCCAGTTTTCGCGCAGAGCACTCTGTTGGTGGCCATTTTGGGAGCGCTGCCTCAAGTGGTGGCAGGGCTCCCTGTCAGTCATGGACCTGTCTGCGGACACTGGAGCAGGTAAGGCTGCAGGGTGCGGGGAGAGGGAGGAATGGAGGCAGGAAGCCTGGTGGGGTGTATCTGGTGGCGGATCCTATCCCCTCTTTTTGCAGCCTCCCTGCCCCCTTTCTCTCCTCGGTCTTGTGCCAGCTAAAGCTGGTGCAGGTCTAAGGAGACCTATTGTGGAGTGGGAGGCTTATGGAGGTAAATCCCCTTTCCCCTCCAAACACTCCCAATCCCCCCCCCACACGCTGGATACACCATGTTCCTTTTTGGTGCAGCTGCACCAGTGTGGGAGGGGGGAAGGATAGTATTGGGCTCTAAGAGTGATTTGTTCTTCTTTATTACATTAAAAAAGGATGTGCTGTAATGTATCACTGCAGGTAGGTCGTTCCCAGAGAGGTGGTCCCCAAGTTTGGGTTTTATTAGCTCCTCTTTTTGCAGAATCCGAACCTGCCCTTTCAATTTTCACTCACAGAGGCAAAAGTTTCAAACTTTTACAGTCTGCCATCAGTGGTAATTACTGAACGCCTGCTGACACCTGCAGTCTTCACCAATTGGGCAGAAGCCAAGTAACTGCATAGTTAATTACCATAGCAGTTTATCCTCATTACCATGTCCGTGACACAGTAAATAATTAAAGCCCTTTCCTATAACAAATGCAGTTTTTCTTGCTCCTGAGAAAGATGTCAAAGCCCAGAAGTGACAGTGGGACAAAACCTAACTTCTGCCACCATTTTTACCAGGCCTCTGAGATTCAAAACGACAGAAGAAAAACAAAATAGCGATGTCAAAAGCATTTGCCTGTAGAGTCTACCTGGATGCTCTTAAAGTCACAGGTGCTGGTTTTTCCCCAGCTGACATTTATTTTGACTTCCATTCTTTGGGTTGTAGGTTAAGACAGAAGCATTATAACTGCCATTGTATTCTCCAGCCTAGTATGAAGTTGCAACCTCACAAGACTCATTTATATTTCAGAATAAGGTGCTTACTTTGTGCACTGGGAACTTGTTAAGTTCAGCTTTATTATGTTTATTTATCACATCTGTATGCCACATTCCCTCCTAAGAGCCTGGAATGGCTTACCTGGGGCTAACCCCATTTATTCTCACAACAACCCTCTGTGAGTTAGGTTAGACTGAAAGACATTGAGTCACTCAAGGGCACCCAGAGCACATTTCAGAGTTCAGCAGGAATTTGAACAGTTTCTAAAATCTAAACCCAACAGTCTGCTATGTACCACCAAAGCCATCTTGTTAGCTTCAGAGTTGAAGTCTCCCTAACCCCAACTCGGTGATCTACTCAAGTCCCAGAGTTCCTGCAGTAGTGCAAGGAAGAAATAAACTGTAGCAACTCTCATATGGTTTATGAAATATGAGAAGGGCCATGAGCTCGAATGTTTTACATGAGCAAATAGATAGGGGTGGATCAGTCTACTGCAGTGGTTCCCAACCTGGGGGTTGGGACCCCCAAGGGGGCCGTGAAGCAGTTTCTGGGGGGTCGCGGGATGTCGGCAGGATGCCACACCCAAGATGGCGACTCATTCCTTCCCCCTCACTGCAGAGAAAGAAGTGTCTGATGCTCTCTTGGGGCTTGTTTACTCACCTTGTGTTACTTTCTTCTTGCCTTTTAGCATCTCTGTTAATACTGTTATTTGTTCAAGCAAGACTACTAACATGGCATCTTCGCCCGTATACCCAAGTTCTTGTAAGATCTCTGTTAATATTCAGCCACTCCCACCCAGCCCCCAAATGGGGCTGCTTATGAGTACAACTTTAAAAATATGATTTCTTTAGATAGATAGAACCTTTATTGGCATAAGTGATTTATTTTAAAAAGTGTGATTTATTAAACAGTGTAATTTATTTAAAAAAACGACATCACTTCCCGCTTAATGACATCACTTCTGGTCTTAGGGGGGTCGAGACAGATTGCCATTCTACAAAAGGGGGTCCTGGTGCTAAAAAGGTTGGGAACCGCTGGTCTACTGGTTGCTGAAGACATTCAACTCTACATACAGAGAAAGCCTTGCTTATGGCTTTTCTGACTGCTATTAATAGAGGGAAGGGGTATTTTTCAGGCTCTCTGCCAGTTATAGGTTCACAAACACAAACAACAACCTTTTCTGCCCTCTTAGCTTTGCAACTGTACCTCTTTCATCCAGGCTGGCAATACAGTGCATTATACCTGAGCAGATAACATTGTGGTTCAGTAACCGAGATGAACAGTTTAGTCGTATGGGATTATGGCAAGTGTGGGTATACTAAGGGTCTTCTTTGTACTCCCCTTAAATAGCCCTTCAGTTTATCAATCTGTATGTTAAATAGTATAATCATTAATAATGAAAACAGAGCTAGAAATCAGTTTTGCGATAAATGTATTATAAAAAGTGAATAACCAGAAATTAATCTATGCCAAGCATTTAATAGATGGCTATTCAAGACCATTATGACTATTATAAAAAGGGCAGAATTATCCAGGGATTTTTGCATATGGAAGAATGAGATCAGCATGGATTTGACATTTCATCTGCGCTTATTGTCAATACCAATTATTCTCATCTTCAGTTCATGTTAGGAAAGGATTTAAAGAAAATGACAACAATACTTCCAAATCTTTTTGCTTATACCAAATGATAAATTAAGTGAGGGTATTAGGGGGATATTAAGGCCAATTCCTCTTGGATTGCAAGCCCTAATTCACGCAGAGCAGAATTTGTTGAGTTCTTTTCATAATTTGAGTTGCAATGAATCTGAAAGTTTGCCTGTCAAATTATTTGAGTATTACAAACTTTATTTCCTACTAGATGCTTTCTTTAACACACACACACACACACACACACACACACACACACACACACACACACACACACACACACACACACACACCAGTTTCCTCCATTGCACGAATGATGTCACTGAAATGTCTCTCTCCTGGCTCAGAAATATGGAGGCTTGTAATGCTCCCCTCAAATACATGGTTAACATTATGTCCCATAAAACTTCCTCAGTGCTTCCTCAAGACTAGAATGGCGAAAGAGATGTGAGGTTATTGCTTTCGACATCAGTCATGTGCCGTTCTAGCACATGCTTGTTTTTATCAGAATTTGGCTAGTCACTCCACAATCATGAAGCTTTTTCAATAGAACCATTTCAATTTTCATTTCCCCCTCCCCTTTTTCAGATTCTCATTATTATGTTTAATTTAACCCAGTAATCCACAGGAGGTTCCTTGATTGCTTTCAGGACTATAGCAGAGAATTGCACTAAGGCATGAATGAATAAGTTATCTCAATAAAATCACATCAGAATATGGTGTCTGTCAGCTGGAATTCTGAGAGTTGTTCCTTAGTGGTGACGATGTTTTAAACAAGGGGTCTGCTCCTTATTCTTTCCTACGTTGCACTTCAATCACCCACACATTTTTTTTACTACAAATAAATCTGCAATTTCTTTCTATTCCTAAGGATGGATTAACACTGCCATGATTTTTACATGATGACTGTCAGAACATGACAACTGCACTACCTGTGAAGTATCATATTTCACAGGGGCTTTTCAATAGTGATGGACAGACCTGCCCAGGTCCACTCCAGCAAGGATCCAGAGCAAATGGATTAGTTTGAATGATCTGGGGTAAACTGAGGCTTGCGCAACTAACATGAAACTTACCTTTGTGTGTCTATCTTGTTGCAATTTGTCCCTGGGCCCCATGCAAACTTCCAAGTCCATGAGATGATGACAATTGACAAAGCAACAGTCATTCCAGCTGAAATGAATATGTTCCTATACAGAATCCCAGTGCTGCAAAGCTGTAGCAAAACTGCTTGAGCCTGGTAGTGCTAGAATGAGACATTCCGCCGTAAAGGACGGCTGCTAGAAAAGGCAGTATGGCACAATCTGTACACTCTCCTTTTCTTTCCTTTTTGTAGTCCTGTAGGATGAAGGTAATGACAATGGTGGCAGTATGTGAGCCAACATGCTGGGATAGTAGATACAGGGCACAATCCTGTCCTACACTCTGCTCAGCGATCCAGCTATACCAGTGCCAGCAATGCTAGATCCTGAGCAGAGTAGGAGGTCTCCTTGAGGTAAGGGAGCTTTTGTTTCCTTACCCCAGGTAAAACCCCAGCCTCCCAAGTGGGTGTCCTCGGATCTGCGCCTGCCATCAAGGAGACCTGTGTTGAGAGAAACGGATCCGGGAGGGGGATGGATATGGCGTGTGCCGCTGCCACCGATCCCGCCCCCTCCCAGGCCCATTCTTTCTCCTGCCCCGAAATGTCTCCAGAATGCCCCCGGAACACCCTCCCCCTCCCCTGCGCTGCACAGCCCAGCTGCAGCTTACCTGCGTCTCATGCCATCTGGATCTGGACTGCAGGGGGCAGCATAGGCCTGGGGCCAGCACAACTGCCTTACAGCAGCTTTTGCAATGGTCCTTGGCTGGTGAAGTCATTCTAGGCCGGCCTAGCGGCCAGATAGGATTGGGCTGCCCATATTGGATTACTTTTTGGGAAGCGTGAGTTCATATCCCCCAGTCAGCCATGAAGCTCACTAGTCCAGTCACTGTATCTCAACCTGACCTACCTCACAAGGCTATTGTAAGGATAAATTAGGGTAGAAGTAACAGCATGGCCTTTGACCTGAACTCCTTAGAGGAGCAGTAGGGTAACAATGTAATAACTACATAAAATGTGATACATCCTAAGGGATACAAATATAAAATGGATATATTTAAAAAGGGGTACATGTAAAATGCAATTTCACCCTAAAGGGAAAGCAATTTGGAATCACCTAGGTTAGTGGTGCCTCATTTTGAAATACACTGTGTTTGCTATGCCCAGTCGCGTCGCGACGACGCGCGTCACCCCAGAGCGGGGGCGCGCGTCGCTCTTAAGGGGGAGGCTCCGCCCCCGCACGTGACGTCACGCGCAGGAGCAGAGCGCCCTCCCCGCTCCGTTTTCGGCTCATTTTGGAGCCAAACGGACACAGGGGAGGGCGGGCGGGCCCAGCTCAAGCTCTAAACTGTAAGTGGGGGGTGATCGCGCGTCACCCCTATACGCGAGATGCCCCCCCGGCGGCCCGCCCCCCCCGCTTCCCCCCGTCGACGCCAGTGGCTATGCCTGTGGCACTCTATTTGAAACAAAATGCTTAAATTGCAGGGACGTAGAGGAGGCATGACTCCGTGTGGGTACTGTTTCTAGAAAGCTATGAGAACAAAAGTTAGCTAAACTTTGAGGGAATTTGAGGGTGAGGTTTCTAGATTGCAATGTATTGTACTTGCATGGATGATACATTCAAAAGCTGTGGGTGAGAAAGACGATGTTGACAAAGGAAACTGCTGTTTACTTAGTCAGGCCATTGGTTTCTCTAATTCAGTAGTGAGTACCGTGACTGGCAGCAGCTTTCCAGGATTTCATAAGAACATAAGAACATAAGAAGAGCCCTGCTGGATCAGGCCAAAAGCCCATCTAGTCCAGCTTCCTGTGTCACACAGTGGCCCCACCAGATGCCTCAGGGAGCACACGAGACAACAAGATACCTGTGTCCAGTCGCCACTCCCTTGCACCTGGCACAGAGAAAACCCACTTCTAAAACCAGGAGGTTGCTTATGGCTTGTAACCTGTGATGGTCTTTTCCTCCATGAATTTGTCCAAACCCCTTTTAAAGGCATCTAGGCCAGGTGCCATCACCACATCCTGTGGCAAGGAGTTCCACAGATGAATCACACGCTGGGTAAAGAAATATTTTCTTTTGTCTGTTCTAACTCTCCCTCCACTCAATTTTAGTGCGTGTCCCCTGGTTCTGGTGTTGTGCGAGAGGGAGAAGAATTTCCCTCTATCCACTCTCTCCATCCCATGCATAATTTTATAAGTCTCAATCATGTCCCCCCTCAGGCGCCTTTTTTCTAGGCTGAAAAGCCCCAGACGCTGTAGCCTTTCCTCGTAAGGGAGGTGCTCCAGCCCACTAATCATTCTGGTCGCTCTTTTCTGCACCTTTTCCAATTCAGCTATATCCTTTTTGAGGTATGGTGACCAGAACTGGACACAATACTCCAGATGTGGCCTTACCATCGATTTGTACAAAGGCATAATGATATTGGCCGTTTTATTCTCAATCCCCTTTTTAATGATCCCGAGCATGGAATTGGCCTTCTTCACAGCCGCCGCACACTGGGTCGACACTTTCATCGACCTGTCCACCAGGACCCCAAGATCTCTCTCTTGATCCGTCACAGACAACTCAGAACCCATTAGCGTATATGTGAAATTTTGGTTTCTTGCCCCAATGTGCATCACTTTGCACTTACTTACATTGAAGCGCATCTGCCATTTTGCTGCCCATTCTCCCAGTTTGGAGAGATCCTTCTGGAGCTCTTCACAATCCCTGCTGGTCTTTACCACCCGGAAAAGTTTAGTGTCATCCGCAAACTTGGCCACCTCACTGCCTATCCCCAAGTCCAGGTCATTTATGAATAAGTTGAAAAGCACCGGTCCCAAGACCGATCCTTGGGGCACACCGCTTTTCACCTCTCGCCATTGTGAAAATTGCCCATTGACTCCCACTCGCTGTTTCCTGGTCTTCAACCAGTTCCTAATCCACAAGAGGACCTGCCCTCTTATTCCCTGACTGTGGAGTTTTCGCAGGAGCCTTTCATGAGGGACCGTGTCAAACGCCTTCTGAAAATCCAGATATATAATATCCACGGGTTCGCTCGCATCCACATGCCTGTTGACCTTTTCAAAAAATTCTAACAGGTTTGTGAGGCAAGACTTCCCCTTGCAGAAGCCATGCTGACTCTCCCTCAGCAGAGCTTGTTCTTCTATGTATTTTAAGATTTTATCCTTAATGAGACTTTCCACCATCTTCCCTGGAACAGATGTTAGGCTGACCGGCCTGTAGTTCCCCGGGTCCCCCCTCCTTCCTTTTTTAAAGATTGGCGTGACATTAGCTATCCTCCAATCCTCTGGCACAGTGGCCGTTTTAAGGGACAAGTTGCATATTTTGGTCAAGAGGTCAGCAACTTCATTCTTGAGTTCCTTCAGAACTCTTGGGTGGATGCCATCCGGGCCTGGTGATTTATTGATCTTTATTTTGTCAATTAAGTCTGAGACGTCTTCTCTTTTAACCTCTATTTGACTTAATTCTTTAGTCAGGGGAGACCGTTCCGGCAGCGGTATTTGCCCGAGGTCTTCTGCCGTGAAGACAGATGCAAAGAACTCATTTAATTTCTCTGCAGTCTCCAAGTCCCCTTTTATCACCCCTTTCTCTCCCTCACCATCCAGCGGACCCACCGTTTCCCTGGCAGGTTTCCTGCTTCTAACATATTTGAAGAAGCTTTTATTATTCCCTTTTATGTTGCCTGCCATACGTTCCTCAAAGTCTTTCTTGGCCTCCCGTATCATCTTTTTACATTTCTTTTGCCACAGTTTGTGCTCCTGTTTATTTTCCTCATTAGGGCAAGACTTCCATTTACGGAAGGAAGCTTCCTTGCCTTTTATAGCCTCCTTAACTGTGCTTGTTAGCCATGCCGGCATCCTCCTGGACTTGGTCGAGCCCTTCCTCCTTTGTGGGATACACTCCCGCTGGGCCTCTACGACTGTTGTTTTAAACAGCCTCCATGCACTCTGGAGCGATTGGACTCCTTTTACCTTCCCTTTCAGCTTTTTCTTAACTAGTCTTCTCATTTTGGGGAAGTCTGCCCTTCGGAAGTCAAGGGTTTTCGTGTCAGATTTGCTCGGCACTCTCCCTCCGACATGCATGGCGAAACAGATCGCAGCATGGTCACTGTTCCCCAACGGTTCGGTAACATTTACCTCCCTGACCAGATCTTGAGTGCCACACAATATCAAGTCCAGAGTCACCTGTCCTCTGGTCGGTTCCGTGACAAGCTGCTCTAAGGCACAGTCATTTAACATATCCAGAAATCCAGTCTCTCTTTCATGACCTGAGCATGAATTGACCCAGTCGATGTGAGGATAATTGAAGTCCCCCATGACTACAACCCTGTCTCTCGTTGACACCTCCCTGATTTGCTTCCTTATTTCAAGGTCCCCTTCAGGTTTTTGATCTGGAGGACGGTAGCATGCCCCTACTATTACATCACTCTTGGAGCCTGGTAATCTAACCCACAGTGATTCTACGGAGGAGTCAGAGCCCCCCTCCAGCTCTACTCTGGTGGATTCTACCCCCTCTTTGACATAGATGGCCACCCCACCTCCAACACGCCCCTCTCTGTCCCTCCTATAGAGTTTATATCCTGGAATTGCAGTATCCCACTGGTTCTCCGCATTCCACCAGGTTTCTGTTATACCTACTATGTCAATGTTTTCCCTAGCCACCAAACATTCCAGTTCTCCCATCTTTGCCCGTAGACTTCGGGCATTTGCATAAAAGCACTTATATACCTGGTCCCCCAAGAAGGGCTGCATGTTTGCCCCTTTATTCCTGCAGCCTTCTGTTTTGCTAGACTGGCTGTCATGTCCCATCACGCTACCACTCCCAATTCTTATTCTGTTATTACTTGATTGTTCCCCATCCTCTGCACCCTCATTCCCGAGGAATGAGGAGTCCCGAACCGGATGCCCCTCGGCTCCTGTCGGCTTTCCCCCAGGAGTCAGTTTAAAAGCTGCTCTGCCACCTTCTTAATGTTACGCGCCAGCAGTCTGGTTCCGTTTTGGTTCAAGTGAAGCCCGTCCCTCTTGTACAGGCCCGGCTTGTCCCAAAACGTACCCCAGTGCCTAACAAACTTAAACCCCTCCTCCTCACACCAGTGTCTCATCCACGCATTGAGACCCCTGAGCTCCGCCTGCCTAGCTGTCCCTGCGCGTGGAACAGGTAGCACTTCTGAGAACGCCACCTTTGGGGTCCTGGATTTGAGCTTCCTACCTAGCAACCTAAATTTGGCCTCCAGGACCGCCCGGCTACATTTCCCCACGTCGTTGGTGCCAACATGCACCACAACCGCTACCTCCTCCCCAGCACTCTCTACCAGCCTATCTAGACGAGAGGTGATGTCCGCAACCTTCGCACCAGGTAGGCAAGTCACCGTGCGGTCCTCACATCCGTCACAGACCCCCCTTTCTATGTTCCTGACTATAGAGTCACCCACAACAAGAAGCCCCCTTCCCCCTCTCCCCAGAGGAGTATCCATAGTGCGACTGGATACGGGCCCATCACCTGAAGAAGGGGTCCCCACTGTGGGATTGTTTCCCTCTTTTCCAGAGCAATGTCCTCCAGCCCTGAGACTCCCTTCCCTGGCAGCTGAAGTGCTGGCCAACTGAGGGTAGGACGATGCCTCCACGTCCCTAGAAGTCTCACCCTGGTTCCTCTCTACCTGTCTCTGCTTCTCCAGGTCAGCAACCGTGGCTTCAAGGGAGCGAACCCGTTCCCTGAGAGCCTGGAGCTCTTTGCACCGAGCACACACCCATGACATGTGCCCAAGAGGCAGATAGTCATACATGTGACACTCAGTGCAAAACACTGGATAGCCCCCACCCTTCTGCTGGCTGTCTGACTGCATAGCTTTTTTTGTAAGTTATGGGTTTAAAACAGTTTGGGTACCTTAATGTTATTGGAGCTCTCCTCTCTTCAAGGGACGTGCCGGGCAGTGTGTGGGGCCTGGCTTCCTCGCCCCGCTGCTGAACTCGCTGTGTCTTTTTTTATCTTGCCACTTTGTCCCCGTGAGCCACTTCGTTCCCGTGAGGCCACTCGCTGCTCCTGAAAGGGCTCACTCGCAAACCAGCCCCAGATTTAAACTGTTGTGTAGCTCCTCCCCCTGCCTACCTGAAAGTTTGAAAAGACTGGCCTCTAAGGGGGGCAGGGCCTGATGTGGTTTACTGGCAGGAAATTCCTGTTGCTATTGTTCCTGCTGCTGCCTCAATTTACATCTGACCTACTCAGCTGGCAGGAATGTGTGTTGCTATGGTTTCTGAGTCACCCTAATTTACCATGTGGCCTTCTATACCATGCGGTCTGTATGTTTTAAACTGTAGGTTTTAAATTCTGCTTAAGTTTAACTCTGCTTAAGGTGCAGTTTAGCTTGCTTTCTCCCCTTCTTTTAGCCTCCTCTTGTTTTGTTTTAGGCTCCTACTCTAAAGTAGACTCAGGTCTCTGCCCTGGGCTTTTTACTCTCGAGTAAACACTGGTTTTACTCAGAGTAGACCTGTTTAGATTTGGACTGCAATTCTCTTTAGAATCAGCTGTAGAATCTACTCAGAGTAGACCTGTTTAGATTTGGACTGCAATTTTCTTTAGAACCAGCTCCCAGGCTTGTCCAGTTTCTGCCCCTGTCTTTTAGATAGGTGCTTGTTTGTGTTTTGAATCTATTTAATTTCCCACCTAGCTTCTGTGCCTGTGTCCTAGCTACTGGACCTTACAATCCCCCTCCTCAGGTTATATTTAGTTCTACTTAAGCTAGGCTTAGTTCCTAGCTAGGCTTAGTTCTATCTTAAGTTTAAGGTAGCTTAAGGTAGCTTTAACCAAGTCCTTTACAGTTAATGGTAAATTAAAGTTAGACAAAGCTGCACAATTGAGAGAGTTCACTTACCTTCTCCTTGCTTACCCTCTCCTCGCCCAGCTGCTTAACTCGCTGTGTCTTTTTTTATCTTGCCACTTTGTCCCCGTGAGCCACTTCGTTCCCGTGAGGCCACTCGCTGCTCCTGAAAGTTCCTGATTTCAGATAGGGGTCTTCCCAGTCCTACCTGGAGATGCCAAGAGTTAAACCTGGGATCATTTGCATGCCAAACATGTGCTCTGCTACTGAGTTTTGAGTGCTCCCCAAGTGACCTCATGTGTCCACAGCAGTGGAACCTGAAGGGGGCCAGGGAGAGGGCTGGTCACTAGCCTATATGTCCGGACTGAGAAAAGAACGAGGGCCAAAGGCAGCGAGCCCTTTCCCCACTTGCATCCTAAATTCAGCTACTGCCTCTAGTGCATAGATCTAATTGATACATGGGCAGCCCAATCCTTTTGGGCATATATGGCAGTGGATGTCCTGATCCGCCATTGTAAGTGCTGCCGGTGCGGCATTGCTAATTCTGCCCTGCCATTGTGAACTATGGAACCTCTGGTGGAAATGGTTGGAGGCTCCGTGCATGCACCAACAGCTCCTGGATGCCCCGCCAATGCAGGTAAAGTGGCAGAGGGGGTGGTTCAGGGTAGGAGCATGGTGGAGAGTGGGCCGAATCAGGGTGGGAGGGGGAGCATGCCAAGATCCTATCCCCCTTTCTCGGCCCAGACCCGCCTCCCCTATTGGCAGCCAGGTGGCCTACCAGGAGGTAAGTAAAAAATATGTTTGCTTACCTCCCTTGGGCCATCTGGTCACCTCCCCCTGCCCCATAGGATGCAGTGTGTATCATTAACACCACTGTATCACATAAACTGGTGGGGGATAGGCTTAGGCCATTAATATTGGAATTAAAATGCTAAAGAGCACATTTTAAAATGCATTGGTTGATTTGCCAAGCTCAGAAAGAAAACAGGTTGACAAATAAAACTTGGAACTGTTTGCCTTTGTGACGAATGGATCCTAGTGCTGGAATACCAAAGCCAGCAATGTATGTTTTCTGGAATATGTGCAGGAGGTAGGTTTGTTACCCGCCTTTGCAGAATGTAAATATCTAGGCATGCTGTGTGTCATATATGAACACAACACAGAGGAACATTATTCTTTATTCTTCACAGCAGCTTGGTACTGCCTGTTGCATTATATCCCAGTTGTTCTGAGCAAAAATCCTGCTGTCCCATTCATTAAGATTTCAAAAGTCCTATAACTAAAGGTAAAAAATAACAGTCTAAAGGTTGGGAAACCTTCAACTTTCCTCCAGACATCACAGAAACAGCATCGGAGCCCATAGCATTCATTTTGCAGCAGGAGTTTTGTCAGTGTAACTTTTGGAGAGGAGGTTACCTCAGATGTCTGGTCTGAGGCAGCTCTTTCACAAAAGGAGCTGCTCGCTATTGTTCACTCAAACAGAACTTCCAGGCTCTGAGGACTGCAGCAGAATTGGGGGAAAATTCACTCCTGCTGAGAGATATTGCTAGGCAACTGCCACTCAGCTACATTTACTGGGAGGGGAGGGAGCCAGTGGCTGGAGTAGAAACACCATGCTCGCCCTGCTAGCGTGAACCAAATTGTCGTTCTAGTTTGGTTTTCAAACTATATTTCTATCGAAATGTTATTGAGAGTGAAATTTGAAATTTGTATTTTTTTATTTTTATTTATTTATTTTCACATTTTTATACCGCCCTTCCTCCAAGGAGCTCAGAGTGGTGTACATATTTCCTCCCCTCCTTTTGTCCTCACAACAACCCTGTGAGGTAGGTGGGTCTGGCCCAAGGTCACCCAGGAAGCTTCATGGCTGAGCGGGGATTTGAACCTGGATCTTCCAGGTCTAAGTCCGACTCCCAAACCACTACACCATCCTGTGTACATTTGTGTACATTTGTGACAAATTGTGACAAATTGACATTTGCATGTGCGACAAGGAAACGTCTTTCCTCCAACAGGTATGTTGCTTAGATTGACATAAAAAAGTTTCTCTGTTTTGCGTCCGGGTCCCTCAGACACACTCTTCCACGCTGAGGAAGTTTGGTTTGGTTTTTGAGGCTCCATGAAACGAGCAGCACAGACCATGAGCTAGTCTGCATGGGCTAAGCTCAGGGATGCTCCATTATTACCTGACTGAGCAAAACCTCAGAGTCCCCTCATGGCTTTTGGTCCACGTAACTGTTATTTATTATTTATTATTTATTAGATTTTTATCCCACTTTCTCCCCCCATAGTGGGGACTCAAAGCAGCTTACAACAATATAAAACATCAGTAAAATCTAAAACCACAATACAGAATATAAAAGCAGGAGTAAAAATGTTTTTAAAAAAAAAACAGGAGTAAAAAGGGCCGGACCACTAAAATAGTTAGGCTGGGGTAGCTAACTCAGAGGGCTTGTTTAAGAAGGAATGTCTTTAGGCCCCACCTGAAGGCCTCCAAGGAGGGAGCAGTTCGTAAGTTTAGAGGGAGGGAACGAATTCAATAAGGTTGGTGCCACAGCTGAGAAGGCCCTATTACTTGCCGCTGCCCCTCTCACCTCTGAAGGCGACGGCACTTTTAGAAGGGCCTTCTCTGATGACCTGAGGGGGTGGGCCGGATTGTAAGGAAGTAGGCGATCTCTCAACTGTTAGCACATCTGCCCTTGCTCTACCTTTTGGGCAACCAGGTGAGAGAATGTCAGTGTTGCTCAAAACAAAGCAAATTGGAGGTGGGTTGTTTTTTTAGAATAGTAAAAACAAAACTATGTTACCTCAGCTCTAATCATATTGTCATCATGTCGTTATGCTGTTCTCATTCCTGGAGGCCTGAATGCAGGAAATCAGGCTGACAGAATGGTTACTTTCAAAGATATAAGACTAATCAGGTTCCTTCTTTTTTTTTCAGTGCTTGCAAATTAAAATTATATACAAGGAGTACAAAGAAACTTTGATAAATTTAGGACATTAGCAGCATTTGGAATATGCCAATAAACCAGGAAGACCTTCTCTCTAAAACATGTGGGAACTTTATGGAGCTTGTAGTGAAAGGTCATAAATATAAAGCTAAGTGGAATGAAGCTTTGAAAACTGGACTCTCAGGCGGTCAATGTACTTATATTGGCTGAGAATTCCTCAGGTACTCATTAGATACAAAGCTCCAAAGAAAATCTCTGTAAGCAATGATATCAGTAGTATTATATACTGCAATAAGTGTTGCTAAACTGTTTGAGGCTACTATTTGGGTTTTTGGGGTATGTAATCAGGCTGGCAGATGCCATGGCACCTTTTAACACATACAGTGGAATTTTATTATGCCCAAATGTATTGGAAGAATCTTGTAAAAAAAAGGTTCAGGGTGTTCTTAGTTATGAAATTCCACTCTGACACCTACAGTTATATATTGTCAGGTTATCAGAAGAACTCTGTAAGAAAAGACCCTCACCATGGAAATTTGTGGTCACAGAAGAGGCCATAGACATATGTGTGCAGGACTTGCCTCCTGGTCCCACAGTCCCTCATCCTTGCTGTGTTCACCTGCCTTCCTTGAGTGCTCCCCAAGTGACCTCATGTGTCCACAGCATCCCTGTGGCCATGTGGATTGGGCCCAGAGGAAGATGGAAAGTAAGCAGGCAGCATCAGCAGGAATGAGACAGGCCTATGTAGGGTAGGAGGACACCTTGTGGGCAGCTTAAGGGTCCCCCCCAAACCTGGTTCTGGCACTGGCTTGTTGTTGTTGTTGTTCAGTCGTTAAGTCGTGTCCGACCCTTCGTGATCCCATGAACCATATCCCGCCAGGCCTTCCTGTCCTCCACTATCTTCCTGAGTTCGCTCATTTTCATGTTCGTTGCATCGGTGATGCTGTCTAACCATCTCATCCTTGGCCTTCCCCTTCTCCTTTTGCCTTCAATTTTTCCCAGCATCAGAGTCTTCTCCAGAGAGTTCTCTCTTCGCATTAGGTGTCCAAAATATTTGAGTTTCAGCCTCAGTACCTGTCCTTCCAGGGAACAGTGGCTGTATGGATTTTATTAGCAAGGTATTTGAAGACGAAACAGCTACGCATGGTAGAAGGGTTGACAAAAAAATTGTGACATACCTTATGCTTATGACACATTTTAAACATCTGGGGGAATTGAACATTTTATCCTCAAGTGTTGGAACAATGGCACTATTTGTTTTCTTTTGGAATAGACACAAAGAGGAAGAAAACGTTTGACAAGAGATATGGTGATGTCAGGACCTATTGGCTCCCAGAGACACAGATGGATGCAACCACAGCTCAGTTGAAGAGCAGCTGCTTTGTACGCAGAAGGTCCTTGGTACAATCCCATGTAGGCCTGGGAAAGACTCTGGAAACCCTGGAAAGCCACTGCCAGTCAACTGCAGAAAATACTAAGCTAGACAGACCAATGGGTTGACAATAAGGCAGCTTTCTTTGTTCAACGGAGACCCTTTTGGGCCCAAGCATGGATCAGGACTTGATGGAGGCAGGGCACTCTGAGGAACACCCTCAGACCATACAGTAGGAAGATAGATATCCCACTCAGGGAACCTGAGGAATCTGGGAGCTCAATATGCCCTACTGGATACATCTCCGGTCTGACTCTGGACTTCCTATAGTCACCACTGGAATTCAGGAATGAAGATGGCAGCCAGCAAAAAATAACATTCAGATGAAATGGTGCAGTGCTTTATTAGCCATGCAGGACATTCAGTTCTCTACTCAGGAGTAGGAATTCTGACCTTAAGTTTGGCCAGAATCTGGAAATCTCCTAGTGTACTGGAAATGCGCTGGCCCAAATCGAACCGCTGTCCAACAGCACCCAGAATCACTGCTGCCACCTTTGCTAGGGGTGCATGTACATGTGTGCACCTCTACTCCCCCACAAAAAAAAACACACCTCCTGACCTCACCACACTCCATCCTTGCACAGGTTTTAAAGTTTAAAGGGGATGCATTCCCTTTAAACTTCAAACCTTGTGTGAGGATGGAGTGTGGGGAAGGAAGCAGATGATCCAATTCTCACTCACTTTTAGCGAGTAGAGGGCAGATCAATGTGGCCCTTATCAATGGTGGGCTGGAGGAAGGTGGTGGCAGATTTGGGGTGAAGGTCACCACAGATCCCCTGGCCCTTGCCTCCTCTGCCCTCTGCCACTGTTGCAAGCCGCGTGAGGTCACTTCATGGCTGAGCCAGCCATACACAAAACTTCAGCCACTCTCTGGAAGCTGCCGGTGCAAGCTGGGGCTGGTACGTGGAAGCTGCCTTCCACATACCTGGATGTGGAAGCTGCCTTCCACATAACAGCCCCACAGACTTGTTTCTCCCCTGCTGACTTTCTTACCCCAGCAAGGAGCTCTCCGATTGCAGACCTTCTGGATGGAAGACTAGAATGGGGCAGGCACCAATGTATTGAAGTTATCTTGAAGACTGCTTATTTTTGTATAATCCCTTTTTGTATCACCACTAGTTAATAATATTGTTTTATTTTGAATAAAATGCGTATAAGGAAAAAGAAAATGCAGTTATACTGATTTTTTGTTACGAGCCAAACTGTGTTCCCACAAGCATTATGGCTCTGTTGGCTCAAAAAGAAAGCTGCTGATTTATAGCCATGGCGCCTTCCCTTGGCTTATATAGTGCTGCTGTCTCACCAATGTAAATATATGCTCCTCAATGAGAAGCGCTTCTTAAAAATACTCTTATACAGTACTGAATGTCATGGTTCTTGTGTCTGTGGATATTGCCATTAGTCTTATGCCCTCCCAGGGGGCACTGAAGTCTCAGATGACATTTAGAAGTGTTTATCTTGCATGCAGCAGCCTCCAGTCTTTGTGCTGTTCAGAAGCGACTCTTTGTTTTTTGGCTCTGAAGTGGAGCAAAGAGTAGCAGCATCACATTCCTTTGGAATTACTAATAGCCGAAAAGGGGAAAAGTCGCATTGCTGTGATTGTTATCTTCTTTTCTCTGAGATGTAAGGACCGTGTTAGTGGTTGTGCATGATTGTTAGCAGGACTGAGCCAATAAAAATGAATTCTGGGTAGAGTATTGTGGCATTACCTAGACAACAAACAGCTTTCTGTGTGGAAAGTGTTCAAAATGGCCTGTATTTAACCAAATATGTTTAATACAAATATGTTGGTAAGGCAGAGAGTTCCATTTCCAACGAAGCATCACGTGTACTCAGAAGCATGCTGTCTTATCCCGCCCATACAAGTACAAGGTTCATCTCAGTTATTTTGGATCTAGTCATTCTTCCTCTGGAATAAATAGTGGGGCATGATCATTCCCCTCCTAGGCACTTAGTGGAAGAAGAGATCCATAAGGCTCAATGGAGTTCTTTAACCACTCATCCCTGTCCGTTGCCAGTTCTTTGCATCTTGCAAAGTTCCCGAATCACTGAAATGTGTCAATCCAGTCCTGTCAACAGGAGGGGCACACAAGCAGTACAAGGATGACAGATGGATCATGTCCATTTGTAAGTCCTCTTCCAGCTAAACAGCTTGTAAATACAAGGAGGACTCACCAGCCAATTAAAGATGCATCAAAGGAGATCATACAATTGGGAAAAAGTTGAACAGGTATCAAACAAGAACAGGTATCAGCTTAGGTTTTGTGCATTTTACCTCAGCGGCATTGCTAACCCTGCTGCTGCCCAGGGTGGGGCCAGGGTGACGTCACGATGCCTCACAATACCACCCCCACGCCTGCATATCGCCCTCGGCTCTGGAATGGCTCCATTTGGAGCCGTACAGAGGCAAGGGCAAGCAGGAGGGCCCAGCTCATGCGTCTCCTCCTTGCCAAGTGCCTCCCTTGCCAGCGGAGATGCCAGAAAACAGCCACTCTGCTGCCGTAAGGGGGGTGCTGGGGCCCCCACCCCCATCAGTTACGGTACTGCTTCAACTGACTGCTTCTTGCAGCAACCAAAGGATTGCCCCATGGAAAAGTCAACTGCCTTACTTCAGAACAGGTATGGGTGCTAGAAAACAGGAACATATTTGCTTGACCTTACTTATTTTGAGGGTCAACAGAAATCACTGAGGGGAATATTTGGCAGTGAGATGTGTTGGAGTTCAATTTGTGAGGTAGGGGAATATACAAAAAGACTCTACATGTGGAGGCAGTTCCTGTTGACTTCCATATGAAATCCACATAATGAGAACAGGCCCTGAACTAGTGACCTGTGTAGATCAAAAGAAAATGGAGGTAGACAAATAAACAAATGTCCATTTGTCCTATTATTAACTTCTAATATGAATAAATGAGAAGGGGTATCAAACACAGTTGGCCCTCATCTTATGTGCACTTTACTTGCACGAATTCAAGTATATGTGCTCAGCAACAGCCCCCCCCATAAAGAAAAAAAACAAAAGTTAAATAATTCAGGTGATTCCGCCCACCATTTCTTGTACTCAGTATGTGCTTGGAGTGAGCATGAGATTTTGCGAGATCCAAGATGGCTGACAGGAAAAAGGTGCCTTTTTAAAAGCAGTGGCGGTGGCTTCAGCAGGGGCAGGAGTCCTGGCCAGCCCAGATGTAGCCGGCAAGGCTCCAGGCGGTGGCGGCGGTGAAGAGTAGGAGGAGGATGACAATGGTGAGGAGGATGGCGGCGGTGGCGGTGAGGAGGACGACGACAATATGGCGGCGAGGATGGCGGCAGCAATATGGCGGCGAGGACAACGGCAACGGTGGTGGCAAGGATGATGGCAGTGGCGGCAATGGCGGTGGGACAGGTAAGTGGCAGCAGTGGCAAAATGGCCATTTTCATGTGGGCGCTTTGTGCTCACACAAAAAATTAATTAATTAATTAAAAAATTAATTAATTTTAATTAATTAATTAATTAAAAATTCTGGGGAACTGGGAAATTATGATAAGCCTACAAATGAAAGCCAAAAGGACTTTTCAGCCCATGCAGCCCTGAAGAAGCCTCCCTTACTGGGTGGTTTTAAATATGACACAACAGGGAAGAATAATTAATTCCCATGCTTTCACATTATCTGAAACCTGTTGAGAACAATGGATTTAAGATCAGGAAAGAGCATGCTGTTAAGCTAATTATTTAAGCCTGCTAGGACAATGTTTTGTTTTAAATGTGTGCTTCATTATTATTTGGATCCAAAAAATAAAATAAAAAAGGCAAAACATTTCTGCTAAAATTATTTGGTTGACTTGGAGAGAATACATTATTCAAATGAAGGTCCATTTTATCTTCCATGATAATAAAATTCTGTATCCTCCCCTCTCCCACACAAACATACTCTTTCTCTAATAGTACTTTGCTCTATTTTGAACACGGCAATTGGCTCATGAATATGGATGATTATTTTGCTATTTCTTCTCGATCATTAAAAAAAGCATGCATATATATATATATATATATATATATATATATATATATATATATATATATATATATATATATATATATATATATATATATATATATATATATATATATATATATATATATATATATATTGATCATCTCAGGCACAAGCCAGAACTCACAGTGTTGCCAGTCTCTTGTGCTGCTGCGGGTTATTATGAAGGCAGAAGGCATTAAAATGAAAGCAATACAAGAGCCAAAGATAATTGCTGTTGTGTTCTTGGCAAAGAAGTTACACAATCCTGCAAGAGAATAAAAAGGGCCATTATAACAGTGGAGGTGTCTCTATGCTTATACCCCCTTTAAATGATGTAGTTCTTCATTGGTATGCATTATTAGGTGATATGGAACGGGGTATTTAGAAAAGAAACCTTATTGGTAGTTGGTCTACTTATTTCTCCTCCTTTCCCTCTTAGCCAAGAGTTCCATTTCTTAAAAATGGAGTTGCAATTGTTAATTGAAGTTTTGTATTTGGCATTGTTCAAACATTGTTCAAACAGTTTTGTATTTGGCATTGTTCAAACATTCCTCATTTTGGAACAAAGAGCCAAGGAAAAAGCAATGTTCTTGTTCCATTTGGAAAACAATTCTAATTGATCTAGCTCTGAGTTTTAAGCTGAGTTCTTTCACAAAGGGAATGTAATGATATGCTCTATCTAGGATTGCCAATTTTGTCCTAATGTTGAGAATACTGGCCACCTGGGTGGGGCACAGAGCTGTAGCAGACGGAGACAGAGACAAGATAGAAACTGATACATTCAGGTGGCAGAGCTTGGAGGAATCTGGAAGATTAGGGACAGACAGACCTCAAATCAAGTCAGGACCAGATTTGGTGGGCACTGGTGTCACTACAGGGGGGGCGGAGCTGTAGATTCTTCCGTGATCGGAGCCTCCGTTACACGGAAGAACGAAGCGCCCCGCCCCCGCGCCTTCCGACCCATTCAAAGCGGTGAAAACAACGCGCATTCACAGCTTTGACTGGGTCGGAAGGCGCGGGGGCAGGGTGCTTCGTTCTTCCATGTAACGGAGGCTCTGATCACGGAATAACTTACAGCTCTGCCCCCCCTGTAGTGACGCCAGTGTTGGTGGGTGATGGTTGGAATCTGGCAAACAGCGCAATCCTGTGTAACCTTGTAGATGCACCCTTGTAAGTGCACTTATGCCAGTGTAATTGCACTTACAACCGGTGCATCTGCTGTTACACCGGTGCATCTACTGTTACACCAGTGCAAGGTTACACAGGATTGCGCTGAAAATGTGGTAGGTCATGGGTGACGCCTGACAGAAATGACAAATCACTGGGATTGAGACCCCCAAATTGGTTACTTCACCAAGTATGATCTTACTGGTAATATCTGTCAAATACTTGTGGTTTGCCATCCTGGTTAGCCAGAGGGTGGATGCTTTCTAGTGAGAAATGTATAATCCGGATTCCTGCAGGGCTGGGGAGCACTCCTGAAATGTGTCAACCTTGGAGTGCTAGTAAGGACCTTAATCAAAAGTGGTAAGAATAGCATGGTTGCTCCTGTCCAGGGGGTTCATCCCAAAGGGGCGGGTTCATGTCGTAAGGGTTGGTGTATGACATCTGAGGTGCCAGGAGGACCTCATGGCTCCAAAGCACGACAAAGGACAACCAGGTTGATGCTACTCAGACTTCTTTATTGGCACCTTTTGCCATCAGGTGGCTCCCCTGCTTCCCTTACAGTGTACTTCAGACCTCTTTCTGCTGGCTGGGATGCGTTGACGGTCTTCCCCTTATCACACAGACCCTCTTCAGACTGGGTAGGCCGGGTACGATTCTGGTTGTCTGTGTGCTGATTTGACAAGCTTTCCTGGGGTAGTCAGACTGGTGCTGGCCTGGACACACCAAGGGACGCTTCCTTTTGCCCTAGAAAAGGGGGTCATCTTGTTCTGGGATGCCCCCTGCCCATAGGGGTTAGTCCCCACCCAACAGCTGAGCTGGACTCTTAGGAAGCGGATTACTCGATCTCACTTCCTCCCTTGCCTGTCTCTTCCTCCATTTCCTGTCTCTACCCTCACCCTTCCTCTTCCTCCTACTTTGCTTCACTCAGTCCTTTCAAGGCTTTCCCCTTTTTCTGGGGTGTCCCTTCTACGTTCTTCTCTCTTCCCATCAGCTCAGGAAAGGACCACACTCCAGGCCTAAAACCAGCCCTACCAAGTAGGCTGTCGCCACCCCCCCCCAATCTGCCAGTCTTCTAGCAGGAGGAGCTCAGAGTCCTACAAGTGTCCCAGCTACTTAAAAAGGACAGAGACTCTCAAGCCACAGAGCCCCTTCGTTCCCCAGTGCTGGCAAAATACAGTAACGGGTCATTCCATGTGAAATCAACCAATGAAAAATCCTTAACGTCATGGATTTTGTTCATTTTCGGTACATTTGTACCTTACCTTGAGATGTTTAAACATTATTTTTTTTTCAGATTTTCTTGTCCATCCGTTTTTGAGATATTGAATGTTCAAAATTGCCAAAAAAAGGCCAAAATTCACTTGTCACCATAACTTCAAACACCAGTTACAGGATAATGATGAATGCTACAGACATGGGACAGGTTTACAAGGCACATGTAAAATTGATAACATTGATAGTTCTGCTGAATGAGATGACCTTCTCCATATAACACAGGGAGCTGGTTCAGACCTCATGTGGAGCCATGAATGAACTCACGTGTGACTTAAGAAGTCAGGATTGATGCCACAAGTGATAAACCAAATCTTAGCTTGTTCCATCTCATCCTGATTTGTTTTGACTCCACCCCGCCACTGCTCCCATGAGGTTCCTGGATGAATTCTCAAGCTCCTTATTTTTCCCCAGCTGCTGGTAAAACACCTCCTTGTAGGCTATGATCTTGCCAGGGATCAGGAGAAGAAAGGGGGTGTTCTACGCTGATCTCTATCTTCTTCTGCTTTTTCTGCCTGCTCTTGCAGTTGAATGAGAAGTACAAATCACAGTTCTACTTCCCTTTCCTTCCAAGAAAAAGTAGTAACCATTTCCTGCAATGAATACATTCAAAGTGCTCTGATGTTACAAGGGAAGAGGGGGAAAGCTTTCTGGAGTTCTGTAGACAACCTTATTTACTGGTCATTCTCTATTCTTGCTTTTGAATATTTTTTTTGGTTTGAACGATGAGATGCCTTTGATCTGTTTGTGTTTGTTTGTATTTGTTTGCGGAGGATGGTTAAGCAGTGTAGCTGCCTGACTATGCATCTCAATGAAAGGGGGAGTTGTGTTAGCAAAGCAAAGAGGGCCAGGGCTCTTCAGCAAGAGTACCAGTGATAGTAGCTTTCAGCTAGATAACCGCTCTCCTCCTGCTGATCTAGGCTGGTTTCTCTGTAAACACCAGTGCTGCAAGGGTGCAACCACTGAAGAAAACCACAATAAGGCCAGGATTCTTGGTTCAATCAAATGTGATGCAAAACCACAGTTAAGGCATACTCTAGTTAACGAGGCAACTTCAAGCCATGGGTTCGGAATGTGGTTTAATCCTAGTTTGTTTGGCAGAAATCAATTATGGTTAGGTGAAGGCCCCAGTTCAGTGTGTGTGTGTGTGTGTGTGTGTGTGTGTGTGTGTGTGTGTGTGTGTGTGTGTGTGTGTGTGTGTGAAAGTTTATCTAAACAGGCCTAGAAGTTCAATCAAGGAACAGAAAAAAGCAGGGCAGGAACATAATTATAGCAGAGACTGAGAAGGGTGTGAGAAAAGCTGTTTTAATTTTCTCTCAGCATTAATTATCCAAATATATGTAATTTCAAAGAATAATTTGCAAGTCTGGAAGACATTTGTTACTGCTCCTTCTTTCTGACAGGCAGTCATGAAACTTAACATCACAAATTATTAATAAGGCATTTTTTTTAGGTTTTGTGCAGTGATTAGTTTTAGCAAGTACTACATTGATTTAAGAGTCTGGTTTATTGTCTGGTAATTATAAAAGAAGAGGAAGGTATAGAACATAAGAAGAGCCCTGCTGGATCAGGCCAAAAGCCCATCTAGTCCAGCTTCCTGTAATATACAGTGGCCCCACCAGATGCCTCAGGGAGCACACAGCCAACAAGATAACCTGTTTCCCGTTGTCACTCCCTTGCACCTGGCACAGAGAAAACCCACTTCTAAAACCAGGAGGTTGCTTATGGCTTGTAACCTGTGATGGTCTTTTCCTCCATGAATCTGTCCAAACCCCTTTTCAAGGCATCTAGGCCAGGTGCCATCACCACATCCTGTGGCAAGGAGTTCCACAGATGAATTACACGCTGGGTAAAGAAATATTTTCTTTTGTCCGTTCTAACTCTCCCTCCACTCAATTTTAGTGCATGTCCCCTGGTTCTGGTGTTATGCGAGAGGGAGAAGAATTTCCCTCTATCCACTCTCTCCATCCCATGCATAATTTTATACGTCTCAATCATGTCCCCTCTCAGGCACCTTTTTTCTAGACTGAAAAGCCCCAGACGCTGTAGCATTTCCTCATAAGGGAGGTGCACCAGCCCACGAATCAATCTGGTTGCCCTTTTCTGCACCTTTTCCAATTCAACTACAGTGATGCCTCACAAGACAAATGCCTCGCACAACAAAAAAATCGCAAGAAAAAAGCATTTTGCAAGTTTTTTGGTGACTCGCAAGACAAATTTTCTTGCAAAAACAATTTCGTCTTGTGGAACACTCAGCTCCTAAAGCCACAATCTATTCAAATGTTAAAGTATTCAAGAGGGTTAGCAGACTGAAAACAGTACAGCCCGAGGCCACACCGATTATCACCCGACAAATAGCTAACACCAGCAGAGATAAAGGCAAAGCAGAGATAAAACTTCCCTTCCCTTCCAGAAACGGTGTGCATTACTAGAGCGGAGCTCTGGGAACTGTGAGTACTGTAAATACAGTACTTAAAAGTAAATAGCACGGCAGGGGAGGTGACTCGCAAGACAAAATTATTCGCAAGACAACATGACTCACGGAACGAATTAATTTTGTCTTGCGAGGCACCACTGTATATCCTTTTTTAGGTGTGGTGACCAGAACTGGACACAATACTCCAGATGTGGCCTTACCATCGATTTGTACAAAGGCATAATGATATTGGCCGTTTTATTCTCAATCCCTTTTTTAATGATCCCGAGCATGGAATTGGCCTTCTTCACAGCCGCCGCACACTGGGTTGACACTTTCATTGACCTGTCCACCAGCACCCCAAGATCTCTCTCTTGATCCATCACAGACAACTCAGAACCCATTAGCATATATGTGAAATTTTGGTTTCTTGCCCGAATGTGCATCACTTTGCACTCCTCCTTGGAAGTATGCCATCTTTGAAGCTGGTGTGCATCCAAGGTGGTGGAGTAAAACCGAACTGGGCCAGGAAAGGGCCTAGGATATTTGCAGAGTGCACCACCGATATCCCAGTCCTCTCCCCACCCGGTTTGGCCAATCGGTCCCCTTCCTCGCTGCCTGGTCCACCCTCCCCCCACCCCTGCACCAGCCAGTGCAGGGCTTATCTGTATCGATGAGCACAGGGATAGTCTGCCGGGAGAGTAAGGGCCGCCGGCCTACGTGCCAGCAGCCCTTACTCCAAAGTCATCACAATTGCACTTTATGGCATGTTTGCAACCGCTTAGAGTGACGGAGCATGTGCTCCGTCGCTCTAAGTATACGCTGAATCGGGATGCCCAGATGCAGAAAGTGCAACATCAAGAAGTACAACACAGGCTGCGCACCACAGGACAACTTCAGCGGGCTGCTCCCCCCTGTTCAGAAGTCATGAATTTGGGTTTTCAGAGTTTTGCCTGGCATTGTACAAATTAAACCACGTAAACTCTGATGCGCTTCACAATTTTGGATAGTACCTGAAGCCAACGTTTTCTGCCTTGGGATCAGGTCTTCAGATAGAGGAAAGAATCTGAGTGTCAAGTTGGTCAACTGCAATGATAACCCAAAAGAAATGTGCTCAAGTATACCGTTTCATGTGAAACGAGACTCCTATCTGTAATTAATTCATCATGTTTTGTGATGCAGGACAGTACGACATCCCAGCAGGTGGAAACAGCAATGTTGTGCTGCTACAGCCTTCTCTGATAAAAATGATTCATACACTTTCAAGTTGCTTCGAAGGAGAAAAAGCATCTGCTGCTATCTTCTGTGGATATTTGTCTATGCTGCACTGCAAAAGCCTCCGCTTTCAGTCTTTCCATCATGACAAGTTGTGGCTCTGGGCATGAGGACAGAGCACAAATGGAGGAAAAGAAAAGGAAAGTGCTATCAATTTAATCCCAGCGTGTAGCCCTCTATTTCCCAAGAACTCAGGGTGGTCAGAACACTTATATGGCTGTGACCTTGAAACTTCCCAGTCTAAAGGCGGTGACAGACCAAGCACATCTTCCGTCCGGTGTGCACGTTGCTCCGGACACACGCTAGGGGGCTGGATGGGACGTTTGCATGTCACACCAGATCGGAGCCTGCCGTGAGGGAAGCAGCTGAGGATCGAGCGAGGGAGAGGGGGGAGAGAAGAGGCCAGGACTAGTGGGGACCTGCACAGAAGAGAAACACATCTGGTGTGTGTGTGTGTGTGTGTGTGTGTGTGTGTGTGTGTTTAAAAGCCATCATATAAATGGCAGCAGCAACTATCGCAAGCCGTGCCGTTTGTTGCAGGAGGCGCCGAGGCGGCGGAGGAACGAGCGAGGGGGGGAGGGGAGGGGAGAGAAGAGGCTAGGACTAGTGAGGGGATCTGCACAGAAGAGAAATGATCTGTACTCATGTGTGTTTGTTCACTACTAAGCCACAATATTAAATGGCCATAACTACAAAATAAAAGCAGCAGGGGGGGAGGGATCACCGAATCAGCAAATGACAGGAAACACCGCTAGACGCATTGGAGAAAAGGATGGAGCTTGCTGGCTGCCCCAGGCACATGTTTCAACACTGTATTTCTGGATTGTCATTTGTCAAAAACCCTTCCAAGTTACAAAGGTTTGAAAACAGCGCGCTCCTCGCAGTTACTCCAAGCGAGGAGAAAAATGGCTGCTTTTCCACAACATTCTGCCCCTCTTTCCCTTTGATTGACTTTGGCTTCCTTCCCTTTGATTGGCTCTGGCTGCTCTGTGTCCTGCCCCCAGGGGGCTGGGACACGGACGGAACACTGAAAACGTTCCCAGAGCTGGGATTTGGGCAGCTGAGGCGTCGGTGTGCCCATGGCTGACGACGTCTGCTGGCGGATGCCAGGAGCAGAAACGAAGGCATGTCAGACTAACAAAACGCGTGCACGGCACGGACGCACCTCCGTGCCGGACGGAAGACGTGCTTGGTCTGTCACCGCCTTAAGATTCCAAACACTTCTAAACACATGTGTCTATATCTAGGGGCAAAAGTAGAACTAAAGCTGAACTCAATAACTAAAGCAAGGAAGAACTAGGACACGGAGGGAGTGCAAACAGGGACAATATTGCATTACAGTATACCAAAAGTCAGCAAAAAGTATAGCAAAAAACTCAGCAGTGGCCAAAGGATTGGAAAAGGTCAGTTTACGTTCCAATTCCAAAGAAGGGCAGTGCCAAAGAGTGCTCAAACTATTGCACAATTGCACTCATTTCACATGCTAGCAAGGTTATGCTCAAAATCCTACAAGCTAGGCTTCAGCAGTACGTGGACCGAGAACTACCGGACGTACAAGCTGGGTTTCGAAGAGGCAGAGGAACTAGAGATCAAATTGCCAACATGCGCTGGATCATGGAGAAAGCCCGAGAGTTCCAAAAAACCACCTACTTCTGCTTCATTGACTACGCAAAAGCCTTTGATTGTGTGGATCACAACAAACTGTGGCAAATTCTTAAAGAGATGGGGGTACCAGACCACCTTACCTGTCTCCTGAGAAACCTGTATGCGGGTCAAGAAGCAACAGTTCGGACCGGCCATGGAACAACTGACTGGTTCAAAATTGGGAAGGGAGTACAGCAAGGCTGTATATTGTCACCCTGCCTATTTAACTTATATGCAGAGTACATTATGAGAAATGCAGGGCTGAATGAATCGCAAGCCGGAATCAAGATTGCCGGGAGAAATATCAACAACCTCAGATATGCAGACGATACCACCCTAATGGCAGAAAGTGAAGAAGAACTCAAGAGCCTCTTGATGAGGGTGAAAGAGGAGAGTGCAAAAGTTGGCTTGAAACTCAACATTAATAAAACTAAGATCATGGCATCTGGGTCCATCAATTCCTGGCAAATAGAAGGGGCAGAAATGGAAGCAGTAACAGATTTTACTTTTCTGGGCTCCAAGATCACTGTAGACGGAGACAGCAGCCATGAAATTAAAAGACGCTTACTCCTTGGAAGGAAAGCTATGGCAAACTTAGACAGCATAATAAAAAGCAGAGATATCACCATGCCAACAAAAGTTCGCATAGTCAGGGCGATGGTGTTCCCAGTAGCAATGTATGGTTGCGAGAGTTGGACCATAAGGAAGGCTGAGTGCCGAAGAATAGATGCTTTTGAACTGTGGTGCTGGAGAAGACTCCTGAGAGTCCCTTGGACTGCTAGGAGATCAAATCAGTCAATCCAAAATGAAATCAACCCTGACTGTTCCCTGGAAGGACAGATACTAAGGCTGAAGCTCAAATATTTTGGCCACCTAATGCGAAGAGCGGACTCTCTGGAGAAGACTCTGATGCTGGGAAAAACTGAAGGCAAAAGGAGAAGGGGAAGGCCAAGGATGAGATGGTTAGACAGCATCACCGATGCAACGAACATGAAAATGAGCGAACTCAGGAAGATAGTGGAGGACAGGAAGGCCTGGCGGGATATGGTTCATGGGATCACGAAGGGTCGGACACGACTTAACGACTGAACAACAACAACAACAATAGCAAAAAGTACTTAAAGAAAATTCCACTCACTTCCATCCCAAGCCAGAGCTTCCTATCTTCCCCAGAACTTCAGATTACACAATATTTATCTTGATCTTGTTCTTTCCACTACCTCTTCGATACACATGTCCTATCCCCATTTCCTAGTAAACCAGCTCTGACCAAAGGAAAATCTTCCTCTTTCCTTTCTCACACCCTCCCTGTGGACCACATCTCCAACCTACTCAGTCGCGTCACAGGGACGCGCGTCACCCCAGAGCGTGGCGCGCGCGTCACCTTTAAGGACACGGCTCCGCCCCCGCGCATGACGTCACGCGCAGGCGTGGAGCACCCCCCCCGCTCCGTTTTCGGCTCATTTTGGAGCCAAACGGACCCGAGGGCGGGCGGGCGGGCCCAGCACCAGCAACAAACTGTAAGTGCCGGGGGGACACGCGTCACCGCGTCACCCTTTTGCGCGCGTCACCCCCGGGCGGCCCGCCCCGCACGCTTCTCCCTGTCGACGCCCCTGCACCTAGTATGTCCTGGGGAGAAAACTGTTAAATTCACATATCTAATAGGAAAAGAGCTCCAGGAACTCAGACAATGTGACTGTGGAATGAGATACTTCACTGACTGCACAATCCTCCTAGGCATGCCTACTCAGAAGTAAGTCCCAGTGTGTTCAATGTGACTTACAGTGCAATCCTATCCAACTTACACCACCGGTGTAACTTAGCTCAATCCTATCCAATTTACACCGCTCAATCCTATCCAACTTACACCACCAGTGTAACCCAGCGGTGCAGCGAGAACGGGAGGCCCCAGAACGGAAAGGGGATTCAAATCCTCTCTAAAATGGGATTCAACTGGGATTTGAATCCCTGTTCTGTTCTGGGGCCTCCCATTCTCGCTGCACTGCTGGGTTACACCAGTGGCGTAAGTTGGATAGGATTGCGCTGTTAGTGTCCTACACTTTGATTAAAAATGAATTGTGCAGAATCTCAATTTATATTCTGAGTTTAAGAAAAAACATCTTGGGGAAATAATATTCAATTTGTCATGCATCTGTGCATTACGAGTTGAACAATGTCATGTTCTCAGCCAGGTAATTACCTGAGGTAATTATGAACTTTGGTGACATCACTAATTATTTTTTCAAATACCTGGAGGACATTACTCATATAATCTTGTTACCCCAAATTATTTTGAGTGTGGCTTGGATATGTGTGTGACTACAATTATATTTTTACCTACCGGGCAGAACTGTTTGGATGTTCCTTTTCATTCCATTTGTAGATATCCCCATTTCAAAGCCGAAGAGCCAGCGTTGTCCGAAGACGCCTCCGTGGTCATGTGGCCGGCATGACTCTCCTTGCCGCAGCGCGTAGCATGCGGCTGGAGCACTGTTTACCTTCCCGCAAGCGATACCTATTTATGTACTCGTATTTAACATGCTTTGGAACTGCTAAGTTGGCAGGAGCTGGCCAAGCAAGGAGAGCTACAGCTCATGGTTCAGCAGTTTAACCCACTGCGCCAACCACTGGCCATATATATATTGAACCACTCCAAGATCAGCTGTAACAATAACCATGAGCAAATGACAAAAACGTTAGGACTGACTCCATTTCACTATGTTCATTTTGTGACACCCAGAAAGATTCAGCATCAAGATGAAAAGCTGAAGACTTTTTTTTTCTGCCACAAGATGTATTTATGAGTGTTTAGTGAAAAGGAAATGAAAAATATTTTCTTAGTGGATATGCTGCTGGGGGGCAGAAATTGATTCTCTGGTTTTAAGTGAAAGAATAAATATGTGGCTTTGACTTTGAACCTGTGCATCAAGCCTTAGAAACTCCAGTTATCTTGACAAAAATGATTTACTAAACAACAGGACAATAGAGGAAGAGACAGCTGATGGGAAGGAAACAGATCCTTGAGACTGGAGCAAACCTACTGCAGGAATAAGGCCTCAGGCTGCTTGAAATGGACTCAGAAATGGAATGGATAGGAGAAGGTCCTGGAGGACTCAGTGCCGCCGCTGGGAGATTTATTTTGGCAGTAGAGCCCCTGTGTTCCACATTTAATAATAAGATGTATTGTTACAGTTTGGGGCTTAGAAATGAATTCCAAACCGATTCTGAAGTATCGCTCAAGGCACATCTATGAAACTGGTATTATTTTTCATTAAGCTTTTCTGAAGTTATAGTCTTGCTGTTCCTGAACTTCCTAACCAGAGAAGGTGATTAATGGGCTGCGAAGGCACACGAAGGAACCGTTGCAGGGGAAAGTGTTTCCTTGTGTGTGTGTGTGTGTGTGTGTGTTTGCTTTGCTGTTATTTATAGCTTCTAGGTTCAAAAATCCATTGCCTTGTTGTCTTAATCAGATCAGTAATTAAAGCCCTATGTCATCATAACTCCTTGCAGAAATCACCTGAAAAGGCTTTGTTTGGGATGAAAAAAATAGATATATTGGGGCAGAGACAGTTGGCAATCATTTGATCCGCAACTGCTACTCATCTATTTTGCACTATTTCTGTTTACAAAGCACTGGATACTCTTGAACACATTCATCTTTGCAACAGCCTTCTGAACAGGTTGCTACTGTTTTACAGTCCCCGTTTTGTTAGGCAGTGGGACACTTCAGGGCACCTTGCACAATCTCAGTTTGCTTGTGAGGCATGATTCCTAGAGACATGGTGCACCATCTGATAATGCTTACTCAGAAGTCCCACTGTGTTAATTGTGAGAATATTTAGCATTTGTCTAGTGCTTTGGGAGTGTGCAAAGTGCTTCATGTGTATTACTTTGATGTAATGCTTACAACAACTCTGTAAAACAAGTATTATCCCTGCATTGCAGCTGGGGAGTTGAGCCTGAAAGGGAGTGGCTTACCTAACACTGCCTATCTTGGAAACAAGCATACCAGTCTTGGAAATCGGCAAATATAAAAAAGTCCAAAGCCTGCTGTCACTGATCAACTTGGTCTCCCATAAATGGAAATGTGGCTGTTTCAAGCTTTCCCCCAGCTGCCTCATGCACGGATTCAAGTTTGAGGCACTTTCATTCCTCCATCTTGACATCTACAGTATGCCTCATTGTCACATGCTTGAGCCTGAATAGTCTGCCATTATCGCCAACTCACCTAATGTCCATGACGTGGCCTGCTGTTAGCTGATTGCAAATGCAGATTCGTTGAAGATGATTCTCCCTTCTCTTTTGTGTGTACTTGAGCACAAGTCTGCTGTAGCTGTCCATTTGGTTGGATAGCTAGCACTAGCACCCAACCCATCTTCCCCTCACTGGCGTTGCTAGAGGTGGGGCGGAACGGTAAGTCTTGCACAGCGGTAACTGCTCCGTTCCATGGTGGCCCCGGCCACTCACCGTCGGAACCAGTCTGAGCGGCGAAGGCAACGCGCAGGGAGTCTCCTGCACATTGCCTTCGCCGCTCGAATGGTTCCGCTGGCAAGTGGGCAGGGCCACCAAGGAACGGAGCGGTTATCGCTGTGCAAGACTTACCATTCCGCCCCACCTCTAGCCAGTGCTTCCCCTGGTTCTTTAAATTTGTGCTACTGGGGGCACATCCATTCACTGCCCTGCCAACACTGTGGCTCCATGCAACCATTTCATGTTGCTTCATGGCAAGGCCAGCCCAGCACCCAAGGCCTGTAGCAGGATTGGGAGAAGAATATCCAGGACTTGGGTACTGTGATTCAACTCAAAGGGGGTTGACCTTGCTAGGAAATCCAGTGATTTCAGCTCAATTCCATAGTCTCAGCCAGTGGCGACGCTCTAGGTGGGGCGGAACACTAAGTGGCACCCCACTCTGAACCTCCGTTTCAGCTCTGTGCGAGGAGGCCCTGCCCCCTCGCCTTCGGAGCCATTTGAGGCAGCGAAAGCAGCATGCAGGGAGTCTCCTGCGCGTTGCTTTTGCTGCCTCGAATGGCTCCGAAGGCGAGGGGGCGGGGCCGCTTCGTTCACTGGTGTAACGGAGGGTTGGACCACGACGGAACTTAGAGCTCTGCCCCCCCCTGCAGCGACGCCAGTGGTCTCAGCTCTGAGGCAACTCTGAGTGATGCTCTAGATGGGTGGCACAATCACAGGACAGCAGCATTTCACTCAATGCAGGAAAACAACACATTAGCTCTGAAAGTCAGGGATGTTTTAAAGGATTGAAAGAAGAATATTCTGATAAGCTAGGTGCACAAGACCGTATAGGTGGAAGGGCAAAAGTGAATCCCTTTGGGTGAAGCCATCCTGGCTACCCAAGATGGGTGCCTGCATGGGACATTTTCCTGGTAAACAAAAGGGACAAATCAAGATAGATAACTTAGGAGGTAGACAACTTACAGCCCAATCCTTTGAGCAAAAATAACTGGATTTCCTTAGGATGTGGCGGGCAAGTAAGGTGCCCGCCGGTGCCGCCATATCCTAAGCAGGATTGAGCCTGTCCCGGCAAAGCCGGAGGCTTCCTCTGGGGAAAAGGGACATTTGTCCCCTTACCCCGAGTACAGTCCCAGCTGCCCCAATGGGTCTACCCGAATGTGCACCAGCTATTATGCTGGCGCACATTCAAGCAGGCCATGTAGTGCTGGCCAGACCCAGGATAAGATATGATGGAGGAGGCCTCTGATGATCCCTGGGGCAGCTCAGGCCTGGCTGACCAATCCCACCCTCCCGGAATGCCCCGTTCCGCCCTCCCCACGTCTCTCCACCGCCCAGTGGGGAACATCTTCCATGGCAGGTGCAACTCCAGTTCTGAGGTGGGGAGAGTGGTGCCGGCCTCGGGGCCGCTTACTCCCAGGGTGCCGCAAATGTGCTTTACAGCACGTTTGCAACACCCTAGACCAGCAGAGCGATGGCACTGCTGGTCTATGTCTAGCAGGATTGCGCTGATTATGTAACCTATAGAGAAGACTAGAAGAATATCTGTGGTGGAAAGACAGACAAAAGATTCCAGGGGCTCTGTAGATCCAATTAAAACTAGTAACCTGTTTGTTTGCACTGGGAGACAAAGGTTCTTTCATCCTTTGAGATAGCTCCTGAATCTATTTGCATGGGATCACGAAGGGTCGGACACGACTTAACGACTGAACAACAACAACAACAACAACAACAACAACAACAACACTGTATGATGGAGGCTGCTGAGCTCCAAGGGTAAAACTGTGGCTCCTGCTAGCTCTCACACCTGTGTGGATAAAACACCAACACTAACATTTAAGATAAAGGCAGCTTGACTTCAGAGGGGAGGGGTCTCTGGTAATCAGATTTATTTATGCCATGTTGAGTTTCCTTTTCACTTCTGCAAATGAAGATTTCTCGCATGTTAACCAGGTCATACCCTAACATTTCTACATTTCCCTGATTTATAGAAATCCCATCCATAATAAATGTTATTTTTATATGTAAAAGCACCTCAAGGATATTGCTGTGGTGGTAATTAACTTCTTGTTGCTTCGAATTGTTTACTGAAAGTTGACTCCAACTTTACATTTCACTGATTATAACCTCTAGTTTCCATCCAGTTTATTGCTTTCAATCGCTGGTGAAATTTCCACAGGATTACTTTTTTAAAACTGCCTAGAAACTCCAGCTGTGCTTTTTTCTGCTGCTGTGATTGCCAACACAGAAATGCCTGAATATTAACTCTCTTTGTATTTAGCAGCAGAGCCCCAACTTGCCCATATAATATGCATAATATTAGTATAAACTGCATGATTATTTTCTTACTCCAGGAGGGGTATTGTTGAAACTGACAGCCCCATTTCATGGCAGTTTACCTTTTGCTCACATTGAGAAATGAATCTAATTTTTGTGCTTTCACCTGGAACTTGGTTCATTCTATAGAAAACTGGAATCTTAAGTTATACTTCCCCTGCCCCCTCCATGATGGTTTAAATTGGAAACTTAAACCCAAGCTCTGAGACTACATTATCTACCCAGGAAAGAAGACCAGAAGAAAGGAGCTGGAGACACAGTGCAGAAGTCTTCCACCTGCAGATGTATGATACACCGCCAGAAAAAAAAAAATTCTTGCCATACCCACACTGTTTTTAGCCCATGTTGTAAACCCTCTGACTTTGCCTGAACAGGAAGCTCCAAATTCACCTTGAATTTTCTTTTAGATTCAATCCAGCAGCATAGGAACATATGCAGCTGTCTTATAATGCAGCACAAGCCTATGCATTACTCAGAAGTAAGCCCCATTGAATTCAGTGGGACTCCCAGGTAAGTGTGTATACATTGCAGCCGTGGTCCATCTAGCTTAGTATTGCCTACATCACCTGTTCTCAAAGTTCTCCCCAATAGTAAGGGAAGTTGTAAGTCCTTGTGGGGGTGGGCCAATGGTGGTGGCGGCACTCCCAGGATCGCACTGCCAGTTGGAAAGATTTTTTTTTAACTTACCAGGGATCATGCTGGCCCTCCAGAGCCCACTCTGTAGACCTTCTTGTGCTTCAGGTCGGCTCCCTGAAGCGATTGAGACCCATTTCCGGACGAAAACCAGAAGTGGGTCTCAATCTCTTCAGAGAGCCAATCAGAAGCGCGGGGAGACCCTCAGAGGGGTCAGCCCCCCACACCCACTGGAGGGCCAGCATGAAGCCCGGTAAGTTTTTAAAAAAAACTTTTCCCCAGCGGCGGAAGGATGTCACCGATGTCACCGCATGTCACCACCACCCCGTAAGGGGTTAGTGAATTAATCCAGTTTTCGTGGTGGGTCATGACCCACCAGTTTAAGAATCACTGGTCTACATTGATTGGTAGTGGCTCTCTAGGCTTTCAGACAAGAGACTTTTGCAGTCCTAGCTGAAGATGCCAGGCACCAACCTTCTGCATAGTGCTCTACCACTGACCTAACTATGGTTCCTCTCCAATGGCAATTTAACTTTACACGTGTCACATGTTATCATACTGATGTATTTTCTCCTTTTCTGTCTGCCTGTGCAGTGAATGTAATGACATCCAAAGAGTTAACAATCATTTTAGAAGGATGAGTAAGAGAGAAGGGGGGGGGGCAGATGAGACCTATATAAATTTCTGATCAAACTCAACTATTTTATTCTTCATGTGTCCATACAAGTTGTTTGGTTTTATTGATTTCCAGTATTTATACACATTGTTTTAACAACCACAACACACTCAAGCTATTTCACAGACAATAAAACAACTTAAAATGTTGAAAACATGAACCCATTTAGGATTTGGTCCTCCAGACTGAATGTTACATTTGGACATTTCTATTCAGTACTCTCTAGAAAATTTGTCTCTAACGCAGAAATCAGAGATAGTTTGTGGCCTTCAACATGAGAGGTGACATATGATTCATCTAGCAAAATAAAAGTTTTGCAGGTCAGCTTTGAGATGTAAGAAAACACAGTCGTTGACCGCAGTCGGCCTACCAAGAAAAACCACTCATTCTTTTTTTCACAGCAAAGAAAATCATCCAGGTTTGTCTGAAAAGTTTTCAAGGGAAGGTGTAGAAAATAGGACAACTTACAAGACTTTCATAATCTTGATTTCCGGTGGTGTGTTCCCTTGGAATTAACAATACATTTTTTGATCAATTCCTATCTATTATGCCCTCCAGATTATCTTTCATTCCCAATTCGTATAAGTATATCAACATGTTAGGAAAAGTAGTGGGTTCTATGGTGCTTTTAAATGTGGGAAGAGAAATGATGTCTCCCTTTTAGAAGATTTGTAGACTTTCCTGAAATTGTGGCTAGGTAGCACATTTGCCATTAGCTTTCTCACACACTTTTGAAGATGGGCGGTGTATGTTGTAGCATTATTTTGCGTGCAGATTACAGAAATACAGTATGCATATCTTCCATATACCCCAGTTCTAGGCAGAGATTCAGAAAGTGTGAAGAAGAGGAGAGCATGTCATCTAAATCCATTCTGAAAGATCATACGGACTCGATTAGTCACTCACTGTTCTTAGGTAACGTATCTGGGAAAGACAGAACAAGTTACACAATCTATATTGCTTGCCCATTTCTTCCCAAAATACAGAACAAGAACTTTTACCCCTCACTCCCTGATAGACTGCTCAGGGCTCGCTTTATCCAGGGCACATGTTGGTGCTAAATAGCTGGGGTTAACAGCATTCCGAGATACTCCAAGAGCAACCAGCTTTCATGCTGAAGAACAGTGGTAATTAAGATCACACCCAGCTGGGGGGAGGGAGAAGGATGCCCAGTTTTACTCTGCTTTCCTTTTGTTTTGTTGAGCGGTACCCATGTGTTCATAGCCAAATCAGGAGTGTGGGCTAAGTGCCTTCCTTCTTCCTGCATCACTGTACCAGGGCTACAGTGGCATCAACCTTAACCCAAGGTAAAGGTCTCCGTAAGTTGTTGCGATTTGGCGGTGACAATGACAGCACTTCTGGGTTCGCGCCAGTACAGTGGCAATGGCACTTCCGGGTTTGCGCCACTGCCACCTAAGTAAAATAAGGGGGATTGGATTACCCTTCAGCGGCGAGAACCTGGGTTGTGCGGCGTCACCAGCTGCTACCGCCGACAATAAGTCCCCAACCCCCCTTTTTTCTTAGTCGGCGGTGGCAGTGGTGTGAACTCAGCAGTGATGTTGCCGCTGTCCTGACATCACCGCTGAGTCACCACTCCCCTTAAGGGGAAAGATGTCTCCTGGTGGAACTTGGGGTCGCGTTCCCAAGGTTGAAAATCACTGCCCTAAACTATCCTCTGCCACATGCACTGATGCAGCTGTGCCATGGAGGGGGCAATCAGGGAACAACGTTTGTTCCCTTGCCTTGGGGAAAGCCCCCTTATGCCATATGGTTCTCCTTGAACCTACACCACTTATAGAGCTGGCGTAAGTCTGAGCAGAGTAAGCAGATGTCACAGGATGAACTGAGGGAGGTTGGATTCGACGTGCTCATTTGTCACCAAGATCCACCAATCTGGTTTGGTCCACACCTCCTGCCCTCTGCTCGATACACCCAGTAATTTTCCCTGCCCTCCCCCTCCCTGCCCTCAACACACACACACCCGTACAGGCACTGGCCCAATCCGACACTACGGCAGTGCTCCTCCGATGCTACCGCCACTTGCAGCAGAAGCTCAGAATGGCCTGCCAGCAGTGTGCTGCACGCATGCATCACAAAACATTTACAACGGTCGGACTCTGTCCTGCTGTCAGAGGGCAGCCCATGGGATTGTGCTGCTAGTTTGCTGTAGTAAAATCAACAAAGAGTCTTGTGGTACCTTCAAGACTAAAAGATTTATTGTGGCACACAAAAGGATCCTGCCACAATAAACTATTAGTCTTGGAGGTGCCACAGAATTCTTTGTTGTTTCTCTTATTCAGAACAACATAATTAAAAAAAACCAAGAATAAATTAAAAAAAGCAGATCTTAGACAAGGAATGTGGTAGCTCAAGTATTTGTATGTTCAAATGGCTTCATGACCCCCCTGCAATCCTTCCCCTTCCCAGCTGAAACAGGAGAACTATCAGCTTCTATTAGCCCTCCACCAGAATCCTCAAGCTAGAGGGAGAATAGCATGAGAAAAGGAATTGGGGGGGGGGGTACAGAAGGAGCTGAATTTCAAGAAGAGAAAAAGTAATTTACTTGGACCTAAGCTATAAATCTACCAAGCAATAATGACCATCTCTTGACACTGGTGTTGACATTGATCAAGTGCACTGTCCGAGTCTTTCCCCCTCTCAACCTTGAAGCATTTCCTGATGGTCCCTGCTAGTACTTATGTCTAAGTCTAAGGCTGTGTCGCTGTGGCAAAGGTGTAGCGCTTACTATTATCACATGATCTTACTGAAATAAAAGAAGACTGCCATCTTCTGATCCATGCGGGGAGGAAGGTTGCCTGGTATCTCTTTTTTTAAAGCATATCAGCACATCTAGGCCTGGATGATGCCAAGACTCTGAGCTGAACAAATAACCAACCATGTGCACAGTGGGGATTCAATTAATGAAACTCCATTTTTAACTCACCCATTTGGGACTGGGTATTGCAGCAAATATTGATCACTTGCTGTTTGGAGACCGTCAAGAAAGACTAGAAATAACACAGAAGCTTGGCGTTACACTCTGCTGGATTTCCCTAAGTTTTCGCTTTCTTTAGTTGCTCTTTGTGAACTTATATTTTGTATCTAGATTCTCAGTGTCAGCAGAATGTCTTTTAGGTCAATCCAACTTCCCATTAAAAAAAATCCTAAAAATGGTTTCAGAGCCTACCAATCTTCCAGGTCTACAACACCGCCCAGACGCTCCCTGCTCTGTTCCACCCACCCCCTACACTGGTTTACCTCCACTTCTGTTGATAGATGGCCACACCAGTAGGATTCTTGCACCACCTCTGTTTGCTGCATGGGCTACCGTAAGACCATTTACGGCAGCAGAACCACAGTTCTGCTGTCGTACAGCCCAGTTAGGATTGGACTGATAGAGAGATCAAAGACGCACGAGGTACTAGCATTTACTCTTCCTCCACAACATTATTACATCCAAGGTCACCATGAGCAGTACAGATGTGAGGTAATCGATTGTGGAAGGAAACTGCTGTTAGTTGGCAAACATAACTAACTGGGAAGGAGGTGTGGTCTGGACGTTGAGCTGTCACCTTGCCTGAAAAAGCTAAGGAGGTTCGATTGGTTGGATGGAAGACTGAGAGGCCGCTGGCGTGGAGCGCAGTGTGGAGGAGTCCGCTGGCAAAAAAAAGGATAAACCACCTTGAGTCTATTGAGAAAGGCGGTATATAAATATCATATTAAATTTAATAAATAACACAGTGATGAGTAAATAGAACATTGGACAATGTGCCTATCATCCCATTATGCCAAGTTTACTACCCCCCCTTGCCTTCCATGCACCTTGCCATTTGACAGCTGCTGCTTTAGTGTTAGACCTACATCACTCAGATAAGGAAGTATGATTATGGACTGTACCATTTCACCAGCAGGTGAGGAATTGTATAATTGAATGCACCTGACCTCTGCTTCTGGTAACATAGGACGAAGATGTTAATGCTAACCAATCTTTTTTCCTGATATGTTTGTGCTGCGTGTGCTGGGTACTGTATTTTTTTTTTCATGGGGAAGCATTCATTCATGAAATCCCTCACTGCAGTCTGAAGTGGTACAGTCCTTCGCTTCACCAACTGTGTGAAGTAGGTTTCAGCCCATGCCTAATCATTGGGATATTTGGAAGCTCCTTTCATTTCCGAATGTACTCACTGCAAGATACACACCATGTTCCTGAGAAGTTATCCTTGAACTTTCCTACTTTTTTTACCCAAAAAATTGTAATCAAGGCTGAAAAGAATATCCATTTTCAAAATGCCTTACAATTTGGAAATGGATATTCCTTTTCTTTCTGTCTTGATTACAAGATGTTTTGAAAGAGAAGTATCAAAGTTCAAGGAATTTGTATCTAACTCTGTCATCTCATAAAAGCAGAACATCTATGAATCATTAAACATTTCCTTTATGTATTTTTTTTATGCTGAACATTACAATCAGCTGTGAAATGACAAGCACCCTGCTGCTGCCATCTCACAAGCAGCTAACAAAAGAGCCATAACACTGGTTTCTTTTGTTGTTGTCCAACAGATAATGCAAATCTCTCCATGAGATCAGGCTTTGAAACACAAGAATAACAAACAACCCATCGGAAAGATGTTAATAAAGTGCCTTGGACAACAATACGATGCAGGCTTGATTACAAGATGCCTTAAAAGATAACTGTGCAAGTTCAAGGAAAGTAATTTATTTGGGTGTATTTGGGTTGCCTGTTCAGATGCATCCAAAAACTTGAGATTTCTGAGTGATGTCACAAGTTTGGACTACTTCAACACACTTCACATGCTGGTGGTTTTTAAAAATTGTTTGGAACCTGAAGCAGGCACAGAATGCTTTGGCCAGCCAGCTATTGGGAGCCATGCAGATGACTAGACTTACCATATGTCCCGGAATGCCCGGAACACTCCCGGATTTTGGGATCGGGTCCCGGCATCCCAGGAGGTATGCCTTTATCCTGGAATCTTGCCGCCGCCACCATTTTGAAAATTAGGTAACTTCCCCGGCGCCGGCATGTTGGCTCGCAAAATCTCACGAGATCCAAGATGTTGGCGCCCAAATCTCATGAGGGCATGATGCCCTCACGAGATTTGGGCACCGACATCTTGAATTTTGTGAGATTTCGTGAGCCAACATGCCGGTGCACGGGGAAGTTACCTAATTTTCAAAATGGCGCTGGCGCCGGTGATTATGACGATGAGGAGCGGGTGAGCGGGAGAGCCGGAGAGTGAGCAAGCCGGCGAGAGCCCCTCAATGGATTGCCAGCTCTCGCTGCTCCGAGCTCGGAGCAGCAAGAGTGGGCGAGCTGGAGAGCGGGCGATCCCGGCAAGAGCTCCTCACTGGATCACCCCCTCCGAGCCGGATCACCTGCACTCTCTGCTCCGAGCTCGGAGCAGCGAGAGCGGGCGATCTGACGATCCAGCGAGAGCCCCTCGCCGGATCGCCCTCCAAGTCGGCTCGCCTGCTCAGCCTCTCGCTGCTCCGAGCTCGGAGCGGCGACAGTGGACTCACGCAGACCTGGCCGGCCATTGAGGAAGGATGGAGCAGGAGCTGCCCAGCACAAGCAGCGACAGGCAACGTGAGCGGCGAGGTAACTCAATGTAATTATTTTACCCTGCAAATAAATAAATGAATAAATATAAATTTGGGATGCGCTTCTCACGGCAAAGGGAGGCACTTTACGCCCCTTTGTATTTTAAAATTAATTTTCTTTCTTTAATTATTTACTTATTTCTTGGCTTAAATAAATAAATAATTTCCCCTTGTATTTTTATATGTATATATGCCCCCCTTGTATTTGTATATGCAGAGGCGTTTCTACACCCCCACGATTGGCGGGGCGCCCCCCCCAGAGCCCCCAATAAAACTGTCAAAAATTTTAGGTTTCGGTTTCGTTTTTCCTTTTTTTCGTTTTTTTTTTTACTGTTTTCCAGGGGTTTTTAGTGTTAACAGGGCATCTGTGTGTGTGTGTGTGTGTGTGTGTGTGTGTGTGTGTGTGTGTGTGTGTGTGTGTGCTTTTCCCCCACTTAGCTTGTATATAGGAGCCGAATCGGAAGCTTCCAGCGACGTTCTTCTGCCTGCGCACGGCGCGAACTCCATAAAGCACCCAGCTGCACTTTCCACAGTTCGCGCAGGCGCAGAACATCGATTGGAAACTTTGTCGTTTTAGGCATGTGCGAACTGTGGAAGATTTGCGCAAGCGCAGAACAACGAAATTTCCAATCGACGTTCTGTGCCTGCGCGAACTGTGGAAAGCTCTGCTGGGCGCTTTACAGAGTTCGCGCCCGGCACAGGCAGAAGAACATTGCTGGAAGCTTCCGATTTGGCTCCTATATACAAGCTAAGTGGGGGAAAAGCACACACACACACACAGATGCCCCGTTAACACTAAAAAACCCGGGAAAACAGTAAAAACACGCGAAAAAAAGGAAAAAAACGAAAACAAAACTTAGGAAGCCCGGGGGCCCACCGCCCCACCACCCCCCATCAGCCGACGCCTCTGTTATATGTATTTTATTTCTTTAGTTAATTATTTAATTATTATTTTTTTAAAAAAATATGTAATTATTTAATTGGTGGGGGGTTGTCCCAGTTGAAGGTTGGGAAAATATGGTAAGCCTACAGATGACCACAGTTCACTCCAATCTTGAACGGACTGCAATGGCTCCCAATTTGTTTCCATATGCATTCTATTTAAGGGACTGGTCATTATCTTGAAGCTATAAATGAAGCTTTCAGGCTAGCTCACAAAATAAAATGCCTGGTTTAGGAGTATACAAGGCCCTTCTGTTCCCCAGAGTTCTGTGGCCTTCCTTACAAAGTCTGTTTGTGCAATAATTCCAGAGCTGCTTTTGTTAATGATCTCTCCTTCTCAAATTCACCAGCCTGTTCCTGATGACAGTCTTCTCTCAGTCGGTGTTTAGTTCTCCCTTCCTTTCCATCAACAACAGTCTTTTTTTTACCAGATCATAGTCAAGATGCAAGGGCTGTTGGGTAATATATTCACTAGGCTCAGCAGCCCTTTTATAGCTGAATGACTGGTGACCAAGTAGGTAGTTTCCCTCTGCAGGCAAAGAGCCACACAGGGAGACAATTGTCTGAGCATCTGCCAAACATAGTGAGGATAATTTTACCATGTTTCTGCTTTTGATTTCAGGCAATCAACATTCATTGTCTAGCTGAAGACCAGAACAATTGGGAAAGATTATACAGGGAGTAACAGGACAAATACAAACTGACCAACATAAATAACTGACAAAGGCTTCTAGTAAATCAAAAGCACTACTTCTGACAAACTGCGATCTAATTTTTCTGCTGCCACACCAAACTATGCACTCCCCCCTAGTAATAAATGTATTAGTACTCTGTAATGAACAACTTGTATGAGCTGTACTCCAAAAAGCAATATTCCTCAACGTATGGGTGGTTGCGACAGGTGGCCTACTTCCTATGCCCATTTCGATAAGTTGTATTTGATAAATGGTTGTTTTGCATTTGTGATGGATTAGTGATGTGATGCATTTGTGATGGATTGTGATGTGATGGATTAGTAGTATACCCAGGGGATCTGAATCCCAGATCCATGCAGTTAGTTGTGGGCAGTACCTGCATTTATTTTGATTAGTTATGCAATTAGTTAATATGGAGAGTACCTGTTGAAGATGGGTAGCATTTATCTACTGCAAACCAAATCCAAGTGTTGTGGAGAAGCAACAGGTCATGCAACTCCATATATTCAGGGTAAAAGACTCTTCTTAGGATGCAGAACAATGGCGGAAATTTTTGGTAGCGTCTCAAGTGTCCATCAAATTATTGACCTGGCATGAATGTGAGCTCAGGCTGAGCTCACATTCATGCCAGGTCAATAATTTGATGGACACTTGAGACTCAGCACATTGAAGAAATGTGCCGCCACTTCAGCTTAATCTAATGAATATGAACCCCAACAGAAGCATGCCATTGTGTTGCAATAAATTTTTTAAAACCAGCTCTCAACACTCTCTTAAATCAATGAGGAATGTAGTTCCAAAATCTACTATGGGAAAATAAAAGGTTTATTTTATTAAAAGTTGTTGCCTTGGGGTGTTGTCATTGCGACAGTATCTTTTTAAGCAGCTATAAACTGAAAGCAAGAAAAATAAGTTATTGATTCTTCACCTGTGCTACTTTATGTATTTTTAAAATTATTGCAGACTTAACTGAGACCTCTTCTTATGGTACGTTTCTTTTTTCATTGAATTTCATTTCTTTCATATATTCAAGACAAAACCTTTCTGCAGAAGTTCTTCCAGAATATTTCCTGCATGCTTTATATTACACACACACACACACACACACACACACACACACACACACACACACACACTTTGATTGTGCTGTAAATCTTTGTGGAATGTTCTCTTTGAGGAAAAAAAACTAAAATTATGGGAGAATCAGGAACACAAAGGCTTGTCACACCACCTTGCACCAGATATTCTGTTCTTGTTCACAGAAGCAACCACTGAACGCAGGGAGAAGTTTTTTTTCCTGTGCTCTAGAACATTGATTGCACAGAATTCTGGAATTTTGGGTCGGTTTGGACAGTCAGTGCCAAAAAATGTTGGGCATGTACGAGTCAAGTGCAAGTCCTTTTGTGCACGAGTACGAGTCAAGTGCGAGTCATTTTTTCACGAGTGCGAGTCGAGTGCAAGTAATGCCAGAAACCCTCACAAGTCGAGTCAATTTGGGGAAAATGGCTTTCCCCCCTGAAAATGGGGTGTGTGGGGTGGGTGTGTGGACCTCTGAGGCTTCTAAAGCACCCACTTGGCTTCCCCTATGCCCTTCCCCTCACCTTTCAGTCTTGTCACCACCCATCTGGCTTGGGAAAAACAAGCGTACTCGTGTCTACATTCAAACCATTTATTATTCCCTCCCTGCCCCCTCCCCTTGCCGAGCCTCGCCTCCCTTGGGTTTAGAGTTTTGGCCAATGAGGAGGAACCACTGCAGCAGCCTCGCCTCGCCTCCCCCCTCCCCTCGCGCTCGGAGTTGTGGTCAATGGCGATCAGACGGTGAGAAAAAAGGGAACAGACGGTGAGAAAAAAGCTGCTTTCCCACCCCCTCGAAAACCCTCCCTCCCCGTCGCCCTCCTCCTCCGAGGTCTCCACTGCTCCTGCCTGCCTGTGTTGATGCCAGTCATTAAAGGAAAATGACTCAGAAATGGCAAGTCGTTACCCCCACGAGTGTGAGTCAAGTGCAAGTCCAGTGAGTCCGAGTCAGGGAAATAGTGACTCAGTCGCACTTGCGAGTAGAGTCATTTGACTTGAGTCCCCATCCCTGCTACATTTAGATGTCAGGTGGATATCCCCCCACGTGGGACAGCTGTGGAATCAGTTCCTACTCAATAGAAGGAAGGAAAATTCCTGCTCTTTTTTCTCTCCCTCTCTCCCTTTTTTTTTTAATTAACTATCTAGTGTCTTGGGTTTATTATCTGTTTGTAGGCTTTTCTAATGTGATTTTTATTCAAAGCATATCTCTGAGGAAGGAGGATTAAGGCTATCCTTTTAATTAAGTCAATTAATGATTTAGCAGAATGCAATCTTCGCCAGCCTTAATTACCTGTGAATGTTGAGTATCAGGCAAATAAATATTTTACTTTCCACAAGCAAAACGAGTCAGTAGGCAGGAGCATTTTTAAGGGAACTGATCTTGGGTGGAGCGCAGTTGCAAGTGGCTGAAGGAGGCCACCTCACTTAGAAACATATGAGCTACGGAATGAGTTTCCGGAATGCACTACCCATCCAGGCTTATTAGTATCACAATGGAATGACTGAATTGGATGGACTTATATGTTCAGGGGTGGAATGAGGTTCTGGCAAAATAAAGGTGCTCTTTTTTTGACAGGGCAGATACTTCCCCCTTAGGATATTCCCTCCCCCCCCCACTTTCTCAGGAAGCAGGGCCCCCACATGATCAGATTTGTATTTAAGCACCTGTTGTCCTAATTCAAAACCAAACTTTGTGAAGAGTGACTACAAGCATAACCATGAGAGAGTAACTCTCCTGTTATCCTGATCTAAAGCTCCTTGGCTTCTCTTGAAATTCCTCTGGTATCTTACCTGAGGGAGGGAAGCCCCAGATTGATTCTGAATGTCATTTTGGACAACTCAGTGACAAGGACTCTGTGCATTATCAGTACACACTGGGCGTGCCATACCCACTGCTAACTGAATACAGAGTATCTTTTAAAGTGGCAGTGGCGCTGCTATGCCGCCCGCCGTGACGTCACCTCCGGAAGTGACGTGTCCTATCCCCTCCACTGCTGCAACTCCCATCCGAAATACAGGGCGGGAGGGTGGGCCAAACCAATCAGCTTCTCCGCTGCCCACTGTAATCGCTAACAAAACGGCGTGGTTGTCATCCCCCGCCACTTTGTCACACAGCCCCGCTTGTCACTCGGGGGCCCTGTTCTGTAAAGTGGTGGCTTTTTTTAGCAGGGGGGGAGCAGTTGTCTGTCTTCATTCCACCACAACATCCCTTTCCAGTGGCTGATGCTGACGTCTCTCTTATTCTTTTTCTATTGTGAGCCCCTTACAGACTGGGGACCATTTTCTCATTCCTTCTTGCTATGTAAACGACACCTTCTTCTACTGAGAAGCATAGTAACAACAACAAGCCAGAATCTGCCTGGGATACTATGACTGAGAACCTCTAACAGTCCTGTATCTGTTTAAAATGCATTCTGCAAATCACCGACACATAATTTTCCTCTTTAGTTGGACATATGGTAATTGGAGTCCATTTCAAGGTACAAATCTGACAGACTGGGGTACAGGATCATTGTGGTGGGGCTGTTTCCATGCTATTGATGGTATTCAATGGGAAACAATCGAACAGGCAGGCAGACCTAAAGGGTTACAGTACTTCCTATCGATCATTGGCCTAGAATGTTTACATTAAGTTTGTAGTGGACATGCAGAAAACCATTTCATTTCCAACTGTATATTTCCAATTCTTTTCCTAAAAGATAGGATTTAACTCCCCCCCCCCCAGCAATAGACCATGTTTAGATAATCACACAAGTCTCAAATGCTGGTATTACAAAAGTGAAGCTTCTTAAATGAAAATAAACAAATGTGAATGCTCAGCACAATCAAATTGCTAAAACAAATGCTAATTATTATTTTTAAAATTGCAGGCCAGTACGGTTTACGTTTATTAAAATGCCCAAGTTCTTAATTCACTCTGATTACCAGTCATTCACATCCCAAAACAAAGCTAGCTGATTATATTTAAAACCCCAATTAAAATGAACGAGTGTTATGCAACACTACAGCTATGCCCTTGAGTAGCAGCTGGTGAGGCAGGGTGGAGGGCACTAAGAGGGGGAAAGGGACACCACTCCCTTACTGTACAGGGTTATAACTTGATAGCAGCAGATGCATGGGGCAGCTGGAGCAGCACTATATAGGCTCATAATTACTGGCTGATTCAGCTGCTTCTTGCTGCCACATGACATCACCAGTAAGGGAGAGGCCTCCACTCTTACTGCCTTCCATCTCACCTTACCAAATGCCACCATGCTCCGACCCAAATCCTAGATTTTGTAGAGGTGAAGTTCCAGAGGATTGGGTTCACTAACAGCCCACTCCTATTGGGCTGCCCCGCTAGCGGAACGAGTGTTCCTCCAGCACTAACTGCCCTATGGCAGTTGTAAAAGGCACTCTGACAGTGCGCGGAGGCATGTGCTGTCAAATCACTGGCGGGAAGTCTTCTCGCGCATGCTGGCAGATCCCTCTGGACCTGCCAAGGCAGGTAAGTTGGCGGGGAGGCGGGGCAGGGTGGGGGAGGGCGGAACGAGGTGGAACGGGGCAGGGTGGGGGAGGGCGGAACGAGGTGGAACGGGGCAGGGGAGGGCGGAACGGGGAGCCAACAAGGACGGCGTACTGGATTGGCTCCAGGAAGGGGGCGGGTTCAGCATCAGCTGCGGCCACCAAATCCTCGCCCCCTTCCCAGACCCGATTCCACAGTGTGGGTCCACGCAGACCTGTGCCAGTGAATTCGCTAGCACAGGTCTGAATAGACCCCTCCGTGCTGTGGAGGCTTACCCCTGGGTAAGGGAACAAATGTTCCCTTACCCAGAGGAGAATTTCGCAACTCTCCCCCCCCCCGCAGGATGCTGCAGTAGTCATTTGGTGTCACTGCATCATGGGGGGAGGGAATAGGATTGGGCTGTGAGGTATATTTCTGAGCCAACACCCAACTTCTATCAGCTAGAATTTTGCCATTGTCTTCAGGGAGAGCTGAGCCTGCCCACTGAGCTCCCCTTTCACAGATGCCGGCCACGTTAACCTTAAAGGTGAATTCCTTGAAATAGTTTTTTTAAAGATTTGTTTGGCAAAAAAAGATAATCACAGTGTTCTGCTAATTAGCAAAACCTCTGCTTAACATTTCATTTCTTGGACATGGTTATTTCTGGAAGGAAATACATCCGATAATGAGATCATGTTGAAAGAAATCCAGGGAAGTGAGATGTTTTGTTTTATCTGCTGTGAAGTTAAGTAAAATGTATGGTTGGAAAGAACAGAAAGAAGCATTCATTTAAAGAATTTGCCTCATTCCACTAATTTTGTGGAACTTACCAACCTAACCTACACAAGAAATGTGGCCCCCAGCATCAATTTGACCAGCCTCCATCACATCTTCTTGTGCAGATTCTCAATTGGCTGACTTATACCCCTCCAACTTGCCTCCAAATTTCCCTCCAAATGGGAAATCTTCCTGATGCCAAGGTGAACTTCCATTTCCCAGAGTAAAAAGCAGCTGCCAAGGGCTTCAGCCTGGGTGAGGTGCCAACTTAAGCACTTTAGACCAACTTGCAGCCCAGTCCAGCCTAAGGCCTTAGCGGCACAATTCAGGCACAACTGCAGCCTAAGCGCCTTAGGATCGAGTTATGCCTGAATTGTGCCGCAGAGGCCGAATTTGTGCTGCAATTGTGACTGACATAGGACGGGTTAAGGAAAGTTGACCAATTCAGTCCTAAGTTCGGCATAAGAGCTATTCCGTCCTAAGTTTGGCCTAAAAGTGGGCGTGTTGGGGGCGTGTCGGGGGAGTGACGGGGGCGGTTACGAAATTTGTTCCGGTTCCAGACACTGGCGACCCCCTGACACGCCCCCTCGAGCACAACTCAGGCACAAAATTTGGTTCAACAAAAAGGGTGGACTCAAATGTGAGGAGACCCATAGGAGCCATTTTACCTTACCCACACCAGCCCTCTCCTGAAAAGTTCTAACACCCTGGTCCCGAGTTGTGCCTGAGTTAGGACGGAACAGTTGTGGCCTAACTCTGGACATGGACCCAAATAGTTACCCTATCAGCACCCAGCCCCACCCAGCCTCTTTCCCACAAAAGCCCAGCCCCAGCCCTCCACTCTCTCTCTCTCTCTCTCTCACTCTCTCTCTGAGCATGTGGCGTGGGGTCCTGTCCCCCAGCAGCCACAAAGTGGGACTTTGAAAAATTTCAAACACCCCACTTCTCTCTTCCCTTCTCCTCTCTCCTCTCTGCCCCCCTCTAGGGCAGAGAGGGCTGTGCCGCCTGTGGCCAAACTGTTTACTGCTGTGCCTGGGCAGCTGTCTCCATGCAAGTGTTTGCTAACCCATGTCTTTCTCCCAGCCCCTCTCCCCCCCCCACAGGCAACAACACCAGCAGGTAAGTGCAGGTAAGAGCAGGGTTCGTGCTGACATGTGGTCTGACTTCTGCCTCTTTGCATATAGAAATATAGGTAGGATACATGCCTCTTTACAAATGTCTTGTCTCATAGCTGCCTGCAATGCCTGCCATGATATGCCTCTTTACCAATGTTGTGTCTCATAGCTGCCTGCAATGCCTGCCATGATATGCCTCTTTACCAATGTTGTGTCTCATAGCTGCCTGCAATGCCTGCCATGATATGCCTCTTTACCAATGTTGTGTCTCATAGCTGCCTGCAATGCCTGCCATGATATGCCTCTTTACCAATGTTGTGTCTGATTGCTGCCTGTAGTAATGTGAGCACACAATGCCAGAAGTGTGGAACTGTTAGCCTTATGTAGACACCAGCTGTTCCCCCCCCTTTTCTCCACAGGGTCTACTCACAGGTCAGTATTGGTAGGTTTGCCATGGTTGTGACCCACATGTTGTGTTGTTGTCTTCTCTCTCTTTGACCCTTTTCCCTTACAGGATCATGTTCTCCTGACACCCAGGGAAGGAGCGCAGACCATGCTATGTGTCTCACACCTCTCAGCTGTGTTTAATTTCTCTCCCTGCAGGCCTTTGCAACTGGCACACTGGCATTTCTTCAATGGTGATTGCTACCACACAGCAGCTGCCATGGAAACCCCCCCCCCCGTGTTTATTGCCTCCCCAGGAACATCCACTACCACCTACCTTCCTGGGAGCACCCCTGGGCCTGCAGTCTCTTTGCCCCATGGTCGTCTGCCTCGATGCTGCCAGAGGTCCTGGAGCCTGCCCTGCAACCCTCCTCAGCTGCAGGCGCTGCTGCTGCTCCACCTCCCTGGCTGCCTACTTGCTGTCCCTCCCCTTTCCATGGTGCAGGCTGTGGTTCCACAGGGGAAGGGCCTGCATCCCCTGGTCCATGGGGCACGCCTGCTGCTGCTGCTGCTGCTGCTGCTGCTGATGATGATGATGTGGTCAGAGTGGCTGCTGTGACTACCCCTGGCAGCCTCGCCTGGCCATCTCTGCCACTGTTCCAGAACAATAAAGATGCCCCTTGGGCAAAGGCCCCTTGAACAACATGACCCCAATGTTACACAAGCACTGCCCCACACCCACAGAGACAGCGCCCAGCACACAAGGCCCTGCATGAATCCCAGCCAGGGCCTGCCACAGCCAGCCCAGGGAGAACACAGCAGGGGGGCTGCCAGACCCTCAGGGCTCAGAGGGGAGGGGGGAGTTGGGGGCCTCTCAGGCAGGCAACCACTGACAGGCGACATGGCGCACGTCCGCCACGTCCGTGAAGAGCCCTTTCAGCAACCGGGGCTCTCACCCACCCTCGGTCCGCCCGTCAATGGCGTCCGTTCTTCCCAAGGTCCGTCTGCATGAGAGGCGCCCGTTCCTGCATTGCCTCCATCTGCGAAGTGACCCCTGTGTCCCTATTGGTCTCTGCAGACCCCTCTCCCTATATCCCTCTCCCACCAGCCTTGTTGTCTGTCTGTTTCTGACCCACCCGTGCCCCTCCCCAGCACCCCCTGTCTGCCTGCCTGTCTGTCTGCCTCCCCTCCCACTCCCTGATGATGGAAGCTGGCCACCCCCCACCCCGCCAGAGTGCCTGCCGCGACGTGCTGACGTTGCCCCATCTGGGGGCGTGATGAGCTGCGTGAGCCCTTCCCGCTCGCAGCAGACAAGCCCAAGGCATCTCTCGGTCTTGGCCGGGGCACGGTGCAGAAGGCATGCCGGGACCTTCTTTGTGGGCATTGCCATGGCCCTGGAGGCCCAGGGCTTCAGGCAGCGCATGGGCATGTCATGGCAGAGGCGGTTGCAGACCTCATGAGACCCCCCTTGTGCGTGCCGTTCCCACCCCCTCCTTCCCTTCTCTCCCCCGCTCACCCCCCCATGACTCCCACGTGCAGCCTCACCGTGGCTTGGGGGTGGCATCGCCTTCTGCAGGAGGGAGGGCAGTGGCACTCCCCCCTGCAGCAGGTGGCTAATGCCCAGGGTGCCCTGGGGCAGCTGGCACTGGCACAACCTCTGCCCTTCAGCTGACTGTCGCACGCTCAGTGCCTGCAGGCCCACCTGTGGCTGCCCATCTGCTGCGAACGCTGCAGCAGCTGTGGTAGGTACACACAGACGAGCTCAGGAGGGGGCTCTTCGCTTCCACAAGACTGACACCTCCCCACAGGGGCCTGCCTGCCTCTGTGGTAAGTGTTGCCTCGATCCTGGCCCACTGCTCTTGCCTCCTGCCTAACTCAGGCACAGTTGCAGCCTAACTCAGCCCTATTTTGGGCCTCAACTGTGCCTCAATTGTGCCTGTGTTGGGCTGGACTGAGGCCTAAAGTTCTCTGGGGTCTGTAACAGACTGTGATGTTACCATCCATGTTCCACAGATGCATTTCTGTGCACTGGTAAAACACCACACACACAAATCTTGAAGCAACTGTGTGCACAAGCACATTAATGCTGTTTTGTGGTGTTTTATTAATGCATAGACATGTACTGATGATGTAGAAAGGAAAAGACACAAAAAACTGAATGAACAGAAAGCTGTGGCAAACTATGCATGCAAGAAACCTTGTACAAAACACAGGGGGGGGAGAATTAAACATAGGAAAATTCTAAATGTACTCAGTTTGACTTTGGAAATGAGAAATTTCATGAAATTTCATTCAGAATTAATCCAGGAAGACATTGGAAGTATCCGTGTCTGTAATACAGAGATACCTGAAAGTGGAAGGGCATCACCTGCAATGGGTTGTGAAATTTATTTTTATTTATTTATCACATTTTTATGCCACCCTTCCTCCATGGAGCTCAGGGTGGTGGTGTACATTGTTCCTTCCTGCCTTTTGTCCTCACCACAACCCTGTGAGCTAGATTAAATGATAGTGACTGGCCCAAGGTCACCCAGGAAGATTCAAGGCTGAGCAGGGATTTGAACCTGGATCTTTCAGGTCTAAGTCCAACTCCCAAAACGTAATTTATGAGCTTTGTTTTTACCAATCCATCCAAAATGTTTGTAACTCTGGGAAACGTTCATACGGCCTGGAATGATTATTTTATCTTGGCTGAATAAGGAAGATGGTTTCCTCCTTTGTTCATTTTGATTGTTCTAAAAACACTTGCAAAGTAAAATTAAGCTCTGGTTCCAGAGAAGAAAACAATTGCTGGTGGTAAAGAATCCCATCACCTCTTTGTTGTCATTGTCTTGTCTCAGACTCTTTTTATGCTTACCAAGGTCTTTCTGTAAAAAAATGAACTGCTCCAGCTACAGACAGAAAAACCACACAATACATTAAATGTGTAAGGTTTAATGAAATGTCAACACAAGATGAGGGGATCCTTTGCTTTAAAAAACATTCTCATTGCTTGCCGACAAATTATGGTCTCTTGTTCACATGCTGAATGTTTTCTTAGCTGGGTCCTTTGATTCTGTTGTGTGGAGGAGTCTAAGACGTGTCGAAGATCTTAAGCTAGCAATGCCTTCCAGACAGGAAAGCCCAGCAATACAGAGAAGACCTATCTTTTCCAAGCAACATCAACAGGCAACTCCAATCTGGTCTCAGTTTGAAGTACTGTAGCTCTATCTAGCCTTCAGCTTGCTAGGGCCCAGTCCTGCTCAAAAAGAATTTCTGATCCTGCATGAAGGCGAGACATACACCAACTCTGAAACTTCAGCAGGTTTACACCAACTCTGAAACTTCAGCAGGTTCAGCAGCGATGAAGAGGTCCCCACAAGTAATGAATCACGAATCAGCCACAGGATATTACGGAGGTGTATCTCAACACAGAGTGGAGAAGCAGGACATTGGCATTATGTATGAAAGGGTGAACTCTTGATAGTGGTCCTCTTCCTCCCACTCAAAAGAGGGTAGCAAGAGGAAATTAGCTAAGCAAGCCACAAAAACCAACAGAAAACGATTAAAGTGGCATGCAGATGATTACGATTCAGTTACCGACTCACAGATGCTCTGCAACCCAGCTACTGGTTGCCAAAACCAGGGAGGAAGCAAACCACAATACCATCTCCGCAGTCTCCAAGGTGTGATGCCAAAGTGTGCACTTGAGCATCTCATTGACTGAGGTGATCATCTCACCGTGGTGATAACTACTCATTGGGCGAATGGGCTCCTTTTTAAGTGCTGCTCCCTTACATTTAGCAGAGGCAAACCAACGGTCCTGATTCAACTCATCATAGTCCCCCACCCAGTGGGTATTGTGGTTCTTTTTAGATTGTGAACTTCTCTGAGACTGGGAATCATCTTCTTGTGCCTTTTGCTATGCAAACCACTTTGAGAACCTTAAGTGGTATATAAATATCTTTAATAAATAATAATACGTTAGAGTTTTCAAAGCTGGGTAGATATACTGTAGGTCTGCTGTTGGAACAGGGTTGTCAATATGATGAATGTATATATGTCTAAATGGGTACAAACTCGAGGATCATGATTTAACAATTCATAAAGGCTGTCTAATTTTCTTCCATTTCAAATTTTTCTTGTGCCAGAAGACAAGTACCATTGGTGCTGTTGAGGGCAATGGCCTTAGTGAGGTTTGTCTTTTTTTTTTTTTCTTCAGAAGGACTAAACAAGCATCCTAAAGGTTGGATAGCATCAGGACCAAGTTGAGGTAGCCCTCTCTAAATGCAACTTGATAAGGGATATGTTCAGCATCCCTGAAGTTAGCATCTGGAGACAGAACTTAGTGAATAAAGTATAAATGCAGCAGGTAGAAAGTATTACTTTGTCAATTTTGACCAGAGAAGGGCAAAAGGCTAGGTTCCCACTGAGGCTTCATATTTCCTGCCTATCACAGAGACTAATGTTGCACATTCCTGCAGCCCAATCCTGTCTAGCACCGCTGCAGCATGCAAAAGCATGCTGGGCTGGATCCTATCCAGGAGCACGCCTGCACAAGCGCAGGTGGAGGCCTCCTTGGGGTAATTGGACGTTCGTCCCTTTACCCCAAGAAATGGCCCAGCTGCCTCAACGGGTCTTCTCAGATGTGCAAAATGGCTGGCGCAAATCTGGGAAGCCTGTGTAAGAACCAACCGGCTCAGGAAGGGGGATAGAATTTGGTGTAGTGCACCACCAATGATTCCTCCCCCTTCCTGGGCCTGGCCACCCAATCCCCCCTCCCGTTCTGCCCTCCCACTGCCCAGCGCAGTTCTTACCTGCGTCCAGAGGCGGCCTGAGTCTGGGGCAGAGTGAGTGGCGCTGGCCTCGGTGCCAGAGCTGCTTACTCTCTGGGTGTTAAAAACGTGCCTTATGGCACATTTGCAACACCTGGCACTGGTGGAATGATTGTTCCGTCGGTCTTGTCTTAGACAGAATTGTGCTGCTAGTTTCCTGAAGGACCTGAAGTCTCTGATCTCTAAGCACCGATCTCTGATCTCTACTCTCCGAGTCTCTGATCTCTATGGTAGCTGCCTAGGCTAGGTCCCAACCTCATGCCATTAGGATTTGGAGTGCGCATGCTTGATATCATGTGAATGGTCTCTTGTGTGTGTCAGGCAGATTGAAGAATGATGTAGATTCTTCATTATTTGCAATCTCTACCTTGTCAGAGGGGTGGCTTGTAGATCACCCAGGCTTTTTCTTTTTTTTTTTGCATGTTGCTGAGCCTGTTTGGTCCCAAAGTCTGATCTTGATCCTTGCCACATAAAGAGCATCATCACAGGTCACAGGCCTAAGTGTCTGGATTAACACTTACACATTCACAAAGTACAACTTTCAAAGGGAACGGCTGCTTTTTTTGTTCCGCATCCACCAGAACATCATACATCCTGAACCTGCCCTACCCTGGCTCAATTCAACCTTGTTCCAATCTGCTCCAAAAGGGCACACATAGCCCTAGTATCCAAGCCAAATTAAATGTAAGCCTCAGTTTTTTGGTGATGAAATGTGTGCTTGCCTGCTGAGAACAACGTGCTACTCTCTGTGCTTATATAAATCTCACAGTCAAGACTTGTGGAATAAAGCAAAGCTTGTTAAGAGAGGTATTTTCAGGTAACACGATTACGCTGAACAAACTCTGCCTGTGGATCACCGTCTTCATAAGGGAAACAAAGCTCTAAGGCTGAGAAGGAATTGTATTTGGCTTGTTTAGATGTAGGGAGAATTGAAAGAATGACCAGCTGCTCATCAGAAATGCACCATTATCCTCAGGCACTCAAGTAAAGCTTGTAACTCCCATTGCCCTGTCAGAACATTTCCATATTCTGGAGGGAAATACCCAGTCAACAGGAAGAAGAAAGAGAGCTAACAGCGTTTACAGAAGCTAAAAAGCTTTTTGTTCTTCAGTTGAGGACATAGTTTGGTAAGTTCACTGCTACGGGTAGGTTGAGAGTACAGGGAAAGTAAGAATAGAAGGCTGAACTAGCCAATGCTTTGGCAAATAAAGATGTCTTGACAACATGGGCCAAGTAGTTTATACAACACAAATTGGTTTTGCTTTGCCAGTTAGCAACAGTGATGGGGACTCGAGTCAAATGACTCGACTCGCAAGTGTGACTTAGCCACTTTTTCCCTGACTCGTACTCGTACTTGTACTCGTGACCCACTGACTCACACTTGCACTCGCACTCATGACCCACGGGACTCGTACTTGACTTGCACTCGTGGGGGTAACGACTTGCCATTTCCAAGTCATTTTCCTTTAATGGCCGGCATCAACACAGGCAGGCAGGCAGGCGCAGTGGAGACCTCGGAGGAGGAGGGCAGCAGGGAGGAAGGGTTTTCAAGGGGGTGGGAAAGCAAGCCTGGCTCTGAATCCCCCCCTTTTGTTGCTGTCTGTTTGCCATTGGCCACAACTCCAAGCGCGAGGGGTGGGGAGGAGTGAGGGAAGGCGAAGCTGCCGCAGCAGTCCCTCCTCATTGACCAAAACTCCAAGCCCAAAGGATGCTGGGCTCAACAAGGGGAAGGTGCAGGGGGGAATAATAAATTGTTTGAATGTAGACACGCTTGTTTTTCCCAAACCAGATGGGTAGTGACAAGACTGAGAGGGGAGGGAAAGGGCATAGGGGGAGCCAAGTGGGTGCTTTAAAAGTCTCAGAGGTCATTTTTCCACATTTAAAAGTCTCAGAGGTCATTTTTCCCCATTTTCAGGGGAAAAAAGCCATTTTCCCCAAAGTGACTCGACTCGTGACTTGTGGTTTCTGGCCTTACTCCTACTCGACTCGCACTCGTGCAAAAATGACTCGCACTTGACTCGTACTTGCCCAAAAAGTTTGACACTGACTCGCACTCGGACTCGCACTCTTGCAAAAATGACTCGTACTTGCACTCGCACTCGTGACCTAGTTACTTAGATACATCCCTGGTTAGCAATGAACAAGCTTCTACCTTTGCACCATAATAAATGTGTTTGTTCTTTTAAATTGTCCACTGAACAATTCATTTTGGCTTCTTTTAAGTATAACCTAAGGATTTATGAAACTGCGAAGAGCAATCTTGCAAGTATTAGTTCTTTTCTTTCCTGGGAAATTCTTTGGCTGATTCTTCATAACAGCCTAGAAAAGGAACCTCCATGTTCAGAAAGTAGCATACTAACAGCCCGTTCCAACGCAAGGGCTAAGCAGCACAAGTCAGACATAAACTCAGCATAAGTCGCTTATGTCGAAGTTATGTCTGGAATGCGACCATTTACGGCGAAGTTAGGGCGAAGTTAGGTCGAAGTTATGTCGAAGGACATAAAGTCAAAGTTACGTCGAAGTTATGTCGAAGTTAGGACAAAGGACATAAAGTCAACATAAAAGTGGGCGTTCCAGGGGCGGACCGTGGGCGTAACGGGGGCGGCAGCCAATTAACGTTGGATTCCAGATCCTGGCAAGCACAGACACGCCCCCTCCAACACAAATGCTGACACAAATTTTATGTCGACCAAAAGGGTGGACATAAATTCGAGGAGACCCATAGGAACCATTTTACCTTACCCACTCCAGCCCTCTCCTGAAAAGTTCTAACACCCTACTCCTGAGTTATGTCAGAGTTATGTTGGAGTTGTGTCAGCAAGGTCTGGAAACCGACAGAGTTATGCCAAAGATAGGGAGCCTATCAGCACCCAGCCCCACCCAGCCTCTTTCCCACAAAAGCCCAGCCCCAGACCTCCAGTCTCTCTCTTTCTGAGCACGTGGCGTGGGGTTCTGTCCCCCACAGCCACAAAGTGGGACTTTGTCGGTGGAGGGCAAAATTCACAAACACCCCACTTCTCTCTTCTCTCCACCTCTCTCCTCTCTGACCCCCTCAAGGGCAGAGAGGGCTGTTCTGGCTGTGGCCAAACTGTTTACAGCTGTGCCTGGGCAGCTGTCTCCATGCTACCATTTGCTAACCCATGTCTTTCTCCCAGCCTCTCCCCCCTCCACAGGCAACAACACCAGCAGGTAAGTGCAGGTAAGAGCAGGGTTTGTGCTGACATGTGGTCTGACTTCTGCCTCTTTGCATATAGAAATATATGATACATGCCTCTTTACCAATGTGCCCTCTCATGTCTGCCTGCATTGCCTTCTCTGAAATGCCTCTTTACCAATGTGTTGCCTGATAACTGCCTGCTTAGCCTGCTATAATATGCCTCTTTACCAATGTGTTATCTGATAACTGCCTGCTTAGCCTGCTATGATATACATGCCTCTGTACCATTGTTGTGTCTGATTGCTGCCTGTAGTTAGGCTTACCATATCCAAAGGGGGACAGGGTGCCTACACCTTTAACCATTGTAAAAAGAGGGAATTTGGGCAGGTGCAGCTCATAATGGAAGGGAGCAACAAGCTGCACCTGCCCAAATTCCCTCTTTTTACAATGGTTAAAGGTGTAGGCACCCTGTCCCCCTTTGGATATGGTAAGCCTACCTGTAGTCATGTGAGCAGACACAGCCACAAGTGTGGAACTGTTAGCCTAATGTAGACACCAGCTGTTCCCCCCCCCCTTGTCTCCACAGGGTCTACTGACAGGTCAGTAGTGCTAGGTTTGCCATGGTTGTGACCCCCAAGTTGTGTTGTTGTCTCTCTCTTTGACCCTTTCCCCTTACAGGATCATGCTCTCCTTACACCCAGGTAAACAGCTCAGACCATGCTATCTGTGTCACACCTTTCAGCTGTGTTTTATTTCTCTCCCTGCAGGCTTTTGCAACCTACACACTGGCTTGTCTTCAATGTCAACTGCTTCCACACACCAGCTGACATGTAACTCCCCCTTGTTTTTTGTCTCCCCAGGAACGTCCACTACCACCTACCTTCCTGGGAGCACCCCTGGGCCTGCAGTCTGGTTGCCCCACTGTCGTCTGCCTCGATGCTGCCAGAGGTCAGGGAGCCAGCCCTGCAACCCTCCTCAGCTGCTGCTGCTCCACCTCCCTGGCTGTCGTACTTGCTGCCCCTCCCCTTTCTATGGAGCAGGCTGTGGTTCCACAGGGGAAGAGCCTGCATCTCCAGGTCAATGGGGCAGGTGTGTTGCTGCTGCTGCTTTCAGATTGGCTGCTGTGACTACCCCTGGCAGCCTCGCCTGGCCATCTCTGCTAACGCTCCAGAACAATAAAGACGCCCCTCGGGCAGAGCCCCAGTGAAACATATGTGCCCAGTGTTTACACAAGCATTGCCCCACACACAAAGACAGCCCCCAGCACTGAAGCCCCTACATGAGTCCCATCCAGGGACTGCCACGGCCTTCCCTGGGAGAACACAGCAGGGGGGCTGCCAGACCCCCATGGCACAGAGGGGAGGGGGGAGTTGGGGGGCCTCTCAGGCAGGCAAACAGTGACAGCCAGGGCGTCCGCCCGTAATGAAGGCGCTTCCTTCAAAGGTCCGCCCGTAATGCCGGCGCTTCCGTCGAATGTCCGCCCATAATGCCGGCGCTTCCGTCGAAGTTCCGCCCGTAATGCAGGCGCTTCCGTCGAAGGTCCATCTGCATAAGAGGCGCCTGTTTCTGCATCGCCTTCATCTGCGGAGCGCCCCCTGTGTCCCTATTGGTCTCTGCAGACCCCTCTCTCGGAATCTGTCTCCCACCAGCCTTGTTGTCTGTCTGTCTCTGACCCACCCATGCCCCTCCCCAGCACCCCCTGTCTGCCTGCCTGAGTGTCTGCCTCCCCTCCCACTCCCTGATGCTGGCAGCTGGCCACCCCCCACCCTGCCAGAGCGCCTGCCGCGAGGCGCCGTCGTCGCCCCATCTGGGGGTGTGATGAGCTGCGTGAGCCCTTCATGCTCGCAGCAGACAAGCCCGAGGCATCTCTCGGTCTTGGCCGGGGCACAGAGCAGAACGCACGCCAGGCTGCCTTCTTTGTGGGCATTGCCCCGGCCCTGGAGGCCCAGGGCTTCAGGCAGTGCACGGGCACGTCCTGTCAGAGGCGGTTCCAGACCTCATGAGACCCCCCCTTGTGTGTGACGTTCCCACCCCCTCCTTCCCTTCCCTCCCCTGCTCCCCCCATGACCCCCACATGCAGCCTCAACGTGGCTTGGGGGTGGCATCGCCTTCTGCAGAAGGGAGGTGACGGCCACTCTCCCCTGCAGCAGGCGGCTACTGCACAGGGTGCCCTGTGGCGGCTGGCTCAGGCACCTTGCTCACCTGTCACCTGCCCTGCGCCCACCACATGACTGGCGCAACCCCCTTGCCTGCGGTCAGCCCCTTTGCGACCGGGCTGCGACAGACCCTGCGGCAGCTGCCATGGATGGACGCTGACACATGCAGACAGAGGCCTGCACATGCCCGAGCCAGACACGGAGCCTGGAGAGCCTGCCTGCCTGGGAGGTAAGTGTTGCCTGGATCCTGGGGTGTTTTGGGGCCACAGAAACTGCAGCCTGCCTAACTCAGGCATAACTCAGACATAACTTATGTCGAACTTATGCTGAACTTATGCCAGACTTGCGGAGGAGTTGGGTTGGAATGGGCTGTTAAAGTGCAATCCTGTGTAAAGATCCGCAGGCGGCCCATAGGGCCGCCCACAGGATCCTATGCTCTTTCCTCGCCGCCTGGCCCGCCCTTGCACCCACCGGTGGATGCCTTACCTTCCTCCAGTGGCAGTTGGGTCGGGAACGCAGCGGAGTAAGGGCTGCCAGCCCAGCCCTCTACTGAAACTCAGTACATGATGAACCTAACTCTGCAACACCTATTATGCTTGTGATGCAGGGAGGAATATATTCATCACATCAAAGGCCTGTCTGATCAAGAAGGTCTTTGCAACGGGAAGTGTTAAAGCCACCATGAAGTTGAGAAGAACAGGAAACGATGGCTTCCAGGCTTTCTGGTGGCAAAGTGGTTTCCTGAGCATGCTTGGAAGTTTTACTGCCAGGACCAGCCCACCCACATGGTGGGCTAAGGTAGGCAACAAACTGGCGGGGGCACCTTGCACCGCCCGCCTCCTTCCCTGGCCCATCACCCACCTAGCCGCTCAACTGCTGAGAAAAGGAGGGGGGACTTACCTGCTCCTCCAGCGCTGCTTGCCAAAGAACATGATGGCAGAGCTGGAGGAAGAGGGATGGGTGGCTGCTGCAATTACCACACTTCCTCAACACTGGTTCCAACACACACACCCCACCAACATAAGGTAGGTTTTGGAAGGGAGAAAATTGCGATGGTAGGTGTGTTGAGGCACCAGAGGGCTGCCAGGGAAATTCCCTGAGTCAAGTCATTCCAAGTTTTCTTGAACTTACCGAATACTAGTTATCCCATTTTATTCTCACAACAGGCCTGTGAAGTTGTGTGTGTAGACATAACACTGCACATACTGCTATCCATCCACGAGGTATAAGGCAGCATACGTGGTTTCTCTCTCTCCATTTTGTCCTCCGTGCCATTTTATTCTTACAACAAACATGCGTGTTAAGCTGAGAGAGAATGACTTCCCCAAGGTCATCCAGTGAGATTCATGGCTGATCAGGAATAGTGGCTTAACATAGGTTAAACAGAGAGACAGTGATCTGCCTAAACACACACACACCCAATTAGGTTCATGACTGACTGAGGATTAAACCCAGATCTCCCTAGTCAAGTCTACACATTATACTGACCTCACCAAAGGCTGGTCTTTAATTAAACAAGATGTAACCCTCAGAGGAAGAGAAGTGAACCTATTTTCTCCAGGCAAATGTTGGAGAGCATAGATGTTTACGGCTTAACTGGCTGTTTAACTGCTATGAAATTTTAGCAGCTTGATTGAAACATTTTATAGAAAGCTTATCATTCTGATTAACATTTTATAGACCTTTCTGCAACAAGGATGCAACTTTGACACACACCCAGAGCTAGCAAGTTAAAAAAAGAAATTCAATTTCTTTTCACTTGAGAAAGAGGCTACTTTCGAGGTGTCATTTAGTTTTCACAGAAACTTTCACAGAATAGTTTTGGGAAAAGAAGCACTTCGACTACAAATGCGACAATAAAAGCAATAACGTTTGAGTTGTTCTTTTCAAGTATGCCGTGCAAAGTTTTTGCATTATTTGTCTCAGGCTTTTTGGTGAGCAATGCAGTTGACTTCTTTTCAACTCCACTCCCGAAAAAGAAATCATTGTCAATTGATGTGGTTTGATTTTTTTCCCTGCTTGTCTATTCTGAATGTGTAGAGCTTTGAACACACAGCAGTTGTACCGCATATTACTAACCTGTCGTTTAGACATAATATTTTGTCTAACAGAAGGATAAATATTAGAACTTGTCAAGAAAAAAAAAGAGAACAGGTAGTTTTTCCAAAAGCAGAAACAAAAATCACATCCAAATAGATTCTGAAACTAAAAATGGCATTAAAACAAAACCATAGTACAGGTGGGCCCCCATATCCACTGATTCGCTATCCACGGTTTCAGTTATCCACGGATCGTAGGGACCCCCCCAGGCTTTTACTTTTTTTCCCAGTAAGCTTCGTTTCTTCCTTAAAGAAACAGGAGAAGCAGCCTCTGGCTGCTTATTACAGGCAAGTAGAATGAGACTAAGTACTAGAGAGGCTCTGCAAGGTTAAGAGAAACCTTGCAGAGACTCTCTAGGACTTAGTCTCATTCTACTTGCCTGTAATAAGCAGCCAGAGGCTGCTTCTCCTGTTTCTTTAAGGAAGAAACGAAGCTTGCTGAAAGAAAAATAAGAGCTGGGGGCGCGCACACATGCCTGCCCGCAGGGGAGGCAGGGCGGAGGGCTCTCAGGAAACCATGAAGTGGGGTTCACTCTTATCCACGGTTTCAAGTATCCACGGAGGGGCCTGGAACATATCCCCAGCGGATATGGGGGCCCACCTGTATACTGAGGTTAGCATCCTGGTCCAACTGGAGACAAACAAGGGCAAAAAAAGGAAGCTCCCAACCAGCCAGAGCAGAAACATGCAGGGATTTGGATCAAGTCTCTGACTCCAAGTCTTGAGTCTGTTCCCAAGTCTCTGGGTCCAAATCTCAAGTCAAGTCCCAAGTCTTTGCCCCCAAGTCCCAAGTATTTGTTTGCAAGTTGTGAGTCCCTATCTATTTGATGGGGAAAACGGGTTTAAACCCAAATAAAATTTGACTTGTCGTAAAAGGCTCCAATTCTTGAGTCGAGTCTTTCGAGTCTTTTACAATTGCCGAGTCAAGTCCAAGTCAAGTCATTGACATGACTTGAGTCTGATTTGAGTCCGAGTCAATAGACTCAAGTCTACCTCACTGGAAACAGGAGGCAGAAGTGAAAAAAAAGTAAGCTGGCAGTTGGTTTGGGGGCACCATTCACCCCCTGATCCCCTCAGATTCCAAACCAAAATTGCCAACAGAAGATTTTTCAGCTCAGCACAGAACATATATGTGATATATAAAATAATATTTTGGTTTTGGTCTTATTCTAAACAGTGCAATCCTATGCATGTCTTCTCAGAAATAAGTCTTATGGAGTTCAGTGGGACTTACTCCCAGGTAAGAATAGGATTGCAGTGTAGAATGCTACTTTGGATAAATTTTCAGAAATGTTGGCATTCCAATTTTTGATCAACTTCCATGTAGATGAGAAAAATACTGTGTGACTTCCACCAAATATAGGTTTGACACAGAGCTATTTTATTTCTGCAAATACAGTCAAACCAATTTGTTGACCTACCCTTTGCTCACTGAAATAACTTGAAATTTGTTATCACTTTATTTTGGGGGCATTTCTGTTACAGGCTATGACCAATATGGAAATAAAACTAAACTGTGTAAATACAATGTCCTTTCAAAAATATAGACGGCGGGATGGATGGGTGGGGGGATGACGAAGTATTGTTAAGTATATTGATTTCAAAGGCTTTCTTCAAATTCCCAAACTAGTGTTTACTGCTGAGAGAACCTTTTGGGTTACTGGGCAGGATATTAGAAATGAATGAATAAATGAATAAATAACAAAATAAAATGGAGTTTCATAACATGCCATGTTGTATCATTTCATCCATCATCACAGCATTCTGACATAATATGACTGCATGGCTAGACAAACGTGAAAAAACAGCTTTGAACTAACATTTTAAGGCATCATTTTCTGAAAAGTATAGCTGAATATTGCAATTGCAGGAGAGCTTTTGGAAGGAAGGGGGGGGGAGCAGAGTAATCAGCAAAAGCACCCCCTTCTCATTGTATGAGATCCCACCATGGGCTATCAATAAAAACATACACAGGAGCGGAGCCTTGGCTAAGGTTTCGTAAGAAATACTTTACTCACCATTCATAGTTGTATACATGCATCTTCTGATTGGATCGGAGGCCCTACTACTTTAGAGCAGAGAACCCTAGAGCTGTTCCCTTTGTGTGCAAGTGTGCGGGAGGATGGTGTGGTCTGCCATTGTGGAGGCAGAGCACACATCCTACACATCCTTCTATGGCCTGGAGAGAAGAGAGAATGTGAGAAGGAGGAGAGGAAGGAAATAGTGTTAAGGACCACACCTCCTGCAAGAACCATAGAAGGGGCAGAGGTGACTGGACATTACACTGCCCTCCAGAGTTCTGCAGGCGGCGTTGCATCTAAATCCCAACTGAGCTTTCATTCCTTCTAGAGAAGTTTCTTCTCTTGCTTGTGAAAACTCTTAAGTAAGTTCTGCAATTATTCCTCCCACCTCATATCATAGACGTATATTGTGGGTTGGTTCCCCATTTGAAAGTTAGATGCCTTTGACATCGTGCAGTGAAATCTCACAAGAGAGGACCCATCATAATGGATCTCATAGATATACGTGAATCTCTCAGGGAAACATTGGGAGAAATAAGTTGACATCATGTTGGAAATTGTAATTTGTGTGTGTACACGAATGTGCATAAAAGAAACATATAGCCAAATAATTTTGCTGGGCCTTTGAAATTTCAGAAATATAGGTAGCATTATGATGAAAATTCCTTTTCGTCTAAAATTTAATGATTTTAGTGTAGTCCAATTGTTAACACTGGCTTCTTTTCCTTTTTAGATTCCCTTTTATTATTCGTTCATTTACTACATTTATATACTTTTCTTCCAATGTGGTTTCCATTTTACAATGACTTACAGGTCCGGAATGGCAGAGCGAGTGCTCCGCTGTTCCAAGCCGTCGCGAATGTGCCATAAAGCACATTCGTGACAACTTTACAGTAAGGACCCTATATTTGCTGCACTCACTCCTCCGCCAAATTATTCCCGTGGCCACCGGATACAGGTAAGTGTGAGGACGGTCCAGGCAGCAAGGGAGGGGGGGCCATTGGCCAAGTTGGCCAGGGGTGGGTGGGAATGGCAGCCCCCATATCCCCGTCGTGTTCCCAGGCTGGCTCCACCATTACATGGCCTCCTCAGACTTGTGCCAGCTAAATAGCTGTTAGAAATCCAAGGAGGCACATTGGGGCTTCCCCGTGTTACACCGGGGGAAGGGGATGAACGTCCCCTCCCCCTGAGTAGACCTTGGGGAGCGGGAATAGAATCCGATGTGTGGCCTAGGCTACCCGCCAGATATGCAGGATTTGGCTGCTCGTCAAAGAGTGTTGTGTCATAACAAAAAGGAATGAGGAGGGAAAAGGAAAATAAGCAAATTCAGATACCACCTCTTTTGTGTTGTTACATTATGAAGTTACACAGTGGCCAGCTGGACTGCAGAAGACAATTCTGAGAGGGGAGGAGGAGCCAAATGGCAGTTGGTCCCAGCCAGGCTGATGAAAGAGGTCTTGCAGTCTCACCTGTCCTTCTGAAAATGGAAAATGGCCAGTAATGAAGCAGTCTGGGGAAGGCAGAAGCCAAACGGCAGATTCACTCACCCAGGTCAATGGAGCAACCTCACTGTCTCACCTCTCCCTCTCTGATGCAGCTTTTGTTCCAGCTTATTCCTAACGGCCAGTGAGAAACATCTGGCTGGGCTGAAAGCAACAAACACAGTGTGACCCCGTGATGCAGGTGTGACCCTGAATGCCAGCTGAATGGGAACCCTACATCAACTTGCTTTGGGATAGGCTTACCATCGTCCCGGAATCGACGCTGGCTTCGGCCTAGATCAAACCTGAGCCGCTCTCAAGGGTGCACTGCGACTGCCCAACAGGGTTCCTGCTTCTGTCGCGTCATTGACTGGAAGTTCCAGAAGCCCATTGGACAGGCGCAGTGCACCTTTGGAAGCGGCTCAGGTCCGCTCTAGACCGAAGCCAGCGTCAATTCCGGGATGATGGTAAGCCTACTTTGGCATGATGTGCAGGGTACCTACACTGTAATAAACAGAAACAAAGTCAGCCTCCAGTTGCATTGATCTCACAGATCTTCAATGCAGCCATTAGTCAAGAAACACTAAAATAGCTTTTCTGAGGATGTTCATTGCAGATGCTGTTTGCCTGAAACCAAAAGTGACAGAAAAATTGTGATCTACTCTGGGGAAAATGAGCATAGCCTTTACTTCATGCAATACACAAACTTGAACTTTAATGGATTTCTCAAGAAAGCTCATCTCACAGCAGGAATTCTTTCATCCTGCAGTAGTGACAGAGAAAATGGGTTCATGGGAGATATTTTTTTCCTAGCATTACGTTTTAAAAAAATAAAATAAAGAAGAAATGATATGAGAAATATTTTTTTTCAAAGCCTTTATACTTATGAGCCACAGCTTTTGCAATAATGTCCTATGCATTTTAAAGACACTGCAAAATCAAAGTACGGTATAAATAAATCCCTTTTCCGAGATACAATCAGAAGGCAGGATATATTATTAAAAGTTTAATTATCATCTTTCCCTGTATATATGAATATATAAGATGCAGAGAACAAGATTTGAGGTTAAAAAAAGTAATTAAACATTTACTAAACTTTCTAAAAATTACAACCTTTTTAAAAGTAGAAAATGCAGTTGTACAAGGTTATTTATTATTTAAGACGTATATTGGTAGTAACTTTTCAATGACAGGCAACTCACAAAGCAGAAAATATGCTATTATGACACCCAGCAGCCTGCCTTAGCCAGGACAACCCCTGAATTATCCCAGTACCAGTGATCCCAGTGGCAGCCAAAAGACCCGTGCTGCTGCTGCTGTTGCTGCTGCTGCTGCTGCTGCTGCACCCAGAATCCTCATCTGCAAATAGGAATCTTCCTGAAGGGGCTCAAGTGATACTCCCATTGGCTGGTGAGGGCTGCAGGAGGAGCTGACACTGTCACCCATCACCAGCTACTGCTTCGGGGATCGTGGGGGCCCATCATGGGGGCTTCAGGGAGCATGGGAGCCTTAAGGGGCTCAGGGCTTTGTTCCAGGCCCTCCAGCGGTCTGACATTGGGACACTGACAGCGCAATCCTATCCAACTTACACCACCGGTGTATCCAGCAGGAGAAGGCAGGGCAAGAGGCTTTGGAGGGGAGGGGAGATTTAAATCCCCCTTGAATCCCCTTTGGAGGGGATTTGAATCCCCTTACCGTTCTGGGGCCTCCCGTTCTTGCTGCACCACTAGTTACACTAGTTACCACTAGTAAGTTGGATAGGATTGCACTGTGAGGAGGGCCACATACCCTTTGTAGACCTCAGGAGATAACTGTAGTCTTTTCAGCAATCTTATGTGGGATGGCTGATCATTAAGCAATCAGGAAGTCCATCCCTCCTGGCTCCTCTGTATGATAATATAATTCAGGGATGCACTTGCAATTTGCCTTGAAAGGTCTGAAACTGACAGCCCCCCAGTTCTGTTTAAACGAAAGCCTGGTGTGAGAATAACAGAATGCAGTTAATTCTAACGTGTGTGTGCGTGTGGGGGGGGACCTAGTCTTTGGTTCCAACCCCCCCCCTTTTTTGTTAACCCAATATGCACACATTTAAAAGTACAATTTTTTGTTAGGGATATGTCAACTTTGCTTTTTGGAGAATTGCTCAATTTACTCGCTAGCCATTTCACACAAAATACCATAGTTTTCAGCAGACAAACGGAGAAAATAGAGTGCATCAGAATTCTGCTGTCTCTGTTTGAATAGGCTGTTGTCGCCAGACACATTGAGAAGTCTTTATCTGGTGCCAGAAAGATAAATTATTGAAGCATTCACCCTATTTTTGAGATTGTTTTTATTTCTGGGATGTTGAATTTTGAAAGGTCTAATACATTTTTGTCTTTCTTTCTAGGTTCTTGTTATTGTAACAAATTAATGGATGAGTCTGTTTTTATTTTTTGCACTTTAGGTGAGGTGTTGCCTTCCTTTTTCATTTCAGATATAATATAAACCAGGGGTTCTCAACTTGTGGTACAAGTACCCCTAGGGGTACGCGGACCAACGGCAGGGGGTACGCCAGAGCCTACCGTTTATCAGCATCAATCAGTAGTTAATTACTTGTTAATTAGAACTTAAATGCAATCCCCCTGTCTGTCTGTCTGTCTGTCTGTCTGTCTGTCTGTCTGTCTGTCTGTCTGTCTCGCTCTCTCTCTCTCACACACACACACACACACACACACACACAGACAGTTTTAGTAGTTTTTCATTTAATGATTAATTAGCTAATTAATTGATTGATTAATCCAATTAATTGATTGATTAATCCAATTAATTAGCAATTAATTAGCAGGGGGTACCCTGGCCTTCGAAGGTTGAGAACCCCTGATATAAACCAAGTAAAATGAGAAAGCGTACCATTTGATAGATACCCTACAAATATTCTCTCATTATAAAAAGAGTCAAACATGCACACTTTCCTGGGTGTAAGTCTCACTGAACACAATGGGACTTACTTTTGAGTAGACATGCATTGGATTGCACCACCGTTGCTCATTGAGTAATGCCATTTGATTTCAATGTTCATTACTGTATTCATATCAGGTTTTTAAGATGTGTTTCTTTAGCGGGGTGGGGGTGGACACACGACACCACTACAGTACTTGTTCAGTTCAGCATGGTCTTAGAAATTTAGGGTTTGTGTTTCTGTGTTGGTTCTTTGATGTTGTGTTCCAGCATTCCACACATGGAGAACAGGGTGCTGGAGATGAACATATGAAGCTACCTTCTGCTAGCAGACCATTGCCACCTAGGCAATGTCTACACTGAGTGGCAGCAGTCCTTCAGGATTGGCCGCACACAGGTGCTGTGCCGCCGCTGTGTAGTCACTTGCACTGAGCAGGGAGTTGGACTAGATGACCTTCATGGTACCTCCTTCTAATATTCTATGAAAGCAGAATAGTAATTATGAAGACTTTTTTTTGAAGAGCAGAGCTCATAAATCAGGCCAGAGTTCTTTGCAAGTCCACCAACAACTACCTATCACTACTTCCATATACATTGCTTTGAATTCTGTGATACAGAAACATGTATGTGATTGTGGTTAAAAAAATGTTTTCACCATTGGATGTTCATGTATAAACCAATTAAAATTCAAACATAAAACATGAATTTTCTAAATAAACAAACAAGAAACAAACAAACAAAAATCTTATAGGAGAGCCTGTCAGAGTCATCCTTGAAAGGTATTTGATCTGTTTTCACAGGAAGATGCTTTGCAGACGTCTGGATTAATCAATCAATTAATTATGGAACAGAGGAAATCTTGCATAAGCCACAAACTTCATTCATGAAATGTTTCCTCTTCTGCTCTCCATCTTTTAAGCTAAATAGTACCGGGTCCCAAAACAAAGCATCAGCTGAATGGAATGCTAAAAATATTGGAGATAAAAGTTTTGCCAATTAAGTCCTTCCGTCTGAATCGAAAGCTAATGTTATGTGTCTGCAAAGCTAATTGTTAGACTCTTGGTGTAATAGATGCTTGAATGCTGATCAGGAGAAAATTGTCTCACCCAAAGACGTGCTGATATTATCACCTACCTTTTGTAACTGAATACATTAACACTGATGGCTGCATCTTGCTAAATCAGCTGCTAGGGAATAGTATAGTTGGTTCCCCCCCCCCCAATGTAGTAACTATTGATTTCAGAGGCAGTAACCCTGAAATGATGGCTTGGGTCTAGCTAAGTCACACAGCTTCTTTAGACTCCATTGGATAGATAAGGTTGATGAATAGTCATTTCCCATTTCTTTGGAAAATCATTGTCCAAATGTAATGTCACGGAATCCCAGCAGTCCAGTCCCAGCTTCATTTGTATTGTCCCCCCCAAAAAAACGGGACTCCCCCCAAACTGGGACTCCCCCCATTTTTTCCATCACCGCCACGGACTAAAAGTGGTTGTTGTTTTTACCTTTGTTGGTGGCTATGGAGGTCCTCCGGGGGGGGGGTGTGGGGAGCCTGCGGCCTCCGAAAGCGTCCTCTGCAGGCATCCAAAAGCGTCGGAGCAGCCCTCCAATGCAATCACTACCCACTTCCGGTTTCATCGTAAAATCAGAAGTGGGTCGTGATCGCATCGGAGGGGCGCTCCAATGCTCGGGGAGGCCTGCGGATGGATCCGCAGGCTCCGCACAACCCCCGGAGGATCTCCACAGCCACCAACAAAGGTAAAATGACCACTTTTTTTTTTGCTGGGAGCCGCCATTTTTTTTTCTTTGCTGGGGCGCATCCCCGAAACCGGGACATGTTCTGGCGAGAACCGGTATTATGTTAAGGCTAGACCTAAAAGGTGTCTGGGGTTCAGATTGTTAGTTGTGCCCTGTCGACTGATAGCTCAGGGTCAGCTATATATACGCTAGGGATGCCAGCAAATTTCACTACATTTAGGCTAGGGAAATAATTTCAAAGATTACCCTTACACCCCGGAAATAAATACACCAGACAACGTTGCATTGGATTAAATGGTCTTTATTTGAATAATAAGACCTGCAAAGGTAACGGTTAACTAGGGGCATCTAACCAACCCCCCTTTTGGCGTGCGGATACTGGTCGGGGGAAATTGGCGTCGGCCAATTACCTCCCCCTACTCCTCTGACGTAAGCACCCAGGCTCCAGGCCCCTTCGGTCTCTGCCCGATGGGGCCTATCACGGCCCACCCCTAAAGGTGAAGACAGCTGGGCAGTGCAGGTAACCATACTAGCTACGCCATTGATGGTACCTCCCTGCCCCGGCTAGGTGGTTTGCCAGCCAGCCTCACCGACCCGAGGGTAACAGTGTCGTGATGAGCGGTCCTGGCTTACCACCTGACCTTGCCGAACTCCAGGTGCACGCCTAGTCCCTATCACCCTGCCTACCCATTTCCGCACGCCACCTGCCAGGTGACCTACAAACCTAAATCCCCCTCCTCCAAACACAGTCCGAGGTAGGCGAAAAAACCACCAAAATTGCGCCAATCAATTGGTGGCCAAAAATTCCTACCTGGCCCCCCGAAGGGCGACCGGCTAGTCCCAGACTATGTCCAGGGAGGGCGGGAGGATGTCGCTTCCCGAACGCCGACTGAGGGAGCCGCACTAACACGCGGCTCCCTCGTGTCGGCGCTCGGGGACATGTGACCCGGTCAGCCAATCGGCTGGCCGGAATCACGGAGGGGGCAAGCGTTGCTGGCGTCCCCCTCCGGAGCAGGGCAAGCGCTCCCGGGACACTACATGCGTCCCAGGAGGATTCTATAAAAAAAAACCCTTCAAAGGAGAGGCGAGCTCTTTGACCCTCTGAAGTTCTTGTCCACCCAGAGAAATTTGCCGGCTCCCTTCCTTTGACTTACCAATCTGAGGTGGGTGGCAGCAGTAGCAACAGAATGGTGGAGGGGGGCGTTTTTCTTCTTATCTCCCTCTTAAGTGGCTGCACAGCTTAGAGGGAACACTGCCCCGCCCCACTCACTAAAAACCTGAAAAAACCTGTTCCATTGAAAGCCAATGGAAGAGTGTGTGCGTGCGTTTGTGTGCGTTTGTGTGTTTGTGTTTAATAATAGCATGGGGGTAGGACACTGGAATTGGAATCAAAACCACAGCAATGGGCAAAGTACAAAAGCTCCTCTATTCCCCAGTCTTGATTTTTCCATGTTTCATGGGGCACCCTCTTAGTACTTATAAAGAAAATTACCCTCCCCCCCCATTGTACAATTTGGCACAAGTCTTGTTTGACCCTCTGAGGTCAATTCACAATTTCTTGGAGCTTTTCTTGTGTAAATCTCTTCTGAGCTGTGGGTAGTATCCAGTCTGACTGAAAAGCAAAAAAACAGTTTTGATTTTCCTTTGATTGACTTCGCTGTTCAAAGAAAGTGTCTCCCTCAGTGAACATGCAAATACAATAGGAAAATTAAAAGGCATGAATATTCAGCTCCGCTCTAATTCAAATGCTCTGAATTGCCTCTTCAGATTTATACCTCTTCAAATTCTTAAAATATAGGACTCCAAATCTTAGACAATAGTTACTTATGCACATTCTGCACCTGTTCATGCCAGCCAATATTCAGTTCAAATTAAAGACTCGACAATCACAAAAATTAGGAATCATTTCTTGTATGCGGAGAGGGGGGCAACACAGACTAATTTCGATCTTTCTCAATCAGCCAACAGGTTAATTATGTGATTTTATCCCAATGCTTCTTCCTCCACAAAGATAGTTTTGAGCAGCTGAACTCTTCTTCAAATCCAGAGAAACGAAAACTGTATGTTCTTTCTTTCTCTTTCCCCCTATGTTTTCAAGGATTCATTGGAAAATTGTTATGTATGGTGGGAAGCTGTAGTTCAAGTGAGCACTTTTTGGACCTCTTAGGGTCTTGCTGTGATGGCTGATGGGTAGAATTTTATTCCAGATATGTTATGAAGCAATAAAGAATTGTCGTATTTGCAAGGCCCATTTGATCTTCCCCGGTTTTCCTGCTGCACAACAAAAACAAGATAGCAAGTGCAGCTAAAGGATTTGATAAGAACTTAGCAACACAATTATCCGTTAACTGTTTCCCAATAATGGTCACGTTTCTCTCACCTAGGCCTGTACATCTTCTAGGGGTGCAAGATTTCCTCTGTTCCATTTCTCTGTTATGCCTTGAGATCTCTTGAACCCATGTTCAAATTTCCCTGGATTCTGGTTTAACTAGAAGAATTTCTAAAATTAACAGCGCAATCCGACTTAACTTTTGTGCCGGTGTAACCAGCGGCGCAGCGAGAACGGGAGGCCCCAGAACAGAAAAGGGATTCAAATCCCCTCCAAAAGAGGAATTCAAAGGGGATTGGAATCCCTTTTCCATTCTGGGGCCTCCCGTTCTCGCTGCGCCGCTGGTTACATCAGCACAAAAGTTAAGTCGGATTGCGCTGTAATTCTGTAATTTGTACAAGACTGTCCGGGTGCCCTTGCTGATCTAGGTGTCAGCCCATGTTCCTCTGACATTCTAGGCCAGGTGGCAGGAGCCAACACCTTGCCCAACACCTGTGCAAGTGGTATGTGCACCGGTGAGGAGACAACAAGGGGGGGACACACACCACTAACCAAGTATTGACTGGGGCAATGTGTTGGGTGCACAGTGGGCATTCCATGACTTATTCTGTAGAAAAAAATGGGACAGCCCTACACACAATGGTATTCCCAAGTGGTCACCTATCCAGACTCTGATTACATCAACCTCCTTCGCTTTGGTAAGGGGGCTGAATCATGTTCTTTCAGATCATGATGTCCTCACTGAGCGCTAGCTGAACAAAGTTTCACTGAACTCAAGCAGATCAGTGATGAGTGATCAAACATGAGTGATCATGCTTAAGACTGGGGTGTTAGAGATCACAACTGATGTATATTAGCCACTGGAGTCAAGAAGGAAGATACTTGTTGATTTGCTGAGCTTTGAAGCAGAAACGTAGCCTTTTCCTAGCTGAAGAATCATCTCTCTCTCTCTCTCTCTCTCTCTCTCTCTCTCTCTCTCTCTCTCTCTTGCTCAGCAATCTAATATGCAAACAGTTCATCTCCCCTGTTAGATGTAAATGGAAAAGCGACTGTTCACAAAGTGCTAAAGGAGTTGCAGTTACTTGATACCCTGCAGGCTCTGGCATTAACACCTGATGAAATGGTGTTGTGTTCAAATGGGACTCAGGAATTCTAAGCAGCAAATACCTGACACCTTAGTGGCACTTGACAATGACTGTTTAACAACCCAGCTAATCAGAAGTGGATTGTAGCAACCAAATTAATGAAGCACTAAAAGTCTTTAATGAATAATGAAGTATTCTTCACATTCTCTTGAGCGCTTATGTTTATTCATTTAAAAACAATTTGTGTAACGATCACACTCCCATAAACAGCTTTTGTACTCCATTTATGCAGTTTAGCATGGTGCTGAGATAAAATTTTAATTTTCAAAATCCTTTCTGTTTAGCATCACGAACAAAAGCCTCTAAAGCATATCATTTGATTACACATTGGTGGGTTTGTTTATTTCAGAGCTGGTTCAGGGTCAGGATCCTTGCAGCACCAAAAGCTGCATTCATCTCCATTTTCTCCACCTTTGCCCTACTCAGACCCTTGCCACACTGTAGTAGTTCTTGGGATCCCTCCCTACTTCCTCCCCTCAGTGCCTTTAAGAAAATTGGGGAACAGCCAGAAGATATCCTGGTAACAAAGGCATCGCTCCGGTAGGGGTGGGGCCGTAAGTTTCGCTCATCCTAGTCCCGTTTACCGAGCAAGCAGGAGGCGGCCCGACCCCCCTCACTGTCGGAGCCATTCCCCTGCGGAGAAAGCAGCAGGCCTGCTGCTTTCTCCTGCTGCTGCCTGCTGCTTTCTCCGCAGGGGAATGGCTCTGACAGTGAGGGGGCGGGGCCGCCTCCTGCTCGCTCGGTAAACGGGACTAGGATGAGCGAAACGTGCGGCCCCGCCCCTACCGGAGCGACGCCTCTGCCTGGTAACCACTACAACGGGGCTGATGGTAGATGGAGTCACCACTAGTGATGAATGGACCTGGCACAGAAACCCCAAACATGTACAACAGCATCCAGAGGTGCCAAGAACCATGGATATGTTCTTGGAGTCCTATTTACACTGTATTTACACTGTCGCTAGCATCCCTGGATACTGCTGAGGACATCACCCCATATCCGGGTGACATAATCTGACATAATCTGACATATCCGGGTGACATAATCTGACATAATCTCAGACCCTAGCAAGAAAGCCCCCTGAGAGTCTTCTGTGCCATCTTTCACCACCTCAATAAATTTAGGTAAATGTGGGAAGGTGGTGTCAGGGAGGCTTTCAGGAAAGCTGCTGTAGAGCCTGGGGCTCTCAGGTCCTTTTACAGATTCACATTAGAAACAATTCATAGTTCTGATTCTTTTCAGAACATCCATTGGTTGTTCAGCAACATAATCCTGTTTTTCTGAACTATTCGGGAACAGAATGGGACAGGTCCACTCATCACTAGAGGTGCCCAGAAATGTGATGAAACTGCAAAAAAGGCAGTTGCAATGCTGGGCTGCTAACTGGTAAAGTGCCACTTTTTAAAGTGTTGTCCTTTTATATTGAGCAGAGGAAGAGCATTTGTCACTCTTCAGGACAGCATGATATCTTTTCCAGTGGATGCTGTTGCTGCTGGTGTTTCTATTGTATCTTTTTTTTTCCAGACTTTAAATAAATGGCTATGCAATTTGCTTTGTGAACTACTTGTGTTGAAATGTGGTATATGAATATACTACTGATATCCTTTTTGGTACAATGGTAAAATGTGGAGTAAATTGCTGTTAAGTGGATTCAACACTGGTTGAAAACAATGTTTCCCACAAGTGCAAATTAATGGTAGCAAGTCAGCCCAGGGATACCTGCAATTCCAGGGAAAGGTATTTACTGGGGTGCCATAGGGATCTGCATTGGGGCAAGCCTGGGGAAGGGAAGGGGGATGTCAAGAGACCTGGAAGAGGCTGTACGAGCGCGATTTCACTGTCTACAGCCCTTCAAGCGGAGCAGTGTGGCAGCGAAAAGGTAAGGAACACTATTTTTTTCACAGTGGTCACTGTATCCATGCTAAAATGATTTTGCTCTACGCAGATTTCAGTATCCGCAGGGTGTGTGCATCTGGAACGGAACCCCCACGGATACCAAGGTCCAACTGTATATATGTGGAATGAAATATAATTGGAACATGATCTTTCATGCAAGTCTTAGAGCCCAATCCTATCCATTCCCCACTACCACAGATGCAGCCATGCCAGAAAGGTGGGTGTTGTATCCAGTGGGGGGGGGGCAGATCGGGATGCTTTGGAGGGGAAAGAGGAATTATTTTCCCTTACCCCTCCTTAATCTGTGCCAGCTTTGTAGCTTGTTCAAGTCCAAGCAGTGGCATCACTTGAGGTGGGACGGAACGGTACGTTCCGCACTGTGTTAACCTCCGTTTACACCCAGGCACGAGGCAGCCCCGCCCCCTCGCCGCCGGAGCCATTCAGTTCGGCGAAGCCAACACACAGGGATTCTACTGCTCGTTGCCATCACCGCACTGAATGGCTCCGATAGCGAGGAGGCGGGGCCGCCACATGCCGGGGAGTAAACGGAGGTTAGCACAATGTGGAACTTACCGTTCCGCCCCACCTCGAGCGACGCCAGTGAGTCCAAGGAGAAGAAAGGGGCCGGGAGGCTCGGAAAAAGAGGATCCAATGCGCTCCTTTGCTGCCGGATCTAGCCCCTCCCACTGCCTCCCACCCCCATTCCTCCCCCTCCCTGCCCAGTTTTGCCCCCTCTCTGCCCCTACCGCTGCCTTACCTGGTCCATCCGCTGGGCATGGTGGCGGTGTTGCGGTGGTGCTGCTGCTTGTTGCAGCAGCGTGCGCAAATTCACTTTCTATTTTGCTTTAGGTAAACTGTTGACAACTTCAGAATGTGAGGATTGGATAGTTTTTGTCTTCCTTCAGAATTCCTCTGATGTTCCACCTGAGGAGAAATCCTCTAAGTTCAAATTGTTGCTTTCGGTGAAATTCTGGTTGTAGTTCTGGACAATGCAGAACATAGAATGACATATCTCCTCACAACTACACAAGCATCATTGCAGATGATGTGTAGAAATAATAAATGGTGAAAACAACAGAAACAGTTTGGGGTGGTAAAATAACAATACTTTCTTTGAAGAAAAGGTAGCTTGACCCCTGTTGAGATCAGCTTAGGCCATGATGCACATATGATATTTTTCTGACAAAAAACACATGAATTTGTGCACGCAGAACACAAACATTTTTATAATCTTTCTGGATAGCCTGTTTCTCTGATGTTTAACACTGCCACAGTGCCTCAGGCACACTGCAGGAACCAAGATTATGCTATACAACCCCAAACTGTATTTCATAAAAGTGGTTCAGTTTCCAATAAAACACTATATATGCTGCATAAGGAGATGTACAGTCTCCTTCCATATCGTCTATATAAGCTCAGCAACTAGAATAGCTCACTAGAATACTTTGTAGACTGAGAAAAGTTCAAGTACAACTTTCTTCCGTGGATTCAGTGGGTGGCCTTGCACACAAGTACCTTTCATCATATGCTTCTCAGTGTTTGTAAGAGGACAAGCAAAATAAAGACAAACTTTGCACCTTAAAAGAAGTATATCAATGGTTACATTAATACATTATTATTACTATATTAGTATTATTATAAAATAAGAACATAACATAAGAACATAAGAAGAGCCTTGCTGGATCAGGCCAAAGGCCCATCTAGTCCAGCTTCCTGTATCACACAGTGGCCCCACCAGATGCCTCCGAGAGCACACAGCCAACAAGATAACCTGTTTCCTGTTGTCACTCCCTTGCACCTGGCACAGAGAAAACCTACTCCTACAACCAGGAGGTTGCTTATGGCTTGTAACCTGTGATGGTCTTTTCCTCCATGAATCTATCCAAACCCCTTTTAAAGGCATCTAGGCCAGGTGCAATCACCACATCCTGTGGCAAGGAGTTCCACAGATAAATTACATCTGGGAGAAGAAATATTTTCTTTTGTCCATTCTAACTCTTCCTCCACTCAATTTTAGTGCATGTCCCCTGGTCCTAGGCCAGTGCTGAATCCTGTGCGGGAGAGGAGAGGGCTACGGGTCTCCTTGGAGTAAGGGGCATTCATCCCCTTACCACGAGTAAAGCCCTAGCCTCTGCTATGGGGCTACTTGGGTCTGTGCACAGCTATTTTGCTGGTGTTGATCTGAGAAGCCCCATGTAAAGAGGAAAGGCCCAGCTGGTGCATAAGATTTGGCATTTGCCTGTGTTGCCAATCCTGGCCCCACCCGATCCGTCCACCCCTCCCCATGCCCCGTTACAGTCCTCCCCACCCTCTCCCAGCCCCCCCGTCACTCGGAGTGGAACGTACCTGCTCCACGGCGCAGTCCTCTGGGCTCCTCAGCAGGCGGGCAGCACAGAGCTTGCTTGGTGCCACAAAGTGCTTTACAGCATGTTTATGACACCTTAGGTTGGCTTTGAGGCTGTATCAGCATTGCCCATGCCGGCAAAGAACAGGATTGCTCTGGAAAGCATGTAAGCTACCCTCAGCTTCTTGGAGGAAATGTGTGACACAAAAGTGAATACATTTGGAGATGATGCTAGAAAGTTTTTTTTTCCCACAACAAGATGTTGGATATCATGACCTTTTAGGGTCAAAATTCACATTAGAGGAACGTGTAACATGGCAGGTTTTTTTTGTTTTTTGTTTTGCTTTTAGTAAATAGAGAGGGAGGGAGAAAGGAGACAAAAGAGGTTGAAACCATGGTGGGGGTAGGGGGCTTTCATGCTTTACCTAGCTGCATTTCAAGCCTGATTGCAATCCCCCCCCCATGCTATTTTTAATGAGGGCAAAAAACTTCCATTGAAATATTTCCTTTCTTCTTGTAACCTCCTTTCATTTGAATAGTGAGCCCTATAAAAATGGTATTTGCTATTAATTTTTTTCTGCAGGACATTTTTGTGGTCGTCAGTTTTGAACTGTAGCATAACAAGCTTTTTTCAAACATGCTCTGAATCCATCTGTTATGTGAATTCCACCGTCTGCGTGACTATCCAACAATGTATCCCAGGACAATAATGGAATTATGGTTTCTGAAATATGTCATGGGTATCACTGATATACAGTACCTCTTATTGTTAAGGAACTTGTAGGCAGGAGAGGAAACCTTCGATTGCTTCATCAACTGCTTCTGACATTAGCAGGTGTCTGCAATGGAAGACATTTTGTTTACCTCAGCCTGCTTCTTCATACTCTGCAAAGTCCACTGAGATCTGCATAAGTCATTCTAGGCTTCTTTTCCTAACATTACGGAGAACATTTTAAGCACAAATAAATGCTTTGCTAAATCAATAAACAATCCAGGGGAAATATCAAAAGACCTATCAGATCTCTTCAATGCCTCTGCTGACATTACCATCAAAACTCTATGGAAATTAGAATCACGGAAGAAAACAAACTGGAGAGGTGATGCGTTTGTGTAAGAAAGAACGCACGCCAAACAATTCTTTGGAGGAGCTCATACTCAAATCATTGGGCCAGAAGTATCAAATTGCTGGTAAATATTACAAGAGCAATCTTGAAAGACTGCTCAAGGATATTGCTTTTGTGAAACCATTAAAACATACTGTGAGGCCAACTGGAGCTCTTTATTCTCCCATAACGGTATGAATTTTTTTTGGTGAGAGAAATTTTGAGATGATCCTTTTTAGTGAGTTACTTAACCGAACTCTTTGATGTGTAGAATGAAGACAGCAAAGAGAATGTGTCAGTAAAGAGAATATATTTGGGGCAATACAAAGAGCTGTATAGATATACGCATTTTAGCATTGTATTCTTATGTATCCATTTTGTGATAGTGGCATGAGAATCACATATGACAAACTGCAGTAAACACCGTTCTGAAGCTCCCACTTTGTCACGTGCCACGAGTACAAAATGGAGGAAGAGCGAAAGGAGTTTGTGATGTACAGTAAAATGAGCGATCAGGAGGACTTTGTGATGTCCAGTAAAATGTGTGGTTGTGTGTATGTGTGTTAGAGGGTGCATTGAAAGCTGTACAAAATGGGCAACGTGGAAGGGGTCCCTCCCCCATTTCTCCCTTGACTACTTCCCTGTGACTAGACCAGCCTTGGGGAGGGGGAGAGAAATGGATGGATTTGGGGCCCAGTCCTATCCAATTTTCCAGCATAGATGCAGCCGTAATGCAGCCCTGAGGTAATGGAACAAATGTTCCGTTACCTTGAGCAGGCCTCCGTGACTGCCCCCACCACCGCAGGATGTAGTGCATATCCTGTTGGCATGGCTGCATTGGCGCAGGAAAGTTGGATAGGATTGGACCCACAGAGTCTAATGAATCCCAGCAGACAAATCAAAATGGCCAGTGGCTGGAGGGAGAGCTGAACTTGGGAGTAACAAGCATGGAGCATTAGTAATGTTCCGAAGGAGCCCAGAATATGTGCATATACTGACTGCATTGAGCTGATCTAAATGTGAAACTGATGCGACAGGCATACCACATCATTTGGGGATCATTGCCTCCTCTGATTGGCCAATGTACCGGTATTAGTCACAGCACTTGAAGGATCATTGCCATCACAGCTGGCCTGCATGTGGAGGATTTGTTGATGATGCCTCCCAGTTGCCACCCTCAGAGCAGATGATGTCTGCTGCAGTACAGACCTGCCGTTTCAAGCAGGGCAGCTATACCAAGGTGTGCATCATCGACTAGTGTGAGATCATACTTAGAAAACCTGTGATGGTCCAGAACTCCTCATGAAGCTATCACAAATGGACCTCAGCAGTAGATAAGGTGATCGTATTGGAGTAGTGGGGTATTATGTCTAAGAACAGGTCAACACAATGGCTGACAGAGGAATGAGGCATGGTCAACCAGAGGCTGACAGAGGACTGTGGCATGGGATATGCTCATGCTTCAACTGTCTGGAAACTCCCTTTCATGCAATTGTCCTGGTAGCACCAGAGGATGTGGTGAGACCAACAGATGAGGGAGAGCACAGTGGGATTGCTCCTGTCTCGCAGGCCAGTCCCGGTGGTGGCCTCATCATCGTGTCTCAGTGCTGTTTTTTCTTCTCCCCTGCAGGGTCCCCACAGGACATGTTGCCTCAAAAATGACAGAGGCTCTGGCAGCCAAGTCCCTGGAGGTCTGAATTCAAAGTTTGTAGAGTGTCTCCCCCCCCTTTCCCACTGCGGTCCCCGCTGCTGCTGTCCAGGATGGAACAGCCAGACCACTACTGAGAAACATGGAGTCCCTGCCAAGCGGTCACCGCCCCTAAAGACCACGCAGCTGCCGCCCCTCCTGCTACCCTGCAGTCACTGCAGCAGGAGCCAGAGAACGAACTTGAGCAGGAGCCACTTGCTGCTGCAGCTGGACCAGCCCTGCTGCCACAAGCCCAGAACCTATCACCAGTCAAACCATTGACTGTGTCTGTGGATACCTTGAAAGGCTGCATTGGGCAGCAGAAAGAGCAAACTATTTCTGGCCTGGCTGAACAAGGGAAGGACCTGACAAGGTTGGGGCATTGCAGGTCAGCATGGTGACACACATGCAGCAGCAACAGGGTGCATCCCTGGAGGCACTGAGCAGGAACAGCAGTGGTTGTAGCAGGAGGTCCCCCATCTGTGGATGAGCTCCATTGTTGTTGGAGCTCATCCGATTCCAGACCATAGCAGCTGGAGCCGCATCAAGAGCCATGCCAGGACCTGGGGCACATGATGGACAAACCTGGGGTAACCTGCACCAGGAGCTGCTGCTCTGGATGCTGGTCTAAGAGGCATGGGAGGGGCAGCAGTAGACCTCCTCCCCATGTTTCTGTTGGAATTATGGCAAGATCTAAATATTCTGTCATTTATAGGGTTAACGTGACAGTTGCTTATTTCATACATAATGAGTTAAGCCTGGGGAAAATGTAAAACTGTGATTGGTTGATTAGATCAGGTGATCTTCAAGCAAGGGTCTGCAGAGAAGAAGAATCTCCATTCTGTTTTAGAGATGTGTGTGCATTTGCTTAGTGTGAGCTTGAACCTGTTTGAATCTCTTTCTCTGTGTTAGTTTAGTAAAGTGAAATCAAGTCTAAGCATTCATGTATGCCTCAGCTTGTTTATTCGAATAATCAAGATTCATTGCAACCTCCAGAGAATCTGAAAAACTATGAATCCCTTCAATATCCCCAACAGTTTCCACCCATTGGGTATCGCCTAGGGCAGGAGTGTCAGTCAAACAAAACTGTGACAAACAGCAATCTGAATGTCTAGACGTTTTAAAAAAATGGACAAAAAGCAGATTGCAAACTCCCTGACGCTGCTGCAAAAGCAGGAGAAGGCAATTTGGGATCTCAAAAACGTCAGTGAAATTTGTATGGGGAGAATTTCAAAAGCACCCCTCAAAGTTATCGTACAGCCCATTCCAACCCAACTCCTCTCCAAGTCAGGCATAAGTGTGGCCTAAGTGCAGCCTAAGTTAGGCAGAAGTTATGCCTGAGGTAGGTCAGAGTTATGCCTGAGTTAGGCAGGCTGCAGTTTCTGTGGCCCAGCACCACCCCAGGATCCAGGCAACACTTACCTCCCAGGCAGGCAGGCTCTTCTCCAGGCTCCGTGTCTGGCTCGGGCATGTGCAGGCCTCTGTCTGCATGTGTCAGCGTCCATCCATGGCAGCTGCCGCAGGGTCTGTCGCAGCCCGGTCGCAAAGGGGCTGACCGCAGGCAGGGGGGTTGCGCCAGTCATGTGGTGGGCGCAGGGCAGGTGACAGGTGAGTGAGGTGCCTGAGCCCAGCCGCCACAGGGCACCCTGTGCATCAGCCACCTGCTGCAGGGGAGAGTGGCCGTCCCCTCCCTCCTGCAGAAGGCGATGCCACCCCCAAGCCATGTTGAGGCTGCACTGGGGGGTGAGCGGGGGAGGGAAGGGGAGGGGGGTGGGAATGTCACACACAAGGGGGGTCTCATGAGGACTGGAACTGCCTCTGACATGACTCGCCCGTGCGCTGCCTGAAGCCCTGGGCCTCCAAGGCCGGGGCAATGCCCACAAAGAAGGCATCCCGGCGTGCCTGCTGCTCTGTGCCCCGGCCAAGACCAAGAGATGCCTTGGGCTTGTCTGCTGCGAGCGTGAAGGGCTCACACAGCTCATCACACCCCCAGATGGGGCGACGACGGCACCTCATGGCAGGCGCTCTAGCAGGGTGGGGGGTGGCCAGCAGCCATCATCAGGGAGTGGGAGGAGAGGCAGACACACAGGCAGGCAGACAGGGGGTGCTGGGGAGGGGCATGGGTGGGTCAGAGACAGACAGACAGACAACAAGGCTGGTGGGAGATAGATTCCGAGAGAGGGGTCTGCAGAGACCGATAGGGACACAGGGGGCGTTCCGCAAATGAAGGTGATGCATAAACAGGCGCCTCTTATGCAGACAGACTTTGGGCGGAAGTGGCTGCATTACGGGCAGACCTTCGACGGAGGCGCCTGCATTACGCGCGGACCTTCGACGGAAGCACCTTCATTACGGGCAGACCTTCGACGGAGGCGCCTGCATTACGGGCGGACCTTCGACGGAAGCGCCTTCATTACGGGCGGACCTTCGACGGAGGCACCTGCATTACGGGCGGACCTTCGACGGAGGCACCTGCATTACGGGCGGACGCCCTGGCTGTCACTATTTGCCTGCCTGAGAGGCCCCCCTGACTCCCCCCTCCCCTCTGTGCCATGGGGGTCTCACAGCGCCCCTGCTGGGTTCTCCCAGGGAAGGCCATGGCAGTCCCTGGATGGGACTCATGTAGGGGCTTCAGTGCTGGGGGCTGTCTGTGTGTGTGTGGGGCAATGCTTGTGTAAACACTGGGCACATATGTTTCACTGGGGCTCTGCCCAAGGGGCATCTTTATTGTTCTGGAACTTTAGGAGAGATGGCCAGGCGAGGCTGCCAGGGGTAGTCACAGCAGCCAATCAGAAAGCAGCAGCAGCACACCTGCCCCATGGACCTGGACATGCAGGCTCTGCCCCTGTGGAACCACAGCCTGCTCCATAGAAAGGGGAGGGGCAGCAAGAACAACAGCCAGGGAGGTGGAGCAGCAGCAGCAGCGCCGGCAGCTGAGGAGGGTTGCAGGGCTGGCTCCCTGACCTCTGGCAGCATCGAGGCAGACGACAGTGGGGCAACCAGACTGCAGGCCCAGGGGTGCTCCTAGGAAGGTAGGTGATAGTGGACATTCCTGGGGAGACAAAAAACAAGGGGGAGTTACATGTCAGCTGGTATGTGGAAGCAGTCACCATTGACGACAAGCCAGTGTGTCGGTTGCAAAAGGCTGCAGGGAGAGAAATAAAACACAGCTGATACGTGTGACACACATAGCATGGTCTGAGCTGCTTACCTGGGTGTAAGGAGAACATGATCCTGTAAGGGGAAAGGGTCAAAGAGAGAGACAACAACACAACTTGGGGATCACAACCATGGCAAACCTAGCAATACTGACCTGTCAGTAGACCCTGTGGAGAAAGGGGGGTACAGCTGGTGTCTACATAAGGCTAACAGTTCCACACTTATGGCATTGTCTGCTCACATGACTACAGGCAGCAATCAGACACAACAGTGGTAAAGAGGCATGTATCCTATATATCATAGCAGGCAAAGCAGGCAGCTATGAGACAACACATTGGTAAAGAGGCATATCATAGCAGGCTATGCAGGCAGCTATGAGACAACACATTGGTAGAGAGGCATGTCATGGCAGGCTATGCAGACAGCTATGAGACACAACATTGGTAAAGAGGCATGTATCCTTCCTACATTTCTAAATGCAAAGAGGCAGCAGTCAGACCACATGTCAGCACAAACCCTGCTCTTACCTGCTGGTGTTGTTGCCTGTGGGGGGGGGGGGAAGAGGGGCTGGGAGAAAGACATGGGTTAGCAAACACTTGCATGGAGGCAGCTGCCCAGGCACAGCTGTAAACAGGTTGGCCACAGCCAGAACAGCCCTCTCTGCCCTAGAGGGAGGCAGAGAGGAGAAGAGAGAAGTGGGGGGTTTGTGAATTTTGCCCTCCACCAACAAAGTCCCACTTTGTGGCTGTGGGGGACAGAACCCCACGCCACGTGCTCAGAGAGAGAGAGAGTGACTGGAGGTCTGGGGCTGGGCTTTTGTGGGAATGAGGCTGGGTGGGGCTGGGTGCTGATAGGCTCCCTATCTTAGGCATAACTCTGTCGGTTTCCAGACCTAGCAGGCCCAACTCCGTCCTAACTCTGACCTAACTCAGGAGTAGGGTGTTAGAAATTTTCAGGAGAGGGCTGGCTTAGGTAAGGTAAAATGGCTCCTATGGGTCTCCTCGAATTTGGGTCCACCTTTTTGGTCGACCTAAATTTTGTGTCAGCATTTGTGTTGGAGGGGGCGTGTCTGTGCTTGCCAGGGTCTGGAATCCAACGTTAATTGGTTGCCGCCCCCGTTACACCCACGGTCCGCCCATGTTCCGCCCACTTTTAGGTCAACTTTAGGTCTGACTTGTGCTGCTTAGCCCTTGGGTTGGAATGGGCTGTTCTTAGTCCGTTGGTCGTAACTTTGACCTAACTTCGCCCTAAATGGTTGCATTCCAGACCTAACTTCGACCTAAATGACTTACAGCCCAGTCCAGCCTAACTCAGGCACAGTTGAGGCCCAAGTGTGGCCCAATTGGGGCCCAAACTAGGACCGAGTTAGGCTGCAACTGTGCCTGAGTTAGGCTGGAGGCAAGAGCAGTGGGCCAGGATCGAGGCAACACTTACCACAGAGGCAGGCAGGCCCCTGTGGGGAGCTGTCAGTCTTGTGGAAGCGAAGAGCCCCCTCCTCAGCTCGTCTGTGTGCACCTACCACAGCTGCTGCAGCGTTCGCAGCAGAGGGGCAGCCACAGGTGGGCCTGCAGGCACTGGCAGCGTGCGACAGTCAGCGGAAGGGCAGAGGTTGTGCCAGTGCCAGCTGCCCCAGGGCACCCTGGGCATTAGCCACCTGCCGCAGGGGGGAGTGCCACTGCCCTCCCTCCTGCAGAAGGCGATGCCACCCCCAAGCCATGTTGAGGCTGCACGTGGGAGTCATGGGGGGGAGGGGGGGAACGTCACACACAAGGGGGGTCTCATGAAGTCTGGAACCGCCTCTGCCAGGACTTGCCCGTGCACTGCCTGAAGCCCTGGGCCTCCAGGGCCGTGGCTATGCCCACAAAGAAGGCATCCCGGCATGCCTTCTGCTCCGTGCCCCGGCCAAGACCGAGAGATGCCTTGGGCTTGTCTGCTGCGAGCGGGAAGGGCTCACGCAGCTCAGCACACCCCCAGATGGGGCGACGTCGGCGCCTCGCGGCAGGCGCTCTGGCGGGGTGGGGGATGCCAGCGTCCATCATCAGGGAGTGGGAGGGGAGGCAGACACACAGACAGGGGGTGCTGGGGAGGGGCACGGGTGGGTCAGAAACAGACAGACAACAAGGCTGGTGGGAGAGGGATACAGGGAGAGGGGTCTGCAGAGACCAATAGGGACACAGGGGTCACTTCGCAGATGGAGGCAATGCAGGAACGGGCGCCTCTCATGCAGACGGACCGACGGCGGTAACGGACGCCGTTGACGGGCGGAAACGGACGCCGTTGACGAGCGGACCGAGGGCAGAAATGGACGCCGTTGACGGGCGGAAACGGACGCCGTTGACGGGCGGACCGAGGGCAGAAATGGACGCCGTTGACGGGCGGAAACAGACGCCGTTGACGGGTGGACCGAGAGTGGGTGAGAGCCCCGGTTGATGAAAGGGCTCTTCACGGACGTGGCGGACGTGCGCCACGTCGCCTGTCAGTGGTTGCCTGCCTGAGAGGCCCCCCAACTCCCCCCTCCCCTCTGAGCCCTGAGGGTCTGGCAGCCCCCCTGCTGTGTTCTCCCTGGGCTGGCTGTGGCAGGCCCTGGCTGGGATTCATGCAGGGCCTTGTGTGCTGGGCGCTGTCTCTGTGTGCGTGGGGCAGTGCTTGTGCAACATTGGGGTCATGTTGTTCAAGGGGCCTTTGCCCAAGGGGCATCTTTATTGTTCTGGAACATTGGCAGAGATGGCCAGGTGAGGCTACCAGGGGTAGGCACAGCAGCCACTCAGAACGTAGCAGCAGCAGCAGCAGGCGTGCCTGGAGACGCAGGCTCTTCCCCTGTGGAACCACAGCCTGCTCCATAGAAAGGGGAGGGGCAGCAAGTAGGCAGCCAGGGAGGTGGAGCAGCAGCAGCAGCTGAGGAGGGTTGCAGGGCAGGCTCCCAGACCTCTGGCAGCATCGAGGCAGACGACCATAGGGCAACCGGACTGCGGGCCGAGGGGTGCTCCCCAGACGGTCAGTGGTAGTGGGCATTCCTGGGGGGATGACCACCTTGGGGGGTGTTCCATGGCAGCTGGTGTGTGGTAGCACTCCCCATTGAAGGAATGCCAGTGTGCCGGTTGCAAAGGCCTGCAGGGAGAGAAATCAAACACAGCTGAGTGGTGTGAGACACATAGCCTGGTCTGCGCTCCTTCCCTGGGTGTAAGGTGAGCATGATCCTGTAAGGGAAAGGGGTCACAGAGAGAGACAACAACACAACTTGGGGGTCACAACCATGGCAATCCTAGCAATACTGACCTGTCAGTAGACCCTGTGGAGAAAAGAGGGGGGGGAACAGCTGGTGTCTACATAAGGGTTACAGTTCAACACTCATGGCATTGTGTGCTCACATTAATACAGGCAGCTATGAGACAAGACATTGGTATAGAGGCATATCATGGCAGGCATTGCAGGCAGCTATGAGACAACACATTGGTAAAGAGGCATGTATCCTACCTATATTTCTCTATGCAAAGAGGCAACACATTGGTAAAGAGGCATGTATCCTACCTATATTTCTCTATGCAAAGAGGCAGAAGTCAGACCACATGTCAGCACAACCCCTGCACTTACCTGCACTTACCTGCTGGTGTTGTTGCCTGTGGGGGGGGGAGAGAGGGGCTGGGAGAAAGACATGGGTTAGCAAACACTTGCATGGAGACAGCTGCCCAGGCACAGGAGTAAACAGTTTGGCCACAGGCAGAACAGCCCTCTCTGCCCTAGAGGGGGGCAGAGAGGAGAAGAGAGAAGAGAGGTGTTAGAAAAATTTTCAAAGTCCCACTTTGTGGCTGCTGGGGGACAGAACCCCACGCCACGTGCTCAGAGAGAGAGAGAGAGAGTGAGTGGAGGGCTGGGGCTGGGCTTTTGTGGGAGAGAGGCTGGGTGGGGCTGGGTGCTGATAGGGTAACTATTTGGGTCCATGTCCAGAGTTCGGCCACACCTGTTCGGTCCCAACTCAGTCCCAACTCGGGCCCAGGGTGTTAGAACTTTTCAGGAGAGGGCTGGTGTAGGTAAGGTAAAATGGCTCCTATGGGTCTCCTCACATTTGGGTCCACCCTTTTTGCTGGCCCAAATTTTGGGCCTGAGTTGGGCTCGAGGGGGCGTGTCAGGGGGTTGCCAATGTCTGGAACCGGACCAAATTTCGTTCCCGCCCCCGTGACGCCCACAGAACGCCCACTTTTAGTCTGCAGTTGTACCGCAACTGTACCGCGCCCGTCCTGCGCATGCGCACGGCGTCCGTCGTACGTTCGTCCCAAGTTCGGCACAGTTGCAGTATAATTTGGGTACAATTCAGGCACAACTCGGGCCTAAAGCACTTGGGCTGCAATTGTGCCTGAATTGTACCGCAGTTGCCTTAGGCTGGACCGGGCTGTTAGGCTGACTTTAGGTCTGACTTGGGCTGCTTAGCACTTGGGTTGGAATGGGCTGGTAATCTCCTGGAACCCAAACTGATCATACAGATGATGAATGGTTCTAATCCTATTACCATTCTTCCATTCAGAATTAGCTATTGCTATATTAATAGAGTGCAGATACCAGAGGCATTTGAAACACCACAGAGAGGTAGCAGAATGTCTATAATTTTCATTATGTTCCACTGGCACGAGCATTTTTGATGAGCTAAATAGACGTCGACACACAGTATGAAAAATGCTAAAGTCTTTTATGTTCTTTCTTTACGATGAAGGAATATTGCTGAATTCAATCCAGTTGATACTTGATTTCAAAAAGCAGCCAAGCTTGCTGCTGTAATTTAAGCTCTACCGTGTTAACAAATGTAATTGTCATAACTGCAGAATTCCTTTTCCTTTGAAAACTACACTGGGGTTAAGTGGTGGTTTTCTTTACATTACGAGAGAGGTGTGCTAGAGAGAGTCGTCAGAGTATCTGAAGGGAAAAAAACCCTGTCGGAGCGGGGTTCTGGCAGGCCGGCAGGCCGAGTACCACCGGCAGTCGGCCGAAGTACCACTGGTGGTATGAGTACCACTGGTTGAGAAACCCTGGCCTATATCACTAGCACCCACCATCCATTTTAAAAAGACATGTAAGAACTGTACTTGCTGGGACAAGGATAGTAAATTACCTGTGTGGTTTTTTCGATACAGTTTGATAACTAGAGACCTAGATGTTAACACTTGACTCAACGTTGCCATGAGAACAGGCTGGTGAGTCACAATCTAGGCATCAGCAGCATCCAGGGAGCGGCCGTCCACTCATTGTCCCTTCAACTACAATATGCTTACGAGCTGTTTGATGACACAGCAGATTGACAGCCCATTCCAACCCAAGTGCTAAGCAGCCCAAGTCAGACCTAAAGTCAGCCTAAGTCGTTTAGGTCAAAGTTAGGTCTGGAATGCAACCATTTAGGGCGAAGTTAGGTCAAAGTTAGGTTGAAGTTACGACTGACGGACTAAGAACAGCCCATTCCAACCCAAGGGCTAAGCAGCACAAGTCAGACCTAAAGTTGACCTAAAAGTGGGCGGAACATGGGCGGACCGTGGGTGTAACGGGGGCGGCAACCAATTAACGTTGGATTCCAGACCCTGGCAAGCACAGACACGCCCCCTCCAACACAAATGCTGACACAAAATTTAGGTCGACCAAAAAGGTGGACCCAAATTTGAGGAGACCCATAGGAGCCATTTTACCTTACCCAAGCCAGCCCTCTCCTGAAAATTTCTAACACCCTACTCCTGAGTTAGGTCAGAGTTAGGACGGAGTTGGGCCTGCTAGGTCTGGAAACCGACAGAGTTATGCCTAAAATAGGGAGCCTATCAGCACCCAGCCCCACCCAGCCTCATTCCCACAAAAGCCCAGCCCCAGACCTCCAGTCACTCTCTCTCTCTCTCTGAGCACGTGGCGTGGGGTTCTGTCCCCCACAGCCACAAAGTGGGACTTTGTTGGTGGAGGGCAAAATTCACAAACACCCCACTTCTCTCTTCTCCTCTCTGCCTCCCTCTAGGGCAGAGAGGGCTGTTCTGGCTGTGGCCAACCTGTTTACAGCTGTGCCTGGGCAGCTGCCTCCATGCAAGTGTTTGCTAACTCATGTCTTTCTCCCAGCCCCTCTTCCCCCCCCCCCACAGGCAACAACACCAGCAGGTAAGAGCAGGGTTTGTGCTGACATGTGGTCTGACTGCTGCCTCTTTGCATTTAGAAATATATGAAGGATACATGCCTCTTTACCAATGTGTTGTCTCATAGCTGTCTGCATAGCCTGCCATGACATGCCTCTCTACCAATGTGTTGTCTCATAGCTGCCTGCATAGCCTGCCATGATATATAGGATACATGCCTCTTTAGCACTGTTGTGTCTGATAGCTGCCTGTAGTCATGTGAGCAGACACTGCCACAAGTGTGGAACTGTTAGCCTTATGTAGACACCAGCTGTTCCCCCCCCCTTTTCTCCACAGGATCAACTGACAGGTCAGTAGTGCTAGGTTTGCCATGGTAGTGACCCCCAAATTGTGTTGTTGTCTCTCTCTTTGACCCTTTCCCCTTACAGGATCATGTTCTCCTTGCACCCAGGTAAGCAGCTCAGACCATGCTATGTGTGTCACACCTCTCAGCTGTGTTTTATTTCTCCCCCTGCAGGCTTTTGCAACCGACACACTGGCTTGTCGTCAATGGTGACTGCTTCCACATACCAGCTGACATGTAACACCCCCTTGTTTTTTGTCTCCCTAGGAACGTCCACTACCACCTACCTTCCTGGGAGCACCCCTGGGCCTGCAGTCTGGTTGCCCCACTGTCGTCTGCCTCGATGCTGCCAGAGGTCAGGGAGCCAGCCCTGCAACCCTCCTCAGCTGCCGGCGCTGCTGCTGCTGCTCCACCTCCCTGGCTGTTGTTCTTGCTGCCCCTCCCCTTTCTATGGAGCAGGCTGTGGTTCCACAGGGGAAGAGCCTGCATCTCCACGTCCATGGGGCAGGTGTGCTGCTGCTGCTGCTGCTGCTTTCAGATTGGCTGCTGTGACTACCCCTGGCAGCCTCGCCTGGCCATCTCTGCTAACGTTCCAGAACAATAAAGACGCCCCTCGGGCAAAGCCCCAGTGAAACATATGTGCCCAGTGTTTACACAAGCATTGCCCCACACACACAGACAGCCCCCAGCACTGAAGCCCCTACATGAGTCCCATCCAGGGACTGCCACGGCCTTCCCTGGGAGAACCCAGCAGGGGCGCTGCCAGACCCCCATGGCACAGAGGGGAGGGGGGAGTCAGGGGGGCCTCTCAGGCAGGCAAACAGTGACAGCCAGGGTGTCCGCCCGTAATGCAGTTGCCTCCGTCGAAGGTCCGTCCGTAATGAAGGTGCTTCCGTCGAAGGTCCGCCCGTAATGCAGGCGCCTCCGTCAAAGGTCTGCCCGTAATGAAGGCGCTTCCGTCGAAGGTCCGCCTGTAATGCAGGCGCCTCCGTCGAAGGTCTGCCCGTAATGCAGCCACTTCCGCCCAAAGTCTGTCTGCATAAGAGGCGCCTGTTTATGCATCACCTTCATCTGCGGAGCGCCCCCTGTGTCCCTATCGGTCCCCTCTCTCGGAATCTGTCTCCCACCAGCCTTGTTGTCTGTCTGTCTGTCTCTGACCCACCCATGCCCCTCCCCAGCACCCCCTGTCTGCCTGCCTGTGTGTCTGCCTCCCCTCCCACTCCCTGATGATGGCTGCTGGCCACCCCCCACCCTGCCAGAGCGCCTGCCGCGAAGCGCCGTCGTCGCCCCATCTGGGGGTGTGATGAGCTGCGTGAGCCCTTCACGCTCGCAGCAGACAAGCCCGAGGCATCTCTCGGTCTTGGCCGGGGCACAGAGCAGCAGGCACGCCGGGATGCCTTCTTTGTGGGCATTGCCCCGGCCCTGGAAGCCCTGGGCTTCAGGCAGCGCACGGGCAAGTCATGTCAGAGGCAGTTCCAGTCCTAATGAGACCCCCCTTGTGTGTGACGTTCCCACCCCCCTTCCCTTCCCTCCCCCGCTCACCCCCCAGTGCAGCCTCAACGTGGCTTGGGGGTGGCATCGCCTTCTGCAGGAGGGAGGGGACGGCCACTCTCCCCTGCAGCAGGTGGCTGATGCACAGGGTGCCCTGTGGCGGCTGGGCTCAGACACCTCGCTCACCTGTCACCTGTCCTGCGCCCACCACATGACTGGCGCAACTCCCATGCCTGCGGTCAGCCCCTTTGCAACCGGGCTGAGACAGACCCTGCGGCAGCTGCCATGGATGGACGCTGACACATGCAGACTGAGGCCTGCACATGCCTGAGCCAGACACGGAGCCTGGAGAAGAGCCTGCCTGCCTGGGAGATAAGTGTTGCCTGGATCCTGGGGTGGTGCTGGGCCACAGAAACTGCAGCCTGCCTAACTCAGGCATAACTCTGACCTACCTCAGGCATAACTTCTGCCTAACTTAGGCTGCACTTAGGCCACACTTATGCCTGACTTGGAGAGGAGTTGGGTTGGAATGGGCTGTGAGTCTCCCAGCTAAGTATAGAGGTCATTATGGTCACATCCCCATCTTGATAGTCATCTCCTTTCCTGCTCCACTTGCTTTAGTAGACAACAACACCTGGAAGTGCTCGCTTCAAAGCCAGATTTAAACACCATGTGTCATGATTAAAACCTAATGTGTTTACCACTCCTTCACTCTGTCCCTTATCTGGCTGCAGTGTCCCTATGAACCCAGAACACTGCTGGTTGGGAGAGGGAAACCTATCCTTTCCTTCCTGAACTGCAGCTGCCATTGAAGCAAAATAAGGGTAGGGGGAAGAGCGCTGCTACTGCTCTTGCAGCCAGATAAGAACGTATGGGAGACCTGAGGCGAGATTCCAACCCTGTCATGCTCCCAAGAGCAATGATGCCAGGTACAGGAAAAAGAAAGGGAGGGGATCGTGAGTAAGGGGGAGGGAAGAGTTCTCTTGCTCAATTGAAATGTAGTGGAAGAACTCTGGGGTTTTATCTTTGTCTCTGACTTGAAGATGAGCATTTCCAGTCCCTGCATTTGCATTAGGAACCAGGGAGTTTGAAATGTTGGTGACATCACTAGTAGCGACCTGTTCAGCCTCAAGCCCTTCAACGGGCAACCTGAGGTTTGCCAGGCAGGAATCCAGATGGAGCACTATCACCAAACTGTGGGTAAACAAGGAAACTATAGGGAGACCAATCTCACCACCAAGGAAAACTCTTCACAGGTCTGAATTGATGCTGCTTTCTGACTTCTTTGGTAAATAGCTTGGTTTGCCGAACCCAATTACAACAGAGGCCCGTTCATCCATCAGTAACTGATACCAGATTCTACCCAAAAGGTTAAAGGATCTTTTATAATAAGCCAAGAGAAGTCAAGGCAGTTTGGCAATGATGTCATAATTAGCCCTTGTCAACAAGCTATTTTCACGTAAGAATTCAGATATTCATGTAGAATTTCAGATCACAAACTTCAGCATGTAAATTCCCAGATCGAGATACTGACTGCAAATATTTCAGCTGGATGATCCAGTCCAGGGCTCTGCCCCAGTGGATGCCAAGGTAGATTCAATCCACGTTGGCACAACTGCTTTGAAGGGGATTCACTGATTCTGAATTGGATATGTTATACTAAAGGGAGAAGCATAAATTCACAGGCTCATAAGGAGAGCAGACCTTTACTAATTTGTCCCAGTGGCCTTGAGATAAATGATGAAATTAATGATTAAGCAAGCCATCATAATGCCAATAAGACCATATGCAGGGTGTAAGAGAAACTACTTTGCTTCATTTACTTAACAAGTAGAGTTTACTTTTAATGACTGAGGAAATTAACGTCTAGTTACTAGTCAGTCTTTTACTGGATTTTACATATATTCCTGCTGGCTGCCTCTAAGGAGCTCATTCTAGATTAAATTAATGTGATACTTCTACAGATCTCTCATAGTAAGTGAAGGAAGTGCCTGGTGCTTTTTCCTTTGGCTTATCATTACGAACAATTCTCTGCTTGTGAGCTTGCCTGGGATTTCTGAATGACTTTGTTTGGAGACGAGGTGAGATTTTGATAGAGCTCAACTTTGGCGAGGGACTAAGTCTAAAGCTTTGTGAAAGTATACAATGTCAGTTAAATCTTTTTTGTGCTCACTGGATCATCCATAAAGGTTTCAGCACTGGTGTAAGAATCGCTCATCCCAAGATGTTGTTGGCACGAATCCCAGTTTAAGCAGCCATGCAACACCAAGCATTAGTGGTGCTGAATTAGTATGTTATTTAATTACTTCTGTATGAGACAGCAACGTTGCATCTCTTTCCTTAAAACTCTTCTTAACCCAGTCACGATTAAAGATGAGACATTGCAAGATGATGTCTTCCTTGATGGAGCTTTTTATGGCCCAGATGTTTTGCAGTGTAATTTATAGAATATTAATAATTGGCATATGCATAGTACTTTGAGTGTATAAAACACTTCACATGTACAGTTGGACTTTTTATCCACTGGGGTTCTGTTGCCAGAATCCCAGTGGATTAAAAAAAAAAATCAGTGTTATATGAAAACCAGGGTGGGGGCTGGGGAGCGGTGCCACATTACTTTTGTTTCAGCATCTCTGGCACTTCCCTCCTAAATTTGTTTAAACTGACTGAAAAAAAGAAAAACTGCTACCGGAAGCAACCTGTAGATGGCACCAGAGATTCCCGGTTGCTTTTTTCTTTTGTCAGCAGTTTAAACACTGGCAGGCCCTGACAGATTCCCAGGTGCAGTTTTTCTTCTTCTTTTTTCCAGTGGTTTGGATGCGCGCAGGAGGCAGGAAGTGGCTGGCAGCCCCCGACAATGCTGAAATAAGAGGTAATGTGGTGCGGTCGGACTCCCTCTTTCACAGTTTTGCCATCCGTGTTGAGTCAAATCTGTGGATGGAAAAACCGTGGATAAAAAGATCTGACTGTATTATCTTGATGTTATAATATTATGGGGATCATATTTAACAGTTTTCCTCCATGGATTCTCTTGTCTATGGTTCTCTTCCAGTCCAACCCAAGTGTCTAAGACTCAAACTGCTGGTTGATTGGCACCTGAGTAAAACTGGAAGGGCAAAATTCCTTCCTGCAGATTCAGGCCTCCTGGCATTACATGCACACAGAATGAAAAGGAGTAGTACTTCCTTCTCCCAGCCCCACACCACAGATCCCAAGCACCAAAAAACAGCAACAAGTTGAGCAAAATTAAAACATGGAAGAGAGACAGAGAACAGAATTACGCTACTGTAAAAGTTGCTTGTAATTGGCGATCCATTTACAAAATGAGCCATGATGGAATTACCTAACTCTACCCTGTTTTGTAATCTGCCACAAGCACACCAGCAGGGCCCTTGTAACTGGTTTACAGGGACAGTTACGGAAATTCCATGTGCAGTAAATATTTCAGATTAATACAATTTGGGAATTGACCATACATCTTGACCATTATATGTTAATGTTTGTGTGCGCGTGCACCTATTTACATTTTACACCCTGGTTATCTGGCAATAACAAAGGCAGGGACAGCCACACCAGGGATGCAGGGAAGGAAATCAGTCAGTCTTCACTGTGTGTAAGAATTGGACCCTAGACCAGGTTTTGTCTGATCTGGTGCAGAGAAAAGAGTTGCCTCTGCTAAGAGAAGTCTTCTTTGGCCATAAATGTCTAACCCCTGATTTCAGAACAAACTCATCAGCCCTTTACAAACAATCTGTCCCAGTAGGATCAATGAGCAAATAGCCAATTACTTGTTTGAAGTGAATGATTAGTGAATGCCTCACTTGAGCTGAGCTAAGGATTTCTTAGGCAATTGTGCATCTGAATGATGATCAAATTCATAAGAAGCAGAGCATGCTCACTCTTCTGTTCCAGGCAGATACAGGGGTAAATTTGTCAAATAAATTATTCACTACAATAAAGTTCAAGCAGCTTTTGTAGTAAATAGCCTACGGGGACTGGAAGAAGCAAGAAAGCAGACAAGCCAGAAAACCGAATTTGAAATATGCTTTAATGACTGGAGTCTCAAGTCAAAAAGTAAGAAAAGCTGCAGATTTGAATCTATATGCAAAATTAAAATTAAGAAGCAGTATTGATACAGCAGTATTTATATTGGTTATAATGAAGGATCATTAGCTCACGTATTCTTAGAAATTGGGAGGAAAATCTTTTCATTCTCTCTTTCACATAATGGAAGATTCTATTTATCTTCCCCATCTCCTATATGAATTGAAGATGCTGGGAATTACCTTAGAGTAGGTGGAAAACTTTCTGCAGAAAAGTTTCACTACTCATCAGCGCATGAATTGTACAGTACACGGCATTCACATGAAAGAACATGGGCCAGCCACTGTGGTACCCGGGGCACATTCCAAAACGTTGCCCCTGGAAGTGACGTGGCGTGACAGTACTTCCGGGTGTGACGTCATTCCCTGCGGTTTGTTTGTTTTTTTATAAAATAACTAGGAGTAAGGGAGCAGCGGCAGCAAAAAAGGTAGGTCACTCACCGCTCCCTTGCTCTACCTCCTGTTGCCCCCCAGCTCAGCCTGTCTCCCCCCACTCACCCTTGCAGCTGCCTTTTTCGCCGCTGCTTACAGACTCCAGCAAAAAAAAGCTGTGACAAGCCATGCTTAGCTACACCAGTGCATGCACATGCACTTGATCTAATTTTGTTCAGTCATGCTCATACGTTTAGCCCCTGATCTGCAATACTTGCTTGTTTATTTTAATGAGGAAACAAATCATTGCGCCTGAATGCCTGCCTTGATTAATTTTGATTGCTAAATATTTCCTGAGGACTTATCCATTATTTTGGCAGTGTGCACTTAGGCAAAACTGCTCAGTCACAAGCATGTATTAGATATGTTCAGTGTTTAATCCTCAAATCAGTCTGGAAAATGTTAATATAGTAGTAGTATACCTCTGACCACGCGCAAAGTGTCTTTCCCTCAACACTGAGTGTCAGATTCAGTTCCCATGTATGTGGACAGGACATTTAATGGTGCAATCCTGTGTAAGTGCAGCAACGTAAGGTAAGCGTAAGGCACATTTTCTCACCTGGCAAGTAAGCAGCAGACAGAGAGGCTGGTGCTGTTCACTCCGCCTCGGGCCGCAGCCATCACCGGTGGACGCAGGTAGGTCCTGCGCCAGTTGGGGCAGGGAAGTGGGGAGAGAGGACCAGCATGGAAAGGGAGGGGGAGATTGGCCAGCCAGGCCAGGGACGGGGGAAGAATCATCAGCACGCTTGGCCAAATCCTACCCCTTGTCCTGGGCCTGGTCGGCCTTACACCAGCTCCTCAGATTTGCGCCAGCCATTTTGCTGGCGCACATCCAAGGAGACCCATTGGGCCTGCTGGGGCTCCAGCTCTGCTGGCATGCCATGGGCCCAATCCTGGCTAGGATGCAGCGGCCACCTTAGGTGCGCCACCGCTGCATTCTAGACAGGATTGCGCTGCCCATCAGGAAGTGTGGCTTACCGGCTATCTCAAGCCCTGGCTTTTCTCTTTTATATATTAAAAACAAAAATTGCGAGCCCTCCCTCCCTACAATCTGACACTGCCAGTATCTAAGAGACAAAGTGCAGCGGTTCATTGATGGAGGTAGAAACACTTTTGCCCAAGTTCAGATGTAATTCTTTTCTCTAGCTTGCAGCTAACTAACTGAGACAAGGCATTGTGGTCACAAATCACAGGAACAAAGTTGCAAGCGGGCCAATGAGGTAGCTTTTTTTTGTTGTTGATACCAGACTGTTGATAAATCTGCCAGATGTTTTCTCTCCAAAAAGGCACTTGGTATAGGTAATAAATGACTCTGGAGTTGGGTAAATTCCAAGGCCAGACAGGGAGGTTTGAAACTGCTGTAAAAGCACATAAGTTTACTGAATTATTGTCAGAGCCAGCACCCAAGAGATACCACCAAAAAAATACAACTCTCAGGCCTGGTATATATGTGCAAGCTGAAGTAGGTGTTAAGAGTCCTAAGGGGTGGGGGCTGTACCACTTCCAACTGCAGGTGGAAATGGGCACTTTTTCAAGTGGTGCTCCTCTTATATTAAATAGGAGGGGATAAGCAAATTCCTATTTGCCCAGCATAGTGTATCTTCTAGTTGCTGTTTGCTGGTAATTCTTCTATATCTTTTTAGATTGTGAACCCTTTGGGGACAGGGAGCCATTTAGTCATGTGATTTTCTCTGTAAACCATTTTGTGATTTTTTTGGTTGAAAAGTGGTATTATAAATATTCTTAATAATAATTTTAAAAATGCATTTTGAATGTTCCCCTCTGTTTAATGCACTTGCCGTAAGTAGACAACCAGCTCAGCAGGGGAGTAGGCTGGGCTAGGACCTTTCTTGACTCCATATGTGCTGGATTTTTACTTGCAGGGCAAGTTCTCTTTATATGGGAAAGCTTTCAGAAATGTCTCTCACCTGCAGTCTGGAGTGATTCTGTTCATTCTGTCACCTCATCCTGCTGCATATGTAGACGAAGCTTCTGAGAGTATGCCACAAACTGAGTCCTGTGTGCAAGTCATGATTACTATTAAGTAGTTAGGGTTATAAATGCGGTTGTAAATGAATGGGTCCTTGGAATTTCCTAGCTGGTTTCCAATATGAAATCTATCACGGAAAGCCATGCAGAAGTGGCCTACCTCGTATCTTTATATGTTTGGAACAAGTTTCTTTCATATAGAAAAGCAAAAACCTCTCCAAAAAGAACTTAAAAAGGAGATCTTTTGGATCTAGCTAAACATTCCCAGCGGGTGGCGCAGTGGGTTAAACCGCTGAACCATGAGCTGTTGATCGAAAGGTCGGCAGTTCGAATCCATGACGGGGTGAGCTCTCGTTGCTTGACCAGCTCCTGCCAACCTAGCAGTTCCAAAGCATGTTAATGCGAGTAGATAAATAGGTACCGCTTGCGGGAAGGTAAACAGTGCTCCCTGTTCCAGCTGCATGCTACATGCTGTGGCAAGGAGAGTCATGCCGGCCACATGACCATGGAGGTGTCTTCAGACAACGCTGGCTCTTTGGCTTTGAAATGGGGATGAGCACCACACCCTAGAGTCGGACACGACTGGACTTAATTGTCAGGGGTCACCTTTACCTAAACATTCACTTTCTCCAGCTTCCTTTTTTTTTTCCAGCAGTGACCAGGCAGGTGTTTCTGAGAAGTTCAGGTTTAGCATGAGGGATGTGAATCAAGTCTCTGGTTCCAAGTCTCGAGTCAAGTTCCAAGTCTCTGGGTCCAAGTCTCAAGTCAAGTCCCAAGTCGTTGCCCCCAAATCTCGAGTCTTTAGTTGCGAGTCCCTATCTATTTAATGGGGAAAATGGGTTTAAACCTGAATAAAATTCTACTTGTCATAAAAGGCTCCAAGTCTGGAGTCGAGTCTTTTACAATCGCTGACTCAAGTCCGAGTCAAGTAATTGACGCGACTTGAGTCCCACTTGAGTCCGAGTCAATAAACTTAAGTCTACATCACTGTTTAGCATGAAGGCAACACCCCACCTTTGTCTGAATATTCAAGGAAAGCTTGAAAAAAACAATGTTTTTTTAGTTACATGCATACAGTAAATACCTTTTTAAAAATACAAGTAGAACTTGGATCAGGCTAAAAATGCAGTTGCCTTATCTTTTATGGAAACGATTAAAACACACACAATACAAGTAAGAACCCCACAGAGGACTTAGAATTATGCAAATTTGTAATGTTTGTACCAAGTACCATTTAAACTTTCAAACCAATTAAGTGTAATTATCGAATAAAATGCATTGAATGAAATACTTTTTGATCACAATAGGATTGTTAATTTTAAATTGAATTTTGGACGAGTAGGTGGCACCTACAAACTGTCAGTCATGTAACTATTTATCTGAAGACCTGGGAGGCGGGGGGGGGGGAGGAGAAGGAGGAGAATCCTACCACAATCTGCTTTTTGATGCAAAAATTGTAAGAACAGAGTTTAGGCAGGAAAAATAAAGTGGAAATAACATATTTTATGCCCAGGATAACATAGTGAGTGACAAACGTTCTATTGCATTAGAGAAATGCCTTTGTTTTCAGATAATTCAAAATTGCTTAAAGGTGGGAAGAGGCACCCAGTTCTTATCGACTACAATACTAATTTGTTGCCTGAGTACACCGAGTCCTTGAAAATTTATCTGCGATCAGATTTGTATTATATAATATGGTCTGAAAGATGAAGCAAGCACCAGCAGGGGCCCACCATTCTAATTATTTTTGTTCATTTTTGTAAATAAAGGGACATTGATTAAAAATAATAATTTTCAATTGTTTCCTCTTAAAAACACCAAAGTCCTGAAAGTCACGTGAGAAAAAGCAGAGCACGATGACAACTGTGTATGTCGGGGGGGGGGGGACAACGACTCGCATCGTGATGCTCTTGTAAACATTAGAGGCCAGAAGGGAATTGCTCAACATGGAGAGCATGCTTTCAGAGGCAGTGTCATGAAAAGTGTAATATTGCCTGTGAGAATGGAGCCTAATGGAAATCGGGAAAACTCATTGCCTGTAAGAATGGAGCCTAATGGAAATCGGGAAAACTCATTGCCTGTAAGAATGGAGCCTAATGGAAATCGGGAAAACTCATTGCCTGTAAGAATGGAGCCTAATGGAAATCGGGAAAACTCATTGCCTGTAAGAATGGAGCCTAATGGAAATCGGGAAAACTCATTGCCTGTAAGAATGGAGCCTAATGGAAATCGGGAAAACTCATTGCCTGTAAGAATGGAGCCTAATGGAAATCGGGAAAACTCATTGCCTGTAAGAATGGAGCCTAATGGAAATCGGGAAAACTCATTGCCTGTAAGAATGGAGCCTAATGGAAATCGGGAAAACTCATTGCCTGTAAGAATGGAGCCTAATGGAAATCGGGAAAACTCATTGCCTGTAAGAATGGAGCCTAATGGAAATCGGGAAAACTCATTGCCTGTAAGAATGGAGCCTAATGGAAATCGGGAAAACTCATTGCCTGTAAGAATGGAGCCTAATGGAAATCGGGAAAACTCATTGCCTGTAAGAATGGAGCCTAATGGAAATCGGGAAAACTCATTGCCTGTAAGAATGGAGCCTAATGGAAATCGGGAAAACTCATTGCCTGTAAGAATGGAGCCTAATGGAAATCGGGAAAACTCATTGCCTGTAAGAATGGAGCCTAATGGAAATCGGGAAAACTCATTGCCTGTAAGAATGGAGCCTAATGGAAATCGGGAAAACTCATTGCCTGTAAGAATGGAGCCTAATGGAAATCGGGAAAACTCATTGCCTGTAAGAATGGAGCCTAATGGAAATCGGGAAAACTCATTGCCTGTAAGAATGGAGCCTAATGGAAATCGGGAAAACTCATTGCCTGTAAGAATGGAGCCTAATGGAAATCGGGAAAACTCATTGCCTGTAAGAATGGAGCCTAATGGAAATCGGGAAAACTCATTGCCTGTAAGAATGGAGCCTAATGGAAATCGGGAAAACTCATTGCCTGTAAGAATGGAGCCTAATGGAAATCGGGAAAACTCATTGCCTGTAAGAATGGAGCCTAATGGAAATCGGGAAAACTCATTGCCTGTAAGAATGGAGCCTAATGGAAATCGGGAAAACTCATTGCCTGTAAGAATGGAGCCTAATGGAAATCGGGAAAACTCATTGCCTGTAAGAATGGAGCCTAATGGAAATCGGGAAAACTCATTGCCTGTAAGAATGGAGCCTAATGGAAATCGGGAAAACTCATTGCCGGCCCTGCCCCCACGTTGGAATCTTATGCCTGATCCTGTGAGCACATGACTCTTCTGTGCCAAGTACATTGCCTCATTCTCTTCTTTAGAAGAGGTATAACTAGTGTTACCATATTTTGAGGGACCCAAACCGGGACCCACCCACCCTATTTTTTCCCCCCGCCAATTTTTTATTTTATTTTCTGACCCTGTCACTGGTTTGGGGTTTGTTTGTTTGTTTTTGTATTTCCGCACCATTTTTGTTGCTGCTGTTGCCCCTGCTGTGCCCCCTGTTGTTGTTGTTGCCGCAGCCGCTAGGCTGGGGGCTGGGTGCTTCAGCTCGACGCTTCAGCCTTGCTTGGTTCCCAGCTGGGAAACGGGCCAGGCCGAAGCGTCCAGCCACGCCATGCGCATATGCGGCTGGATGCTTTGGACTTGCCTGGGTCCTGGTGTCTTGCCGCCGTGACCGGGTCTCTTCGCGAAGTGAGAAGAAGCCCGTTCACAACGGCAAGACTCCGGGATGGCACCATATGCCCTGGGACAGTACCCAAGAATCTGGGTCTGTTCCGGCCATTCTGGGACGTATGGTAAGCCTAGGTATAAGTATATCCTTTGGCATGGATGCAGGGATTTGAAATGAATGAATAAGCTTTTGTACATGAAGGATGTGCTTTGGATCTCCAAGAAATCACTGGATTGACATATTGCAGGAGAGGCCAAGTGGTATTTGCTGACGATAGCCGTTAATCCGCCAGTGAGTAAGAGTAAAGGACATCATATTATGGCGAGAGATAAGAAATATCCTATAATTAAACAAAGTAGAAAGGCCTTGCTTAAGTGCTGAACAATTTAATATTTTTGCAAGAAACCTGTTCTTTTTGCTGTCCAATATTGAACTAGTTTCTTAATCCCTAATTAAAGTGTCACTTTCATAACCTACAGGAACTTTAATTCTGTTAACCGGTGATATACCATTAGAAATTGCTTCTTGCCGGCAGGCCTGTGTTGTTACTCTGGTTTTAATTTTCAAATCATTGTTCATTGTGTCTTCCTCAAAAATATTTTAATTCTTTTTTAGGATATTTTCATCGCTAATGCTTGTTCTAGAAGTTTTCACCTCGTAGCAGTTTTCACCTTGTATCAATTTAAACAATTAATTCCTCAAAGGCTCTTTTTTTGTCGATGATTGCTGTTTTTCTTTTCTCTACTTTGCTGGGATGTGTTTTTAGAAAAGTGTTAAATGCTGTTGAGTTCGCGGGCATGTCACTTCATTGTGTGAGAAGTTATTTTTGAACTGATAATAAATAGAATACGTTTCTATTTATTATCAGTTCAAAAATAACTTCTAATACCATGGGAAACATATACAGCAACAGAAGCTGAATTTCCACTTTGCGGGGCTTCATCAATACAAGACTTTATCCAGTGCATTGTACATGAAAGGGAGCATGGTACTTTTGACATTTAAACAGCACAGTATAAGAACACCATTGTTATCAATTAAGGAATTATAATGGGGCAGTCAATGTAGACAATACTGACCTAGATGGAGCAGGAGTCTGACTCAGTACAAGGCAAGGCATTCCATTGACATCATGAGATGGCTTAGGACAGGTGTTCCCAACCTGTGCTATGTGTACCCTAGGGGTACGTGATCAGCAGGCTGGGGGTACACGAGACGCTGCACGTTATCAGCTGCTGCAATCAGCTGCAATACAGCGATCAGGGCTGTAGCCTTTTTTCCAGGTTGCGGCGCGATCGGGATGACCCAGCCGTGCCGCAACCCGGAAAAAAATCGCTTTAGTTGCTGCCCGTTATCAGCTGCTGCGATCAGCAGCTGATAACGGGCAGCGACTAAAGTGGTTTTTTTCCGGGTTGCGGCGCGGCTGGGTCATCCCGATCGCGCCACAACCTGGAAAAAAAGGCTACAGCCCTGCCGATTCGGTAAGGCTGTAGCCTTTCCCTCTAGGTTGCGGTGTGGGCAGGAGGACTCACCCGCGCCGCAACCCAGAAATAACCCAATTTATCAGGGGTTACGCGGGGTTACATGGGGGCAGCAAGTCCAGGGGCTAGGTGGGGCAACTGGAGGCCTGCGTAGGGGGTACGTGGGCCTCCAGAGGTTGGGAACCCCTGGCTTAGGATGTTGCAACTGAATAAGTTGGCACAAACAGAAAACTTCATATGTGCCACGGAGGTGTTGCCATGAAAGCCAATAATGCAGTACCAAAAAATGATAGAGAGAGGCTATGATGGGGCAGTACAAATGAACACTTAATCTGTGAAACTCCTTTCCACAGGTTGTGGTGATGGCACCTGGCCTAGATGCCTTTAAAAGGGAATTGGACGGATTTATGAAGGAAAAGTCCGCCACAGATTACAAGCCATGATGGAGATGAGCAATCTCCTGGCTTTACTAATAGGCTATCTCTTAATGCCAGATGCAAGGGAGTGGCAACAGGATACAGGTATCTTGTTGTCTTTTGTGCTCCCAGAGGCATCTGGTGGGGTCACTGTGAGATACAGGAAGCTGGACTAGATGGGCCTTTGGCCTGATCCAGCAGCAGGGCTCTTCTTATGTTCTTATGTTAACACTGATGTGCAGCCATACCCAGTCTGTCTTGGAATATGTAGATACTTTTGAAATCTGGTTACTTTGGAGGACGCCCTCTCTTTCCCTAACTTGCCATGTTGGAAGATAGCAAAGATGGCTCCTGGTGGGCCACTGACGAGATCTTCTGCTGTAGTAGCATCCTGGCCACATGTTTTTAGCAGTGCCTGGGACACTGGAAACCATGAGACAAATAGCTCTCGCGGCGAAGTCCACTCTAAACTTCTAGTGCTGTAGCGAGCGCTCTGGTGCTGGAAGCTGTCGCAAATGTGCCGTAAGGCACGTTTGCACCTACATTAGAGTAAGGGAGGCCAGCGCAAGGCCAGCCTCCCTCACTCTGCCACCAGGATGACCATGCGGGCGCCGGAGACAGGTAAGGCTCCCGCGGACGGGCGCATGGCCAGTCCGGGCAACGAGGGAGGGGAGCCATTGGGCGAGCCGGCCCAGGAGGGGGCGGGGATGACATCGTCCATATCCCCGTCCCTGCCGGGCCAGCTCGGCCATTACACGGACAGCCTCCTACTTCCACCAGCTATTTAGCTGGCGGAAATCCGAGGAGGCTGAGAGGGCCGGCCCCGGTTTACATCCAGGGAAGGGGACGAATGTCCCCTTCCCCGAGTAGACCTCTGGCTGGCTGCATGGCAGGCCACAGCATGGGATGGGATCTGTGAATTTGGCTGCCCTACTTTTCATGGGCAGTGCCTATGCTATGGTTAAGAATTTGTCTTTGGCAGTCTTATTTATTGGATTGGAGATATATATTATTTATTTGATCTCATTCCAAAGGTGCAGGGTAGATAACTTCAACATGCACCGAGGGCAAAGAAAAGGAACTCATCCATTGCAAATTCTATGAAGGCTCAAAATACCGTACATTTTGCATTGTAGTAACAAAACTTGAATTTTGCAAGTAACATTTTACCACTGAAATCTGTAATTAACCATTATATTTTGAATTTCACCCTGTAACCAGACTTCTGAAATTGAAATGTAAGATTATACATTCCTAAGATTTCGAGATTTCTCAATTAATGAGAAACTTTGAGTGCTCCGAGTTCAAATCAAATTCTGTTTTGAATTTGTTTCAATCCTGTGCAGGTGATAGGTATGTTCTGTCATTCACTCACACTTGTACACACTTGGACTGAGCAGCGACAGTGCAATCTTATGTATGTTTACTTGGAAATAAATCCCACTGTGTTCAATGGGGTTTATGCCCAGGTGTGAAAGGCAAAGTGTGTCTAAAATTGCAGCCATAGTCTATTGACATTCTTAGCATCTGTTCTAGAAGGCATCAAAATTAGATCTTTCTCCCTTCACTGCTTTTGTTTTAAAATTATTATTTTACAAAGATGTACATTCAATTAAGAGTGATGACAGAAAATTTGCTGGTAATTTTCTCTGCTGCCAAACGTTTTCTTCTTTCTGCTCTCTGACCTTTAGAGAAAATTACCATGCAACTTGAAAGCACAATGGAGAGCATTTAAAACTATTATCTACACAAAACCTCCTATTTACTTTTTCTTTTAAAAATGCTCAGGTATTCAGTGTTGCAATTATGCAGACAAGTCTTGCAGTCATAATTGGAAGACAAAAGAGAAATGGAGCATCCCACCCTTTTAGAACTAAATGATCAAAACTACAAACAGCCATCATGTTAGGCATGATGCAAAAGGCTGTCCAGTGCCGGCCCATCCATGAGGCCAACTGAAACAGTTGCCTCAGGCAGCAGATTGGTAGGGGATGCCCATCTCCTTTCCTGCACTGCTCTTCCCACTCCCTGGATTGGAAGAGGAAGTGCTAAGCTAGAACATTGGAGAGTAGCAGGAGCAGAGACTGGCACATCATTGGGTAAAGGGGGCAGCATTTGGGCAGCTGCCTCAGGTATCTGGAGATATTGGACCGCCCCTGAGGCTGCCTGAATTAATATTTGCAAAAATTAGTATCATATTGAACTTGTGGCACCTGTTGTATTCACATTTACCGTTGTCTTCAGAATTCGCAGCTGCAGACTCTGGTGGTGGTAATTAGCAAATACTAGTATTGGATTTCAAGTACATTCAGATCACATCATACATACGGTAACTTTAACTTGCATGAATTCAAGTATACATACTCAGAAAAAAAAGACCAGGAGAAAAACAATTTAAATAGTTCTGACGATTCTGCCTGCCATTCAACCTATTAAGTACTGTATCTACTCCTCAGTGAACCTGAGATGGGAGAATGAATCTACTGGTCCATCAGTTGTCTCAGTTTGTGTGTGTATCTTGTAGTGTGATTTTAATTTTTAAAGAGACAATACATATTTTTCAAATTTAAGGTAGTTTTGACTATAAGACCTTTTTATTCAGGATCACATTTGATAGCTGACAGGATGGACTGGCGTTTTAATTAATGTTATTTTTAATTGTATTTATACGATCCATTGGGGTTTTAGTCTTGTTTTTAATATTTGATTATTATATGTTTTAAATTTCTAAGCTGCCTTGATGGCCCTTACTGGGAGAAAGGTGGGGTAGAAATTAAATAAATATGCGATTATCCCCTTATACACTGATTTCAGAACCCTCATGCAAGATGCAACCACCTGATTGTATTTTGAATATGATATTCAGATAAACCCATGCTTCGTATTTGATGCTTGATAGTGAGCGTTTGATAATTGATTCACTATCAGTTATTGGCATTTCTTGGTTGATATTATATTAGTGCACTGTTGAACTTCATTTTTCCTGGAAAATCTGCCATTAGAAGAGTACAAAAAACCCTAGCTTCAGCTGTTTTGCAGATTTTTTTTAATACATGTTGGCAACCATGCTTCTCCCTCCTCCCCCTTCTGGCCTATCTACTTCTGGTCTGGCACCATCTCTTTCTTGAAAGCACATTAGTTGCACTCTTTGTTTAGCCCCATTGCCATGATGTTCATGCTAATACATGTTAAGACTCTCTTTAAACAAACAGACCTATCTCCTTGCTGTGTGCTGATGTGCGTAAAATACTAGCTTTCAAAACAGTCACCGAATTAAGACTCTTTCTGAACTCATTACAGTACTGTGTACTAACGTGCATGCTAATGGAAAATAAAATATTCTTTTCAAGACTGACACTGTACGTTTATGCACATTAAAGTATTTTTAAACCATGTTGCTATGGAAGTTCATGAATGCCTGGATTTTATATATATATTTAATCCCTCTTCCTCATGTTCCTGTTCCGAAAATATAACTCAAATGGGGGGGGCACCTTTCAAGGGACATGTTAATATTCACGAATTTCCAGTCCCACCATTCAGTTGAGCACTAGCTGAAGTCCTATGATAGACAGTGGTGTTTGGGAAATGTAGAGAAGAGGAAAACTCCAGTTTCTTCTTTAAAAAAGTATGGCTTAGAAGAGCTTCACCTGAGTCCTTTGTCAAGGATTTACATATTTGGAAACGCTGTGTATATTTTGGAATTAATGAGTTCCATCTGTTTATGAGCCGGGATCATGCTAAACCAGTGCTTTCATCTCAAGGGGGCTCTACAGCATGATCCTAGGCACGTTTTCTCATAAATATGTCCGACGGCATTTAGTGGGACTTAAACTGCAGTGGGTTAAACCGCTGAACCATGAGCTGTCAATCGAAAGGTCGGCAGTTCGAATCCGTGACGGGGTGAGCTCTCGTTGCTTGGCCAGCTCCTGCCAACCTAGCAGTTCTAAAGCATGTTAATGCGAGTAGATAAATAGATACCACTTGCGGGAAGGTAAACAGCGCTCCGTGTTCCAGCCACATACTACGCGCTGCGGCAAGGAGAGTCACGCCGGCCACATGACCACGGAGGCGTCTTCGGACAACACTGGCTCTTTGGCTTTGAAATGGGGATGAACACCACACCCTAGAGTCGGACACGACTGGACTTAATTGTCAGGGGTCACCTTTACCTTTATTCCCAAATCAATGTTCATAGGATCACAGCACAATTCTATGTATTTTTCTCAGAAGTAAGTTCCACTGGAGTATGTTTAAGTCAGACCTGTAGTCTATTTTTTTCTGAAACAATAGTTCCATTACTGCATCTCAGTTGGATTGAAACTGGGAGGAGTTTCCAAAGCAGTTTGAGATGTGGCATGGACTTCAGTTATTCAAATGGGGGGGGGAGCTAAAAATCCACTGGGTTTGTGCAAGTCCCTTGTATAAGCTCCAGAAGCCATTGCCATGGTATTAGTTTACCACACAGAGAGCGCACAATAGGCTGGTTCAGATGATACTTCACCTATCCCTCTGTTTTAATATTTATTTAATTTTATATTGAATTTTTAATTGAATTTTAATATATATTTAATTTTATTAATATACTACAAAACAAAACAATACAACATATTACAAAAGATTACAGCAAGCGCGAAGCAGTAAGTCCTACTTATATACTATTATTAGGCTTACCATATCCAAAGGGGGACAGGGTGCCTACATCTTTAACCATTGTAAAAAGAGGGAATTTGGGCAGGTGCAACTTGTTGCACCCTTCCATTATGAGCTGCACCTGCCTAAATTCCCTCTTTTTACAATGGTTAAAGGTGTAGGCACCCTGTTCCCCTTTGGATATGGTAAGCCTAACTATTATATATTTTTTACTTATAATATCTTGTTGTTGTTGTTGTTCAGTCGTTAAGTCGTGTCTGACCCTTCGTGATCCCATGAACCATATCCCGCCAGGCCTTCCTGTCCTCCACTATCTTCCTGAGTTCGCTCATGTTCATGTTCGTTGCATCGGTGATGCTGTCTAACCATCTCATCCTTGGCCTTCCCCTTCTCCTTTTGCCTTCAATCTTTCCCAGCATCAGAGTCTTCTCCAGAGAGTCCTCTCTTCGCATTAGGTGGCCAAAATATTTGAGCTTCAGCCTCAGTACCTGTCCTTCCAGGGAACAGTCAGGGTTGATTTCATTTAGGATTGACTGATTTGATCTCCTAGCAGTCCAAGGGACTCTCAGGAGTCTTCTCCAGCACCACAGTTCGAAAGCATCTATTCTTCGGCGCTCAGCCTTCCTTATGGTCGAACTCTCGCAACCATACATTGCTACTGGGAACACCATCGCCCTGACTATGCGAACTTTTGTTGGCATGGTGATATCTCTGCTTTTTATTATTATGCTGTCTAAGTTTGCCATAGCTTTCCTTCCAAGGAGTAAGCGTCTTTTAATTTCATGGCTGCTGTCTCCGTCTGCAGTGATCTTGGAGCCCAGAAAAGTAAAATCTGTTACTGCTTCCATTTCTGCCCCTTCTATTTACCAGGTATTGATGGGACCAGATGCCATGATCTTAGTTTTATTAATGTTGAGTTTCAAGCCAACGTTTGCACTCTCCTCGTTCACCCTCATCAAGAGGCTCTTTAGTTCTTCTTCACTTTCTGCCATTAGGGTGGTATCGTCTGCATATCTGAGGTTGTTGATATTTCTCCCGGCAATCTTGATTCCGGCTTGCGATTCATTCAGCCCTGCATTTCTCATAATGTACTCTGCATATAAGTTAAATAGGCAGGGTGACAATATACAGCCTTGCCGTACTCCCTTCCCAAATTTGAACCAGTCGGTTGTTCCATGGCCGGTCCGAACTGTTGCTTCTTGACCTGCATACAGGTTTCTCAGGAGACAGGTAAGGTGGTCTGGTACCCCCATCTCTTTAAGAATTTGCCACAGTTTGTTGTGATCCACACAATCAAAGGCTTTTGCGTAGTCAATGAAGCAGAAGTAGGTGTTTTTTTGGAACTCTCGTGCCTTCTCCATGATCCAGCGCATGTTGGCAATTTGAACCCTTTTCCAATCCTTTGGCCACTGCTGAGTTTTCCAAATTTGTTGGCATATTGAGTGCAGCACTTTCACAGCATCATCATTTAGGATTTTAAGTAGCTCAGCTGGGATATTATCATCTCCGCTAGCTTTGTTGTTAGTAATGCTACCTAAGGCCCACTTGACTTCACTCTCTAGGATGTCCGGCTCTGGGTCAGTGACCACACCAGCGTGGTCATCAGGAACATTAAGATCTTTCTTGTATAGTTCTTCTGTGTATTCTTGCCATCTCTACTTAATCTCTTCTGCTTCTGTTAGGTCTCTGCCTTTTTTATCCTTTATCATGCCCATCTTTGCACAAAACGTTCTCTTGATATCTCCAATTTTCTTGAAGAGATCTCTAGTCCTCCCCATTCTGTTGTTTTCCTCGATTTCCTTGCATTGTTCATTTAAGAAGGCCTTCTTATCTCTCCTTGCTATTCTCTGGAACTCTGCATTCAGTTGTTTATATCTTTCCCTTTCACCCTTGCTTTTCACATTCCTTCTTTCCACAGCTATTTGTAAAGCCTCATCTGACAGCCACTTTGCTTTCTTGCATTTCTTTTTCTTTGGGATGGTTTTAGTTGCTGCTTCCTGTAAAATGTTACGAACTTCCGTCCATAGTTCTTCAGGCACTCTGTCTACCAGGTCTAATGCCCTAAATCTATTCTTCACCTCCACTGTATACTCATAAGGGATATGATTTAGGTCATATCTGACTGGTCTAGTGGTGTTCCCTACATTCTTCAATTTAAGCCTGAATTTTGCAATAAGAAGCTCATGATCTGAGCCACAGTCAGCTCCAGGTCTTGTTTTTACTGACTGTATAGAGCTTCTCCATCTTTGGCTGCAAAGCACATAATCTATCTGGTTTCGGTATTGACCATCTGGTGATGTCCATGTGTAGAGTCGCCGCTTGTGTTGTTGGAAAAGAGTGTTTGCTATGACCAGCGTGTTCTCTTGACAGAACTCCGTTAGCCTTTGCCCTGCTTCATTTTGCGCTCCAAGGCCAAACTTGCCTGTTGTTCCATTTATTTCTTGATTTCCTACTTTAGCATTCCAGTCTCCTATGATGTAAAGGACATCTTTTTTGGGTGCTAGTTCTAGAAGGCCCAGCGGGAGTGTATCCCACAAAGGAGGAAGGGCTCAACCAAGTCCAGGAGGGTGCCGGAATGGCTAACATGCACAGTTAAGGAGGCTGTAAAAGGCAAGAAAGCTTCCTTCCGTAAATGGAAGTCTTGCCCTAGTGAGGAAAATAAACAGGAGCACAAACTGTGGCAAAAGAAATGTAAAAAGATGATACGGGAGGCCAAGCAAGACTTTGAGGAACGTATGGCAGGCAACATAAAAGGGAATAATAAAAGCTTCTTCAAATATGTTAGAAGCAGGAAACCTGCCAGGGAAACAGTTGGTCCGCTGGATGGTGAGGGAGAGAAGGGGTGATAAAAGGGGACTTGGAGACTGCAGAGAAATTAAATGAGTTCTTTGCATCTGTCTTCACGGCAGAAGACCTCGGGCAAATACCGCTGCCGGAATGGTCTCCCCTGACTAAAGAATTAAGTCAAATAGAGGTTAAAAGAGAAGACGTCTCAGACTTAATTGACAAAATAAAGATCAATAAATCACCAGGCCCGGATGGCATCCACCCAAGAGTTCTGAAGGAACTCAAGAATGAAGTTGCTGACCTCTTGACCCAAATATGCAACTTGTCCCTTAAAACGGCCACTGTGCCAGAGGATTAGAGGATAGCTAATGTCACGCCAATCTTTAAAAAAGGAAGGAGGGGGGACCCGCGAAACTACAGGCCGGTCAGCCTAACATCTGTTCCAGGGAAGATGGTGGAAAGTCTCATTAAGGATAAAATCTTAAAATACATAGAAGAACAAGCTCTGCTGAGGGAGAGTCAGCATGGCTTCTGCAAGGGGAAGTCTTGCCTCACAAACCTGTTAGAATTTTTTGAAAAGGTCAACAGGCATGTGGATGCGAGCGAACCCGTGGATATTATATATCTGGATTTTCAGAAGGCGTTTGACACGGTCCCTCATGAAAGGCTCCTGAGAAAACTCCACAGTCAGGGAATAAGAGGGCAGGTCCTCTTGTGGATTAGGAACTGGTTGAAGACCAGGAAACAGCGAGTGGGAGTCAATGGGCAATTTTCACAATGGCGAGAGGTGAAAAGCGGTGTGCCCCAAGGATCGGTCTTGGGACAGGTGCTTTTCAACTTATTCATAAATGACCTGGAGTCGGGGATAGGCAGTGAGGTGGCCAAGTTTGCAGATGACACTAAACTTTTCCGGGTGGTGAAGACCAGCAGGGATTGTGAAGAGCTCCAGAAGGATCTCTCCAAACTGGGAGAATGGGCAGCAAAATGGCAGATGCGCTTCAATGTAAGTAAGTGCAAAGTGATGCACATTGGGGCAAGAAACCAAAATTTCACATATACGCTAATGGGTTCTGAGTTGTCTGTGACGGATCAAGAGAGAGATCTTGGGGTGCTGGTGGACAGGTCGATGAAAGTGTCGACCCAGTGTGCGGAGGCTGTGAAGAAGGCCAATTCCATGCTCGGGATCATTAAAAAAGGGATTGAGAATAAAACGGCCAATATCATTCTGCCTTTGTACAAATTGATGGTAAGGCCACATCTGGAGTATTGTGTCCAGTTCTGGTCACCACACCTCAAAAAGGATATAGTTGAATTGGAAAAGGTGCAGAAGAGAGCGACCAGAATGAGGAAAGGCTACAGCGTCTGGGGCTTTTCAGTCTAGAAAAAAGGTGCCTGAGGGGGGACATGATTGAGACTTATAAAATTATGCATGGGATGGAGAGAGTGGATAGAGGGAAATTCTTCTCCCTCTCGCACAACACCAGAACCAGGGGACATGTACTAAAATTGAGTGGAGGGAGAGTTAGAACAGACAAAAGAAAATATTTCTTTACCCAGTGTGTAATTCATCTGTGGAACTCCTTGCCACAGGATGTGGTGATGGCATCTGGCCTAGATGCCTTTAAAAGGGGTTTGGACAGATTCATGGAGGAAAAGACCATCACAGGTTACAAGCCATAAGCAACCTCCTGGTTTTTAGAAGTGGGTTTTCTCTGTGCCAGGTGCAAGGGAGTGTCAACGGGAAACAGGTTTTCTTGTTGTCTTGTGCTCCCTGAGGCATCTGGTGGGGCCACTGTGTGACACAGGAAGCTGGACTAGATGGGCTTTTGGCCTGATCCAGCAGGGCTCTTCTTATGTTCTTATGTAAGGTGTTGTAGGTCTTCATAGAACCGGTCAACTTCATCTTCTTCGGCATCAGTGGTTGGGGCATACACTTGGATTACTGTAATGTTGAATAGTTTGCCTTGGATTGGAACTGAAATCATTCTGTCGTTTTTGAGGTTGCACCCCAATACTGCCTTTCCCACTCTTTTATTGACTATGAGGGCTACTCCATTTCTTCTAAGGGATTCATGCCCACAGTAGTAGATATGATGGTCACCTGACTTGAATTCGCCCATGCCTGTCCATTTTAGTTCGCTGATTCCCAAGATGTCAATGTTCAATCTTATCATCTCATTTTTGACCACATCCAGCTTGCCTTGATTCATAGACCTCACACTCCATGTTCTTAAGCAGTATTGCTCCTTGCAGCATTGGATTTTCCTTTCGACCTCAGTTTCCTATAAAAGTTCGTAACAGACTGGAAGGCCCTCTCTTCACTTCCTCCTGGACTGGTACTGGTGAGCTCTCTATCTTGTTTCCCTTCCCCCCCCAGTTTGCCGCCTCCCTCTCTCTTGCAACCCCCCTCCCTTCTCTTTGCATTACCCCTCAGTTAATCACTGATTTGGTTCCTGAACCCAGCTTGTTCAGAACCTTAGAATCATTTTATTCCCCCCCTTCTCCTCCTATCCCCCACTCTTAATTTGACTTCTCAGTCATTCCTACAGACTGCTAGTCCTACTTTTCATTCAATGCTACAGCATTGCAAGCCAAGGTGAACTCCAGCAAGAACCCTGCTAAATCTCAGTACCTAAGTTCCTAGTTCTTTTATGCTTTGGGAGTATGATTGAAGTGATGCATATTGAACTGTATTTACTTTTCGTATGATTCTTGCCTGAACTATTTAGTAAATATTGGAAAGCAACCACGTGTGTTCTCAATATTATTTAAAAACGGAATTCTGTGAAGCTGAAGAGGCTGATTGAAGTCCTATCCAAACCGGCCCAACCTTACCTAAAAGGACAATTTAACTAAAGATGGTTGCCAGCTAAGGTCACAGTTCTTCTAAACTGAGTTTCTGGGACATTCCAAGATCACTGGTGTGGCAGCTTGCCTATAGTCAAGTAAAAATTTCTCGTTTGGCTGCTTCCCTGTAGCCATTGAACCTACACAGATTACCAAACTACCAAGGTCAGTGTGTATCAATCTTCCAAGTGGTAAAAAGAACACTTATATCACCCATCATCGCCAATCAATATGTGGTAAAATGGCCACCTCTGTGGGGTCAAAAGGTCACAACCATCCATGTGTGAACTAGCCCAAAGTTAGTGCAACATGTCTGATAGAAATAGCCAATAGTGGAGGAAGCGATGGGGGGGGCGAGTGGGCTGCGGCGGGGTCCAAAAAGCGCTCCACCGTGGTGTTTGAATATGGCCGCGCAGCTTGCATGATCAGCCCACCCGCCTACCTGGGCTCCTAGAGCTCCGAATCTGATGAAAAAATGCTGAGCGGGTGGTGGTTTCTCGACACAACGGGGCAGGGCAGGGATGCCACTGGTGGGGGCGGGACTTGTTCCGTTCCGCGCAGGGGGGAGGGTGCCAGAGAGGCTAGCTAAGCCTCTGGAAATAGCTGAGGATTGTGTACATTATACTATGTATTAAGCTACATTAAGCATACTTCATATTAAGCACTGTAGCATGTTAAACGTTCATTGTCCTTTTTACTCTGGTTTCCAAATATTGCTTGATATCTTGAAAGGGAGAGCACACAGAAATCTGTACCCAAAGTGAAGTATGTCAAGGGCCTTACTGCAATGGCTTTATCCTGCAAAAACAAAAACAAAAAAACCACTATTGATTCCATCCTTTACAGAAGTCTTGTACTATTGACTGATTCTGTCCCAGTGTTGTCAGTCATTATAATTATTGATTTTTCCAGTCACAATAAAGTTATTAAGCCCATGGACCACTACAAATCAAATTAACAGGATACCGGTAGTCCAAACGTGGCATAAAAGCTTAATTTTCAGAGCTATAAATTACAAAGCATAACTGATTGCCTTAGGAAAACCATGACAATTGCTAGCGTTGTCTGCTAAAATCTATTTAACATGTTACAGAGAATTCTGTAGCTGTGTTGGAAACACAGTGCTAATCATTTAATTATGTTCCTGGTGTATTAAATTTTAAATTGGCTCAGCATTTCTGTGAAATTTTCTAAAAATTGCCACTGGTAATACAAACATTTCACTGCGCTGTGATAAACTGTAGCCATAGATATTCTAGACTTCATCCAGAGGTAGAGAATTAAAGTGCTATCCAAGTACAATATGCATTCTTGAGTTATAGCTTTGGTGGCTGAGTTAATCTTCAAGGTACTAAACGCCTGCATTTTTTAATTTTTTTTTTTTGCTGAAACAGAGGAAGAATGGAAATGAAGATGTTTTAAAAGCAATACAAATGCACTGCTACGGAAACAAATGGTTTGATAGCTATCGAGCTTGGTACCCATGCTGAATATAGTCAGTGAGATGGTTCCAGGATTTGGTGAGCTAGCTGAACAGTTTGCTAAACTTCTAGTGCAGGGGTTCTCAACCTCTTACCTGCTGCGTACCACCTCCAGCGACGATCTCCCTCCGCGTACCACCGGAAGTAAGTGCCAATGACATCATCGGCACTTAGCTCCAAGTTTTCCCTGTCTGGAGCCCTGCAAAGATAAGCTAAGGGGCTCGGGCAGGTGGGAGGGCCTTTCCCCAGCCTGGAAACCCACTGCCCTGATCCAGAGTCCTCGAACCGGTGCCTCGAGCTGCATCTTGTGTTTTTAGATTAGTTGTGGGCCCTCTCCATAAACATATATGAAATAAATATGTGTGAGAGACAGAAATGCGAGCCGTTAGCAGTGGCATATTTCACAGTTTGTCACTGAGTTCTGTCTATCTGCCCTCACTTCACCAGCACTCCTTGCCCCCTATGTTTCTTAGGATGCTGTATCTAAGTCTGCCTTCTTTGGTCAGTCCCAGCACTGCGAGTCCCACTAAAGCTCTGTCTCTGTTTACCTTATTCTTTTTTCGCTAAACGGGACCTCAGAAGATACAGATCCAATCTTGGTTTTGCTCGTAGGTGACCAGAATACCTCTCCCATGACTAGGAAAACTCACCTCATCACAGGCCGCATGCACGGGGCATTTATTTGTTTGCACACACGCAGATACGATGTTGCTCCTTCGGACCCAGCATATTGCTGAATCAGAAATGTGGAGAATCACGTGTCGAAGTGTGAATGCTCATTGAGTGAATAAGATTGATGGCAGGGGCGAGGTCTGGGTAGGTTCAAGGGAAGGAAATGTTAGAAAGCAAATGCCTCCTTGTAGCTGAGAAGCAGAACTGCAGGGAACAAAGAGTTCAGCTCTTCCCCAAATGCATGGAATGCATCAGAGTCACAAATCTGATTTGACTATTCTAGCATTCGCTTTTCATGCTGCTTATCCTAATTCTCCATGGCAACATATGCCAACATGCATTTCTTCAGGGATGAGTTCTCTGTTTTCTTTTGTAACCTAAACCACAGCAGAGGCATTCTCGACAGTGCTGAGGACAAGGTGCTGGAGGCCCTGGGACAAAAGACCTGTAGTGGGCTTGTCCTGGAGCCTCCATCCACTTCTTGGTGGATGCTACTACTGGTACAAGTAGTGAAGGTTCAGGACCAAGGAGGTCCTCTTATGGGTGTTGGCCAGAGCCCAACCTGTTCAAACCCAATGCCATTCCTGACTCTTGCCTTGATGGAAAGGTATGTCTTGCACAATATGGAGCACATTGACACGGCTTGGCTAGAAGAAGTAATGTTCCCACCACACCTATAAATCTATGTTGGATCTACCCTTTCCAATCCAAGTACGGTTTGACACCTCAAACACCTACACAAAGGAAACAGAACCATTTCACTCACCGTGCAAGCCTGTGCATGACTACTCAGAAGTAAGTCCCTCTGAGTTCAACTGGACTTACTCCCAAGTAAGTGTGTATAGTACCTTTATTGGCATAACACAAAATCCATTAAAAACAGTTTAAAACAAGGACTTTTCAATAAAACCTAGCCTGAAAAAGGAGGTCTACTGACAATAAAAAGTTTACAACATTCCCTACCATCTCAGTCAACCCATCATTTAAAAGATAGGATAATTTTACAGCATCTGAGCAACATGGGTATTTCACAAGTGTAGGGTCCAGTGCGTATAGGATTGCAGCCCTACTTCTCTGTATTTTCCACTGGTTCGAACACTGTAACCAAACGTAAATACTTAGTCATTTGGGGCATCTTCTCCATCTTTATGTCAAGTAAGGTACATTCTGCTGCAGGGAACTGCCTCAGACCTCACTACTACTGAATACAATGACAATGATATAGTAGCCCACAAGGATGGTCTGAAATGGGTTGAGCCTTTCTTATGCATGGGAAAGAAGCAAATCCTTCTGCTTGTAGCAAGAAAACGGATCCCTGTATGTCAATAGGCAAAACATACAGTTGTGTTTCATCTTGGAAAATCCAAATAAAATAAAGAAGGATTACATACCAGTATGTGGAAAGCACAGTTATTTAATGTTTTGCACAATTACATTCACATCCAAAAATGTGCAAATATAGCAGATGTATGATTCAAACATGTTGTCTACATAATTCCATTTCAATTCAAAATCATCTATCTGGTTGTCTAATTGAACGTTTACCAAAATGGTAAGTGGGGGCACACTTATCAGGAACTGATGTTACGACTTCCGGTTGGGAGGAATGGCTGGCTGACAGCTCTGTCGGTTGCTCTACACCGACAGAGCACGTCTGATGGACTTAATTGCTCTACCCCTGGATTAAAAGGGTGTGCGATGAGATAAACCACATATCTTCGGATCGCTCCCATTACTTTCTCGGAGAGCGTAGGCTTTTCGAGTTTGTTTTGGTTTGAGCGTGGAAGAGAGGATCAACATCGAGCTCAAAAAATCAGCCGGAACGTAAGCCAAGCCCTCTCCCGCTTATACTTTTGCTTTGCTTATGCAAGTGGCAAGGAACTGCAATAAGAATTGAAGAAACAAGCTAAGATAACAAGTTAACTTAAGAATAGAAGATTTGTTGTGAAAAGGATATAATTTGAAAGAAAGACAAGATACTACATTAAAAATATTAAGTGACAACATTAAGTAATTTGTTGGTACTTACGGAAGATTGAATTAGCGAAGAAACATTTGGGGGAGATATCTACAAACTGTTGTAACGAGAGAAAGAGACTTGTTTTGCTTTTGAATTGTTTGTTTGGAATGCCTGTGGTTTGAAAATAGAACAAACAATCCCTTCCGGTTTGGAGGTCACCATTGAAGGGATAATTATGTTGGTTGATGTTTGCCGCCTGCACATATTTTAAGAAGTTGAGTCTTTATGGTTTTTGGTTTCTAAAGAGAAGGAAAAGAACTTGAATTGAACAAGTGAAAAAGTGCAATTTGATGAACTTATAAATATGGCTACAAGAAAAAGAGTCAATACATTAGAAAAAAAATCTCCTCCAAGGTCACCTGGACAAGAAAAACCAGTGGAACAACTGGAAGAATGCTTCAAAAGATGGGAACTTAAAATTGATGCCAAATTTGATAAATTTGATGCCAAATTGGGAGCTTTGCAGGAAGAAATTCAAAAGATGAAGGTAGAGATGACGCAGGAATTACGTCAGTTGGATGTTGCTGTAAAAGAAATGAAAGGTGGTTTTCAAGAGATAAATACCAAGATGAAAATACAAGAAGATAAAGTGAAGAATCTTGAAATGGAGAGCTGTAAGATTCAGGATATGCTGGCGTTGGCTGAACAAGAGAGAAAACAGAGTTTCTTACGGTTTCGTACAATTCCAGAACAGCAAGCAGAAGATACAAGAGATAGAATGTTACATATTCTGTCAAAATTCCTACAAATAGATCGAGACGAAATGGATCTGGAGTTGGATAAGGCATATAGAATTAATACAAGATATGCAGCAGTTAAGAAAGTGCCAAGAGATATCTTGGTGCATTTTGTGAGGCAACAAACAAGAGATAAAGTTCTACAGCAACATGCTAAATCGAGACTCAAGGTAGAAGGAGTGCACATTATTGTGCTAAAGGAGATTCCGCTGAGAATTTTGCAGAAAAGGAAAACTTATGCTTTCCTGGTTGAAGTGCTGAAGAAACAGAAGATTGTTTTTAGGTGGGGAAAATTAGAAGGTGTGATTTTTAAACTTCAGGGAAAAACCTACAGATTGGATACAATTCAGAAAGCAAAAGAATTCCTGGAAAGATTCAAGGATGGAAGAGAAGAAGAAGATGATGATGATGGGATGGACGGTGCAATGGCAAGCAGTGAACAGTAAAAATGGATTACAAATTTTTATCATGGAATATTAATGGAGCTAATGCTCCGCAAAAAAGAAAAAGAGTATTCCATTATTTGAAAAAACTTAATCAAGATGTGATTTGCCTTCAAGAAACCCACATAAAAAAGGGAGATACAAAATTTTTGATTCAGAAAAATTTGGGAGAAGAATTTTTTTCAACAAACATCAAGAGTGGTGGACATGCTCCCAAGCAAAGAAGTACTGGACCCAGATTCATAAACAGATTGAGTTGATTTTAAAGATTAAGATTCAAATGAAACCGGAAACTTTTCTGTTGGGTATGTGGGATGATCATGTAGGCGAAAAATTTCAAACTTTGTTTTTATATATGATAGCTGCGGCAAGAATTTTATATGCACAATATTGGAAGAATTCGGAGATACCTTCGTTGGAAGATTGGTGGCTGAAAGTTTTGGATTATGCCGAAATGGACAAACTTACAATTTTAATTAAGGAAAAGTCAGTTAACCTTTTCGTGAATAATTGGAAACCATTTATAGATTTTTTAAGAGAGAGAGAGAGGAACGATGTGATGATATGTGGATTTAATGAATAGATTGTGGGTGTTATTTTGGCTAAGTTGGAAATTATATATAGAAAATAGTGAATAGTATGCTAGTAGGATGTGACGCTTTGTGCTTGCTATAATTTTATGAATTATGTATTGTTTTTATGTTATTATATCAATAAAATATAAATATACCTAAAAAAAAAAAAGGAACTGATGTTACTTCTATGGGGTCTAATGTTCTTTAAATACCTTTTCGTCACTGCCTCATTGCCTTTGTAGTTTATTGTTGCTGAATATGTATGAAGTACAGCTCTCACATGATTATATCCAGAAATGAAGTATTTATGCATTTGTTATAGTTTGTGATGCAGTGCAACTGTAAGCAAAATATGTGTGCACGAAAATATCTGGTGTATGAATAACACTCATAACCAAGATTATGATGGTTCAAAAGGAATCAGTGGAAACTTCATGGGCCAGCTAGATTTTCCATAGAATTTATTGGTTGTTGGCGAAGAAACATATTTGCATATCCCTACTTTAATCCCAATTTACGGCGCAATCCACCGCAAGCCCCCGGTGACGGAACGAGCATTCTGTCGCCGGAAGCTGTCCTGAATGTGCCGTAAAGCACGTTCGCGATGACTCTGGAGTAAGGGAGGCCGGCGCAAGGCTGGCCTCCCTCACTCCAGCGCCGGGATGAGCATGCAGCCGGCAGCAGAAGGTGAGTCCGCCGCCAGCCACATGGGTGGTCCAGCCCGGGAGGGAGGGGGGCCATTGGCCTAGTCGGCCCGGGAGGGGGAGTGGAATGGTGTTCGTCATGTCCCCGCCGGGCCGGCTACGACATTACACGGCCTCCTGTACTTCTGAGGAGGTCTATCCGGCCAGCCCCAGTTTACACTGAGGGAAGGGGATGAATGTTCCCTTCCCCAAGTAGACCTCTGGCCTGGCGCATGCCGGGCAGCCTGGGCTCAGGATCCGGCGGGCGGCCCTAACAGGATTGCACTGTTAGTCAATGAAACTATATCCAGGTATGTGGACTATTGCCTCAGGGTAACAAAAGATTAAAAAAATTAACTTCTTAAAATTAAACTATTTCATTGTATTAAACGTCAGTTAATGGACTGTCCGTAGTTGTAGCAGACCCTCAGAAAATGTAAGGATGAGGGAATATTTTGACTGCAATATAGGGTTGTTGTTTTCCAGGGCACCTATGAAGAGTCTAATACAGGGGTTCTCAACCCTTGGAGGCCCGGGTACCCCCTATCATGATCCAATCCAATTTTCTGAAGTACCCCCTGCTAATTAACTGCTAATTAATTGGATAAATCAATCAATTAATTAATTAGGTAATTAATTGTTAAATTAAAAAGTACTAAACAAATTTAAATGTGAAAAATGTCTTATTTAACTCTCTCTCTCTCTCTCTCTCTCTCTCTCTCTGTGTGTGTGTGTGTATGTGTGTGTGTGTATGTTTGTGTGTGTGAGGGAGAGAGAGACATACATGCAAGGATCTCTTTTTTTCTCCAAGTTACACTTCCCAAAATCAGCTCCTCCCTCCGCCACTCCACCAAAGTACATTTTACAAAGTACAAAGTACAAAAATAAACCCCAAACCAAAATCAGAGAGACAGAAGGGCTCCGAAAATAATTACAATTTAAAATCCATGTTAATTAACACTTAATTAGCTGCTGATGGGGCAGATAAGGGGCAGGGCTTGGCGTAACCCCAGCAAGAGGTCTGCGTACCCCTAGGGGTACCCATACCACAGGTTGAGAACCCCTGGTCTAATCTACAGTAGAAATTCCATGTTGCCTGAGTTTTAGCCACCGCTCCCCCACGAAACAGCAAAAAACGTTACATTCACCTATCATCACCGATTCCCCAGTGCACAGATTGCACTTGATTGTCAAAAGCATCTTGTCTTTTCACAGTAAAGGAGATAGGAGAACAAAACACAGAACCTAATATAAAGACAGGCATTGGCGACGTGATGGTGAGAGGCAAATGAAGAAACCGGCATATGGAGGGGGTGATCAGCAACTTGCACGTATGTCTACATACGAATGCACAGAGTATGGGAAATAAACAAGACCAACTTGAAACTGATTTGAGAGGCATCAGGAAACTTGGTGGGATGAGATTCACGAGTAGTACAAGGGTACAACTTGTTTAAAAGGAACAGAGCTGACAGAAAGGGAGGGGGAGTTGATAACGTCTACACCTGCACAGAGGTGTCGCCAGAAAGGGGGCGGGGGTCGCCGCACCACCACCCCGCCCGCCCGGCGCCCCCTTATTTTTTTAATGTTTTTTTCCGTTTTTTCCCATTTTTTTAAACTATTTCCGTGTTTTTTTAAGTCTTAACGGGTTTTTAAAGTCTTAATGTATGCTTTTGCCCACTTATCTTGTTACTGTAAGGCTCCAGCGACGATCTTCTTCCAGCTCCCGGGCGCTTCTTTTCCCTGCACCCGGGGCGCGAGCTCCTTAAAGGCGCAGAAGGTCACTGGAACAGCTTCGTTGTTCTGTGAAGACTTGCACATGCGCAGAACAACGAAGCTGTTCCAGCCGACCTTCTGCGCCTTTAAGGAGCTCGCGCCCTGGGCGGAAAAAAAACGGAAAAAAACCCGAAACCGGGGGGAGCCCCGCCCCACCCCCTGAGCCCTCTGCCCTCCGCCCTGGGGCCAACCGCACCACCGCCCCATATCAGACGACGCTTCTGCACCTGCACAGGCGTTACCACCCTAATGGCAGAAAGTGAAGAAGAACTAAAGAGCCTCTTGATGAGGGTGAAAGAGGAGAGTGCAAAAGTTGGCTTGAAACTCAACATTAATAAAACTAAGATCATGGCATCTGGTCCCATCAATTCCTGGCAAATAGAAGGGGCAGAAATGGAAGCAGTAACAGATTTTACTTTTTTGGGCTCCAAGATCACTGCAGACGGAGTCAGCAGCCATGAAATTAAAAGACGCTTACTCCTTGGAAGGAAAGCTATGGCAAACTTAGACAGCATAATAAAAAGCAGAGATATCACCATGCCAACAAAAGTTCGTATAGTCAGGGCCATGGTGTTCCCAGTAGCAATGTATGATTGCGAGAGTTGGACCATAAGGAAGGCTGAGCGCCGAAGAATAGATGCTTTTGAACTGTGGTGCTGGAGAAGACTCCTGAGAGTCCCTTGGAGGGACTAGGAGATCAAATCAGTCAATCCTAAATGAAATCAATCCTGACTGTTCCCTGGAAGGACAGATACTGAGGCTGAAGCTCAAATATTTTGGCCACCTAATGCGAAGAGAGGACTCTCTGGAGAAGACTCTGATGCTGGGAAAGACTGAAGGCAAAAGGAGAAGGGGAAAGCAAAGGATGAGATGGTTAGACAGCATCACCGATGCAACAAACATGAAAATGAGCAAACTCAGGAAGATAGTGGAGGACAGGAAGGCCTGGCGGGATGTGGTTCATTTATTTATTTTTTATTTATTTACAATATTTTTATCCCTCCTTTCTCCCCGAAGGGACCCAAGGCGGCTCACAACAACAGATACAACAAATAATCACTCATTTAAAACAATAAAAACAATCCACAAAAGCTAGTAAAAACATCATCTAAAACATCATCTAAAATTAATAAAACCACATCAAATTACAATTAAAACAGAAGCATAAAAAAGCATTAAAAAGCAGCAGCACTCCACCTGTGCAGGATGTTAAAAAGGCAAGGACTCAGAAGGCCTCCTTAAACAGGAATGTTTTCAGGCCTCGCCGGAAGGTCTCCAGTTCATGGGATCATGAAGGGTCGAACACGACTAACGACTGAACAACAACAACAACAACAACAACAACAACAACAACAACAACAACAAACACCTGCACAGAAATCCAGGAATCTGGGTATGGAACCCAGATAGAAAGTGTCTGAGTGAGAATAAAAAGAGAGAAGACTAAGAATGATACCATCATGGGAGTCTACTTTAGTTCATCTGTCCAAGCAGAAGTCGCAGATGATGCTTTCCTGAAATGGATAACCAAGGGTTCTGTAAAACAAGCCATAATAGTAATGGGGGACTTCAGTTATTCTGACATCTGCTGGAAAGCTCACTCGGCTAAGAGTGGGAGGTCCAATAAACTCTTGCTTGCCTTGCGGACAACTGCAGACAACAGGTTGCTATCCTGGACTTAATCCTTACCAACAGGGAAGAATTGGTTGAGGAGGTGAAAGTAACCATGTCAGCTTGGAATTCTTGATATCGAGGGAAAGGAAAGCTATGGATAATCACTTGTATACTCTGGATTTTCAGGGTTAATGGGCCCAGAGAACAAATGCATCATATTCCATGACTAGAAGTGTTAAAGGAAAAAATGGTGCAAGAGAGATATGGGATTTTTTAAAGCAAGGTAGCAAAGGCACAATCGCAAACAGTTCCCACAAAAATAAAAGTTAGGAGACATCTAAGGAAACCATTATAGTTGCACAAAGAGCTTTTAGAAAAACTGAGAAGGAAGAGGAATATTGGACAAGAAGTGGAAGGAGGGTCAGTTAACCATGGAACAATACACAACTATTGCCTGCAGGGATGAAGTCTGGAAGGCTAAGGAACTGCTGAGGTTGGCAAGGGTTTTGATGGTACTATTGTTAGGTGGATTCAAAGCTTGTTGAACAACCATTCCCAGATAGTACTACTAAATTACTCCATGTTCAGGGAGGTATTGAATGGAGTGCCACAGGACTCTGTTTCTCTTCTACAGAAAAAGATTACTAAGTCTAGCATAGTTGAAAGCCAGTGACGTAGACTCGAGTCTATTGACTCAGACTCGAGTCGAACTCAGGTTGCATCAATGACTTGACTCGGACTTGACTCAGCGATTGTAAAAGAATCGAAAGACAGACTCAACTCAAGACTTGGAGCCTTTTATGACAAGTCGAATTTTATTCAGGTTTAAGCCCGTTTTCCTCATTAACTGCGCAATCCTGCCTAGGATTCGGCTGGCGGCCCATGGCCGCCCGCCGGAACTTGTACACCGGCTGCCGGCTAGGAGGTCTACTCAGGGAAGGGGATGCTCGTCCCCTTCCCCAAGTGTAACTGGGGCCAGGCCCTATTGGCCTCCACAGATTTCCGCCAGCAATTTTGCTGGCGGAAGTAGAGGAGGCCATGTAAAGGCTCCGCGCCCAGCGGGGACAGGATTTGGCCGAAGGCTATCCCCTGCCCCCTCCAGGGCCGCCGGGGCCAATGGCCACCCTGCCCGGCGATCCACCCTGCCCACCCGCCGGATCCTAACTTACCTTGGTCTGGCAGCTGGCGGGAACTCCATCGTCAGAGCGGGGAAGGCCGGCCTTCCCTGCTCGAAAGTAGTCGTGAATGTGCTTTACGGCACGTTCGCAACTGCTTCCAATGCTGGAACGCTCGTTCTGGCGCCGGAGCTTTTAATAAGGATTGGGCTGTAAATACATAGGGACTTGCAACTCGCAACCAGAGACTCAAGACTTGGGGGAAAAGACTTGGGGCTTGACTTGAGAATGGGACTGAGACTTGGGACTTGACTTGAGACTTGGAATCAGAGACTTGATCCACATCCCTGTTGAAAGCATCATGAGACATTTGTTGTAGTTGGTTGTAGTGGTTGTAATTAAGCCAATATGAACCTGTGCAGTTACTTTATACTGGTTGATCGCCAATGACTGACTGCAGATTCCCAAGATCTCAGCAGATTCTTTCCTACTGTCTCCCACTCAGTTCCAGTACCGCTGAAAGCCTTTGAATGGGAGATGCAAAGAATGGAACCAGGGACATTAAGTATGCAAAGGATGGGTTCTACTACAGAGCCGTGGGCCTTCCAGAATGGGCAATAGTGGAATTTAAACCTTTTTGATTTGATGCCTCATGTTATGTGCATGTTAATGAATTCCTGTTAATGACTCTAGGACACTGGGGTGTGGCTGGGTTTTAATAAATGATCAATACTTTTTTAAAACTGGAACAGATACACATCAGATCGAGATGTTTGGATTAAGCTGCTTGCCTCCTATTGAAGTCACTGAAGCGTGCATATTTCACAGCTGTATTGGGCGGAGGCTGGAGCTTTGAAGGGTTTCCCTTGTGTTCCGGGCAGGGAGATTGCTGTTAATATGTATTTCCATATATTCTCCTTTGGCCCAATCTGGCTAGAATACAAACCGAGCCAAGCTGATCAACAAGGCATAGAGTGAAATGCAAACAATTGAATTAATATCATCTGACCAAACTAAATGAAAGGGAAAAAAAGCCCACATCTTTGATGCATGTGTTTCATTTTAATTTTTTAAAAACAAACTATAAATTCTTTAATGTTCATTAAACATTAAGGTATAGGGGGCAGCGGGACTCCTTCTGGACTTGGGGTTGGTGAGAGCTCCTCTTGTCTGGGTGATTTCCTGGTTGTTTTTCCCTACCCCTTAAACTGCTATAGAGACACTGGAGGCAATGTTACTGTCTTGTGTTGGGGTTATATTTGTTTAAGTGTGTGTTTGTGTTGTGTGAGCCCTTTCCGGGAAGATGTGTTGGGATGTTCGAGGGAGTAGTGGCGCCACCATAAAAAGTGTAACGGGCCGTGGGCGATATGGCGGTGGGGGCTGGCCTGGCCGTTCCAGGAGAAGGTGGGATGGTCATAGGCAGACCATCCCTCTTTCTAGGCCTTCCCCCAACCCCGGAGCCTGGGGAGCGCCTGGGAGAAACCCCTGTGGCCTTAAACTGCTGCTATTAAATGCCAGGTCGGTTAATAACAAGATCTCCCTCATTCGGGATTTAATCCTGGAGGAGGGTGCCGACCTGGCTTGCATCACGGAGACCTGGTTGGATGCGGCTGGGGGTGTGAACCTTTCCCAGCTGTGTCCGCCGGGATACCGGGTGATGCAGCAGCCGCGGCTACAGGGGCGAGGGGGTGGTGTTGCTGTGGTCTATCGAGATTACATCTCCCTCACCGGATACCCTGTCCCACAGTGTACCGGGTTTGAGTGTCTCCGCATCGTGCTACAGGGGCGAGACAGGATGGGATTGCTGTTGGTGTACCGTCCACCTGGTTGCCCATCGGCTTCCCTACCTGAGCTGACCAGGGTGATCTCGGCGGTGGCACTGGAGTCCCCACGCCTGTTAGTGTTGGGGGACTTCAATGTTCATGCCGAGGCCCCTGTGACAGCGGCGGCTCAGGACTTCATGGCCGCCATGGCGACCATGGGCCTGTCTCAATGGATCAAGGACCCAACGCATGGTGCGGGGCACACATTGAACTTGGTGTTCACTGGTGGGTATGGGGATGGTGATCTGCCCATGGAGGAGATTAAGATCACTCCTCTGTCTTGGACGGATCACTATCTGGTGAGTTTTAGACTGGCAACGTTTAATCACCCCTGCAGAGCTGGGAGACCGAATTGTATGGTCCGCCCTCGGAGACTGATGGATCCGGATGGTTTCCTGAGGGCCCTGGGGGAATTCCCAGCTTCCCGGGTCAGTGATTCATCTGATGCTCTGGCTGCCCTGTGGTATGGGGAGGCAGCTAGAGCCTTGGATCAGATCGCTCCCGAACGGCTACGGCCTTGTCGTCGAGCCAAGGCGGCTCCTTGGTTCACTGAGGAGCTGCGGGCAATGAAACGACTGGGCCGACGCCTAGAGCGACGGTGGAGGAAAACTTGTGATGAATCTGACCGAACACGGGCTAGAGCCCATTTCAGGGCCTACTCCGTGGCGGTGATGGCAGCGAAGAAGGCGTTTTTCTCTGCCACCATTGCGTCTGCGAGTAGCCGGCCAGCGGAGCTCTTTCGAGTTGTCCGGGATCTGCTCCACTCGGCTCCTGTAGCAAGTGAGTTGGAGTGTTCGACGGACCGCTGCAATGAGATCGCACGGCACATTGCAGATAAAATCGCTCAGATTCGCCACGACTTGGACTCTGGTTTAACAGTTCCAGAAGTTGTCCCTACGGCATCTGTCAATTCCATCGTTTTGGATTCTTTTCACCTTATACAGCCTGAGGATGTGGATAGGGTCCTCTGTAGTTTGAGACCGTCTTCCTGCCCGCTTGACCCTTGCCCAGCTTGGCTATTACGATCTGCGCGGGTTGGGCTGGCCGACTGGGTGGAACCTATTGTGAATTCATCTTTGCGGGAGGGAGTGATGCCTAGCATCCTGAAGACTGCAATTGTGCGTCCCCTCCTGAAAAAACCATCTCTGGATTCCTCCAATTTAAATAACTATCGGCCAGTTTCCAATCTGCCTTTTTTGGGTAAGGTGATTGAGCGGGTGGTGGCGTCTCAGCTCCAGGGGATACTAGATGAAACGGAGTATCTGGACCCTTTTCAGTCTGGCTTCAGGCGGGGCTTTGGGACGGAGACAGCCTTGGTCGCCCTGTTGGATGATCTTCGCCGAGGACTGGACAGGGGGAGTGCATCCCTGCTGGTCCTTTTGGACCTCTCAGCGGCTTTCGATACCATCGACCATGGTATCCTTCTGGGCCGATTGGCCGAGTTGGGACTAGGGGGCACTGCTTTGCAGTGGTTCCATTCCTACTTGGCTGACAGGTCCCAGATGGTGATGCTGGGAGATGCCTGTTCGGCGCCCTGCCCTTTACAGTGTGGGGTGCCACAGGGTTCTATTCTGTCTCCCATGCTTTTCAACATCTACATGAAACCGTTGGGAGAGATCATCCGGGGATTTGGAGTTGGGTGTCACCAATATGCTGATGACACCCAACTCTACCTCTCCTTGCCATCTCGCTCCAGGGAGGCTGTGGAAGTCCTAGAGCGCTGCCTGGAGGCGGTTGGGGTCTGGATGAGGGCTAATAGGTTGAGATTGAATCCAGAAAAGACAGAGGTCCTACTGGTCAGGAAAGCTTCGATGCAGGTACTGAGTCATCTGCCTGTTCTGAATGGGGTTGCACTCCCCCTGCAGGAACAGGTGCGCAGCTTGGGAGTACTTCTGGATTCACAGCTCTCCCTGGAAAGCCAGGTGGCGGCTGTGGCCAGGGGTGCGTTTGCCCAGCTTCGGCTGGTGCGCCAGCTGCGGCCGTACTTGAGTCGATCGGACCTGACCACGGTGGTCCACGCCTTAGTGACTTCAAGACTGGATTACTGAGGGGGCGGGGCTGGGACGACGGACCGAAGACGTGATTCCAGGGAGCTCTCTGGAGCCGCGCCGCAAAGCAGTGGAATTCCTTTGATCCAGGCTGGATCGGGACCATCTGCATCAGGAGAGATGTAGATGAGAGATTGGGGAGCAAACTGAGGGAACTGCTCAAGGCGTTGAGCTAGTATCTGCTTGGTATTCCCTTTTCTGTCCCTGCTTTGTCGCAGACATCATCTTGTCTGCTAAGGCTCGCGTTGCCGTCCTCCCGGGCGGGTGGAAAGTTTTACTTTAAAGTAGATCTATTCAACGTACCAGTCCTGCACTGGAGAAAGAGTTGCTCTGCTGATCTGGAGGAGACGTGGTGAGTTGGAAGATGGGAATGATGGAATTAAGGCACTTATAAGATTAAGGGTTAGGGTGGATTTATCCCCCCCCCCCTTATATGGAGGTTGTTTCCGTCTTCTTGGTTCGAATGCAGCGGCTGCTTGTTGAACTGAGGCATATCGAATTACAGAAGAAGCTCCATTTCTCTGAACTAGTCTGAAAAGTTAACCCCTTGTTGCCGGGATGCTGTGGGGAAGTTAATATCTGTGGAGTTGGGGATCCAACCAATTGACTGGAAAGAAGTCTGCTTGAAGTTTCTTTTGGATTGGATTAATGGCTGTCCTGAACCCAGATTGCTTGTGAAGAGGAATATTGGATTATTGGATGGGTCCTTTTCTGGTGCGCATCGGCGCTATATGGATTACAGTTTATTTGGTGCCTTTTGACCTTGGAACTATCTTACAGTCTGGGAAATCTGCCAAGCTGTGTTAACTTGAACCAAGTGGTAACTATGGAGATGTATTATGGTTTGCCCTGCTTGATTATTTGAAGGAGTTTGTGTTTAAAGTGAAGTCTTGAGGTGAACTGTGATTATTGAGTTTGGGATTAGCTTCCAGTTTGGGAAGTGTGTTTTACCAATTCTCAAGTCTTGAGGTGAACTGAACTAAGTATCTCAAGTGAATTATTAAGACAAAGAAGAAGAGATAAGAAGAGGACAATAGAAGGTTTATTGACTTTTTTGTACATTGTTTGTATATTGTTATACTCTATCAGTGATTATAGAGTTTATTAATAGGCTGATTTAAGTAGAAGAGATTGATTGAGATCTTATTAAAGATGGCAGATTCAAAGAGATCTACACCCCCCGTGGGACCCAAAGTGGCTAAAGTGACACAACCCCCCGTCTTAGGGGCTATGTCAACTAATTTAGCAGCGGCAGGTGCCCAAAAGTCAGACATGTCTCAGATGTTGGAACTGTTGAGAGGGATGCAGATGAGTCTTAATGACGTACAGCAGACACAAGAGACAATTATATCAAGTCAGAATAAAGCTTCTGAAGAAAGATCAGAATTATTGGCCCATTTTAAGAAAATGGATGCTACGATGGGTTTGTTGAAGCAACAGGTTGTAGCAAACACAGAAGGAATTAAGGGAATTCAGGATGTCACGCGTGATCTACAGACAAGTTTGGATGAAGTAAGAGACCAGCATGAAGAAGATTTAGAGGAAGTATTCTCATGGTGTGAAGGCTTGGAGACTGCAACTTTGAAACTGGAAATGGAAAGAGCTAGTTTTATGCTCAGAGTACAGAATTTTCCGGAGGATAAGCAAGAAGACCTGCGTCAAGCTTTTATCATTTGGTTGATAGAGGAGTTACAGATTCCGGAGGCGGAAACATTAGAAATTAGAAATAGTATTGATCGTATGTATAGATTGAATACCAAGAAGGCTAAGGATTTGGGTGTCCCAAGAGAAATTATGATCATTTTTCATAGTAAATTTATAAAGAATAAATTGATGGACAGACTTCTGGAGAAACCTAGAGTGCTGGAAGGCCGGACTTTAAGGTTTCTTAAAGAGATTCCTTATAAAATAAGGAGGAAGAGAAGAGATTATGAGGATTTGGTGACAATTTTGAAGAAGAACAATATAAGATTTGGATGGGAGACACCACAAGGTGTTTTCTTTACATACAAGGAGAAAAAAGTAAGGATTACTTCGGTTGAAAGAATGAGAATTTTTTTGAGGAAGAATGGAAAAGATTTGGGAGCTACAGATGAAATTTTATCGGATTCCAATGGGGCAGAAGTTGATAGACAAAGCAGATACAGAGAGGAGGAACAAAGACGAAGAAAAGAGAAAAGAGATATGAAGATGACACAAATTAGAGAAAGTAGAGATTTCTCACAGGATAAATTACCGGAGGAAGAACTTGGCGCAACAGGAGGAGAACCTGCACCACAGAGAGAGTTAAGATCCAGATCACGGATGAGGAAATATTTGGACAGACTTTCAGGTTCAAAGGAACAGAAAGACAAGAGTGTTAGACCTAAAATCAAGAAGTGATGGCTTTTACAAATATGAAGATTTTTTGCAATAATGTGAATGGATTGAATGGCCCTTCGAAAAGAAATAATGTTTATCATCAACTGTTGAAATTGAAAGTAGATGTTATTTGTTTACAAGAGACACATATCAAGAGTGATCATGTTAAATATTTGGAAAAGAAAAAATTGGGTAAAATGTATTGTGCCGCAAATCAATCTAAAAAAAAAAATGGAGTGGTCACATATGTTAATTTGAAATCTGAATCAGAATTAGAATGGAAATCTGAAGATGGAAGGATTTTGATGGTGAAGATACGATATAGTGGGAAAACGATGTTATTAGTGAATTTGTATGCACCAAATGATAAACAGGAAGAATTTTATACTAAATTATCACAAGAAATCAAGCAGAAAGAATTTGATGATTTATGGATTGTGGGAGATTTTAATGCAGTAACTAATCATGAGTTGGACAGGAAATCTTCCAAAACAAAAATGAGAAAGACAGGTCTCCTGCCAAAAGTTTTTTTGGAGATGGTGGAAGAATATCAATTGATTGATTGTTGGAGAACACAGAATTCGGAAAAGAAGAAATTTACATTTTATTCTCATAGACATAATGCTTGGTCACGCATAGATATGTGTTGGAAGACGAGTATAACTCATTTAGATTTTGATTGTCAAATTTTACCGATGACGATTTCTGATCATAGTCCATTATTGATTTCTGTGAATAAGAGGTATAAAAAGATGTTTTGGAGGATGAACACATCCATTTTGAGAGATAAAAGCTTCAAAGAAAAATGTTTAAAAGAGGCTATGGCTTATTTTCAAACTAATGTACAAGATGGAATGAAGATGACAACGGTTTGGGATGCCTTTAAAGCGGTGATTCGAGGAATTATAATAGAATTCACAGTAAGAAAAAGAAAGGAAAAGGAAAAGATAATGAATGAGCTGGTTAAGAAATTGCAAAAGGAAGAGGAACGTTCTCAAAGATCAAAGGGCTCGGTGAAAGACATATTGAAAAAAATTCGAGATCTACAACATCAAATTAGAGTTATCCAAACTGAAGAGATGGAGAAGAAAATAAAATGGGCCAGGCAGAATTTTTTTGAAAATGCTAATAAACCTGGGAGATGGCTGGCCTATAAATTGAAGAAAGAGGCTCAAAAATCAATGATATTGAGTTTGAAAGATAAAAAAGGGAAAGAAATAAATTCTAACGAAGGGCTGAAAAAGATTGTAGTAGATTTTTATTCTGAATTATATAAAGGTAAAAACATTACTGAGGATTTACAGGATCAATTTTTGAGGAAAGTCCAAATACCGGAAATTAGTAAACAAGATTCTGACTTCTTGCAAGAGGATATTACATTAGACGAAGTTAAAGAAGCAATTTTAAGACAAAAAAGTAGTAAATCTCCAGGCCCAGATGGTTTACCTGCGGAACTTTATAAAATGTTGGTGGATGTGGTACAGGTGCCACTACAGACATTGGCTCAGGAGATAGTTCATAGGGGAGAGGTACCGGCGACATGGAAACAGGCAATGATCTCCTTAATTCATAAATCAGATTTGGATAAATCTGATATCAAGAATTATAGACCTATATCTTTATTGAATACGGATTATAAGATTTATGTTTCAATTTTAGCCTGGAGATTGAAAAAGGTATTGATGAATTATATTCATGAAGATCAGTCGGGCTTTCTACCTAAGAGACAATTGAAAAAGAATGTAAGAACTATAATTGATGTCTTAGAGTACTATGAAAATCACCCAGAAAGGAAAGTTGGTTTGATGTTTTTGGATGCTCAAAAGGCCTTTGATAATGTGAATTGGGCTTTTATGTTTAAAGTGATGGAAGTAATGAAATTGGGACCAAAATTTATCAAAATTATCAAGGCTATTTATACACAACAAGAAGCTATGGTAAAAGTGAATGGTAGTCTTACAGAGAAAATACGGATTGAACAAGGTACAAGACAAGGTTGCCCCCTTTCACCTCTTTTGTTTGTATTAACGATAGAGATTTTGAACATTTTAATTAGAAATGATGATAGAGTAAGGGGATTTAAGATTAAAAATCATCATATTAAGTTACAGGCATATGCAGATGATTTGGTTTTTGTATTTGAAGATCCAAAAGAGTCTTTACCGGTACTTAAAGAGGACTTGTCAGAATTTGGTGCTGTGGCTGGTATGGTGGTGAACTACGAGAAGACAAAAATCTTGTTAAAAAATGTCAAACAAAAAGAAGCTGCTGAGATTAAGGAACTGGGATTTCAGGTGGCGGAGAAGATTAAATATTTGGGTGTTAATTTATCTAAAAAAGTCAGTTCTTTGATGGAAGACAATTATATCAAGGTTTTGGAAGCAATTCAACAAGATTTGGAGAGGTGGAAAAATCTGCAATTGTCAATAAGTGGGAAGGTATCAGTTATTAAAATGAATGTATTACCCAAATTGTTATTTCTGTTTCAAACAATACCAATAATTATGAAAAAAACTTTTTTTCTTGAACTGGACAAGATGACATCGAGATTTATTTGGAGTGGCAAGAAACCACGAGTTCGTCTGAAACTATTGCAAGATCAGAAGAAAAGAGCAGGGTTGGCTATACCCAATTGGTTATGTTATTATCAAGCTGCAGCCCTGCAATGGATTCGTGACTGGGTGCTTAAGAGTAAAGAGAACTATGTTATCTTAGAAGCAGAAGGATTACAAGTGGGCTGGCCTGCATTTTTGATGTATGATAAAGCTAAATATTATGCATTTTTTAAAAGACATGGCTTAAGGAAATCTTTGCTTTGGGTTTGGGAGCAGATCAGATATAAGATTTATGATAAAATACCCGGATGGGTAAAACCATTAGAAATAGCTAACAGACCAGATTGGATAAAAGATTCTCAAAACAGACCATATAAAGACTTGCTTGATTCCCAAGGAGAGTTAAGAGATGAGAATCGATTAAGGATGGAAGGTATTATTATGGATACTTGGTTTCAAAACCAGATTAGAAGTAGGATACGAGAAGATCAAAAAATAGGTTTTTATCTGAGTGAAACTGAATTTGATAAGGTATTTTTAAATACTGAGGACAAATATGTAACCAAGATGTATAATTTTTTACTGGACTTTGAGATGGTAGACGAAACAGTTAAAGATGTTACGATATTGTGGGCACAAAATTTAAGACGAGAGATCCATTTACATGAGTGGGAACAGATTTGGAATTCAGGTGTTGAAATGGTTAAAGCTGTTGCATATAAAGAGAATTTATATAAAATGTTTTACAGATGGTATTTAACACCGAAGAAGTTATGTAAGATGTATAAGAATGTTTCAAGTATTTGTTGGAAATGCAACATTTTGGAAGGCTCCTTTTTTCATATGTGGTGGACATGTGCCAAGGCAAAAACATTTTGGAAGATGGTTCATCAGGTTTTGGAAGAGATATTATGTTGCAAGTTGCCGTTTGTACCAGAATTATTTTTATTGAATATGATGTCAGCAATAATATTCCAAAAAGATAAATATATTATTATACATATAGTTACTGCTGCTAGGTTGTTGTATGCTCAGCAGTGGAAAGCTCAGACTATACCAGAGATGGAAGAGTTAATAATTAAGATTTATGATTTGATAGAATTAGATGTCTTAACTGAAAGATTGAGAGATGGAGATGTAAAAAAGAAGATAGAGTGGTGGCAACCATTTTACGATTGGATGAAAAGATAATCATAAAAAAAAGAGAAATTGTTATTGATTATATGATTATATGGATGTGCAGGATGGGCGAGATAGATTAAGATATAGTGAAAATTATTTTATGTAAGAGATTCGTTGAATAGTTATATTATTGGAGAATGTTGTCCGGGTGTTAGTATTCCTATTGTATCTTGTTAGTTTATCCTGGTTGTGATGTACCTGATTGTATCAATTTTGTAGGGTTTTTGATGTTAATTGTTATTTGTTATTTGTTATTTGTTATTTGTTGTCTTTTAAAATAAAAAATACTATATAAAAAAAAAAAGACTGGATTACTGCAACGCGCTCTACGTGGGGCTGCCCTTGAAGACGGTTCGGAAGCTGCAATTAGTGCAGAATGCGGCGGCCCGGGTGGTAGCTGGAGCTAGGCGGTTTGACTCTGTTGAGCCGCTGCTTCAGCGGCTGCACTGGCTGCCCATTCGTTTCCGAGCCCAATTCAAGGTGCTGGTAATGACCTTTAAAGCCCTTCACGGTTTGGGTCCAGGATATCTGAGGGACCGCCTTCTCCCATACATTCCGGCCCGCTCTCTTAGGTCATCTGAGGGGGCTCTCCTGCGTGTACCACCTCTATCGCAAGTTAGGGGAGTGGCAACACGTGGGCGGGCTTTCTCCGCTGTGGCGCCACAACTGTGGAACTCCCTTCCAGGGGATCTGAGAACCACCCCCTCCCTCATGACTTTTCGGCGAGGGCTCAAAACATTTTTGTTTCGTCTCGCGTTTGGGTGATGGGTTGTAACCGCCTCCTGTGTCTCAAGATGCTCTGCCATGCTGCTTTTGTGCTCCCTACTGTTGCCCCCCCAGTGGTTTTTATTGATAGTATTGTTTTTATTGTTTTTAAATTATGTATTTAAACTTTCTGTATTTTAAACTGTTTTTAATTTTTGTTGTAAGCCGCCTTGGGCATTTGCCTCGGCATGGGATAAGGCGGGATATAAATTTTTTAAATAAATAAATAAATAAATAAATAAATATAGAGTCTATCTCAGCATTTTAATATCAAGGCACGTTGAGGGTCTTTCAGCAGCTGCCAATGACATGGGCGAGGGAGGAAGGCAACTCTCTCAAGCCCCTTTCTACTTCGCTTCCAGCTGCCATCAAGCCAACTGTGTAGGACGAACCAGGGACAGCCCACCCATGAGGCTGGGTGAAGCAGCTGTTTTGAGTGGTGTGGGGAGGGACGGCTATTATTGTTAGGTGGATTCAAAGCTTGTTGAACTGTGTCTGTGTCTGTGTCTGTTCGTCCCCTTTCCCCCCGATGTAGAGCGGGAAGTCCCATTGGGCCTCTTCGTATTTCCGCCAGCGAAATAGCTGGTGGAAGTAAGAGGAGGCCGTGTAACTGCCGAGACAGAGATAAGGCGGACGCCATTCCCACCCCCTCCCAGATCAGCTCGGCCAATGGCCCCCTCCCTCGCCACCTGTACTGCCCCAGCACCCGCCAGGGGATCTCTTACCTGCCTCTGGCGGCCAAGGGGACATCCTGGCAGTGGAGTAAGGGCGGCCACTCTAGTGCCGGCCGCCCTTACACTAGAGTTGTTGCAAACGTGCAACAGCTTAGGGCAGCAGAGCGCTTACTCTGCCGCCCTAAACCCCCGGTCGATTGCACTTACAGTGATTGCAGTACCCATTCGAGCTTGTCAGTCCAGAAAGATACCATGGCTGATGGCACTGAAAGCCACTGAGACGTCCAGCTGAACCAACAGAGTGCCATGTGAGGTACAGTTGGTGCCCTCCTTGACAACATTCAGCGTAGGCCAAAATAGTTTTCTGTTTCAGCAGGTCTTTTCTGCCTTTTTAAAACGTAGTTTACTGCTCGATTCACTGTGTTTGGTCTCCTCTTTTGATATTGGTTAATTATGTATAGTACTGCCGTTTGTTGAAAGCTGCCTTGTGTCCATTTGGAGAAAGGCAGGACATCTTTTAACTATAAATAAACTATTGAATTAGAGTGATTATTAACAGAGCAGAACAATAATTACTGTTCCTGTGTAACCCACAGAAATGCTACTTTTCTGTAATGGAGTACATCATCATTTCCCCGTTTAATCAGGTTTTGATACTGCGGAAGATTATAGCAATGTGGTATGACATACTGTTAAGATGTCCATACTCCAGTCTGAAAATTTAAACACTATGTTACAGAAACTATGGATCGGCTTCCATTTCACTCTCTGGCACTTAACAGAATTCAAAGCAATAACTGAAGTAATTGCTAAATTTATGGAGCAGAAAACAAGACTTGTATTCCAATTACTAGTAAACAATATAAACCATTTCTAAATAAAGCAGATAATTTAGAAGTAGACGAGGCAAAAATTATTGGTTCAATATGTGGAAGAGATTTACTGCCTGGTATAGATTTGAGCATTTTTGTCGTAATGGAGCATAATGCCTAGACCGTTGACCTTGGCCAACACAAGTGGCACTCTTGAGAGGCTGCTGTTGAGTCCCGTATAATACCAAGTAACCATGCCGTAACGATGATCCTTGATGAAACATTCGTTTTGGCTGAGTCGGCATAATGCACTTATATGGCACTCAGTTATCACCACCAAAGGCACTGTATAATAAATGATGCAGATCATGTGAAATAGTTTGTTTGTTTTGGCAGTTTTTATGTTAAAGAAAGCTCTAGCGTTTGGAGGATGCAGTGTTAGCAAGATCTGAAATATGAAAAAGAGGTTCTTTCAACCACAGCAAAATCCAAATACTGGTGTAGATGAATTGTGGATCCTGCTACCCCACTAGGGAGAGGAGAGACTTTAGGGCTCTTTACACATTAAACTACACCTGCATACATCTGTGTACTGGGTATAATCATTGTGAATTTGACCTGGGTACAGTATTCACATGTTCTATTCAGTTCAGGTACAGTCTGTGTACATTGTATTTTTATTATTTATATAGCATTATCAATGAACTGCTGATCTGTAAAAATGAAGCTAGGTAAGTCGTTCAGAAGGAAACGTGTACAGTGGACCCCATTTATCCGCAGATCCGGGATCCACGGATTTGTTTCAAGCCTTTTGTTTTGTGGTTTGCAAGCCCTCTGGAGGGCGTTTTCAAGCTGAACGACCCACTTCTGGGTCGTGCGAAGGTTCCTCTCTTCTCCCAGGCTCACCGCAGATTGGTGAGGGCACTGTATTGCTGCATCACCGCAGTGTGTTTTCCTCCCCTCACTACACCTCATTGGCTGGTTGGGATGGGGAAGCATGCAATATGATGTCATAACAGGGGTAAACTTGCCTTGAAAGAACTTGAAGTTGCCTTGAAAGGCATTACAGAAAGAACTTGCCTCGGGGTGCCATTTTTTCTCCAAGGTACGTCCCTTTCCCTTCTAGCAAATTTTCCACTGGAAGAAAAATTCCCTAATCTATGAAGACTATTTCTGCAGAGAATTAAGGGAAATCCAGGAATAGGTTTAGAAATCAGTTTTTTTTTTCTGTCTACACAAGGTATGATCCTGCTTTTTTCACCGTTGATAAAAATATGCAGTGGTTCCCAAACGTTTTAGCACCAGGACCCACTTTTTAAAATGACACTCTATCGGGACCCACCTAGCTTTGCGAGACTTTGAAAAAAGGTGATCTGTTTTGAAAAAAGACTTTGAAAAAAGGTGATCTGGGAGTTATTATATTATAACATAAACCTTAGGGGGTTCAAGTAAGCAGAGTTTGCAAACGGAAGAAGACCTTATCCTTATTTAACCAGTAGAGTTATCCCAGCACCCAGGCTAGCTAGCTATCATTAGCATTGAAGTGAGACACGGAGTCTGAGGCTTGTATAGTAAAAAGAAAAGTAGTTTTACTTACAGTTCAGTATTCATAGGTTACAATCATCTGGTTATGACCAGAGGTATTCTATACATAAAGCGGACGGTATGCCCCTATAGCTGGCACACCCATGTGGGGAAAATGGCTTCCAGGCAAGGAGCCCAGGAAAACACGTCCTTTCCCATGTAGAGTCAGATGCGAAGAGAGCAAACACATGGAAGGAGAGGAAGTTGGAACAAAGGTCAGGGTCACGCCCCTTCCAGGTCAGACAGGAGGGGCCAGGTGAAGGTCCTTGCAGGTGACCGGAACACACCCACTGCCCTCCAAGGTCCTAGCAGCCAAATACTGCTCATATCCCAACACCCCTTCTCAGTGTTTGGGTGCTCACTTAGTCTACGATGCCTGTTTGCTTTCGTAGGCTCTGAAATCGGTCTCTTGGTAAAGGCTTCGTTAACATGTCTGCTAGCATGTTCTGTGTTGGACAGTAGTCCACCCTGATGAGACCGTTTTTGTGTTCATCACGCACAAAATGATACTTCAAGTCAATGTGCTTTGTGCGTGCATTGTGGCCCTCTGATTTTATCATCTTTATACAACCTTGGTTATCATCCATAACCTGTATGGGCCTTGGTACCTCGATACCCATGTCCTGCATCAATTGGCACAGCCATTTTACCTTTCTGCATGCCTCAGAAGCAGCCACGTATTCAGCTTCTGTGGTAGATAAAGCAACAGTGATTTGTTTCCTGCTTGCCCAACTAATTGCCGGGTGGCGCAGCGGGTTAAATCGCTGAAACATAAGCTGTCGATCGAAAGGT